>OZ021704.1:31323137-32523137 GCA_963978555.1 Galerucella nymphaeae | reverse complement strand
CTACAGGAAGCCATTAACATTTTTTATTTTTTTTTGTCTTCCAATGAACATAAAGGGTTCACTTCAGTTAGAGAAAGCTAGAAGCAGCCACAGTTGGTCATAATTCTTTCACTGAAAAAGGAACTTTACTACATTAGGACTTATAAAAGCAAATAGTTACAATTATGTAATGTGATTATAAGTACTAAACAACAGAATACAAGTACATTAATAGGTGCAGGTACACTGTTAATATCATTGACTTTTATTTTTTTTTCATACATTGTTATGGTTATTTTTTCTTTATATTTTTGTCACATTTAGAATAAGAAAAGTGCGTAGTGAATCGGAGCTCATAGAACTCAAATTTTATTGAACGGAAGAAAACAGAACCAAAATTAGGAGAAGAAAATGGTTAACCGACACAATACCATGACTACCCTAACGCTAATCTTCGCCATACTACATGGAACACATGGTTTAATAGCCTACGATTGTACGGACGCGGAAACCAACGCTGCGGTAATATCGCTAAGAGACATTTAACCGGGCGTGCCCCCAATTAAACATACGTAAGTGAAACAGTGTCAGTCCAAGTGTTTCAACGGAACACAAATGGTATGGAGCTGCAACGTCGAAGTGACAGAATTAATTTTACGTTGTATATTGAAATCTACATTATTTATGTGAAGTAATAATAAATAGCTTAAGAATGTATTAAACCATAGGCTGCGGAGTAGCTATATTCGCAGGCATATGGTAGAGCCTAACGTCATGAGTACACAAAAACGATATGAAGAAGAAATCCAAAGAAGAGATTGAACTCACTGAACACGACAAGAAAAACCCTCAAGAAACCCATGGACAAGCATCCAGCACTGCTCACTGGACTGACTCGCGCGACAATATAAACTCTCCATAAAAAGTGCGCGTTACAAACTTTTATTACCATAGTTTTAAGTTAATAATTAACAAAAACACTTTAAAGTCAAGTGCAAACAGAGTGCGTGGCAAACAAAAATCGCAATCGTATGGCTAACAACAACTAAAAAGGAGTCAACATTACAAGGAAATGTAAATCCCACCAGAACTTGGTGCAACAAGCAACTTATCACATTTTCGGTCCTTAGACCACCCTAAATTATTCAGACAACTGTTTGTCAAATCTCAAATCGTCCTCGCCCCATTCCACGGGCACAATATTGAAACCATAACGGTTTCTCCCCCAATGTTTCCGCCAAACTAGTAATGCACTAGCAGCAATGAAGGACACTTTACCCTTCGTTGTACGAATTATTTTTCAACTACCAAAAATGTATATCCCATTACAATACTAAAGATGGATGAGGCCAATGGTAAAATGGCCCAACCACCCAGCAGAGCCGAGGATCAGCAAAGCGCAACAGGGGAGTCATAGGTATTACACCAAGACAAAAGGAAAAGACTGTGCGGACGAACAATGAAAAAGTGTCTCAGTGCCACGGTAAATTCGCGGTAATATGTAACGCAGTGGCGCAACTTTGTACTTAGATAAGTTTAGCGTAAGGGGAGCACGTAAAAGGTGTTGGACAGGTAAGTCCAACACTTTTTCAAAGGGGGTGGCAATGTAATAAGTACCAAGGGTGGAATGATGGAAAACATCACCCAGTATAACAAATTTAAAGTATATTCCTTACAAAATTAATTTCATAAAAATATAGTTTATATTAAAGTAACGTAGCAGAGTTCAATCAGACTAAACAATGCTGATAATGCACAATGACACAATTACAAAGTAACCCAAAAGGAAACCTAGTTTGGAATACACGAGTTCGCTGATGAAGCAAAGCGATCGTGGGTTACACGTGTGTCCAATAAGAAAGCAAGGAATGAAAAAGTGGTGAAAAGCTGACTGGGCAAAAATTGCCCAAAGCTGGACGAGATAGAAAAAACGACGAGGCAGTGGGGTCCCGAGCACGGTTGCGAGCGGTTGCCTCATAGTGTTCGCGGTTAGCGGTCATCTGGAAAAATCCAGAGTTATATTTTGACTTGTAAGACGAAAGTAGCGCGGAGTCAAAATAAGTTTCGTTTCGACACCGGAGTAATTTCTTCGAGAGAGCGTCTACTGTAGCGCTTAAAGTGTAATTCGGTAAAGAGGGTAGCGAACGGCCAAATAAGATTTGCTAGAGGCAAACAGGTTCGATAAAATGTCTACCCTATCCGATACTGTGTTGGTGTCAGTTAATAAGCCGGATAAGAAGTCTCCAGCATCATTGGAGGGCATCCTACCTGCACTTGGTGAGTCTGATTGATCTTATACTAACTGTGAAACAAATATTTTTGTAGTTTGGTTAGCCTGTATTTTATTGCCACCCCCTTTGAAAACGGCCGCCGGTATTACATTTGTAAACCAACGTATGCATACCAAGGTATTGATTTAGTAATAGTTTGTATCCACCCACCCCTAAGGTTCGAGTGGATAATTTATAATTTTCAACTTTCATGGTAGGGTCAGCCATAACCTACTAGCGAAACACGAGGTCAACTTCAGACTTCACTATAGGTGCATAGGAACTACCTTCAGGGAGTTTTTAGCGTTGATACTCTAGATAGTTTAATTTTTGTTGTAATCATCCAGCCACTCCTAAATAATTTATTATATTAAACCAACCTTTTATCATATTGTTTTTTTTATTATTTGAACCCAGAGTAAAGTCAACCTCGATCAAGCAGGTAACAGCTTACGTACGAATGTTATGATCACATTATGCAATGGAATGGTAGCCTTTAGACTACTTTAGAGAGTTTCAAATGATTTTAAAGTAGCCTGATATGGGGGTGAATCAAAAAGTACGAAAATATGAAATATATTGAACATCAAAATTTCTCTCTCAAAATCGGCACATGAGCATAAAATTTGATTAGAATCATAATTTCCAAGTAACATTTTTCGAAATTTTAGCAAATTGACCCGTTTTTAGGACATTTTTTCCAAAATTACGAACTTGACAATTGACAGATGTTACCTGTCAACTTTGACTTGGCGCATTTTAAGTTATTTCAGAAGCAGAAGTGATTGGTATCCAAAGTTGTTATTTAACTACGATAATAAAAAAAATTCGCATATGGTTCCAACTTTATGGCGGACATTGTATATAACTCTTTATTCTATTTTCTCTTATTTTTTAGGAATCAAACCATGCCGCAAGGAACATACAGAATACACATTCTTTAGTTCACATCCCAGAAAAAGCTAAACGTTTTGGAAGTCCCAATGCTGTCAACTGCTTTCCATTTAAAAACTATCTACAAATACTGAAAAGCTCACTCAATCAATCAAACAATCTTTTGCAAAAGGTAGTGAACAGATTGTATGAAGTGGAAAATATAAAAAAGTAAGTTTTCGTGCTATAGGAAAACCTGTTAGGTTAGGTTTCGAATCAGATATTCTTGAACAGTACCTATAAGGATTACACATTTTGGAGGAAAGCAATAGAATAACGATTACATCATCTCTGCTAAAGGTGGTGATGAATTTTCAATGATGGAAAGTGTAAAAATTATGAAAGTGTTTTCCATAGCTACGAAATACGATAAAAAAATAATTTGTGGGAATCAGTGTTGTAATAAAGGACCATCCCACAAACTCTGATTGTCTTTCTATATAAGAAAAAGAAATTGGAAGTGGTTGCCTGGAATGTTTCAGTTTTGAAAATGTTCTTTATAAAGGAGTGTTCCTGTCCTATAAAAACAACAGTGTTTTTTTCCACTCATCCATTTACAGTGAACTATTATTTTGTTTATATATCTGTGTACAAGAAATATTACATTTCCAAATAAAATAGATAATGTTGTGTAGTACATCTAACTCAATTGTGTACCTATTTTCCACAAAGATTTGATAACAAATATTAATGAAAATTGCCGTTATAATGGGACTAGTTAGTTAGTGGATTGTAACTTTGATTTTTATATTTAATTTTGAGTAAGTTGAATTTATTCATCATTGGCTCATTATAATTCCATTTCGATTTTTGTTTTCAGTTTTCATTGGTTCAGTTGTTCTCTTTTCAGAAATATAAATATTTTATTTTTTTCAGAGACTATTTGATTGTTGAGTTTCCAGATGAAGTTGATGGAAACTCAATACAGATAGTGGTCTGTGGTACCAAAGGTGTGGGTTTCTACTAGGCGAAATATATTTCATTGGCACAATTTAAAAAATGATGAAGAGAGAAGGAGGGTAGTAATGATAAAAATTTAATTTAAATAAACATGTACCCCAGGTGTTCTTGAAGAGACTCACTGGACACCTCGAAGGAGGCAACGACGTAGTACTTAGTGCTTCACTGCAAACGGATAGCAGAAGGAAGCTCTTTGAGCGACTACAAATGCTGGCTGGAGATGTTCCCGACAACCAGTTGTGGAAAGAACGGCTTGTGCCAGCCCCCACTCTTTCTGGGCTAAAAATGGCCTATGAGGACGTAGCCTCCAGGTCATGGATCAGCAACGTCCCTAACGGGTGGACCGGACGTGACTACGTGAAAGCAATCCAGCTCCGCAATAACTACCTACCGGTGGCAGGCATCATGTCAAACTCTGTAGATGCCCACCGATGCAGAGCTAGTTGCAATAAATCAGAAATTATATGTCACGTCCTTCAACAATGTCCCTCCACTCACCGGGAGATAATCAAGCGCCACAACGAGGTTGCCGGAAAGATCGCCAGGCACTGCCGTAAGCAGTGGAACACGTGAGGCACAGCGACGACACACTATATAAGCCAGATATCACCATACACCAAAAATCGCGAACCATCATATGCGATATAGGAGTCAACTGGGAAGATTACTTACCAGCTACTAGGCGTTTCGCACGATGCGAATCGTGCCGTCTATGATCACCCAAAATTCTTAGAAGCTGCACAAAAACGATGGCGTAATAGGGAGATCGTGAATAGCTGCCTATAGAGAAAACAATCTAGTTGGCCGACGGTGTCGACCGACCAGATCTGATATACCAAGACCGCCGACTTCGTCTGTGAGCGATCTGATTTGTTGTGTCTACACATGACCAGACTTAGTCCGCGAGTAGTCAAAGGATCGGTTCCTGCAACCTACGCTGCCTTCAAATTAGTTGGTAGATATTTGAAAGTTCGACATACTAGGTAGTGCTTGGTCTAAAATACCTTGTCAGTCGGTGTAATCTATGTTAGTACAAAATGGACGGAAAAACTACTCTCAGGGGTTTATGTATTTTAAAAATTTGCCAAAAAGATAATCAAAGGAAGAAAAGAACAAAATGGGTCAAGAAATAGATTTCAGAACGAGCAAAATATGGTCATATGCCTTTATTTAATCTGGGTCCAATTTGCCACAAAAATGGCCGTTCCCTATATAATTCTATAAACTTTGTTACTATGCCTGAACCAAATATTAGAGCAGCGGAAGCAGGATCAGCCGCAAGAGGTGAAGAATATTCCCTCCGTGGCTGGTTCGAGCAAGCGCTTACGCTCTAATGATGACTCACCAGCACAAGAGGCAAAAAAGCCCTGCTCGGCTGTGTCAGTTGTAGCGTCAGGTAAAACTGACCTACAAAAACCCTCTTATGGGCAGGCTGTATCCGGCATCAAGGTGGGAATTTTACACCTTGAACATCCGACAACCTCCATAACGACCAACCAACTGGAATCTCTTCAGTACGCTATTTTGGCCGCTGTAGAGAATATTCCGGAAGGTGGTCCACAAGTGCAGTTCCAGAGCTGTACATTCCGGCCTGGATGGCTGCAAGTCACCTGCGTAAATCAGGAGAGTGTTTCATGGTTGACTGGAGTAGTCAATACCCTTCAACCATGGGCCGCACAGATCCACACCCTAAATCAGTCAAACCAATTAGCCTAACATCTTTCCTTCTTAAAGGACTTGAAAAAGCACTGGATTGCTACATCAGGCGGGTTGCTTTATATAATTCCCCCCTGAGCATCCATCAGTATGCTTATCAAACTGGCAAATCAACAGATTTAGCGTTACACAACCTTGTTGAGAAAATCATACAATTCCTTAACAACAAGGAGATTGCGGTGGCCATATTTCTTGACATTGAAGGAGCATTTAACAATGCACTACCGACCTCCATCGGTTCAGTTTTGACTGAAAAGGGCATCAAACCAACCATTACTGGTTGGATATATGCCATGCTCACAAATAGGACAGCCACTACATCTCTTCAGGACGAGACCATCAGCTTCAAGGTTTCCAGGGGATGCCCACAAGGCGGAGTACTATCTCCCCTACTGTGGTCTCTCTTGATGGATAACTTGCTTAGCGGTCTCGAAAGAGAAGGGGTAGAACTGCAAGCGTATGCAGACGACCTTGTTATCTTGGCAAGAACCAAGTCAGGAAGGGTAGCATATAATATCCTCCAACGATGTCTACAGCTGGTGTCAGAGGGAACAGATGTCTGTTAACCCTGGCAAAACTGTAATAGTTCCCTTCACTAGAAAAAGAAAGTTGGAGGATCTTCCACCACTTTCCTATAATGGTGAGGTTATTCCATTTGCAGCGGAAGTAAAATATTTGGGGATTATCCCAGATAAGAAACTTACTTGGAACGCTCACTTGGAGACAGTTATCCATAAGGCCAGACTATTTTTGTGGACATGTCGCAGTGTCTGTGGAAAATCTTGGGGCTTGGGACCTAAACAAATCTGTTGGATATATGTGATGATCATTAGACCAATGATCACATATAGAGCTATTGCCTGGTGGCCAAAAGCTTTACAGCGAACGGCCCAAGCAAAGCTCTCTGATTTACAGAGACAGGCTTGTCTGGCAATCACTGGTGCTATCAGCTCCACACCGTCAGCAGCCATGGAAATCCTTCTGGACCTACCTCCTCTCCATATATTTTTGGAGAGAGAGGCTAGATGGACAGCATACAGAATTGTACATATTTCTAAATGCACAAATCAGGCGTATGCAGAACGAAGCAGAATACTAGCGGATATTGAAAGTCACAGTATTCTGGGAATGACCTCTGACATATTGCCTCCAACAGTGAACTACGACCTGCCTTACACCGTCCTAATTCCAAATAGAGATGAATGGGTCCTCCGTAAGGATGAACTACAGACAGCTGTTGGTACACAGACGGCTCAAAAACACCCTCAGGCTCTGGTGCAGGTGTATACGGGCGCAGACCTAAGACAAAAATGTCAACCTCTCTAGGATCCTATGCAACCGTATTTCAGGCGGAAATTTACGCCATTGTTTCATGTGTGGAGAGAGTGGAGCAAGCCAATCTCATACATAGAACAATAAAAATTTTCTCGGACAGCCAAGCGGCTTTAAAAGCACTTAACTCTCGCCGTGTAAATTGGTTTTAGACTGCCAAAAAAGACTCTCCTCAATAGGAGAACTCAATAAAGTATTGCTGGTCTGGATCCCTGGCCATTCTGGCATGGAAGGAAACGAGAAGGCAGACTTTCTTGCAAGGGAGGGTGCCATATGTGTTTCTATCGGACCAGAACCTACAATTGGCATCGCAATAAGTTTTGCCAAACAAACACTAAATACCTGGACAGCAGGGAGAGCTTTAGACTTCTGGCATAATTTACCAGGATTGGTTCATTCAAAGGCTTTTATACATCCTTCGAAGTATGTCTCCAAACAAACGTTGGACCATAGCAGGCATGACCTACGTTGTCTAACAGGCCTTTTAACAGGCCACTGTCATCTGAATCATCATATGCTAAAACTTGAACTGTCGGAAGATCCGACTTGCCGTCTTTGTTTAGAAGATGATGAAACAGCAGAGCATATAATTTGTGCCTGCCCCGCCGCGGCTAGAATCAGGTATCTGATGTTTGGCAGGGTCTCTCTCTCGCCCTCGGACCTGAAATATCATTCACCAAATAAAATAATCGGCTTTGTTAAGAAGCTGAATCTATTTGATGAAATTTAAATAGGTGTGAGCCACAATAGACTCTTGTGAGTCGCTGTGGAGGGCCTTATTGACCCACTCACCACAAACCTAACCTAACCTACTATGCCTTTTGTGCACTCCATTGCACCCCAAAATTCGAACCAACAGACTGGCTTCTTTTGTTAGTTGCAACTACAAAATTTGACTTTCAGCGACCTGTTCCTCCACAGATGACGTATTACACCGACCAGATCCGTCGTTCAGCACTAACGTGCGTTCCCAATATGCCAAATTAAACAGACGCTGTCTGTCGCATACCACGTCGCGCAAAATATCGCTTCGTGTGTGGGAGCCTAATAGCTGCCCATAGACGAAACGATCTGGTCGGCCGACGGTGTCGACCGACCAGATCTGACATACCAAGACCGCCGACTTGGTCTGTGAGCGATCTGATTTGTCGTGTCTACACACGACCATACTTGGTCCGCGAGTTGTCGGTTCCTGCACATACGCGGTCTTCACAAATTAAACGGACACTGTCTGTCACATACCACGTCGCGCGCATATTACGCGCATATTAAACGCGCATACTAAGTTATAAACCCATAACTGCCTTAGGTAAAATACTTTTTCAGTAGGAATTTTAGGAAGCGGCATTGCTTGTTGCTAGTCATAAGTTATGATGCAATACTCATAAGTAGGACTTTGAGAGTTCTTTATAGCTTCTGAGAGCAACTTATACCCTTGTTCTGCTTTAAGCTGATGAAGGCGAGAGGAATAAGGTCTTCGTCCACAAATTTCCATTCATCACATACTGCACAAGAGTCCGTTGTGGGAAGTTTAAATCCAATGTTAAACTTTGTATTGAAAATAGACATGTATTTTTCAAATTTAACAGGCGGCCCTATATCATCACCAGATTGGTTTTTGTATTCTTTTAGATAAAGTTTGTACATTTCACTGACAGACAACACACTCCTTATAAAGCTTTTATTTGGATTTTTTTTCCTACTGTAATGGCTTGTATAACAAGGGAACATTTTGATGTGGTTGATAACGAAATCAGTTTGAGAGTCTGAAAGCTTTTTTATATTGCTGTGTTTTCCGCGTTTGTCCGTATGAGGTAAAATAGGCACACTCGATTGACGTGACAAGTTTTGATCTTCATTTTCTTCGTCACTTAAACCTAAGGGACTAGGCTCAGTTTCTGTAGGCTTATCTCCAGCCCTTACAACTGCTACTCTTTTTTTAGAGATAGGATTTTAAGCACACCCTAACGTCTTTTCCATCTCCATTTTTCAGAAAATAAGTAAATGTTTGTGTTCTCCTTGACTTATTTACATCAGTGCGTTTGTTTATGTATGTACGTTTACAGTCACTTTGCTTGATAAGTCCCCACAAAAAGGAATTTTGCAAGTTATAGTCACCTAATCTATAAAAACCTACAAAAAGGTTGTCCTTGTCAAAATCAGTCAATGTATGAAACTCACACCAACCTTGTTTGGCTTGTTCATCCCTCATGACACAGTCGCATCCTCCCCTTCGTCTTTTTGCTGCAACGTGTTTATCTGTTTTATCACTTACATAAATTTCACCACTGTTCATCAGTCGTTTATCAACATTCCTCTTCCAATCACCACTGTTTTGTAACTTTTTTTAGGTTTAACTACACTAGCATCTTCATTAACGTCGACATTCGCCATTTTAAAGTTACATACAAGTATTACACACGTTTATAACCTGTAGAGAGTGAGCCAACTGCAGATCAAAACAAAACGGCTGAGGCTCCCCCCACCACTGACCGAGTGGCATAGCCCATAGTTTTCGAACGGTTATGGAGTGTGTTGTGTCGAACATTTTTCAAGGTTATGTTTGTTTGGTTGTTGACAAATCAAATTGGAAATTTAGTCATTCAAGTCATTCAAATCATCAATTCTTTCTCTGAATATTTTCTTGGATTTTAAATTGATTTAAGGAATGGACGAGCAGCGGAAATGTTTAAAAAGGAAATGCATTTTGGCTGCAGATAGGGTTACCTCCAAAAGATTTGTAGAGAATATAATTATGAATAATAGTGACCAAAACTCCTATAGTGAAGATAAGACAATGAGACTCTAATGTTGGAATTAATAAAAAAGAGGGTGACTAGATTTGTCGAAAATCAACCAATTGCTATTGGAATCCTGCTTATTTTCTACCTTTCCCCAATGTAACTTGCTCCTTACTTTTCCGATTTTTATAATTCATTTAATAATTTAAAATTGATAATTGAAAAGTTCATATCGGGAGAATAAATTCAAATGCTTAAGCTGTCATATATGTGACTTTTTTGTCAGCTTAAATTTCACCCTAGTCGGGACTAGAGTGTTTGGTGCGCGCACCAGTATGTGACAACCATCTTTTCGAACTATTACTGTGCGTACTATATTTGTATACACACCGACTTTTCGAACGGCTACTGTGTGATTTTTATACGACACACCAAGTTTTCGAACGCACCTCTGCTCTTTCTCAGACACTCGTGATTCCAAGTTTTTAACTTAGTTCTTCTTCTTTTCAAAACCTACTGATCTGTTCTTTATTAACAAACAGTAATTTTCTTCTTTTTCTAGATTTTGTAATATCTAAGCGATGTTGTCAAATTAAGAAATTCAATTCATATGCGAAATATTTCGATTATCAATTCACCAGTGAAATGCAATACCTAGTTTTCAATAGAAGTGGAATGAAATTCATAATGAAATGAAATGAATTCACTGCTTCGAATTCAATTGACTTTTTCGATTTGTCAACGCTTAGATATTACAAAATCTAGAAAAAGAAGAAAATTACTGTTTGTTTATAAAGAACAAATCAGTTGGTTTTAAAAAGAAGAACTTAGTTAGTTACAAACTTGGAATCACTTCAACTCAAGGTAAATTCACACTTTAATTATTTTTAAATTATTCATTTATAAAATTGAAATTGTTAAATATTGTTCAAATAAAGGTTTTGACGTTGTCAGATCAACGCTGGGGTTAAATAGGTAAAAGAGTTCACCAATAAAAAAACTATTATAATGCTAGCCGATCAGCTTTCATAATATGAATTGCTGTATTATAATGCAATGTACATATCATAACTACTGTTAATTTATGCTTATGATTATGTCAGGATGTATGAATTATTTTCGCACCAAAAATATATTAAAGCTCTTCAGCTATTTCTATTACAGACAATGACCGATTTGATTCAAAAGAAAAGAGTTTTCATAAACAGGGAGCAGAAGGAAGCGTTGGCAGATTTCGTGGAAGCCTATCCACCAAATTAACCAATAAGAATACAAAAAACGACATTGACCGCTTGTGGGAAACATTGGCAGCTATGTTAAATAATTTGGGAAAAATCACAGGAGGGGCGATAAAAGATGCAAATAGTTGGAAAAAGGCAAGTATAAAAAAATAATGGTTCAGAATAGATTATTAACTGGTGAAATAATTGGATTTTTTGATACTAATAAAATTGTGTTTTAGACATGGCATGATCTAAAATCGAATGTAAAAAAGAAAGCATCTCAAAAGAGAAGGCATGCTTTATCAACTGGTGGTGGTCCTCCAATGGGAGAAGGTATTGTGGATATTGCAGAACAAAAAATAGAGGAGATGCTTATTTTAACAGAGATTGAAGGTGATGTGAATATTTCTGAGTCAATGGTCTCAATTAGTCATGAGTTTTATCGATCTATTCACTGAAGCATATTATGTTATCCTTTTCTCTTCCTGTTATAATCTTCATTTTGTTAGGGGGGTATCGATTGTCGATCCATAGAAAAATATTTAAACAAAACTACAGCTTACAACATAACATAACCTAGCATAACGTGATCTTACTTCCAGCTGTTCTGATCTACTACTGAAAAGACAACGAATGTTCTAGATAGTGTCCGTCACTTGTCAACTGTCGAGCGGCCGACCACAGACAACACGAGAGAAGTAGAACTCACAAGAGCACTCTTAACAATATAGCCTAACAATTTAATATTTTTATGATTTAAATAATTTGTCTGGGGTGTTATTTTTGTGATTTTATTATCACCGGTGTTGTTTGCAGTTCGCTTTAAGGACAACGAAGGGCAACACTGAAATCTCATTCCTGGTCAAACGTCTTTTCCTATATACCTCACCTTCAGAACAATGATATGCACTCAGTGAATAAGGTTCGTAACAAATACCTAATCTGTCTAACATATAATGGATGGTTGTTGTTGGACCATCATTTTAAAATTCCAACTTTCAATCTTTTTCATTTTTATTTTTTTCCCGATTATGACTTTGTTTATAAATTCCTGGGTAACCCTTCAGGTTATCATTTCAGCGGTAATGGTATGCTAAAATATCATTAAGTTTGCAGTACTCTGAACTGGACGTTGTGTATTATCAAAATCTGTATCATAAACTGTGGGAAAAGAAAGTTTCAACTTATAAAAGTTCTTCAAATAGATCTTATATATAAAATCCAAAGGAAAATTGTTATTTACTGCCAACTGTTTAATCACACTTATCTCATTATCAAAAGCTTCATTGGGAAGCGGTAATGAGAAACATCTAAAGAATAAACTACTGGAAGAAGCTTTTTCTGTGATATTGGGTGGCAAGAATAGTAATGTATCAAACGATCTGTTGTGGTAGGTTTCCTGTAAATATCAAAATAAAGTGAATGGTTGGATAAATCTCTACTAATTGGTAAGTACAGAAAATTGATTTTCCTATTTAATTCAAACTCGATAGTGAATTTAATTCTAGAATGTAAAGTGTTAATAAAAGCTGGAAAACAATCAATATCAGACTTAGTGCCTTCAAAGAGTAAAATACAATCATCAACATATCTGTAATAAAATATGATATTCTTTTTATAAGCAGAGTTCAAATATATCTTCTCCAAGTTGTTCATAAAAACTTCAGCAAGAAAAAGTGACAAACTAGATTCCATTGAGAGACAATAATTCTGTGAGTGAAAATTATCATTAAATTTAAAGAAATTTTGTTCTAAAGAAAGAAATAAAAATAAAAAACATACATCTAGTATAGTGTGAGTTGGGATATTATTATTGAACGTCATATTTTTAACTCAATTCATACAATCTGTAGGAGGAATACCAGGAAACAAATTAGAAACATCTAAAGATAATAAAGTGGAATTACTGGGAGCTTTTGTATTTTGTATTTTACTGCATAAATCTAAAGAATTGATAACAGAGTGGTTATTAATAAAACTAACTACTGGTCTAATAGGAAATTATAATTTGTGAATCTTAGGCAAACCGTTTAAAAGAGGGGTAACAGAAACCATAGGACAAATTTTTATATGGTTTTGATTGAAAGGTGTCAAGAAGTTAGTGAAGTTTTTCTTAATTGTGGATTTGAAATAGTTATAAAACTTGACTATATGATCAGATTCAATTTGAACAATCGAAGAATCAGAAGCAAGGAATTCTTCAACTTTTGATAAATATTGTGTTTTATCAATAATCATTAAACGATTGCCTTTATCAGCTTTATTGATAATCAAATTTTCAGAATCAATTTTATGTGACAACAAATTTATCTTTCATAGAAAAATTTAACTTTTTATGATCAATAAACGGATGAAACTTAGAGAAATCTCTATTATTCCAGAAACTATTTATTTCATGTAATATATCTGACCTGGATTGGCAACGTGGCGTTAAGTGAGTGAATAGTTATTGAATTATCTCCTGAATTAAACTCGAAAATTTGAGTAATACAGAGATTTTCAATTAACAAAGTATATAAATAAAGTGTTATAACGTATAAGGCTTAACGGTGAGTTAAAAATAATCTCCCAATAAGTGATTTTTATTGACTATTACACAAACAAAACAATAAGGACAAGGAAGTAAATACCAGTTTAAGTGATAAGAATAATCAAAAAACACTAAATATCCTATTAATTACCACCTAGTATAAATAAACTCTGACACAAAATAAAGCGTGGCTGCCAGATCGACAAAACAAATTGGAAAACCACACAAAAAAAAAAACTAAATAATTAAAATTTAGTAACGTAACTGGGTCGATAAAAGTAAGACTTCCGACGGGTTGACTGGGGTCTACTTTTTCCGCGACCTAAGAACGGAAAAAAAAAAATGAGTGATTTAGACAGAGTTGAAAAAATGTTCCAAGAGATAGGAGGCAACATGGGCAAAATGAATGAAAAACTTGATACATTCATATGGGAAATGAATAAAATGAAGGATGAAAAAAAAAGTTGAAAGAAAAAGTAGCCGAACAGGAAGACAGAATAGATAAATTAGAAAGAGAAATAAGATCGAAAAATATTGTGGTGAAAGGAATTTTTGACGAGGAAAAGGAAAATGAAGCAGAAACCAAAGAAAAAATTAAAATAATGATACAAAAAATAGGAATTAATTTTAAAGAAGATGAGGAGGTAGAGGAGACAAGAAGACTTGGGAAATTCATAAAAGATAGAAAAAGACCGATATTAGTAAAACTAACAAAAAGAAGTATTAAAAACGAGATATTGAAAAATGCGAAAAATCTTAAAGGTACAGAAATTTGGATCGACGAGGATTTTCCTAAAAACGTACAAGAAGAGAGAAAATACCTTCTGCCCAAACTCAAGGAAGCAAGACTAAGAGGTTACAAGGCCATATCAAGATACAACAAACTAATCATTAATGATGAAATATACCAAAATGAAAACGAAAATGACCAGCAGGAAATAATGGAACATGAAGAAGTCGTCAGAAAGATAAGAAATAAGAGAACAGCAGAAGAAAGATCACCAAAGAGGGAAAGCTTCGAAGAACAAATTCGAAAAATAACCAAAATGACAGCAAAAAACTAGATATCGAAGATATGGAAAGAATGGAAAAAGTAAAACCAGCAATGAAAAAGGAAATGAATACGGATTACAGAACAAATGATGATAAAACAATAAAACATATCGAGCAGCATAATAAAATGGAAACAGATATTAAATCAAAAAACTGGAGTTTAGGAGCATGGAATATTAGAAGCATATATGGAAAAGAAATAGAATTGGAAAAGGAGTTTGAAGAAACAGGCCTGGAAATCTTGGTGTTAAGCGAAACGAAGAAAAAAGGAATAGGTAAAATATTACTTGAAAACGGACACACGCTACTATATAGTGGCGTAACAATGAACGAAAGAGCTTCCGCTGGAGTAGGCTGTATAATTAACAAGAAGATAGAAAATGAAATTATAACATGGAAAGCTATCTCCGAAAGAATTCTTATGGTAGAGCTGAGAGATCAATCATTACAAAATAGTAGAACAATAATATCAGTTTATGGTCCAGATGAAAACGAAAAAGCAGTTGATAAAGAAAAATTCTGGGAAGATCTAACAACAATAACAGAAGAGACACAAGGAACAATATATATCGCCGGAGATTTCAATAGTAGAGTGGGGAGAAAAAGTAACGAGTACAAAACAATAATAGGTCAATACGGAGAAGAAACACGCAACAATAATGGAAAAAGGCTCCTAGAATTTTGCCAATTACATGACTTAATAATAACAAATACGTTTTATAAACACAAAGATATCCATAAATATACAAGAGTCCAACCGCGTAGAAACGAAAAATCAATTATCGATTATGTATTGGTACAAAGAAAAGAAAGGAAAAACATATTAGATATAAAGGTGAGGAGAGGGGCAGAAATCTATAGCGACCACTATTTACTAACAGCAAAAATAAAAAATAACAATGCAGCAATAGAAAAAATAACAAAAGAAACACAAGTAACAAAAGAACACATTTCGATAAGAACATATAAACTTCGAAACAAAAATACAGCAAGAAGATATCAACAACAAACGGAAAAAAAGCTGAAGGACAGAATAAATGACATAAGAGTCAAATACACAACAGGGATGGAATATCTTAAAAGAAATAATTATTAACACAGCTATCGAAATATGTGGAATTTGTAAAACAAATAATCGGAAAAAACAAACAGCATGGTGGACAAATGAAATTAAAGAAGAAGTTAAAAATAAAAAAATAGAATGGAAAAAATATCTAACAAAAAATACTCCAGAGCAATATGAAATTTACAAAAAACAAAGAAAAATAGTTAAAGATTTAGTAGCAGTGGCAAAAGAAAAGATGTGGTCTGATTTTGGAAATAAAATGGAAACAGACAGTTCCAGCAATCAAAAACTATTCTACAAAGTTTTAAAATCATTTAGAAAAGAAAAATCAGTAAGTGAATTTTATGTCAAAAATAAAAAACAAGAAATACTAAAAAATGAAACTGAAATCATTAATAGATGGAAAGAACATTTCCAAGAATTATCAGGACAACAAGCGCAAGAAAGTGAGGAGAGCCTAGAACAACCAGAAAATACCAGAAATATTGACCAGGAGACCGAAAATGAAGAAATTAAAATGGACGAACTAAAGACGGTAATAAAAGTACTAAAAAATGGAAAGACACCAGGACATGATAAGATCACGGCTGAAATGATAAAAAACTTAGGAGAAGTAGGTATCCAAATAACACTTGACATTTTAAATAAAGCTTGGAATAACGAAAAAATACCGGAAGAATGGGGGACAGCATTAATAACACCTATACACAAGAAAGGAGACAAAAAGAACTGCAGTAATTACAGAGGAATAACATTGCTGAACACTATAGTTAAGATTTATGAACAAATAATAAATAACAGGTTGAAACCAATACTAGAAACACAATTGTCGGAACCACAAAGTGGATTTAGACCTGGGAGAAGTACTCAGGATCATATTTTCACAATAAAACAAATAATTGAAAGAAGACGACCACAAAATAAAAATATATATCTAGCTTTCGTAGATCTGGAAAAAGCATTCGACACAATTCCTAGAACCAAAGTATGGAGAGGCCTGAAAGAAAGATGCATAAATAATAAGAGTTATCCAAGATATATATAAAACAAATACTAACTATGTAATAAAAAATAATAAAAAATCGGATGGATTCAAAACAGAAACAGGATTAAGGCAAGGTGGAGGACTAAGTCCAACCCTATTTAATGTACATATGGATACTATAATAAAGAAATGTGAAAGAAAAACCAAAGCCATGTTTGTGGGCTATAAAAATTTAGAAAGAGTTACAATATCTGAAGGAGTCTTTGCTGATGATGTGGTATTAGTGGCAGGAAACGAGGAACACCTACAAGAAAACTTAAATATATGGAAAGAAGCAATGGAAGAAGAAGGAATGAGAATAAATATACATAAAACCAAAATACTGATAATAGGAGATCAAAATATTGAAACTAAAATCAAACTAGATAATATCCCAATAGAACAAGTAAAAGAATTTAAATACTTAGGAGTAACTTTAGCACAAAATGGAAAACAAGATAATGAAATAAATGAAAGAATAGATAAAACAATAAAATTATATTATGCAATGAATCAAAAATTTATCAACAAAAAAGAAATCTCTAAACAAACGAAAATTAAAGTTTTTAAAACCATATATGGACCTGTATTAACCTATGGATGTGAATCATGGACTCTGACAAATTCACAAAAAAGTAAAATCCAAGCCGCTGAGATGAAGTACCTGAGACGAATAATAGGAGTAACAAGGAAAGACAGAATTCGAAATACAAGTATAAGAGAAGAATTAGACGTTGAACCAATCTTGAAATTTATTGAACAACGACAATTGAGTTGGTGGGGACATTTACAACGAATGAGTAATAACAGACAAGTAAGAAGAATATACGAAGCAAAAACACAGCTAAAAAGACAAAGAGGAAGACCCAGGCAAACATGGAATAAAGAGGTGGGGGACATAATACAACAAAGAGGAAAGACATGGAAAGAAGCAGCTAGATTAGCAAAAGACAGAAGAGCATGGAAAAAGTTTATAAATGAAAATTAAAATTAAATGTAAACCCGACACCTAACGGTAAAAGGGTGTATGATTATATATATATATATATATATATATATATATATATATCTGACCTTCTGTATCTGTATCTGTAGAGTAGGGAGGGTGAGTATAGGCTCACTGCACTTAGGCCACATGTGTCCCATTGTACATCCTCCCGAGGAGTTGTCCTCCTCGGAACAGGTCACTAGGAGACATCTCCTTTATATCGGCAGATGTAGGCCAAAACTCACCGAACACACACTCTCTTATTGACGATAACTCCAGACACTCGCATAGGACATGCCTGACAGTTTCATCTTCCTGTTCACACATCCTGCAAAGTGGTGTGTCCACTAGCCCCATAGTATGGAGTTGTTTCCTTAGTTGACAGTGGCTAGTCAGATATCCCACCTACGTATAGGTTTTTCCTGGTCATCGCCAAATATTTCTTCGGCACCATCTTCCCAGGGTCGCCCAGGATGATTCTGGCAAAACTGCATCCTTTAATTCCTTCCCATCTCTCAAGGGATTAAACATGGGTGTAACGTTTGGCTAGTTCCGCAAATGTCGAAGTCGTCAGGCCGTAGGTGTCACTGGGTCCATGAATTTTTAGTCCAGCGGCTTTCCTGGCTAAAGAAGAAAATATTGTTTATTATTGTTATTCACTCCAAAAACCATTAACAAAATTCCTTTCATTCTTAAAAAAGAAACTTCTTATAATGTGTGGATAAATGTTATAATGAATGATTTTAAATCATTTTCTTTCGGATATATGTTGGATGAGAATTTGCCACACCCTGAAATATCAATTGATGAAGACGAAAGAAGAATGGGATTTGCATATTTTATCACGTTTAAATCCAGACTATAGAAAAATAGTTTGCAACTTGAAAATCCCATTAGAAATTATAAATAAATTCAAAAACTTGAAAAATCCAACTACACCATCATTAAAGTTTGCTGTAAAGC
The DNA here is from genome assembly GCA_963978555.1 of Galerucella nymphaeae. Lineage (NCBI taxonomy): Eukaryota > Metazoa > Arthropoda > Insecta > Coleoptera > Chrysomelidae > Galerucella > Galerucella nymphaeae. The sequence goes on along the minus strand of OZ021704.1, from coordinate 32,504,359 downwards.
GGCAGTGGAATTCTGCTAGTTTTGCAAAAACTTCAGAATCAGCAGTAGATTTTGTTGATTTTGTTGAACCAGTGTCAATGAGGAGTTTTAATGGAGGGTTTTGGATTACGATGTAGGGTAGTTCTGTTTTGTCACAGAGGGCATTAATTTCTGTTACTTTTTCTTTATTGATTTCGGATCCGACCGAAAATTTTCATTATAATCGTCTGTATTATAAACAATATCGTCACTTTCATAATGTTTATTTATGTCAGTATTGGTATTGTAATTATCTTGGTCAAAATTAAAAAGTTCTTCAGAAGTCCAAGCTCTTTGAGGAGATTGTCTCTGAGGTATCTGTCTATTAAAATTTGAAGGAGGGTGTCTTGGAATAGGAAAAGTACTTGAAATACTCATAGGAGTAGGTTATTATTTTGTGTGGGTCGTTGTTGAGGCGAATTTTTATTTGTCCAAACATTTTGGGGTTTACCAAAAACTTGTTGATTTGTAAAATATCGTTGAGGGGGTAGTTGTCTAGGATTCACGTTAATTGGACCTTGAGGAAATGGTCTCTGTTGATTATTTTGCCATTGTTGTGGTCTAGAATAATTTTGAAAAGATGTAGAGGATTGGAAAAACTGAGGTTGATGTCTCGTAGGAAATTGATGTCTTTTATTAGACGATGTGGGTGTGAATTATGTGAATTACTACCTCTTTGTAAATAGCGGATATTATTCTCTTCTTGTATATATTGTAAAGCGATTGCTAAAGGGTTCTTTTAAACCTGCTATAAAGGTAGTTAAAGCCTGTTGTTGAAAAAATTGTTTCTTATTTTCTATTATATGCGGATCATGATTATGAAGATCTATATAATTACATAATTATATTTAAAATTTCTAAACATCTTTGATAAAATTGTTGCGGATGTTCATTGAAATTTTGCCTTAAATTAACTAAATCTCCTGTCAATTAGTTTTCATCTCTTTGATCACCAAAGTTCTGAATTAAAATTGTTTTTAAATCAACCCAATTATTATAACCATGAATTGAAATAACTTTTTTGGCTTTGCCAATAATTTTTGAAACTATACCGTGTAATAACAACATATTTTGAATGCAATTCTCATTACCGGCTGTTCTATCACAGAACTGATTTAATAATGTTGTAGCTACTTTAATAAAATCATATAATTCACTAGGTTTTCCATCAAAAGAAGGTAAAATACAAAACGTCTTAACATCAAATTGTGGGACTGCCATTGTATTGTCGGTTTCTTTATTAATATTAGAAATATTATCACTTAAATTTAAATTTGCAATTAAGGTTGCTAAAAACTCTGCAGATATATCACTGGAAGGATTATGAGCAAAGGATTCTGACATAAGTAAGTACTCACAGAAAAAGGGCGATGATCAACTTCATGTCCAGTAAACTGTAGAGACTATTGAATTCTGGATGAGGAGCTTCAATTGCTGTCGTCCAGGAATGTTTCTGTTTCTCTGAAGGCTGAGCTGCAATTGCTGTCCGTCAGGAAATTTCTTCTTTTGGATTTTCACTTATTTTGATATTTCACTCTGTATTAAAGTTCAAATCGCGAACAAACGTTTTAAAACGACGAGTTTCCACCAAAAGGACTCTTTCGCGATCCTACTGACTGCGCCAATTATATCTTAATATTCGAAACTTGCTTTTTTAAAAATAAATTATATTAAATATTAATTACAGTGAAACTTATATACCAAGTGTAAATCTTAATTAAAGAAAAGATAAACAGTTACAACTATGATTTATGCCAGAATGAATATTAATTGTTCTCCTATCTTATTTATAAACTTTGATTATCCTCGAGACTTGCTGAATTTGCACTATCCGTGTTCTAGTTGACCGCTGTAGAATGAATAGTACCATTGTTCTATTAAAATGTAACTCGTAGGACAAACTTACTTAGAGCCAAGGCACAAAAAGAGACCGACCCCCTACAAAGAATTATTAGACTCCTGGACTGTCATAGACAGTGACGATCTTACAAAAACTCGATAAAAGAGGCCAAAAAAACATCAATAAGGGAATTTATGACAAATAATGACGCTGACAATCCATGGGGTATACCGTACAAAATTATCAGGATAAAAATACATGATGATAGGACGCTTAGCACTATATAGAAACAGGACGGTAGCTGGACAACTGACAGACATGACACGATTCGACATTTACATGACAAATATTTCCCACAGGACGACAAAACGAAAGACATAGAAAACTACGAACACAACCCTTTTTGGATGCGGACACGGCACCAGACAGCAACTTCACAGAGATTGAGATAAGACAAACATTAACAGACATGAAGAAAAAAAGGGAGACAGCTAGTGATGGGATACCAAAGGAAGCACTTAAGATCCTTCACGAAGAAAAACCAGAAGTGCTAACCAACCTCTTCAACAAATGTTTGAGGGAGGAAATATTTCCAAACATATGGAAAATTGCCGACATGGTGTGGTTGCCCAAGAAAGACGGAAACAAACGTCCATCTGCCTATTACCGACCATTGGAAAGACTTTAGACAAATTAATAGCAAAACGGGTTACCTATTATCTAGAAAACACGGGCGGGTTAAACGTACGACAATACGGTTTCAGGGAGGGCGTGTCAACAATAGATGCACTAAAATCGGTGACGAAAAGACTATCAAACAATAAACGAGACAAATACCACCAAATCCTAATCACGTTAGACCTTAAGAACGCATTCAATTCAGCATGGCCTCCGACGATCATTAACATGTTACATAAAAGGAAAGTCCCAGCTAACCTTATTAATATATGTCGGGACTTCCTTAATAACAGACAAATTACTACGGACGATATCACTACAAGCCCGTACATGGGTTGTCCACAGGGATCAAGCTTGGGACCTGTCCTAAGGTTGATCCTTATGGAGGACTGGTTTGACAGGACTAAAGACATCATCGACATTGATGACGAACGTGACTTGATACAAGCATTTGCGGACGACCAAATCATACTTCTGACTATCTATATCACTATTACTATTATTTTATTTCTATTTGTTCATTTTCATTTATTTATTTCATCATTTTACCAATGTATTCTTCGTTTGTACATAATTATTACTTATGTATCTTTCCTTTCTTTTTGTATATAATTTCTACTTATTTTTATACTAACTATATTATTATTATCATTTTATTTTTATTTGTATATTTTCATTTATTTATTTTATCATTTACCAATATATTCTTTATTTATTTGTACATAATTACTACATTTTATATCCATAACAAACATATTTTATTATACCATATACTATTATTATTGTAAGAGGAAATATGGCCGGTTAATATTGAAGGAAACTTCTTCCCCTCCCCCGCTAATTTTTGGTGTGGTGTTGGGATGGTGTTCATCTTGACAGTGGCGTTGCTAGAAAGGGGGAAAATAGTCTGATGCCGAAAGGTACATAGACAGGCCCTACCGGGCCAAACCCCTGTAACATGTCTATCGACCTGTTTCGATTTTAACGAAATAATTTTGATTTCACCGCTTGCCGTCATAGTAACCACTTCCAATATATTTCTGTGATCTAAATTTCTCTGATCGTTGATCGTTACGACAATTGACATATGATGTCAACGCTCGATTCTCATTCTCGATTTTCCTTGTTTTCGTTACCGACCCTTGAGAAGCAAGGACCTATCTCTCTACCGTCTCTTTTAATTTTTAATAGTTTTTACCTTAAATTGCTGTGGTAAGCACAGCGGCCAGGATACCCCTGACAGGTCACTACTGCCAGGTTACCGTTACTGCCAGGTTACCGTTTACTGCCAGGATACCCCTGCCAGGTTTCCGTTTACTGCCAGGATACCCCTGCCAGGTTTCCGTTTACTGCCAGGATACCCCTGCCAGGTTTCCGTTATATTATACTTCAACTTCCAGACATCTATAGTTCAACTTCCAGACATCTCTACTTCAACTTCCTGACATCTCTACTTCAACTTCCTGACATCTCTACTTCAACTTCCAGACATCTCTACTTCAACTTCGACATTTCTTCAACTTCCACTCCGACAAGCTAAGTACCTTTAAAGAAGTACAGGTTCTTTCAATTCCTTGTTAACTACTCCTGTGGCAGAATAAATTTAATATTTGAACTTTTCTTTTTAATTTCTTTTATACCCGGCTGTAAGAGCTGTAGGGACTGTGTCCGGGTTTATGTAAATTTGTTATTTTTTTTATTTTCAACTCTCAGTAAATTCTACAAGTTGTTTCTACCTTTCTCACCTTAGTTCTTTTTCTTAAAATTAGATTATTTTTTGTCGACGTCTAAAAAGGTAGTGGCGCCCTTAAGTTCTTATAGTCTGTCAACCCTCTGGCATACCTAGTGTGGCATCAACATGGAGTCGATCCACCCTTGAGAGAGTCTCTAGCCGGGATCTGTCTCTTAAGGAGAGAACAAGTGTTACAAATTGGCGCCCCTTGTTTTTGTTGCACTGTATGACAGTTGGGTTGAAACGGGCTATAGATTTTTTTTGCTTTTTTGAATTTTTTTGTCTTCAACTTTGAGTTTTTTTTTGCTTTTTAAAACTTTTTTGCTAACTTTCAATAATTAATTTTTTACCTTTTCACTCTTTTGATTAAATGTTGTAACGTCCCTGCATTCACATTTTACCTACACTATCTGCCTTATCTAATATATATTTTAAATTTTGTTTTGATATTTTTTGGGTCTACATGTAACATTTAACACAATCTTATGTTGTTAAAAAGATAATTAAATTTTCTTTTATCGATTATTTATAGATGGTGTATATCATCTGATTTCTTGGCAGTGTTGTCACATGTAAAGTAAATTTTTGAGATGTTCATTTTTTAATGTCGTATTTAATCTATCTTTTCTTTATCTCGTTCAGTTGAATTGTGTCTAGTTACACAAACTGAAATATCTTACTTTCTTTATCTCGTTCAGTTGAATTGTGTCTAGTTACACAAACTGAAATATCTTACTTTCTTTATCTCGTTCAGTTGAATTGTGTCTTGTTACACAAACTGAAATAACTTTCTTTCTTTATCTCGTTCAGTTGAATTGTGTCTTGTTACACAAACTGAAATATCTTACTTTCTTTATCTCGTTCAGTTGAATTGTGTCTAGTTACACAAACTGAAATATCTTACTTTCTTTATCTCGTTCAGTTGAATTGTGTCTTGTTACAAAAACTGAAATATCTTACTTTCTTTATCTCGTTCAGTTGAATTGTGTCTAGTTACACAAACTGAAATATCTTACTTTCTTTATCTTGTTCAGTTGAATTGTGTCGAGTTACACAAACTGAAACATCTTATCTATTTTCAATATTGTTATTCAAGTGCAGTGTTGCCAGAGTAACAATTTATCTACTAACGAAAGAAACATTGACAAATAGACTAATACTTTTAGAAGCTGACCTTGCAATGAAAACAAATCCGACATCTAACTATAGAACTGAAGACACGTTACCTTCAAACTCATTTCATCCCTCCACTCATTCCGACATCCCTTATCAAAGACACGATCCAGTCTACAAATGGAATGTTTTCTTTACTGGTAAAAAAGAATCACTTCATTTATTTTTAGAAAAAGTTGAAGTCCTTAGACTTTCTAGAGGAATTACAGAAAATGAGCTCTTTCTGCAGTCATGTGAACTTTTCAAAGACAATGCCTTCACATGGTACCTTAATAATCGTAATAAATTTCAATCCTGGAAAGACATTGTTGCCAAATTAAAAGCTGATTTTTTGCCATATAGTTATGAGACTGACTTAGAATTGGAGATCTCTAATCGCACCATGGGTGCTAACGAACCGGTTGCTGTATACATATCTTCAATGATAGGATTATTTAATCGCTTGTCTAGTGTCGTTGACGAACGTACTCGTGTTGCAAAGATTCGTAGGAACCTTTTACCTTCTTTTATCTCGTCTTTAGCACTTCATAACCCCCAAACAGTTGATGAATCAACCGAACTGTGCAAAAGAATTGAAGAATCCCGTGTTTGGTCAGATAGATATAGATCACCATCTTCTAATAATCCTAGATTGCTTGAACCAGATTTATCTTGCCTTTATGTTTCCTCCCCGTCAAATCAAAGACAAAGAACTTCCGCAAACGTTTCAGCATTAACCTCCTTGGTTTGTTGGAATTGTAACAAAACTGGTCATTCATATTCCGAATGTTTCTCGCCCAAATCTATATTTTGCTACGGTTGCGGTGCAAAAAACACCACAAAACCTAAATGTCGTAGATGCATCCAAACTCGAGACTGACTGGCACTCCGAATCTGGCCCCTGTGTCCAGTCAAGCACAACCAACTACATCCCAGCCAGAAAACCCCAGAAGAACGAACATACGACCAAACAGACTTCCGAACAGATCTCCAAACAATCACAACTCCCCTAAAAACCAAAACTAACTTTTTCAACTTCCGCTGCTGAATGGCAAAATTATCTTATCTTTGTTAAAGATTTCCTAGCGTCCAATCATTTTAGAAATACAGACAAACCATTACCTTTACCTACCAAACAACTTACAAACACCTTACTGAACACTAACGACATCCAGAATACAGATAATGACAAAAACATTTCGCTTACTGACAATATTACTTCTGTACCTATCTGTGACATGCCAGTTACTTTATCTCCAACTCAGTCAAACACTGTTTCAACCTCCATTAATACCTGTCCCATATTCGCAAAAAAACCTAATGATAATAGACCTTACCTTACCGTGAAAATTTTAAACGTACCCGTTTTAGCTATGGTTTACACAGGCAGTAATTCTACTGTTCTTGGAAATCAGGGTTTCCCTTTGTTGCATTCTCTACATTTACCTATACAGTATGACTCTGGTTTGAATATTACCACAGCTGACGGTGTACCTCAACAATATATGGGCTATATTTCCGCACCAATGACAGTGAATGACGTTACAAAGACAATAAAAATACTGATAATACCGTCAATAACCCATAACCTTATTTTAGGAATGGACTTTTTGAACTTGTTCAAAATAGACATGAGTTTTCATGATTCGTCATACTCTTTATTATCTTCCACTTGTGTAATTAACACAATACAATCTGCTTCTACTCTCTCTATTGAAGAAAAAAACAAACTTGAGCAAACTATAAACTTGTTCTCTTCTCTCGCCCCTCCTGACCGAATTGGCAGAACGAATTTTGTTGAACACGATATCGACACTGGTGATGCAAAACCGATTGCACAACGCCAATATCCTCTATCCCCAGTTATGCAAGGTCATTTAGTAAAAGAAGTCAACGAGATGTTACGACTAAATGTCATTCAACCTTCGAACTCCCCTTGGTGTTCACCCCTTTGGGTAGTCCCAAAAGTCTGGAGAATGCCGCGTCTGCTTCGATGGCCGAAAGCTGAATAAAATAACTACTCCGGATTCCTATCCCATGGCTCAAGTAGATGTCATTCTTAGCAAACTTCGAGACGCTAAATTTCTTACCTCCATTGATTTAAAAAAAGCCTTTCTACAAATACCCCTTACCAAATCTTCTCGCCCCAAAACTGCTTTCGCTGTCTATGGCTTAGGTTTATTTGAATTTACGACCACTCCCTATGGTCTAATTAACGCACCCAAAACAATGGCACGTCTAATGGACATTGTTATAGACCCTTCTTTAAGGCCCTACTGTTTTTGTTATTTGGATGACATCATTATTGCTACCCCTACCTTCGAACTTCATTTAGAAATCCTTAATAAGTTGTATCTTCGTCTTAAAGAGGCAAACCTTACTGTAAATTTCCAAAAATGTGAAGAGACTCTCTTAAATTCCTTGGTTTTGTAGTCGACAAAGCTGGTCTTCGAACTGATGAAGACAAAGTTTCCGCAATCCTTAACTATCCTGCTCCCAAAAACACTACCGAAGTCAAAAGACTTATTGGCTTAATTGGCTGGTATCGCCGATTCATCAAAGATTTTTCTACCGTTTGTTCCCCGATAACTGACCTTCTTCATGGCAGAAAAAAAGGGCAACCGATTTCCTGGACATCTGAGGCTGAAAATGCTTTTATCGAAGTCAAAAAAACGACTACTTCCAGCCCCATTCTTGCAAGCCCTGACTTTTCGAAAGAATTCATTATACAGACTGACGCTAGTGATACTGGACTTGGTGCAATCTTATATCAACAATGTGATGGTATCGAACACCCCATCGCATATGCAAGTCGTACCTTGAACAAAACCGAAAGAAAGTACAGTACCACAGAAAAAGAACTCTAATGCCCGTTTGTAATTATCAATGATTTAGTACAAGTTTTAGTCAATTTTTTAGGATCCTAAATAAATGATAGATGCATACACATTTATCATCAATTTTTCAGTCAATTTTGTAATTGACGAAACTTGTCCTATTTTTGTTCAATTTTAATTGATAGAAAATATTTATAGAACCAGTCCTATTTTCTATCAATTAAATGACAACTTGGGGCAAACATAGTGTAAACTTTATTTTAAGGTTATTGATTTTTTTATTTTTCATGATTGTGGTGACACTGGTTCTGCTAAATAACCATAGTTTATTGTTTATTCAGTTATATTGGATTATATATCGTTTATTGAGGGAGAAGCTATTTTAAAATTATCAAAAATGTGGTGTCATGATCAAGTACTTCGACTTATTGAACTATATAAAGAAAGCCCTTGCCTTTACATAGTTGAAAGTTCTCAATATAAAAATAAGCACATGAGGAATTCTGCTTATGAAACTATTGCAACAGAGTTACAAAATATAAATTAAAAAATTCAAATTCTTTGCTAAAATCTGAAAAGTGACAGGTTACTAACAAAATCATACTGCTCAGCGCGCATAATCACAACCTAAATAAGTGACTAAAACATGGTGTGTTGCAAACACATTTTTTTCTTGTCAATTTTTAAGTATCCTAAGTTTAGGATCCTGAAAAATTTACTAAAACTTGTACTAAATAATTGATAATTACAAACGGGCTTTAATGGTAATTTTCGGTGTAGAAAAATTTAGAGGCTATGTGGAAGGAACCCACTTCACACTTGAAACAGACCATTCATCTTTACAGTATCTGTCAAAACTACCCATGTAGTCTTTCACTTAGATTATCGCAGTTCGATTTTGAAATCAAACATAGAAAAGGAACCACTATGGTTGTAAGTGATGCACTTTCCCGTTCATTCCAAGACATTTCAGTGATTGATGTCACTACCTTCAAGCCAGATACTTGGTATACCGCCATGATTGATAAAGTCAATAATAATCCTGAGTCATTCCCCACCTTTAAAGTAGAAAATAATGTCCTGTACAAACATGTCTTCTCTCCAAACCCCATATCTAGTAATTTATCTAATGGTAGTCCCTACCCCGAACAGACTTGATGTCCTAAAGACATTTCACGACAATCAAACTAGTGCACATCTCGGCATCTCTAAAACCATCGCCCGAATTTCTGAAATCTACTATTAGCCAAAACTTAGAAGCACTGTATCTCGTTATATCAAGAAATGTTCCGTTTGCTCTTCCTGTAAAACCCAAAATTTTCCTAAAGCTGGTATAATGGGCCAGTATAAAGACATTAATTTCCCTTGGCAATGGATCTCTGCTGATTTAATAGGTCCATACCCCAGATCTAAAAATGGCAATAAATTTGTTCTCGTTATAACAGACTGGTTTACTAAATTTTGCCTTGTTCACCCTATGCAGAATGCCACAGCTGCTGGTATTGTTAAATTTATCGAAAATCAATTTCGATTTTAACGAAATAATTTTGATTTCACCGCTTGCCGTCATAGTAACCACTTCCAATATATTTCTGTGATCTAAATTTCTCTGATTGTTGATCGTTACGACAATTGACATATGATGTCAACGCTCGATTCTCATTCTCGATTTTCCTTGTTTTCGTTACCGACCCTTGAGAAGCAAGGACCTATCTCTCTACCGTCTCTTTTAATTTTTAATAGTTTTTACCTTAAATTGCTGTGGTAAGCACAGCGGCCAGGATACCCCTGACAGGTCACTACTGCCAGGTTACCGTTACTGCCAGGTTACCGTTAACTGCCAGGTTACCGTTAACTGCCAGGATACCCCTGCCAGGTTTCCGTTATATTATACTTCAACTTCCAGACATCTCTACTTCAACTTCCAGACATCTATAGTTCAACTTCCAGACATCTCTACTTCAACTTCCTGACATCTCTACTTCAACTTCCTGACATCTCTACTTCAACTTCCAGACATCTCTACTTCAACTTCGACATTTCTTCAACTTCCACTCCGACAAGCTAAGTACCTTTAAAGAAGTACAGGTTCTTTCAATTCCTTGTTAACTACTCCTGTGGCAGAATAAATTTAATATTTGAACTTTTCTTTTTAATTTCTTTTATACCCGGCTGTAAGAGCTGTAGGGACTGTGTCCGGGTTTATGTAAATTTGTTATTTTTTTTATTTTCAACTCTCAGTAAATTCTACAAGGTGTTTCTACCTTTCTCACCTTAGTTCTTTTTCATAAAATTAGATTATTTTTTGTCGACGTCTAAAAAGGTAGTGGCGCCCTTAAGTTCTTATAGTCTGTCAACCCTCTGGCATACCTAGTGTGGCATCAACATAGAGTCGATCCACCCTTGAGAGGGTCTCTAGCCGGGATCTGTCTCTTAAGGAGAGAACAAGTGTTACACCGCCTATTCCTGTAGGCTTTTGTTATCTCGATACATATTTTTAACTATAGATCTGTAATTCAGTTACCTCACCTGTATCTATGCCCGAGTCATCTGAAGCTTGTTTTTGAGGAGAATTTTGGTATACCAACTGACCCTCATTAGTTGTAGTGTGTATTGTTGGATCGTCTATTGTTTCCATAACTACATCATGTGCTGGATGACCTTGATGTGAATACATAAATCCACTAACTGATAATAAATCTTCCAGTTCTTTGTTAGGCTCTATCTAATGGAAGGTGCCTGATGGAAAAAATGCCTTCTTTAAATTAAAAAAGTTTTAAAGCTTTGAACTGTATGACGAGGATCATGCCTTTTATATTCCAACTACTCACTTACCTGTCTTATTGTACACTAAAACATTATTATTTTTCCTAACAGGACAATTTTCACAATCCACTACTACTTCAAATTTAAGTGGATCCATCCCAGGTGTTTTATTATTTTTATATTAATGAAGAATGACGTATTACTATTGCCACTGCCGAGGTTATGTCCAGAAAAACAATATCTGTGTGCATGCTCAACCGTTTCGACGGCGGTGTGCGTAAAATTTCTTGGCTCAGACAAATAACCAGCCGCTGAGACTGAGCGTTATGGGTTTTTGGCATTTGGAACATTACGCTCACTTAGCAGTCTCAACCGTTGTGGCTCTTGAAAAGCACCCATTAGGTCACAAAAACTCAGAGCGTGATACACGAATAAGAACGTAAATATAAACAATGAGTGACGTTAACGGTTGGGGCAGCCATCTTTATGACGTAAAACGCGTTTTGGCGGACCTTCAAATTTTATGATTTCTAAAGTCGTTTTAAAAGTGAAGTTGACATTTTTTTGAAAAAATGAACATGCAAGGTGTTAGGAGACCTGATAAAGCGTCAATTCCCACCAATGGCAAAATTTATGCCTGTACCCTATTGTGTTACATTATTACAGTTCGCACCCTTTGTAATGAAGTAATATGTGTACTCTTGTCGGTTCTTCCAAGGTTAGGCCATAGAGGGTATATAATTAAAACACAAGTTAACTCTATCAACTTAACTTTAATACTAAAATCAAATATATTCCTTGGATATCGCCAATTAGCAAAAAGGTATTTCCTGTTCTCTAATCGGCACATGCTGCTACACAGCATTATCCATTTTTAGATATTCAGCATATACGTATTACAAAATAATATTTTATTGCAATCTATTTGGATATGAACCTGAGCCACATGACCTGGTGCTCGGGTCAATCAACTTATAATATAGTTACAATATAAAACCTTTTTTTTATGTTGAATAAAATATAAATTCTTAATACCTACCTATATCATCTCACCCTTAGAATTAAAGTGGCCTAACTCAAAATTTCCGTAACTTCCGTAACTCGATTTTGTCATAAACTGACTTTAAAGAGCATACTCTAAAACCCTGTGGAGAGAAAGAGACCTAACTTCAAGTAAAACAGGGACAGCGCATTTATAGGTCTCTTCCAATGGTCCCGCCATTCGCTTATGTATGCAGGGCGAAAGAGACAGAACTAGTATTGCGTCAGATGCACTCGCAAGTGGACGTGTAAAACATCGGCGTATCTCAAGTTGTGTCTGTTTATTGCAAATATTGTGAAAGTGAGTACATTTTATTTTTGGTAATAAAGTGACCCTTTTTGAAATAAGCCTGTTCATAACAAAATATCCAATACCTTTAATTGACCATTCATGGATTAGGTCAATTTACTAAAACAAAATAATAAAAGACAAAGGACACTTATAAGAATAGGTCGATTTATGACTAAAATCAAACAATTCATTTTTGTAACTCTCAGTATTCAGCCTGTTTGGTAGTAAAACAACAAGGATAAGTTGGCCATTTTTTTATAATGTGTCTCTTTTCAAGGAAAAATGGGTACGATAATCATAAATTTAGGTACTAAGTGTCTAAGTCTAAACGATAATTATTATAGTGTTATGATGTATTGTTTCAGGCTATTACTCTGGAGTTCACTTTCTGGTCAAAATGACATCAAGACGAGTTCAGGATATGTTTAGTTTGATGGGAATTACAGCTCCAACGTTACAGACTGATGGAAAAAAGCCAGAAAGAGCGCCTTTGGCTGAATGTCCTAATTTTGAAAATGTAGTCGTAGTTGAACATGATAGCCGCACAGATATCAGTTGTAATATATCGCCGTCTTTATCAGAGATTCCATCTTGTTCTCGCCCAAGAAGAACATCGACTTCAAATGATAAATACAGGATTTCACCATTGCACTCTGGTAAAAGCGATGTAGACTTGAGCGATACTGATCCGTCGTTTATTATGCAAGAGAAAAACTATTCCAAAAGTCGTCAGAATTTAACTAAACTTGTATCCTGCTCATTTTATAATCAAATATCTCCTAAGAATTCACCTGCCTGTAGTTTGTCGTCGAAGAAAAATTCCTCCAGCCGTAGTTCATCTTCTAGCAGTTCGTCCAGCAGCAGTTCGTCTTCCAGTAGTAGTAGCGCAACTTCCGACAAAAGCACCAATAATCAAAATATCAATTCATTACCCAACAGTAAAAAAAGGAGAAGAAATAACACGAAATGGAAGCAGACGTCCGCTAAAATTGCAAGGAATAGTGGGCAAGCATACACGTCTATTTCTAAATCAAAACGTCAAATCGAAGCACGCTCCGTAAAACCTCCGTGTTCTCAAAAGTGTAGGCTAAAATGTTCAGAAAATATCAACGAAGAGCAGAGATCAAGTCTTTTTAGAAAATTTTGGGACTTCAATGACATTAATTTACAACGTTCCTATATCAATTCATGTATAACAGAAATAGCTCCAAAATACCGTTACTCCAATGCTCAAAATTCAAGAAAATTCAACCACGCATTCTATTTCACACTGAATAATGAGAAACGGCGAGTGTGCAAAACTTTTTTTTAAAAAACTTTAGATATTTCTGATCGCATGATTCGCACCGTTAAAAGCAAAAGAGATACTGAAGGTTTCGTGCAAAAAGATCTGAGAGGTAAGCATAACAGTCACATAAAAGTTGACGCAAACATTATTGAAAATTTGATCGACCATATCAATTCTATTCCCCTGATCGAGTCTCATTATTTAAGAACCCAGACAACACGAGAGTACATTGATGGTTCAAGAACAATCGCAGAAATATACAGAGATTATGTTGATAGTCAAAAACAAAATGACCAGCCCTATGGAAAGCTCAACAAGTTCTATGAGATATTCACTACCAAGTTTAATATTAGCTTTTTCACTACAAAGAAGGATCAATGCGACTTATGTAATCAATATTTACTATCTCCAGAAGCTCACAGACAAGATATCCAAGAAAAATATGATACACATTTGGAGGAGAAAGTTTTATCCCGAGAAGAAAAGCGAAAAGATCGTGAAAACTTTAGTGATACAACTGTTTGCGCAGTTTTTGATCTTCAAGCTGTAGACGCAATCTTTTATTCTGATAATTGTGGTGGCCAGAATTAAAATAAATTCATAACGAGTCTATTTTCATTTGCGGTAGTATATTTTGAAAATATTCATTTTATCACCCATAAATTTTTGATACAAGGCCATACAGAAAATGAAGGAGATAGCGTGCATAGTTTAATTGAGAAAGAAGTGAAGAAGACCCTGAAATCCGGTCCCATATTCATTCCACAACAATACGTAACCGTGATCAGAAGTGCTAAGAAGAATGGATCTCCATTTCTTGTTCATGAACTCGATTTTAATTATTTTCATGATTTAAAAGATCTACAAGTACAATGGGGCTACAACTACACTGAAAATGAAGACAGAGAAACATGTAATTGGAGCAATGTTAAAATCTTGAAATTCACAAAAGAAGAACCATTCCTGATATATTACAAGACTTCTTACAAAGATGATTTTAAAAAACTTAACGTCAGAAACAAAAGGAAAAAAATGCGGACACTTGAAAAATTGGAAGTGCAAAAACTCTATTCGCAACGGATTGAGCTAAGTACAAACAAAAAAAAATGATCTCCGTGATTTACTAAACAAAAAATTGATACCAAATGCTTACGCAGATTTTTATCAATCGTTTATGTGAGAACGCCGAATAAATAATCCCTAAATAGGACAAAGATATTTACTAAGAAGTTATTTTTTCAAGAAGTTACTTTTTATTTGTTATCCAAGTGTACGGTTTTTATTTTTATTTACTTAGGATGAAATAGTTTGTTTCTGGTTAAAAACTTGGATTTTGTTTATAATTCACGTCGATTTCTACTACATTAATAATTGTAAGACTGTTTTTAAAATAATTTTTATTTTCTAGTCAAAAATTAGTGACTACTACCTGATTAATGATAAGACTTGAATAAAAGACTATAAAAACTGCAAATAAATGGAAACATTCGACTTTTATAATTTTGAATTTTTATTTATGACCCTGTTTTCAAAAATCTTTACAGTCATATAAAGACTTATTCTATATTATGTCAACAAAATGTGTTTCATATTGCGTTATAAATATACCTAATTCACAAAAATCTCGGTAGTTTAAAAACATTTTATGCAATAAAGTGACTTGATTTGGAACTACTTTATATTTATTGCCCAAATATATATTTAAAATGTATTAAAATATAATATTACGTTGATACTCTGGACAGAAAAGGTTATCCACACATCTACTAAAATCAATCATATGCGAGAACACGACACGGTAGAGATATATCAAAATGTATTCAATTCTATATAATATTTTGAGACTTTCAAGCCCATTTCCCGCAAATCGCATTTTTTGACTTCAGTCACTTTCATTCCAAGTGTGCGAGTTGATCTTAGGCGCCATTTCTACTATGCGTAACGTCACCGTCACACGATATATTTCTTAAAAAGAAGGAAGAGGGCGAATATCACACATTGTTTTCGGCATTAGAAGATGATGAATTAAAATTTTATAAATATTTTAGAATGTCTAAACATCAGTTCTTTCATCTCTTTTATAAAATTGAAGGTAGCACTAAGTTCCGTGAAGCAATTAGCGCTATTGAAAAGTTTATGGTGTGCATACGGAAAAAAAATATTTTTTAATATCATGGTTTTCTTTTTATTGATACCTAACAAAGTAATCTAATTATATCAAATAGTTCAAATAGATTAGGTATATAAATTTAGACAAATTATTGCTGGTCATCTGGTGAAAAAATTTGGACATAATTCTGAAGGGATGCGGTTCCTGATTGGAGTGTTTGGGACATTGAAGGTGGCGACAACACTCCATAAAAAACTTCTGAAGGGGATGGCGTCGGCTGTTGGATAGATTCATCTGAAAACGGCCGCGATCCAGAAAAGACTGCCAAACGAAATGTAAATATAATTGCCAACAGCTTATCACAGAAGATGAAAGAAAACATATTTTTGAGCATTACTATACTTTGAACGAACATGGGAAAAGATTGTTTCTTTTGTCAACGTCAAAACAATTCAGTGCTCAACGACGCCGAACCAATAAAAATGCTGATAATAGTAGAAGGCATACGTTCACCTACCATTTTCAGGTTGGAAGTCAGAACATTCAAGTTTGTAAAATGTTCTACTTAGGCACGTTAGCTATTAGCCAAACACCGGTATACACAGCTCACTCAAAAAAAGACATTTCTTCTGATATACCTAAAACACCGACCCAAGGAAAACATATTAAACACAAGATACCAGAAGAGGATGTAAACTTTGTCAAGATGCACATAGATTCCTTCCTTACAGTAGAATCTCACTACTGCAGGGCTAATACGCAGCGAAAATACTTGGAGTCATCGTTAAATATAAAAAAATGTATTCGCTGTACACTGAACTTTGCGCTGTTTCCAACAAACCACCAGTAAAAGAGTCTTTTTAAAGGAATATATTCTGCAGTGAATTTAATTTACATTTCTTGTCCCCAAAAAGGACCGTTGCGATCTATGTGGAGAAATGAGAATTATAGTTCAGGAAGACAATTTATTGGGGGATGAACAGAAAATCGTATTCGACAGACAGCTTAAGGAGTAAAATGCATGTCGTTTGGAAAAAAAATAGATAGAGGAAGTCTCAATACTTTTTTGGTATTCGATTTACAAAATGTCTTGAGCTGTTCGCATGCGGAAGTAAGCATTTTTTACTACAAAAGCAAGCTTAATGTTTACAATTAAACTGCCATATTATCCAGCACAAAACAAGTATACTGCGCACTTTGAAGCGGAAGTCTTATGAGTAGGAGCGGGAATGACATTGCAAGTGCCTTGCTGAAAATTTTAGATGCTGAAAATTTTAGAATTTTACTGCGTGCCCCAAAATAGGAATTCCCTAATGTCTTCAGCAATTTCACTCTTTATCAAAAGGAATCCAAATATCGAATCCATGATGATGAAGTTTTCTACTCCGGGCCATTCCTGCAATCAAGAAATTGGTGCAGTTCATAGTTGCATAGAAAGATTGCTGAAAAAATCGGAATATTATTCCCCATTATCACTTATGCGGTTGCTTTTGAAGGTTTCTTCAAGAAACCCTAACAAAGTCATTCAATTAAAAAAAGGTGATTTCGTCGACTACAAGTCTATGCTGGTCAATTCAACTATTAAATTTTACCTTTCAGTCAAGTAGTTGCTCTTGAGTTTTCAAAATCTCCATTATTTGAAATAGAATATAAAGTTAGCAATACCAATAGCGAGTGGAAAAAAGTCTCCATTCGTGGTTATCGCCCTACCTGAAAAAATGCTGCTAAAAAAGGAACCAGTTCGTCCTAACAATAAAAATTCACTTCCCCAAAATGAAGTTGAGGCTATCAAAAGCATGTTCAAGTGGATGCCTGAGGTGGATAGGGCATATTATGTGGCTATACTTCCCAAAAATAGTAATACTTAATTTGTATTCTCGTAACTTTGGTTTATATTCATATTTATAAGGGTACTTAGTTTTTGATAACGTTACCAAGTTGTATGTTTCTTTCAATTTATAATAAAATAGAATTACAAAATTGTATGTTTTTTTTTGTGCCCAAAAATTTACAAGATTACCAGTCATGCATAAAGATGAATAGCACAATGTGTAAGTGACAACAAAATTAAATTTAATTACTTGTCAACTTCAAAACAGGTGGCAAATATCTTCACAAAATCTAAATTGCAAATTGCAACTAAATTTGGATATTTTAGAGAAAAATTGAATATTTGTGTTGTATAATGTTACTGATATAGCTTTCTATAAGCTTACGCTATTTAAATCTTGATATGTTATATTTAATTAGGAGTTTGAATTCTTTTGTATAAGTTTTTGTTTTTTTTAAACATTGTAGTTTGGTTTATAAGAATTGGGGGTGTATGTTTTATGTTCCTATTATGTTACACGGAATAGTTCTGTGTGCAGCGTGGTCCGTCAATCTGTGACTGTGATTGGGGATGACAGCGTGCACTTTATAATTTTGTCTAGGCTTTGTAACCTAATTGGTAATTAAAAGTACTTTATGTGTTTCACATACTAAGCCATATTTTCCTACAAAACCTGCCTGTAACTTCTACAAATAATCAGAAAAAAAATGTATCATCAGATTGCGATCAAATTTCGAACATAGAAACATACACCAGAAATCAATCTTAAAACCGAAATTGGTACATACAAAGCGCTGGTAGTACTACAGCATCGAAATTTAGGGCTGATTATAAAACTAATAGAATGACACCTTGTTGAATTTATTTGTTATCCAACAAAAACTTTGTTTCACAATAAAGCTACTGGTAGGAATAAATCATCAACATACAGCCGATGAAGATGTATCTCCAAAAAATTCATGTTTAATTAGGGAGAATGATGAGGTGACTACTATCAAGTACAGTTGCAAATGTATGCAACAAAATCAAGATTTTGTGATTTTTCTATATGGTCACCCAAATATTGGTGGATTTGCCATAGTGTCGATGATTGGAGATTTAGATTCAGTGTGATGGAGAAGACTGTGAGATAGTTTCATATTAGATGTGTGGGATTAGTTGACACTCCAAATGATGTATGGTATTGCCAATAATGTACTTGTATATTATAATTTCCACATAGAAAAATTTAATTATAGTAGACTATGATCATATTTACGATTTTGACTTTTAGTCCGGAATGTGTCAAGATAATAACAATTTGCATAACAATAACTATATCTTTTCATTGTGAATTTGTGTATATATTTTTTATTGGAATAAAACAGAATAAAATCCCACACAGCACATGACATCCAATGGATGTCCGTTTTACGTCCGACTCAAGTCCAAACGTCCATGGATGTTAAATGGACATCCACCGTACGTATAGGACATGGACGTACAATGGATATTCCAGTTCTGTACACCCATTGTACGTACATATAACGTACGGAAAATACTTGAGTACTGATATGTTATAATGGAATATCTGGTTCGTACTATTTCAATTTATCCGACAATTAGAAATATATTTCTATTACCAAAACAACTCAGCCGATGCATTGCGTTATGATCAGCCAATTGATACACATATACATTACCTGTACATCCAATAGTAAACATTCAGTGGACGTTCAGTTCATGCTCATGTATTTATCATTGATTTTGAATATTGAAAAATTGAAAATATAATGATATGTAAATTCACGTTTATAGTTTTATAATTATAATATATTACAATTTTTTTCCTCTGTGGGCAAAATACCGTGTTAGGGACGGTGAAAGAATAATCAAATAAGAAGAAGAATATCTTAGGTTAAGTCAAATGTTTGGTTAGGTGTCATCAGTTTTCTTTTCGCGCTCGAATCTTTTCGCTGTTCTGCCTTTTGATTTGTGTTTTTTGTGATAAAAATTTGTAGTGAAATTTTAGTGCTTCTGCTTTGGAGTTATTATTCTTCAACGAAGAAACAGAAATAGGTAAATATACTTCACCAACTTATCTAATATCTGTTTGAAATAAATAATAATAATAGAAAGAGTATGAGCTCTAAAAAACTTTTTTTGAACAAATATTATAAGAGAGCATCGCGAATGCAATTGAATGAAGATGATTCTTCATGTGACAATGAGCTTGATCAGTCTACCAGTGGATCTAACTTATTTCAGAATGATTTAGAAATATGTGTTTCCACAAACAAAGAGTGCGTTGCAACTGCTAATTCTGACTCGCAAAATTCTAATCTTTCCTTGTTTGAATGCATAAATAGTTCTGAGGAGGAATTGAATACATCTGATGATTATGATCAAGCCTCGGATCAAGCATTACTTTCAAATCTGAACTCAGATCCTTCTAAACATGAAAAAGTGGATGAACACTTACTTACTACCCAACTGGCAATGTGGGCATTGGAACATAATGTTCCTCATAATGCTGTCAATGATTTATTAAAACTTTTACAACCACATTTTTCTGAATTACCAAAAGATGCTAGAACACTATTAAAAACTCCTCGTAAAGTATTTCCAACTGTAATTCCTCTTGGAATGTATTATCATATTGGATTTAAAAACTGATTAAAAAAACTTTTGAATTGTTCTACAAATAATATTTTACAATCTGATTCTACATTAGAAGTATGCATTAATATTGATGGCTTGCCAATTTCTAAAAGTTCAGGAGGTCAGTTATACCCCATACTATGCAGTTTATTCACAAATAAAAATAATATTGAAGTGATAGGAATATATCATGGTAATGAAAAACCTGCCTCTGCTAATGATTTTTTACGTGCATTCGTTGATGAAGCCAAAAATATGCTAGCAAATGGATTTATTTACAATGATAAAATATATCAAGTGAAAATAAAAATGTTTATGTGATGTTCCTGAAATAGCTTTGATAAAGTATACCACTTGAGTTCATTGCATATAGAGATGCTTTTTTCAGATTTCTTTGTAGTTTTAAATTTATTTTAGATAGTAATTTATTGTGAAAGTATGTTTATTACAATTTGTTTGAGATCTGATTCATCTTAGAAAGATGGAAGATAAAACTTGGACAGTGGTTAAATTCTTGGAAGAGAATTCTGTGGAAGCAGTTCCCACACATTGGTTGATTGGAAAAACTTGTGTGTGGCCACCCTACCCTAGGGAAAAAGTAATACATTCCATCCGGAATTATGAGGACATGAATACGTGTTGGCCTAGCCACAAAATTTCCATTTTCCGCAATGGAACATACATTAAGTAGATTATTCTGTCAGAGTATATTATTACAGAATACATTTTAAACATTGTTTTTTCTTTAGACATGAGGGGATTAGGGTTCTTGCTTTAATAAAACATTGTTTATGTCTTTGTAATCTATAACTGGCAAATTAATTATATTCTCATTTTTTTAGATAGCTACTTGGAAGCTTGAAACAAAACAAAGGTTGCAGAATATAGCAGTGATTGAATGATGAAGATTCAAAATCCAGAAAATACAGAAAAAAAAGGAATCAAATTTTGTCCTCTGATGAAAGCGAAGAAGATGAAACACACAGCAAATTACCCCCTCCTCCATCTAAACCAAGGTGTACAGATACTCCACACAACTCTGACTTGATTTTCACTCCTCCATCAACTCCAATAAATGAAGGTGAATAATTTTCAATTTTTCTTTAATAATAAGTTCAACTTAATTCTGGATAAATAGTGATATTCCATGAACTAATCATGTTTACATTGAACATATATATGGTTTACAGCACCACCGAAATTACTCAGTGATTTGGACAATGATAAAGAGTGTTGCCTTTGCTGTCCAATTCATGATGGGAACCAAAAAATTGGTTAGTATATCCTTTTAGTGAAGTTATTAATCAGACCTTGAATAACTAATAGATAATCACATTCTTTGCTTTTTCTCAAATTTCATGTAATTTTCAGATGAAACAATGAAAAAAATCAGCAAACAATACTATTTGATCAGCAGCATTTTGACTGATATCACATCAAAAAAGGAGAACCTCAGAACCAATGAGCCTGGTCGAATTTCCCTAGAAGAGATTGATTCCCTTTTCTCAAAATTTTCACTTTTTCCTCTAAAAAATGCTGAAGATCTGAATACCATTAAGGAATATTTGGGAGAAAACAACAATTTCAAAGCAGCTGTAAGTGCACATTAAAAACTAATATTTCATTTGGAAGTACTCCCTTTTTTTCAGTGTAATGAGATGTCTAGAATGGGAGGCTTAAATTTATATGAATTCATAAAGAGGTGCATGTCTCAACTTTTGAGTAATCCCCTGGCATTTACTTATAGCTACCATTGAAGGAAAAACAAATTGAAATTCAATGTTTTAAAAACAGCTGACCTTCTGATGTGTAAGTAAAATAATATATGCATTCTCCAGCATACAGATATTGACAAAACTCCCCTTTATTGAAATTTCTGTAATTTTAGTCCATTTGTTCATTAATGCATTTTATTCCACAGGCGCTGCAGAAAAGGCATATCAAAATACAACGAAAAAAGAAGTAGATGACTGCATCATGAAATGGCTGAGGAGAGCCGGTGAAAGAAAATGAAAAAATACAAGATATTATTTTCATATAGAATTCCATTTTTATTTTTTATCCATGATCAGAATTTTATATTTATTTTATTGTTGTGTATATATTATATAAATATTATGAATTTTGTTATCAAATCATTCGTATCTTGTACGTTTTAGACTTGAAATGTAGTTTTTTTTTTATTGGTTCGATGATATTTTACACCAGATGACACAGGATCATGGTACATTACCCTTTTATACTTAAGTTTTAAAAATGAATGATCGTAATCTGGGACATAATGTATTCTTACTGAAATGTCATTTAGCAAGTATATAGGTATGTCCTAGATTTCAGTCAATTATCTTTGAAACTAAAGGAGAAAGTGGGGGTGCACCATCATCCTGTCTAGGTATGCAATGTATATTGGATATCCAGAATATCTGCTATGGATATGCAATGTAGGTTCCATATATATTTGTTGGAGGTCCATTTAATGTCCCAAGTGGGACAGCCATTGGACTTTCAATGAGCACCTTTTGAACCAGTGAATGACGTCCAATTAACGTACACTGTTAATTTTTTGGAAACAACATGAACGTACATTGATTATCCAAAGTAATTCCAATGGATGTACGCCCATTGAATGTCCAAAGTGGTGCTGTATGGACCTCCACTGGACGTCCATTGGATGATTTACGTACCGGAATGGCCGTCCAATGGATGATTTGAATATCTGAAAGGAACGTTCATTGGACGTACATAGGATGTACATGTGCTGTGTGGGATAGTTTTTCTTATTATTCTATGCTGATACAATAGTATCAAAATCCCCAAATACATAATACTACATCACTTAACAGCAACTTACATTGCAATATACTTACAAAAAACACTTATAATGTAATAAGAATACATTCATTATTAGTTAAATAGTTCAATTTATATTACATATTTACATAAAGATCAGCAAAAATGGTTTTACAGCATTTATAAAAATAAAGAACCAAAAAAAAATTTTTAGGTAACCTGTAAGACAGCTAGATAAAAGAGAGATGATTGTTCAAATCATCTCTTCAATCTCTTGTTAAATTACAGTCATGACAAACCAACATTTTATTAACGAAATTTTAAATTATTCAAATATTCCCTAACTCTGTGTTGTTACAAATATGTGACAGGAAAGTATGGTTCAAAATTATATCCCAGTCTTCAGTCGATATTGACCAACGAAAAAATTAGTTATTTCCAATGAATTTAACAGGGATGTGATGAATTCATTTTGCTCTGGTGTATAAGTGATACATTCATGTATCTCGAAGAAGATGCAATATAAACAAATTACAATGGAATCATAATGACCCCAATTTCCGATTTTTGAAAATACTTTATATTGGCTATACAGGGTGGGGCACTATGAACGAACTATTCTCTGGCGTCTTGACGGCAAATGAAATTTAAAAAAATTAGACCTAGAAATAAGTAGATAACTTAGGACTATAATTTAAAAATATTTCGAAATATACAGGGTGCTCCTAAAAAGCGTGCA
Organism: Galerucella nymphaeae; assembly: GCA_963978555.1. NCBI lineage: Eukaryota > Metazoa > Arthropoda > Insecta > Coleoptera > Chrysomelidae > Galerucella > Galerucella nymphaeae. The sequence continues at coordinate 32,480,605 of OZ021704.1, read as the reverse complement.
GTATCAAAGTTAGGTTCCTTTGGATGGAACACCCTGTATCTTATCACAGTATACTGTATTTGGGTCTTAATATTATTCTTATCTGGCATCTAGTTACCTATGTTATTCAAATAGATATTATTTTAATACTTTTTTATCTGTCGAATAAATTTATAAATTTGCTTAGTGTTGATGTATTATTAAGTTTTAATAATTGACATAGTTATTAATCCCTGGTTGAACATGAAAAAGTACTCTAACCAAGAAAGAATAGATATGATCTCAGTTATTGGTGAGTGTCAGGAGAATTGTTTTTCAGCAAGTAGATTATACGCTCGAAAGTATCCAAATAGAGATCATCCTAACAGAAATGTTTTTAAAAGACTACTGCTAGTATTCAAAACTACTGGAAGCGTGCAGCATACAAAAGAATCTAGACGAAAATCTGCAATTTCTATACGATTCAGATTTTGAAGTAGTGGGTGCGCTTGTTTACTAAACATACATAATTTTCACTATTACAACGACGAAAATCCGCATTACTTCCGAAGTGTTGATCATCAACATTGTTGGTCATTGAATGTATGGGCAGAAATCGTTGGAACCCACATAATAGGGCAATATTTTTTTAATGGTACGCTAACTGAAAGAAAATTTTGTAAATTATGACGTTAAAAACTACCCTAACTATTAGAAGACGTTCCCCTAGCTACAAGACAAAAAATTGGGTTGCAGTTAGATGGTGCGTCTGTTCATTACAGTGTAATTGTCCGGCGTTACCTAAGCAATATTTTTCCACAAAAATGGATTGGGCGAGCTGGTCCTTATGTTTGGCCGGCGAGGTCCCCTTGCTTGACGCCATTAGACTTTTTTCTTTGGGGTTACATAAAAAGTATTGTCTACAATACAGAGCCAACCACTCCTGGGAACATGCAGGATAGGATAAGGAGAGCGTTTCAAACAGTTACATCAGAAATGTTAACCCTTCAGTAGTCGCGCGGGATACCCTTGTAGCCCAGTCTAATTTGAAGCGAGATTAATAAGCGGTGGGTGGAGCTACGTTCGCACGCCTCCTAGTAGCTGTCGTTCAACCATTTATTTAACAGTCAGTAAACACCCACTCTCTTTAAAGCATGGCTGTTCAAGGTATTTGAAGATTAATGTCACTGGGGTCCGAGTGTAGCCCACGTGACCAAAGTAGTAACAGTTTTCATAGATGCATTTTATCAGTGTTTCCCTAATTTTTCCGTTTTAGGAATATTTTTTGGTAAGTAACACCTAGTACTTGGTGTATTACTTATATTTCAGTAATTTCACTGAAATTTTCAGACCCAGAGAGAAGGAAAAACATCATGTCGCTGCCTTAAAAAAGACGTGTGGAAACAAACGATCCAGATTTTTTGTTGAAATGGTTTGAAGAAGTTTCGAGTGGAGAGGGAGAAAATGCCGAAGATGAAGATCCAGACGAGTTTAAAGAAGATAGTTTTACTCAGAGTGATCATAATTCTGCCTCAGAACAAGAGGCTTCGTCTGAGGATGAGGAAGAAAACATCGCTGAAAATTTCTTTGTTGGTAAAGACCAAACTGCACAATGGAAAAAGAGAAAAGCAAATTGACAAGTTCGTACTAAATCACATAATATTATAACTCATTTACCAGGCCCCAAACGAGAAGCTCGTAATGCAAAGACAAAAACTGAGTGCCTAAAATTATTTGTAAATGATACCCAACGGCTTTTCAAAATAATTTTGTTGCATCCGAATATTTAACGATATATGAGCAGCTTTTAGCATTTAGAGGGCGCTGTAGTTTTAAGCAGTACATACCGAGTAAGCCCGCTAAATACGGGATTAAGATATTCGCGTTGGTGGATGTTAAAAGTGCTTATACTTTCAATCTTGAAGTATACGTTGGCACCTAACCTGAGGGTCCGTTTAGGCTACCAAATACAGCTGAATCAATTGTCCATCGTTTATTTGAGCCTGTAAAAGGAACAAATCGTAATATAACCGGCGACAATTGGTTTACAAGTTTATCCTTGGTAAAAAGCTTACTCCATGGAAAGAAGCTAACTCACCTCGGCACTTTAGGAAATAATAAAAGGGAACTTCTGTTATTGCTTTTTAGTATGCATCATGATGATGCAATGGATGAAGAAACGGGGGATGCTCCGGAAATTATTACAATGTACAATAAAACAGCTCTGCCAAAACTATAATATAGCCAGGAACATCCGCCGTTGGCCAATGGTAATATTGTTTGATTTACAGAATATTTTCGCAATAAATCCATTCAGCGTTTATAAATCAAACAATTTGGATAAAACTATAACTAGACGACAATTTTTAGAAAATTGTGCTTGGACTCTTATCAAAGATCAAATAGAATTTAGATCTACTTTGTGGAGTAGTGTAGGTTGTTTTATGTTGCAGTTTATATTTAAGTATTTGTTTTTTAAATTATTTCAGAATACATTTTGTTATGTAGGAGCTAACGTTGTTTTTCTAGTAGCTTGATTTTTTTAATGTCAGTACGATAAGCTTTAAAATCATAAAAAATAACTACAAAAAATTCAAAGAAGGTGTTCAAAGTGACGCCCATCTTGTTGGATACAAATTTGAACTCTTTTAATTTTAAGAAAGTTATTGTTCGCTTTCTTTAACCCTCCGTCGCGTGGTATTTTGTCACTAGATTGGTCGCGCGGACTACAATGGTAGCCCTTTCAAATGTCAACTGATATCACTTTTAAAAACGAAAATAATACAACCATTTTATTAATATTTTTTCATTTTAGCTTAGTGTGCCTCGACAGCGCTGGTCATTGGCACAGAAAAAACAGTTACAAATATTTAAAAATAATTATTATGAATAAATTTTAAAATAAGATTCTATAGTACAGATTAGTAGCTTTCAGGAAATGTATATCTTTCTTGATTTCTGTAGGGCATTCGAGTAGAAAAATTGTGGATCTGGGAAAAGTTGTATTAAAAGAAAACCTGGCAATACCGATGCTAAGAAGAATGACCTACTATCTTTAATACAAAAGAAGCGTTGTGTACCAATGTACTATTTGGACTTTTATAAAGATCTGTAGTTTATTTTTAATAAATTCAAGAAGTTTATTCCGCCAGTTTCAAGTTTTGTTAGTTTTTTTGTATGAAGTTAATTTGTTATGATTATTGTAAGTGTTCATCGTTTGAAGTAGAATAAAATTGTTGGCTACACTGCACGGATTTTTTTCATTTTTATTCAAAAATTTTTATGAAAATTAATTTATTTGCGAGAAGAAAAGATATTATTCCGTTAAGAAACTTAGCCCATTCTTTCTTATTTCTTGGTAACATTTTTGCCTCATTCCATGTTTTTCCCTTTTCTTGAAGAATTTCACTAGCTCTGCTGTCCCATGCTCCTGACTCCTTTCACTCTTCTCAGATATTTAATAATAATAATAATAAATGTTTATTCATAAAATACAATACAATTTGATAAAAACAATTTCAAATCTTTCAGAATAAACATTGATACATCGCTGAGGCATAATAATGCCTGTGCGCGAGTTATAAAATTTGTAAAATCATGTTTAAAACATATAAAATAAAATAATATAAAAGAGCATAAAACAACATAATTTAGTGATAATATAATATATAGTGATAGGTCTTGATAGTGAGTTGTGGTCAAAGTCGGGAGTTAAGGTCTTAATCGGATAATAAGCGTTTTTGCTTTGCGTTTAATTTTGAAATTGGGATAAAATTTTGTAATATTCCAAAAATAAAATTGGATAAACATAAATAAATTATTTTAGATAACTTAAATTAATGAAATCATCAAAAATATGTCTGTCTTTACTAGATATCCAGTTTTTTACAGAATATTTGTAACGTGGCAGTTTATTTATTTCCTTAATATTATTTACTTCTACTGATTGTATTTTGCTCTTTTTTCTGCCTGTCAGTGTCCATGATTCACAACCAAACGTCAGAATTGGTCTATATATGGTCTTAAAAACATTCAGTTTTGTCTTTATTAATATCTCTCTTTTGTTTATAAAAGCTTGGCTAATTGCATAGTACAATTTCAATGTTTTTTGCACTCTATCATTCATTTTTTTTTCCTCTCTCCTTGTTCGAACCTGGTTTATGGAGCTTGAGCTGAACGGTGGCGGTTCATTATGCCGCATCCAACTGTACACATGTGATTATATATTTTTTCTTTTCACGTGACTGGCCTCCTAGTGAAGTGTGGTCGCTTTGATGACACCCTTCATTGTATGTGTAACACCATGACAGCCACGAGAGAAATAAAGAATTTCAACGATGATGTGAGCTTTTATTCCAAGAAAACTAGATTACAGTGCAGTGGAATCGTTCATTAGCGTTGTACACAAATTGGGATCTGTGGCGTGGTGTTTGGAATCCACGGTCCCTAGTCATGGTCCTTCGATCCTGTGTATGTTTGCCTCGTTTCATGTTTTCAGTGTGATGGATTTACATTCAAGTTTTCATGCGCTTAGTGGACTTTTATGGGCCCAAAAAAATGGGGCCGCCTGCTGCCACTTGTCTTCGCTCATCACTCGTGAATTGAGTAGCGAGTTAATTGAACAAATACTTCGAACTCCTTTGGAACTTTAGTTGATGTTGATGACTTTTCTGTGTATGGCCCACCAGAGATATATGTGAAGTAACAACAAGTAATATCGTCCTGGTAATATGTAAGTATTTGAAAGTTATATTTTATATTCAGAGAATCAAGTATATATATTATTTCAAAGAGCACACCGGCATTATGTATGGTATTTATATCATGTGTTTCTCCTTGTTTTTTATAGGTGCAGCAGAAATGAATGAAATTTTCATCTGTGCTTCATTTTGCATGTTAATTTTGTGGTTGGTGTGTGTCTTATAATATAGACTGATTGCATTCTAAAATATGAAAATATTCTTATTAGCCTCATCTATTCAAAATTATTCATGTTTTCATACTTTTGTTTTGTGTGTTCTGAATATCAACTTCCTTCCAGGATTATTTGATGTTAACCTGTTGGATTTGGATCAAAATTTATTGTAGGTTGCAATGAGAGGAAAACTATTATTGGAGTCATGAGGAAAATAGGATGCTTTGAATTCAATACGAATAAAAAATATAATGAGGGATTTTCAATTGTTAGCAGGAAACCAAAGTATAGCTCGAGAAAGCTTGACAGAGATTATACAGTATGTCCTTGCAAAGGTCATTATTCTAAATACACAATAGAAAACAAAATAGAACATGCATTCCAAATATAAAAAGACGATGGATCAGTTTCAATACTTGGCAAATCGGTTCTCGGCCAAGTGTATTTGTATGCATGTCCAATATTGGAAAACGCAATTTTTCCAGTCATGCGAGAGGATGAGATATCAGGACTCATGAGATATGATGAACTGATTATTTCATATGGAAAAACTTGCACGAAATATGGATTAGAACACATGCGCCCTATGATTCGTACAAAACTGCGTCTGATTGGAAGGTTCTTGTTAGAGGCTAAAAAAATGAGTGAGTTTCTGTCTTGCTCTTGCTGGTTTAGATGAAGTTGAACAAGAATATAAGTCTCCTTCTACAGCAATGAAATGAGCTCTTAACTGGAAAAATGTGGGAAACACTTGGTGACAATGTGCATGAAAACAAGGAATGAAAATAAAAAAACAGATATTGAAGATTTTCTGAATATATTAGATGAACTTACAATGTACATTAACAAAACTGTGATGGAAAATGAAATGCAGCATAAACAGCAAAAAAATAATCCTACCTACTAGTCAAAATATAGCTGTATTTAATGATCACTTGAACAAAAAAAGGCAAACATTTTATGAAAAACTTAGGATTGCGTTTGATTTCAATCATTGGAAGGAATTAGCATCTCTTACACTCATTTTCATCTGAACTTTTAATAGACGTAGGGCTGGTGAGTTTGGGAGGTTGAGAGGATGATGATTGCAGATTTAAAGAGTTACCAGACTTCAAATGCAAATAATGAACCTGAACTGCTGAACATTCTACCGGAAGAATACTAATTGAAAATATATTCGTATAGAAGTTTTCAAATGCTGTGAGCTAATTCTTGGTTATCGAGAAGCAGCTGGAATACAAGGAAGCAGTCCTTATTTATTTGGTATTCCTGGAAGATCGTTTTCAATGCACATTTGAATGCTTGTGTACTAATAAGAAAGTCTCACATATTGGTAGCTCAGTTCGTGTGATGACATATTTATGAGTTGAATTACTATGATCGAGACGCATGTTTGCGTGGTCGTCGATTGTGGATTAACTGAGTTCAACTTACATAACTTTATTTCACTTGAAATTGAGATATACAAATAGTAAATATTTAATTAATGGTTGATGGTGGACTGTAATACAAAATGTTGCGTTATCCTCCTTTGAGGTTGAAGTTCGAATTCTCGTCTCTCTGCTGGCAGCGGTGGAAGGAAGAAGAAGAAGAATGCATAGGTTATGTGTAGTTTTGTGTTTATCATTGTATTTTAATTAACTATTCGACGTGAAAATATCATTTATATGTTTGTTTGAGACCATTAAGTGATTGTGTGTGCTTTTTTAATTTTTTAAAGTCAACGTAAGTGGAAAGTGGACATAAATATACGATATTTCCGAGAATATTTTAAAACATCTAAGGTGGATTCATGCAAAATCACTTTAATCAACTTAAATTATCTTAATTAGATGAAGTATACACTAATAACAGAAGCATTCAAACAATTATTTAAATCATCTTAAGAAGTTCGACAAATTTCAGTGAAAATGATAAGTTAAATAAAGTGATGTTGCATGAATCCACCTTTAGAAGAGAATATTTCATTCACTATTTAGTTTATAGTTCAGTGACGATCCGTTAGAGTTTTTGAGTGAAGATATGGCTAGCGAAGGTTTGTGGTTGGTGTAGGGCTCTCGGGTCTAGCATACTTCCAGAGAACAACTACTAAAAACCATCACAGACACAGAAGCAGACATAATACTGATACAAGAGCCATACGGGAAAATGACCAGACCTAACGGATACGACGTTATAAGACAGGACAAAAATTCAAAGGCACCAATAATAATCAAACAAAACTTGACTAAAAACACGCTAATAGTAAAAGACATGACAGACAACAATACCACAACAATAAGACTGACGGACAACAAGGAAGACCTATACATCATCAACATATATAACGAACTAGGACCGACCAATGTGAGACTAAACAAACACAAAGACAAAATAACACAGTTGAACCAAAAATGTATACTGGCAGGAGACTTCAACGCCAAAAGCATAAGTTGGGGAGGACAAGAGACGGATGACAGAGGAGAGGACTTATACATATGGGCGACGACAAACAGACTGACAATAAACAACGACCATGACAGTAACCCAACTTTCATCTCGACGAGAGGCAAGAGCTGGGTAGACTTAAAGCTGACGAAAGACTTGGACATTTACAATTGGACGGTATCAGACGAAGGAACATTAAGTGACCATCAACGAATACAATTTCAAACACATATAGAAATGAAAAAAACAAAACACAAATACAAATATGACATAACGAACATAGGCAGACAACTCTTAGAAACAAGGATGAGCACACAAGACTGGACACAAAACAACGAACCGAACGAGAACGCTACAAAAATACAAGAGAATCTAAGACAAATTGCACCAACACTTACGAAACAAACAAAAAAAATAAGAAAGAAAAAAGCCAAATTTGGTGGACGATCGAACTAGACAAAGATCGAACAAAGACAAACCGACTACGAAAATCCTACCAACAAGAACGCGACCCAGTATTAAAGGAACATTCACTACAAATATACAAACAACAACGACGAACATATAAAAACAAAATAAAAACCAAAAATACTTTTTCACAGTGACAGACCCAGACAACCCATGGGACACAGCCTAGAAAATAATTAGACGCAAGAAAAAAGACAGCGACACACTGACAACAATTAAAAGAGAGGACGGTACGTGGACGCAAGACAGAATAGACACAATAAATTACCTACATAAACAATATTTCCCAAATGACGATCACACCCAGGATACAAACATACAAAGACAAATAAGGTTATCACAACGAGAACCGGACAACAACGAAGACGACGCAGTGATAACACCGACAGAAATAGCTATAACGCTACATGACACGAAGAAAAATAAAGCGACAGCACAGGACGGATTGACCAAAGAATTGGTAGAACTAATTCATGACATACAACCAGACATACTAACGACACTCTACAATGACTGCTTAAACTCCGGACTATTCCCTGGGATCTGGAAGGAGGCGGATATGGTCTGGCTAACCAAACCATCGGGAGGCGAAAGACCCATCTGTCTTCTTCCAACCCTGGGGAAGATACTAGACAAAATTACGGCACGAAGACTGACACACCACTTAGAAAAAATAAAACAATTAGATAACAGACAATACGGATTTAGGGAAGGAAGAAATACAATCGACGCAGTAAGCAACGTAATAGACAAAATCAATGACAATAAATAAACGACAAAAAAGACATACACTAATAATAACGCTGGACCTGAAAAACGCCTTCAACACGGCATGGCAACCGTCGATTTCTAAAATCTTGGACCACACTAACACGCCAAGAAACATACAACAGCTGTGTATAGACTTCCTACGAGACAGGACGATACAGACAGAAGACATTCGACAAAAGACCGAACGGGGATGCCCACAAGGATCAAGTTTAGGACCAATATTATGGCTAACGGTCACGGAGGACTGGTTCCGAATCATGGGACAAGACACAGACAACAGAAAAATACAAGCTTTTGCGGATGACCAAATACTAATACTAACAGGACACTCACTCGCACAATTACAGACGACATGGGACGGGACATGGACAATATGTAAAACATGGGCAGAAATGAACAAACTGACGTACAACAAAGACAAAACAAAAGCACTATTCATACCATACAAAACTTCAAGACCCCCAAGACTTAAACAGGATGACGGAACTATACACCCAGATTATTATAAATTATTTAGGAATAACAATTGACACAGGACTGAACTGGATAACACACGTGAAAAAAACAAGACAAAAAACACAGGACATTGCAAACAAACTTCACGGGGAGAACATGGGGAAGACGACCGGACATCATCAGACATATTTACATAAACGCGATAAAACCTATGATACTATACGGAGCAGAAATTTGGTGACTTAGACACAATGACACAAGAATACGAAAGCAGTTACAAGCAACAGAAAGACCATACCTACTGACAATTACAAAAGCTTACAAGACGGCACCAACGGCAGCATTAAACGTACTTTCAGGAACGACACCACTACAAGCGGACGCGAAAACCCTTTACGACACCTACAGACAGATGAGAAACAACCTACAATCATACAGAAAGACAACCATAGACAAAAGCCATCCCACAAAAAGGAAACTATCATTCGGCAACGCAGATACAGACATCAACATCTACACGGACGCCAGCATAACAGACACAAGTAAGACAATAGGTATCACAACCACAGACGGACAGACATGGATGGACCATAAAATAAAGGTAACTACAGACGCAGACATTAACTCCCTAGAAACTCTAGCAATAAAAAAAGGACTGGACAGAATAAGAGACATATCGAATGCAAGATATAAAACAATTACAATAAATACAGACTCGACGAATGCCATAACGACACTAAAAGCTACAAATCCAGACACAAGTTGATAACGGACATACAACGAACAATAGAACTACTACAATCAACCTTGGATGTACAAATACAATTCAACAGACTAAACAGGACTCACATATGCATACAACGAGCAGATAGACTGACGACAAAAGCACATCGACTCGCCGACACAGACATAACGTACGATAATAAACTACTACTAAACAAACGAAGACAGCGCAATGCAATGCAAGAATGGCAAAGACTCTGGGACACGGACAGCAAAGGACGGAAAACATACAACATAATAAAGACAGTTCGACACCATTATGCCCACTTTACATGGAAAACAATACAGCTACTAACCGGGCACGGACATATAGGAGACTACTACAGACGCTTCAACTTAAGAGACCATGACGTACTTTGTGACATGGACGAGACAGCCGACACATTGGACCACATGATAAATGCATGTACAGACCAGCTACGATTAAACGCTAGACAAACGTACCTTACGGACAGAGGACAGGACTACCCACCTACTGACATCGACATCAGAGACAAGGACCTCGTGACAGCTACAAACGTATGGGGCGAAGGCACAATTAAAGATGACGAAAACTGACAGGTGCTTTCCCATAATAAATATATTTATATATGTATATTAGAATTAAAGTTAGAGTTAGGTTTTGTATATTAGAATTAGATTTTATATATTAGAGCAAGATTTCGTATATTACAATCAGATTTTGTGATTAACGTAAATAAAGGAAAAACAAAACATATATGCAGGAATAAAATGCCAATTAATTTGCATTTTTAATAGAAATGGGAAAATAATGAAATTACGATATGCATCGGTTAAGAGTTCGTGAGTTTCTAAAAACCTGTTATTCGCTCCGATGATATTTGAGCCGTTGTCAGAGTGGATATCACAGGGTTTTCTTCGTAGGGAGCAAAACCTTTTGAGAGCGTTTGAAAAACTGTCCGTTGTTAAATCGGGTGCTAACTCGATATGGTTCGCTTTTGTTGCAAAGCAGACAAAAATACATATGATTGTTTTGATTAACCTGTGACGTGCTTTCTCTTTTTACTATGATTACGGTCGTCACTATGACACCCACGGGTTCAGTATCTACTAGATTTCCTAGGGCGCCAGATTTTTGGGATGGTTTACTCCACCGAACTCTCGAAAATGCAGCGTCTAGAGTTACCAGGGTAGCGACAGATGGAGGTTAAGTAATTCCAGGGGTCTGTTGTTCTTGACCTTGACGTAGTACGCAGTGGGAAACAGGCTTTAATTGTTCACCACTAGTGCAATAATAGTTATTTACGTAGTGGGATATGGACATTATTAACGCACGCATGTGAAGTTTGCAAGACGAGGCCGTAGGCCGAGTCGTGTAATCACATAAGTGCGTTTATAATTCCTATCACACGTGTTACGTACAAAATTTTATCTACAACTGTTTATTAGTATTATCAACAGTACCTATATTATAAAATTGAAAAAAATTCCAATCCAACGTATTTTTAATAATATTGAATGCAAACATAAGGGTACTGTGTATCATATTTTGTGACCATATCATCAAAAACAAACAAGGATGTGGAAATAAAATAAGTTAGTTATGTCATCAAATTTTCAAATTTGAATGAACAAAAATCTATAAAAATGAGTTCAAGCGAAGACAATCTCCTTTCGGAAATTTAAAATGCAGCTTCCAGTGTTATTTTAAATATTTAATTCTGGTATTAATATGTTTCTAGATTCTCATTACCGCACTAGTGCTGTAATGTAATAAAAAAAACGCACTAGTGCGGTAATATACGTCATTATGACACTAAAAATAGTGTCAAATCGTACTCGTTACATGACAGTTGTAGATAAATTGATTTTAAAACATCTGCAATTCTCTCCAAATTTCATACTAATTATCTTGACAAAGCTATAGTGAAGAAAAACAGTGGAGCTGTTAATAAATATGCACACTTATTGTTCCTGAGGTACACTAACTCTTTTTTTACCGATGAGTATTTGAGTACATACTAAAGCAAAAACATACATACTGGATGCTCGAAATGCTTGTCATCTTATGAAAGGCTACACAAGATTCTGGCTTTAAACTATGTACTTACATTATTCATACATACCGGGTGTTATAGACGCAAAAGCGTCCGAAATCATGAATTTCATATTGTAGGATATTTTTATCATAACTCCATTCGAAGAAATCCATCTTGGTCAGTCCTGGTGACCTAGCTGGCCAATTATAAGGACCGCCTCTACCAATATCTATTGATTTCTTAATTTTCTATTGTGGTTATTTCTAACAGCACAAGAAAAGTGAGTGAGAAAAGTGATCTGAAGCTACTTTTCTTTTTGATGCTAAATGGTATGTTTTCGAAAAGGATCTAGAAGATATTTTACAAAAAACTCAAACATTTTCTTCTGTCCAGGTATCCATCAAACACACGGGCCGATAACATACTAGCCCACAATCCCTCCATTCCCTCCCCAAACATATACACTCATCCGTGTTAGGGCTATTATAGTAATTTTTCATTTATTGCTCTTAATAATTTGTTGTTCGTTTCGTAGTAATTATGTATTCGCTTTATGAGTTTTTGTTTTATTATGTACTCAAATACTTATCGGTAAAAAAGGAGTTAGTGTACCTCAGGAGCAATAAGTGTGCATATTTATTAGCAGCTTCACTGTTTTTCTTCACATAGCTTTGTCAAGATAATTAGTATGAAATTTAGACAGAATTGCAGATGTTTTAAAATCAATTTACCATAAAATTTAAGAAAATTGTAAATTGCGTGAAAAGTATAGTACCTAGGTATAGGACACCCTTATATCATTTGAAAGAGGACATTTTTTTGAATATAATGGATTATTGAAATACAGGGTGTTCTATTTGAAATAAGCCCGTTATAACACATTTTATGATCTAATAATTCAACTGATAATTCTGAACAACCCAGTAAAAAAAATGTTTAGTACTCAATCGTGGAATACATTCTACGAATATCCGACTATTGAGCTGTTAGAAGAAATTCGCTAGAATTGATTATTATAGGTTCGTTCCAACCGCAGTCAGAAACCGTCAGAAGCGATCAGAGAATAGTCGACCATTGCAATCAGTGATGGGAATTACGCGGAAATAACTCGTTGTTTGTCTTGATCGGTTATTCTCTGATCGTTTCTGACGGTTTCTGACTGCAGTTGGAACAAACCTATTATCAATGAGTTATTAATTTTTTTTGAAATGTTCACATTTTTTAAAAAGTCAGCATAACTCGGAACCCTCTGTATTTAGGTATAGGAAACCATTATGAAACAGTACTCTATTTTTCGGGTGCAATCAGAAAATGCACTCAAATATAGGGTGTTCCATAAGAAAAAATATAACTTTGATACGCCGCACTTTATTGGGACATCCTGTATATTTCGGAACAATTTTAAAATGTAGCCTATATGGATGTACAAACTACTAAGATGACAAACATATCAAATTTTTCACCGTTTCGTCATAAGCCTCCGTCCCGTTAATCGTGATTCACCCTGTATACATATAAATATATACGTGTAAAGGTTCCTTTGGTGTGAGGGGGTGCCTTTGAGGCCCGTCCTCGCAGTAATTATGTATACACGATATTTTGAAGTACGTATTGTATTTGATAGAATTATTTGTTGAGTAAACACATAATTTTTCATTTTCATCACTTAATAGTTATTTATGCAATAAGTGCAAAAAGTGAGTGTTTTTTGCACGCGACGTGAAATTGTCAGAGTGCAAAAAACACGTTTTGCAAGAGTTGCATACAATATTTTTTCTAAATTCATGGAAAAACTGGAAAATTAGAATATAAATATGTTAAGAACCTAACCTAACCTAACCTAATAAAACTCCACCCGTTCTTCTTTTTTGTATCTTTATGGCCTCCACCTTGTCAGTACTCAATCATAGCATACACCCAGATTATTATAAATTATTTAGGAATAACAATTGACACAGGACTGAACTGGATAACACACGTGAAAAAAACAAGACAAAAAACACAGGACATTGCAAACAAACTTCACGGGGAGAACATGGGGAAGACGACCGGACATCATCAGACATATTTACATAAACGCGATAAAACCTATGATACTATACGGAGCAGAAATTTGGGGACTTAGACACAATGACACAAGAATACGAAAGCAGTTACAAGCAACAGAAAGACCATACCTACTGACAATTACAAAAGCTTACAAGACGGCACCAACGGCAGCATTAAACGTACTTTCAGGAACGACACCACTACAAGCGGACGCGAAAACCCTTTACGACACCTACAGACAGATGAGAAACAACCTACAATCATACAGAAAGACAACCATAGACAAAAGCCATCCCACAAAAAGGAAACTATCATTCGGCAACGCAGATACAGACATCAACATCTACACGGACGCCAGCATAACAGACACAAGTAAGACAATAGGTATCACAACCACAGACGGACAGACATGGATGGACCATAAAATAAAGGTAACTACAGACGCAGACATTAACTCCCTAGAAACTCTAGCAATAAAAAAAGGACTGGACAGAATAAGAGACATATCGAATGCAAGATATAAAACAATTACAATAAATACAGACTCGACGAATGCCATAACGACACTAAAAGCTACAAATCCAGACACAAGTTGATAACGGACATACAACGAACAATAGAACTACTACAATCAACCTTGGATGTACAAATACAATTCAACAGACTAAACAGGACTCACATATGCATACAACGAGCAGATAGACTGACGACAAAAGCACATCGACTCGCCGACACAGACATAACGTACGATAATAAACTACTACTAAACAAACGAAGACAGCGCAATGCAATGCAAGAATGGCAAAGACTCTGGGACACGGACAGCAAAGGACGGAAAACATACAACATAATAAAGACAGTTCGACACCATTATGCCCACTTTACATGGAAAACAATACAGCTACTAACCGGGCACGGACATATAGGAGACTACTACAGACGCTTCAACTTAAGAGACAATGACGTACTTTGTGACATAGACGAGACAGCCGACACATTGGACCACATGATAAATGCATGTACAGACCAGCTACGATTAAACGCTAGACAGACGTACCTTACGGACAGAGGACAGGACTACCCACCTACTGACATCGACATCAGAGACAAGGACCTCGTGACAGCTACAAACGTATGGGGCGAAGGCACAATTAAAGATGACGAAAACTGACAGGTGCTTTCTCATAATAAATATATTTATATATGTATATTAGAATTAAAGTTAGAGTTAGGTTTTGTATATTAGAATTAGATTTTATATATTAGAGCAAGATTTCGTATATTACAATCAGATTTTGTGATTAACGTAAATAAAGGAAAAACAAAACATATATGCAGGAATAAAATGCCAATTAATTTGCATTTTTAATAGAAATGGGAAAATAATGAAATTACGATATGCATCGGTTAAGAGTTCGTGAGTTTCTAAAAACCTGTTATTCGCTCCGATGATATTTGAGCCGTTGTCAGAGTGGATATCACAGGGTTTTCCTCGTAGGGAGCAAAACCTTTTGAGTGCGTTTGAAAAACTGTCCGTTGTTAAATCGGGTGCTAACTCGATATGGTTCGCTTTTGTTGCAAAGCAGACAAAAATACATATGATTGTTTTGATTAACCTGTGACGTGCTTTCTCTTTTTACTATGATTACGGTCGTCACTATGACACCCACGGGTTCAGTATCTACTAGATTTCCTAGGGCGCCAGATTTTTGGGATGGTTTACTCCACCGAACTCTCGAAAATGCAGCGTCTAGAGTTACCAGGGTAGCGACAGATGGAGGTTAAGTAATTCCAGGGGTCTGTTGTTCTTGACCTTGACGTAGTACGCAGTGGGAAACAGGCTTTAATTGTTCACCACTATCGGAAAATGAAACTACCAAGTGCTTGAGAAATTATAATTCTTATTTCTACTTTGAAATAATTTATTTTGAAAAGACGGACCAAGAAGCTTTATTTTTAAATAACTAAATGAATATTAGAATCAAACAATATTTTACAATAACTAACTACGTTATTACTAAAACCAAAAACCACATTACTAAACAATAAATTAGTTTAATTCGCTTTACATGATACGTACAAGCGGAGGTGCAAGGCTTACTGTTATGAATAGATGCAGGTAAAAATAATGAATCTTAACTAGCGGTCAAATGATAAATAGACAAAGAAAGCGTTACTAGCGGGGTCTAACTAAGCGTTTATTAATATTTGTGTACAGATTTGATCAAAACAAAAGTAATTTATAGAAAAAAACCTTTGGTTGCCGATACTTAAAATGGAAATTTTACCAATTTTGCCTGGAAACCTCCCCAATGTTGTACGTGCTTTGGCAGGGTACAGGTACAAGATTATTTCAGGTTATCACGGTTGTCGAAAGCTGGTTTTTGATTGATGTTACCACAGCCGTTGGTTCTAAATTACTCACTTAAATGGAAGCTAGACAATAGAATCCGAGAACTTCTTCCTTGTGATCCTGCTTATATGCAGCGAGCACTCGTGAGATTATTTCGCTCAACGCCTTGGAAAATCCTCGAAATGTTAGCACCTGCTAAGGCAGCGTGCACGTACGAGACTGTTCCAAGTTTTCTTTGATCAAATATCTCAAACTACTACAATGAACTGTTTCCTTCGATCGGGTTTCTTTTCAATATTTTCAGACCCACTCAAGAATTCACCTACTCAGGCAGCGATCAGTCTTTGAGATTCCTGAAAATATTTTCCTGTCAGATGAACGGCGGCAGTCGGGTTTCACGAAATACTTTGAAAACCTCTCAAGAATCTACCTGCCCTGGCAGCGACAATCATTGAAATTTCTCAAATATATCTCTTTTCCCTAAAGCCAACAATATAAATGATATTTTGGAATTGTACACAACTATACAGAAACTTTCACTTATCACTTATTACTTATCAAAAAAGTAATAAGCAAAGTAAATTTCATTAATGATTATGTTAAAGTGAATGAATTCAAGCGCGAATGAACTTATACGGAAGAAATTATTAACAATATAATTTCTGAATTCACTTACCTTATGCACGAAAATCAGTCGCCGGAAACGGTCGGTCGGATAATAGCATAATATTCAACTTCCTCATTGCCTCATAAACATATACCAAATAATTATTAATACCCCAATTTAACAACTGGATACGAAAGATTTAATTTAAAGAAAGGTTTATTTCTATACTATATACATATAATTCCGACAATATATAACTTAGGGCCGGTTTCATAATTGGATAGTTAAAGTGCCTTTAGTAAAAGTAGACTTTATCTTAAAGTATCCTTCAAGACGACTTTAAAATAATTGCGTTTCATAATGAAAGTAGCACCTTCTTTTAATAAAAGTAGCATTTAGCTAAGTTGGCAGCCCTGAAATTTGTATTTCGATACCTTAGACACTATTTAATTTAGTTATCTAACCTAAAATTATTGCTTTGGCGATCAAAAAAGTTAGCATCATCCAAATGCATCATCATATCTTTCAAAGTGACACTTTCTCTTTGAATAATTTTTAACATTTTCAAATAAATCACTTCGTTATCGGATGATGAACTAGAGCTGGAAGAACTAGCAAGAATGTTCATCATTTTTTCGTGAAAACTAGGTTATGTCTGCTTTAGAGCCACTTTATCTTCTGTAAAGTTTAAAAATTCGCACTTTAGGTTAAAGGAAACTTTAGGCACTACTTTATCTTAAAGTACGATTATGGGATCACTTTTTCAACTTTAAGCCAACTTTAATATTTAAAGGCACTTTAAGTTGATTATGAAACTGGCCCATAATATTATCCAAATCTATACCAAACACACTCCAAAAAGATTTAGTTTTTCTATAAGTTATTACAATTATCAAGAACCTAAAATCAATATTCAAGTATTATTCATCAATAATGTTAATAAAATGTATGTTCACCTCTTTTCAATTTCCTTTGTAATAATCATAATTAACCCTCAACTACTGGTCTACTAGTATAAGAGGTGATTTTTAGAACTGCTTCAAGTCCCTAAAATGTTTGTATTTACTAACCAAACCTAGCAGTATTTGATTTTCCCGAGGAGTAAAATTAGCACTCCTCTTTTTCTTTTTCTTATCACATACTTCAACGTCGATATTCATGTTGTTCCAATTATGTAAGTAATCGGAATATGGTGTGGACCAAACACAACACAAACGAATATATTTGTTATAATTGAGTATAATCACAATAACATATAACATTAATATTTTTTTCTACTAGCGTGCGAAAAGATCCGTAAATGCTTCTTTATGTTAATCTGCAATAGCGTGCGGAAAACTATCACTTTCCGCACTAATTAGGTAAACTTATAATACAAAAGTTTGGGTTAACAGGTACATTTTGACAGTCTTGACACATTGAATGTAAAATTCCCTAATATTCACCAGCGTTGCCAAATTTTTCAGTAACTTAACAAAGGAAAGCTTGAGTCTAGATGGTGGAACCGATTTAAAATTAAGGAATCTTCAAGTTTTAAGGATCACTTTACTATTCTTTCCTTAAGTTCGAGTCGGTGCAACCGGCCATTAATATTTAGGATATTTTCTGAAAGTTGGCAATAGATATTGTCAAGCTTTCGCCACAGATGTCTCTATGCTAATATCGTCACTTGAAGAAAAGAAGAACAAGAGTTAACCTAAAACTTATTTTAATTACCTACCATTAAGTTTTATATTCAAAGGTGATTGACATTCGGTGTACTAATACCTATTAATAACTACTATTATTACAATGGACGTTGAAATTAAAGCGATTGCGAATGGCTTTTTTGGTTGGTTAGTCGTTAACCGGTCGGTTCATAAACGATGTCGTCAGACCCTCGGTTGGTTCCGACCCATTCGAATTCTTTGCGAACGGTTGGTTGAACGGCTGTCAAAATTAAAGAGAGAAAAGTAAATATGAAAATATTCTATCAAATCTCAAAGTATTGATATAAAAATAAAAACGAATTTGAACTACAATTGCAGATTTGTACTGATGATAATTGCAGAGCTCATTTTGGTGGTCTTTTTCTTGTAGAAGGACATAATAATTTGTTTATGGTTTTAATCAATTGTTGTAACAATCTATTTTCTTTTTTTTTTCTTCCAACGCATACTTTGGAAAATCTCTACTTGTAAATTATTATGCCTTTCCTGATTTCAATTAATCTCTTCCAATCATCTGTAATCTGTAAGTAGTAGTTTTTGGTTTTCAACAAAAATCTATTATCAGAGGTAGATTGCTTGGAGAATAGAAAGAGATAGAACAACGAACCAGTAAGCAGACCGAGCTCGAGAGCATGGTTCAAGTTTCGGTTAACCAAACTTGAAACAGCTGATTTATGACGTAATCAATTTGTCATTTGAATGCGGTTGGTCCAAATATGACGGACCAATCTATTTGCCAACCAAGAACCAACATAATTCGAAATCGCTTTAAGTAAATATACTTTAATTTAAGGTATTTGAGGATAAATAGAAAATAACCAATTTTATTTTCGGAAAAAAGCGAGAACGGGTCCCAAATTTCACTCAAGAAGAGGAACAAATACTAATATCATTAGTAGAAAAGTTTAAGAATATAATAGAGTGTGAAAAAAACGGGTACTGTAACATGGAAACAAAAGCAGAAGGTATGGGAGAGAATTGAACTAGATTTTAACAGCGAAGCATTAGACGGGTTTTTTTTCGGATTTTTAAATATACAACTAGCAGATTGAAAATGGCGGCCAACGCGACCCGCTTGTAACATGTCTATCGACCTGTTTCGATTTAAACGAAATAATTTCAATTTTACCGCTTGCCGTCATAGTAACCACTTCCAATTTAGTTCTGTGATCTGAATTTCTCTGATCGTTGATCGTTACAATTGACATATGATGTCAACGCTCGATTCTCATTCTCGATTTTCCTTCTTTTCGTTACCGACCCTTGAGAAGCAAGGGTCTCTTTTAATTTTTAACAGTTTTTACCTTAAATTGCTGTGGTAAGTCCAAAATTATAATTTACATTTATCAAGCTTTTTCTAAAGTAGTGGCTGATATAATTTTTGTGTGCATTTCTTATTTTTTTTTACATATATAGACGAATATACACATACCACGTGGTCAACTACATTTCTTTTCTTTTTATACTTGTACATTACTTTTAAACTTAATCTTTTATCGTAGATAGCTGTTACCTTTTTTTTAATGCAAATATTTGCTAGATTTTCTTTTGTGGAATACCTAATTATTTTCAAAGATAGATAACTTTTACATTTAACCTTTTCAAATATTCTGCCAGTGCTGGCTTCACATTTCATTTTATTCTTTTAGAAATGATTTATTCATAACTTTTTACTATAATTAATATTTAATCAATATTTCAAGGTCATTAGTACTTTTAATTTTCACTGTTTTAAATGGGACATATATGTTGGAAAGCTTTCAGTAAATTTAAATTTCATTATTTAAAACAACTGCCTTCCTTTTTTACCTGAAAAGCTAAACCAACATTATGTGCCCCATTACATTCAAATTCCTACATATCCCTAATCCACCTGAACTTCTAGGTAAGCACAGTGGCCAGGATACCCCTGCCAGTTTATCGTTACTGTTAGAATAAATTTAATATTTAAATTTCTTTTTTTTTATTTCTTATACCCGACTGTAAGAGCTGTAGGGACTGTCCGGGTCTATGTAAATTTGTAATTTTTTCATTTTTAAGTTTCAGTTAATTCTACAGGGTGTTTCTACCTTTTTCACCTTAGTTTTTCTCTTGAAATTAAATTATTTTTTCGTCTAAAAAGGTAGTGGCGCCCTTAAGTTCTTATAGTCTGTCAACCCTCTGGCATACCTAGTGTGGCATCAACATGGAGTCGATCCACCCTTGAGAGAGTCTCTAGCCGGGATCTGTCTCTTGAGGAGAGAACTAGTCTTACAAATTGGCGCCCAATCAATATAGATATGTAAGGGTTACAAATTGGCGCCCCTTGTTTTTGTTGCACTGTATGACAGTTGGGTTGAAACGGGCTATAATTTTTTTGCTTTTTTGAATTTTTTTTTTGTCTTTAACTTTGAGATTTTTTTTCAGCTTTTTAAAACTTGTTTGCTAACTTTTAATAATTAATTTTTTACCTTTTCAATCTTTTGATTAAATGTTGTAACGTCCCTGTATTCACATTCTACCTACATTATCTGCCTTATCTAATATATATTTTGAATTTCGTTTTGATATTTTTTGGGTCTACATGTAACATTAACACAATCTTATGTTGTTAAAAAGATGATTGAATTTTCTTTTATCGATTATTTATAGATGGTGTATAACATCTGATTTCTTGGCAGTGTTGTCACATGTAAAGCAAATTTTTGAGATGTTCATTTTTCAATGTCATATTTAATCTTTTCTTTACCTCGTTCAGTTGAATTGTGTCAAGTTACACAAACTGAAATATCTTACTTCCTTATTTTGTTCAGTTGAATTGTGTCTAGTTACACAAACTGAAATATCTTACTTTCTTTATCTTGTTCAGTTGAATTGTGTCAAGTTACACAAACTGAAATATCTTACTTTCTTCATCTTGTTCAGTTGAATTGTGTCGAGTTACACAAACTGAAACATCTTATCTATTTTCAATATTGTTATTCAAGTGCAGTGTTGCTTCAGAAATGAACATTTTCAATTCCAATTTTTTTGAATAGCATGAGAATTGTGATGTGTTACAATCTATGATCCATTTTTTATCTTGCTTGGTTATATATTTAGTCATTATGCAACAGTTACATTACTAAATATAAATTGTTGAAATATCGTATAATTTGTTTAAAGTATCGTACAGTATTGTTTATTTTAAATGACATTTATCGGTAGTGTGTATATGTTGTTTTTATATCTATAGTCATCCGCTTACATTCAGTTTCTTTATCTATATCTCGTTGCCAGGCTCTTATGTTCATTTGGATTTTAGATTCTTTGCTTTCGTTAGTGCTATTTGATTAGTACTGCTGATTTAGATACCGTTTCTTATTATTTTTCTCTTCTTTTAAACACTTACAAGATGCAGGCCAATCACTTGAAGTCACTTGAACTATCATATGAGATTAAAATCAGAAATTTTCCTGTTCCGGATACTGTCGAACAGAAACGAAGAGTTTTAACAGGTCTTCTTGCTAGGGAAAATTCTAATAGGAGTTTTACGTCCCCAGTTAATTCCTACCTTTTTGAGGACGATATATTAGAAGTAACAGAAACAATTACTGACTTGACAAATATCATTGAACAATTTAGTGGCAATAAAAACGAACCAGTCTTTTCCAGAATCAATTCAAGATTGACACATTTGACTAATAGAATCAATAGATTAAATGCCGAAAGTAACGAACAACTACTAACAAAAGAAACATTGACAAATAGACTAATACTTTTAGAAGCTGACCTTGCAATGAAAACAAATCCGACATCTAACTATAGAACTGAAGACACGTTACCTTCAAACTCATTTCATCCCCCCACTCATTCCGACATCCCTTATCAAAGACACGATCCAGTTTACAAATGGAATGTTTTCTTTACTGGCAAAAATGAATCACTCCATTTATTTTTGGAAAAAGTTGAAGTCCTTAGACTAGAGGAAATGAGCTCTTTCTGCAGTCATGTGAACTTTTCAAAGACAATGCCTTCACATGGCACATTAATAATCGTAATAAATTTCAATCCTGGAAAGACATTGTTACCAAATTGAAAGCTGACTTTTTGCCCTACAGTTATGAGATAAACCAGAGCACGATAACTCATTTGAAGAGGGAAAGGTGTTTAGGAAAAGCAAATTAACTGGAGATTTATATACAAGGGAAGAAAAGGGTATAGAAGATATAAAAATGGAAGAAATAACGGAACTACTGAAAGAGCTGAAACTTCGGATGAAACAAGATATAGAAGGATCGAAAAACGAGATAAAAGCTTATATTGAAGAAGTAAAGAGGGATCAGAATGAAATAAAAAATGAAATACTTCACATAAGAACGGAACAAAAGAATGTCTCAGAAGAAATACGCGAACTAATGCAAGAAAATGAGAGTCTAAAGAAAGAAAATAAGCAAATAAAAACTGAAAATATGAGAATCAAAGAGGAAATGAAAGAAATTAGAACAACTATGGAATGGATAGAAAAAAGTAAAAAAGAAAACAACGTAGTAATAAGTGGCCTCACAGTTGGCACTGATGATCAAAATCTATTAAAGGAAGGAATGCAAAATTTCATGGAGAAAAACCTGAAAATTGAAGTAAATATAGCATCTGTCAAAAAAATAGGCCCTAAAACACACGCAATACAACTCGATAGGAAAGAAGACAGGGACAAAGTTATGAAAAATAAATTTATGTTAAAAAATCATACCTCTGAGAAAATATACATCAACGAAGAGTTAACAAAAAACGAGTTGAAAAAACAAAAACAAATAAGAGAATTTGGCAATACCGAAAGAAGAAATGGAAAAGATGTAAAAATAGGATACAATAAAGTGATCATAAACGGCGAGGAGTGGAGATGGAATAAAAATGAAAATAGGCTACAAAAAAAGTAGTAAACGATATTGCAATAAATAACACAAAACAACAGATAACGACCCGGCAAGAAAAAGGACTCGCGCAGTTAGCAGTTAAGAAAAAAGGAAAAATTAGAAAAATACGTATAAAAGACAAAAACACAAAAAAAAAAAATCATAGAAGAAATGGAAAGACGGAAATCAAAATATGCACATGGAACATTAGAACGTTGCTAAGGACGGGGAAGATGCAAGAGGTAGGCTTAGAACTGAAAAAATACAAAACAGACATTGCTGCAATACAAGAAATAAGATGGAAAGGGCATGGAAGCATAGAAGATAAACACTTTAGTTTAAGATATTCAGGTAATGAGAAACAGGGGCAACATGGGGTAGCATTCATGATATTTGGCGATTTGAGACAAAAAGTGTTGGAGTTCAAACCAATAAATGAAAGGTTGGCATATTTAAGAATGGAAGCGAAACCATTCAACATATCCTTGTTAAATGTGTATGCTCCAACTGAAAGTAGCAGTAAAGAAGACAAAGACGAATTATATGAAAAACTGGAAGAAGAATTGGACACTATACTAATACTAGGAGATCTCAACGCACAAATAGGGAGAGAGGATTATATAAGCCATGTAGCAGGAAAAGAGACGATACACGAGAAAACGAACGATAACGGACAAAGGTTATGTAATCTCGCAGCGAGGGAAAACTTTATAATAAGCAGTACTAAATTCCGGCATAGTAAAAATCATAAAATGACTTGGATATCACCAGACCAAAATGTGTATTCCCAAATAGACCACATACTGGTAAACAAAAGAAAACAAACATCAATAAAAGATATCAGAACATACAGAGGAGCGTGTGCAGACTCCGACCACTTCTTGGTAATGGCTAAAATAAAACAAAAAATAAGGAAAACATCAGATATACATTATAAAAACAAGAAATGGAACGTGGACAAGCTTAAAAATGAAAATATAAGAGAAGAATACGCAACACAAATAGAGAACCTCCTATCACAAGGCGAAAGCCAACAAGAAACAGTAAAGTCTGAATGGAGCAACATAAAGAAATGTTTGGAAGCTGCAGCGGAAACACAGTTAGGTACGAAGAAAAATGGGAAAAGACAAGAGTGGTTTGACAGGACATGCAATAATGTGGTAGAGAAGAAAGCCAAAGCAAGATTAAAATGGATAAAAACTAATAATCTAGAGGACAGGAATGAATACGAAAAAATAAGGAAGGAAAGCAATAAAATAATTAGAAAGAAAAAACGAGAGTGGATAGATAATAATATCAGAGAAATAGAAAGAGAAAAGTCGAGAGGAAATACGAAAGGCTTCTATAAAAAAATTAACGAAAGCAATAAGACGTATAAGGGCAAAACAAAAGGAATTAAAAACAAGGAAGGAAGGCTGACAGAAGAAGAACACCAGTATAAACAAACATGGGTAGATCACTTTAGGGAACTATTAACGGAACCAAATTACTTGGATGAAGATGAAGTGGTAACAGATGATAATAACCAAGAGACATTGCTAGAAGAACCAACAATTGAGGAGGTCAAGGAAATAATAAATAAGAGCAGAAATGGAAAAGCACCTGGAAAGGATGGAATAAACATAGAACTAATTAAATATGGAGGGAATACTCTACATAAAAGAATATATTATCTGATTAAAAAAATATGGAACGAGGAAAGGATGCCGGAAGAATGGGAAATTGGACAAATTGTCACTCTACATGAGAAAGGAGACCAACATGAATGTAAAAACTACAGAGGAATCACATTATTAAACGTTGCCTACAATAGTATATTGTATAATTAGTGGGAAAAGCATCATATTCCCAAACGACTGTGATGATTACCAGACGAGGAGCGTAGCGACGAGTCTGGTAACACAGGAGTTTGGGAATATGCTTTTCCCACGAATAAAACATGCTATTTTTTCTTCGATCGTTCATTTACATTTGAAAAATTAATTGAAAAATATTCCGTTCAAGATGTAATTAAGTAAGCTTAGATACATTTCTCCATGTTCATATTGGAATATAGAAGTGGTGGTAACGAAATAAACCAAATAATTAGCCATGCAGCTTCAACGTATATAAATTCTCTTCGCCCTCCAGCAGAATTTACAAATTATACGAACTGTCCAATACATGTAAATATTGACAACAATAAATTTGTGTTCAAAAATATCGTTTAAAATTATATGTTTCTTTCATTTCTTACATAACAGCTTTATCAATATAAAAATCGAAGCCATACTTTGTTACATTTTATTGTAATAATCCATTGATAACATTACCGCACGCTACAGCAGTGCGATAAGAATATTACCGCACTGTTATTTTCTAATTGCTTAGCAACTGCCCACTATTCGGGAATGTTGAACTTTGCGCATAGAAAACAGGTCAAAATAGTGTAACTTCTCCCACGATCGGAGAAAAAATATTATCTGCGTTAATTAACAGGAGACTTGTAAAAAATACAAAGGAAGTGATAGGGCAATACCAATGCGGCTTCACAAAGGGCAGATCAACAACTGATGCTATACACACATTAAAACAAATAATGGAAAAAGTGCATGAATACAGATTAGACATCGAAATGCTCTTCATCGATTTTCAACAAGCCTTCGACTCAATAAAAAGAAGTGAACTCATGAAAGCATTAAAAGAACAAGGAGTAGATGCAAAATTGAGAAGGCTAATCAAAATGACCATGAATGAAACAAGGATCAGTATAATAACGCAAAAAGGAGAAACAGATCAATTTATGATTAATAAAGGGGTAAGACAAGGTGACGCATTGTCCACAACGCTATTCAATCTATCATTAGAACATACAATGAGAAAACTACACAAGGGTACCTTAAGGTCAAGTGGCAGCCAAATAATAGCCTATGCGGACGATATCGTGCTTATAACCAAAAGAAGAAAAATCATGGAAAATATGCTAAAGGAGATAGTCACAGAGGGAGGGAAAATGGGGCTAAAAATAAATGAAAGTAAAACTAAGCTAATGAGAATTGGAAACCTAAGCCAAAAAGGAAAAATAAAAATCAACGATTATGAATTTGAAGAAGTTAAAAAATATAAATATTTGGGGGTTATGATTAACAACACTGGAGATAGAGCCACTGAAATTCAAGAAAAGATACACGCTACAAATAGAGCCTACCACGCAAATAAAAAGCTACTTAAAAGTAAAATTTTAACGAAGCAAACAAAATTAAATATATATAAAACGATAATAAGGCCAATCATGATGTACTCAGCAGAGACAATGACGTTAACGAAGAAGGAAGAGGAAAAATTAAGAATAACTGAGAGGAAGATCTTGAGAGCAATATTGGGACCTGTAAAAATGGATGAAAATGAATATAGAAGTAGAACAAATCGTAAAATTTTGGACGAAATGAGAGGCGAAGACATTGTGAAAAGAATAAAAGTACAACGAGTTAAATGGCTAGGGTATGTATGGAGAGAAGGAGCTAAATCAGTAACCTACAATATCTTGCAGTGGAATCCAGGAGGAAGGAGGAGACGCGGTAGACCCAGGTCAAAATGGCAAAATGAGGTAGAGGTGGACCTTAGTAGAGCAGAAGTAACAAACTGGAAAGAGAAAACAAGAAATAGGAAATTATGGAGAAACATAAGTGAAAGAATTTAAACGCATAACGGGGACTGATCCACCCCAATTAAGCGGATCTAGAAAGCAAACGCGGCATAACCCCACATGGGGTGTCAAGCCATATATATTGTAATGTTTTATTATTTTATATATTTTTATTTAATTATTTTTATTTTAAACCTTTAACTTACCCCTTTTTAAGCTAACTCTCTATGCGGAAACATGAAAACTCCTACTCTCTTCGGGTTCTGGCGCCATTGAATTTATTCACAGATATATATTACTTGAATCAATTCTTATTTAAAATTTATTGAAATTATTTATGAACCTTTTATATTTTTAATCTAATAATATATTATTTTAAATAAATATGTATTATTAAAATTTTGTGACGCCTATGGACACCTTTCTTATTATTTCAAAACACACTAAAATGGGAAGTAGAGGTCTCTGTCGATGAGCATGTGTAGTCACTGAGTGTGGAGAATTGCAAACAATTCAGTTCACAGTAAATGAATATCTTTGGTGTGATAGAAAAAAAATGTTTGGTTTATATCTAATAAAATGGAACTTAATTCGACAAAAACAGTTTAATAATTATGATTATCTGGTATGGCATTTACATGAATATCCGCTCAAATTTAACTAATACTATACAAGAACGATAAACAATTACACAAATACAAGTACCTAACCTACAATTCAATGAAATAAAATCTAAATCTAAGGTGAGCTCTTATCTAATTTTAATTAAAATGAATTATTTATGTATTTTGAAATTTATTTCAGAAGTACTTCGATATGCATATGATTTTGATTAAATTTTATTGGTACCAATAATTGACTAACCTTTTTTATTAAATTTTGAGCTGGTTGGATGAGGATTCATAAATTTGATGAAGTAGACGCAATTGGAAGATTGAGGATTCTGATTCTCCTCTGGGACACTGGAACAACTTCTTAATGGTATTTTACTGAACCTTTCTTGGTAATTTTAAACTTTTTAACTATTTCTGTCGCTTTATTATAAATTTACTTTCTTTTTAATCAAATTTTTCAAAAATTATCTCTACTCTCGTCGTTTTTCTTTTTCAACAACCTCCGTTGCTATGGCCTCCTTTTCAAAGCACTTGATTTTTTTTCTCAATTGCAAAATTTCATAATTTCTTGTTTATTGTCTATTATTGTATATAAAATTTATTCTTGCAATATTGTAATTCTTTCTACCTGTTATATCACTAAGAACTTTACAAATTCACCCTTTAAATTGTCCTTATTTATAAAAAAAAACTTAAAATTATGTGTACCCCTTAAATATCTAATATACAATATTCTACCATCAATAATTTTACTTCAATTCATGTAAACACATAACCAATGTTCAATACATCTTTCCAAATACATATTTTATATAAACTAATTGTAAATTTATTTTAATAAACATTTTAAATATTGATTTTATTGCTCCAATCACAATGCAGTACACATTCTCTCCTTAACAACCATCTCTGAAAATATTATTCTGTGATTCTGTCTGACTGTTCTGTCTTCGCAAAACATACTTCATCTTGACAGTGACATTCAATTATAATTTAGGTTAGAATTTAGCCAAAATATAATTTATACTGACGAGTACCTATATTGATTACTAAAAAACAAACAAGCAAACTATTTTTAAATGAAGAATTCTAAATTTATTTTAATTATTCCTAGATATGATAAAATATAGGATACTTTATTAATTTAAGGTAAGTCTTTCTATTTTTATTTCTGAACTTGCATTCAAATTAATTTATTATACATATTTATTTCTTGCTTTTCTGTAATCCTTTCATGAATAGAGTTGATTCAAGTAATTTAATTATCTGATACCATTACAATTCCCCTCAAATTTAAATTTAACAGATCTGGCATATCTTGAAAGAGCTGCTTAAATTTTAATTTCCAATTTTCATCCTTCAACCACCGTATTTTCCCCTCTACTATTTTATTTCCTATGTTATTTCTTTTTAATATTCCTTATATTCTCCGATTGTAGAATATTTTAATACTATAACACTACCTATCTCTATCTTATTTAATTGAAAAAAAAAACCATTCTAAACCTACTATTTATAATTCTGTGACATAATATCATCTTGCCTCCTATCTCCCTCTGTATAATTTTCCCGATTATAATTTCTGTCTCGGCTTTCCTGGTTATAATTTCTTCTGTCATTCTCATTATTTCTTCTATCATTATAATTATTTCTTTCTTCCCCTCTATTCTGTCTCCAATTACTATTTCCATTATAGTTACTTCTCTCAAAATTTCCATGATTTCTTCTATTTTCATTATATCTATTACCATTATTTCTATCTCCATTTCCATAATTTCTCTCTACATCCCCTTGAATTCTTCCATTATCCCCATTCCTATATCCATAATCTACGTTTCCATTTCTATCACAATTATTTCTTCTCATAAAACCATTTCCACTATCTCTTTGTCTATCATTTCTTGTTCCTTCATTTCTATTTTCTCTTTGGTATCGTTGAATACCATTTCCACTCTGTATGCTTCTTTCTACTCTCTGCAAATAACTTGATAAATTATCCATGGTTTTTATGTTGTGTAATGCTATGGTTTCTGCTACCTTAGCATTAAAATGTCTTTTAACATATAACACCAATTCCTCTTCTTTCATCGCCGGTTCCAAATATTGCGCCATATTGTAAAGTTGCATAGCATATGTATTTAAATTTTTACTTTTATTGTAATCAAATTTCCCAAAATATAACCTTTCTCTAAAATTAGCTTGTTGAATCTCCCCCCAAAAATAAATTAAAAATTGCATCTCAAATTCTTCCATATCCCTAATTTGTTCCTCTTTATTACAGAACCATAGTAATGCATGGCCTGATAACATTCCCCTAATTATGATTTTCTTCTCCATCATATCCCTTATTCCTTTCATTTTACTCTTCATTATTTTCATAAAAACTTTTGGATGAATTATATTTATATTTCCATCAAATTTTACCCCTATTTCTACATTTCCTGTATAAATCATGCCTCCTCCATTTATTTTTATTTTATCTTCTAATTCTTCTTTCGTTTCTTGCAATTTTCTATTCATTTCTTCCAATTCTTGGTTAACTTGATTTCCCATTATTTGGCTCCTGTTCACACACATTTCTGTTTGTACTGTCATTTTACCATCTAAATCCTTAATTGTCTTCTCAACATTTTCTTTGTACATTTTCATTTCTTCTTCATTTGTATTCTCACGTAACTTAATATTGTTACTTCGTTTTCGGTTTACTGGTAGCGAAAATTACGGTATACTCTTATTAAATTTGATACTTATAAATCGAGGTCCCAAATGAGCACGTGGGATGTGACCTATGAAATAAAAAGGAATCACGAAGAACTATCCGCTATGTTTAAAAGTTGCAACAGTAAACCTCACGAAAACTCAAATAATGTAGATCTTAGGGATGGGTTGAAAATATGCACAAGTTCCCTTTCGATTATATTGGTATATTGAACAGTCCTAAATCTATCATATATTATGAAGCAGATAAGTTATATAAACAAATATTATCAAAATTAACGTGTTGAAGATCTTTAAAAAGTAGATAAATACAAATTACTTGACTGGAATAAAAATTACTTAAATGGAATAAAGAAAAAAAATACTTAGATGGACGTTATTCTACAAACTACAAACCTGAGTCAATGAAGTATATAAATACGTATTTATATGTACAAGAGTTTAGACCAGTATCTAGCTAGTCTGTGAACTAATGAATGAGTTAGATTATTAAATGAAAGGTAGGTAGGATGTTAATTGAGATTCAAAATATGTATATATTAAATATAAGTCACTATGCTAATCTTATCTGTTAGTTATTCCAGGAGACTGTCAGCAGGGTGGTGGTTTTCCAACTTCTGTTTTTAGGTTCCGTTAGTTAGAGACCATCATCACAAAACACCAGCTACAGAGGTTCCACTGAGAATACCAATAGTATTCCTTAGAATAAAGTAGGAGTCCGTTCCAGCGAATATGGAGTTAGTGGAAAAAGGAAGATAGCTCCCAAGGTAAGTAGTACATCAGCGTACACTCTCTCAAGATGCTTCGATAATTAATAAATAGTGGAACAAAGGAAGCAAAAGAAAAGATATTAAACTAAACTAAAATAAAAGGCCTAAAACAATAAACGGACGTTATTATCACCTTAATAGTAGGGCACAACAAGAACTTACCGCAGATGGTAGGGGGCCTAAAAGTGGCTTCAACCGAAGTTTCAACAAATCCAATATCCACCAAGGTGCTAATTGTCAATGAGTCCACAATTAGATTGGATTTTTATAAAATTTCACCACTATGGTAATAAATCCGCAGAATGCGTTGTTCTGTAAGCTTTCTTGGCTTATCAAAAGAAACGTGAACCAAAGGTCATTTTTTTTTAAGCCCAAATTACCGCGTTTTGCCGGGTAAAATCTAGTGCCAATTTAATATTTACAAATGGTACTCCTGAGGAGGTCAAGGTCATGTCACTTTGTCACAAAATTTGCTAGCAGAAGATGAAACTGTTCAAGGTTATATTTATTATTATATATTTTTTTCCTTGTTATAATACGTGATACTAATATAATTTTATATTTCAGAAAATGGAACCAAAAAAATGAAATTGAAAGTGCAGTAGCAACATTTTCTTGATTAAGAGAGCTGACTAGCTTTTGTCCCAATTTTATTACCAGTGAATAAAATATTGTATAACAAACCTGACGACTTTCATTCTGTCCAATAAAACCGCAATATCCTTTTTTTACTAACTTACAACAAATATAAAGGTGAGTCAATTTAGAACCGTAACACACCCCCTCTTCCCGAGAAAAAGCTTTTTTTTTCCAAACAACCACAAAAAAAAAGGTTTTTACTTTCCTAACATCCAGAAAACTAATTGTTGTCTCCACCTAATGACTATAAAACAAAAAATATTCCTATCTACTAATTACACTATACTAACTATTGAATGCTATAATGACTGAATACGCAACCTAATCAAATTGTGCCCTCATCATCCGGAGGATGAGCCTTGAGGTCTTTAGCATGCCACGTTCCGCAGTCTTTACCTGACTCATCTGCTAGGACATACGTCCATGGAGAAACCACTCTACTAACTAAGTACGGTCCTACAAACTTAGGTGCCAATTTAGCTGTAAAATTCTTTGAGGCATCTGAAATGACGTGATTTTTCTTCCAAACCCTTTGGCCTACGGTAAACCTTTCATCACGATGTCGAAGGTTGTAAGTGTTACGACTATGTTCATACGCTTTATGGAGTCTATAAGCCACATCTTCAAAAATGTCTGCTAACTTTCGATTGCGCAGTTTCAAGTCAGCAGTTCGGTCAATGTTAGGTATATCTGGTAATGGAGGTCCATCGCTGCCTGAGATGGATAGTTCTCGTCCAAAAATGATGAAATTTGGTGAGAAACCGGTAACTTCATGACGTGCAGATCTAACTGCCCAAGATACCTTTGGAAGGAACTTATCCCATACCTTCTGATTCTCCTTTACATATGCTGTTAACATAGTCTTAAGAACCCTATGTATTCTCTCAACTGGGTTGGCTTGTGGATGGTAGTTTGCCGTGAAAGAGTGAGATATATTATATTCCAGCATTAAGTCTTTGAAGAGGCGACTTTTGAATTGAGCTCCATTATCCGTCAATAGTTTCGTTGGTGCTCCAAATACCAGGATTACCTTCTCTTCCAACAACCTAGTAACGTTAGCGGCAGTAATGGTTTTCAAAGGAAATAACAAACAATACTTACTAAAACAATCACTTACAGAAACAATATATACAAATCCCGATGAACTGCGGGGTAACGGACCTACAATATCTACCGAAAGCAATTGCCAAGGACGAGATAGAGAAGGAGTCTTACTCAACATAAGGCCTATCGGTTTCTTTTGTTCAGGTTTTGTTTCCAGACAGGTCCGGCAACTACGAATGTATTTACTGACGTCACATTTCATCTTTGGCCAGTAATATTTTTGACAAAGACGGCCCATAGTTTTATAGACACCCAGATGCCCACAGGTTGGAGGGTCATGGTGTTCTCTAATTAGTCGAATTCGATCATCCTTGGGTACCACAATCTTCCAAGTTTGGTCGAAATTCTCCTCCATATTATACCGTTCCTTTATCTTCTTATAAAGGATATCACCTTCTACACGCCACATGGGGTACTTAGATGGGTTTTCTAGAGTTAACTGTTTTTGACGAATGTACCATTTATCAACCGTAGGATGAACAATTGGTACTGGTGAAATGGAAGTATCATCTACTACCTCTATTCTTGGAACTGAGCGGGAGAGTGTATCAGGTAAAATATGCTCTTTCCCTTTCCTGTGTATAATGTCAAAGTCGTATTGTTGTAAGCGGATTGCCCATCTGGCAATACGACCCACGGGATCTTTAATGCTAAATAACCACTTTAAACTGTAGTGGTCTGTTATCACAGTAAATTTTGCTCCCTCGACATAGGGTCGGAGCTTTTCCACTGCAAACAATACCGCCAGGCACTCTTTTTCGGTGGTGGTATACTTACGCTCTGCCTTAGTCAGCGAGCGACTAAGGTAGCTTATAACATGTTCACCATCCTCATATTGTTGCGTCAAAACAGCGCCTAAACCAAAATCTGATGCATCAGCTTGAATAATGAATGGACGAGTGAAATCGGGACAAGACAAAACTGGAGCCGATACAAGATAATCTTTAATCTGTTGGAGAGCTTTCTCACAGGGTTCACTCCAGTGGAATTTAACATTTTTCCTAAGTAGGGCAGTTAATGGTGCGGTTAGGGTTGAAAAATCTGGAACAAAACGTCTATACCAACTTGCCAGACCCACGATGCGCCTTACTTCTGATACATTTTTGGGGCTAGGAATACTCAAGATGGCGTCAACCTTCTCAGGATCCACCAGCAATCCAGAACTATTGATAACATATCCCAGATATTTTAATTCTGGCTTACAGAAACAACATTTTTCTTTATTTAGAGTTAGCCCCGCTTCCTTAATTCTTTTAAGAACTTCTCGGAGAACGTCAATGTGAACCTCGAATGTGGGAGTACAAATCACGATGTCGTCAAGATAGACAAAAACAAATTTCTCGAGGTCTACTCCGATGACACGATCAATAAATCGTTGCCACACGGCAGGAGCATTGTGTAGCCCAAAAGGCATACGTTTAAATTGATAGAGTCCTCTCGTTGGAACCACAAAGGCGGTGAGAGGTTTTGATGCTTCGGCCATGGGAATCTGCCAGTAAGCAGACTTAATGTCAAGCGTCGTCAAATATCGGGCCTCTCTTAGCTTATCTAAGGTAGCACTCACAAAGGGAATAGGATAAGCATCAGGGAGACTGACCTCATTCAACCTCTTGTAATTTACACAAAACCGAAACTTTCCGTCCGGTTTTTTGATTAACACTATAGGGGAAGCCCATGCAGACGTAGATGGCTCGATAATATCATCAGCTAACATCTTCTCCAGTTCACAATTAACTTGCTGTTGAAGGGCAGGTGAAAGAGGGTAATGGCGTTGTTTAATTGGAGCTGAGTCTGTTCGAATGACATGCTCTACGATGTGAGTACATCCTGGTTTATCACCCATATCCTTAAATGTATCAAAAATGAGTCTCTCTATCACTGAGTGTTGTGCAGGAGTTAAATGATCGCTATCATGGATTGCGTAAACCTCTGAACTGGTTTCGTCCGCTTCTGTTTTAAAAACCCAGTCTCCAGAATAAAGATCTGGTACTAGTCTCATAGCTAACCAAAAATCAATGCCAAGTATCAAATAGTGTGGAAGAGTTGGTACAACTAAAATATCAAACACCTTCACCTTATTCTGTAATCGAATAGGAACAACAAGTTTTCCCAAAACTGAACATTCTTCTCCATTCGCCACAGTACAGGCTCTCTGTTCCGTTTCCTCTACATGGCAAATAGTTTTAAATAAATTCCACCCCGGGCCTCCGAGAACCGTGCGTGTACATCCGGAATCCAGAAGCGCCAAAATTTTCTTGCCATATATCTCAACTTGAAGGTAAGGTCTGGTATCATTTTTGGCATGAGAAATTACAAAGTCGATGATAGTTTTGGTTGAGGATTCAGCCGTCGAATACTCGGGAGTAGACAACATCCGACCTAATGTTGTCTTCCCCTTCCATTTTTTGATCGGCACTGAGGGCAATCAGTAGCCATTACATTATCTTTTCCACAACGGAAACAGAATTTTCTTCGAGGCTTAGAGCACTTATTGAACCGATGGCCAGCTTCCTGACAGTTCCAGCACTGCGGAAGATTAGAAGATGCCAAAGCGATATCAGAAACTAAGGAATCAGTATGAGGTCTGGAATTACTCGTATTATCTTTTTCTTTAGCTGACACAGCTGATACGTTGGTAGTATGATAGGAAGTAGGCTTATGGTAAGCTAAATCGGGCTCCAATAGTTGTCTATAGTTAGTTGGTGGGGGAACTAAACGTTCCGCTCTTACGGAGGTCTCCTCTATGGCGCGACCAAGTCGTATCAGTTCGGGAATGTTGGTGATTGGTTGAAGCGCAAGAAGTGATTGAATGTGTGGAAGTAAATTCCGACGAATCATTTGAACTCTTACTTCTTCTAGAGGTTTATTGGTACCCAGCTTATTGAAAAGATTTTCCATAGCAGACACATAAGCTATAAGTTTTTCTTTTCCACCTTGCGTTCTTCTTCGTATTTCTTCCATAAGGTCAATCTCATAGTCATAGGGTAAGTAGTCCTCCCTAAGTCGTCCCATTAAGTGATCCCATGAATGGAATGTCTGAGTTCTGTACCAGTACAAAGCTTCTTTACAAAAAATTTCCGGCGCTGATCTGAATAATACTTCCTTAGATATTCCCCTCGAGATGCGTAATTCCTCGATTCTTTCGATAAAATTAGTTACGCTAGAGCTACCATCGAATTGAAGTTTTAATCTTGAAATATCAAAGTATGAATGGGCCGAATTGTAGCTACTTGAAATTCCTGGACCTCCAATAGGCTCCAACTGCCTCAGTCTAGCAGCTAAGTCTTGCGTAGAGTTCATCATGGCTGAATTTCTATCAGTCTGATCATTAGACACTCTAACTGGACTAAGTTCCACGTTATCCGGTTGCCTGTTACTTGGTTCCGGTTGGAACTCATTAGGTTTCCTCACAACTCCCCCCTTCTCAAAAAAATGAACCCGTTCCCTAACAGAACTACTAAATAGAGGAGCCGGTTGCACCGTCGCACCCAAACTTTGCCTGATAACACTAGCTACATTTTGAATATTTGAAGGAGTATGTTGCACCAATCTACTTTCTCTAACTTGTGACTCTATCCTTGCGTGACAATCTGACTCGTGAACAATTTCTGGAATCAAAGGATTCTTCTCATCTATCAACGAACCTTCAACCGGGTCGGCTCTATCTAAAATAGAAGCATCCGTTTGTCCGGAAAGCTGAAGACTATGTTGCAAAACTGCATAATTTTCATTAAGTCTTTCAACCGCTACCATCAATTGTTGACACCTGTCTAACAAAAGCTTACGATTTGATTCTACATCTGAATCACCCTGTATTCTATTCAGCCTAAGAGTAATATGATTTAATCTAGATGCTATCCTTCTAAATTCATTCTCCCTGTTGCAAATATCAAAATTATCTATATCAACTGACAAATCTACTAATTTCTTTGAACAAATATTGATTTCTTCTGATGCTTTAAATTTAGATACATTATTCGCACAAACAGTCGTTCCTTCCCTTTCTCGACGAAAAGCATCTCGAAGCGTTGATCTATTTTCCACAACCGTCCTCTCTACAGGTAAATCCCTGATTATTAACTCATACATAATTTCGTCACCAAGTAATCTGTTCACCTCCATTATAACGCAATACAAACAAATGAAAGTAACCGAAATAAAAAAATATCAATCAAATGTTCTACCTAACTTAACTAATTATGTAGTAAAAGTAAAAAAAAACTTATTCTAATTCTATCCTAAACTCTAGCTAAATGACTGTATATTTCACAACTCATACAGGAATCTCCTATACCAAAAACTATAACAATGCTATAACTATATTCACTCAACGGTGTATTGAAGCTGCATTGAAGTATCAACAAACAACAAACGCCGAATCAACCTTGCTTATCTATTAACCTTGCTGTCAGTAGCAATCGATGAGTATAGATCTATAATATAGTTGAAACCATAAAAATAAAATTTTTATAGTAGAGATCTATGGTTCAACAGTTGGTAGTACTATGGAACTATGGTGTTTTGTGATCAGATGTAACTTGTCAAATGCAATGTCAATTTTTATACTTATAACCAAACAAAAAAATGAAAGAAACAAAAAATAACTCACCACGAAAAATGGAAAAAAATAATGAGGAAACTTGTGCTATATTCCCTGTTGTTGGGCGCCAATTTGTTACTTCGTTTTCGGTTTACTGGTAGCGAAAATTACGGTATACTCTTATTAAATTTGATACTTATAAATCGAGGTCCCAAATGAGCACGTGGGATGTGACCTATGAAATAAAAAGGAATCACGAAGAACTATCCGCTATGTTTAAAAGTTGCAACAGTAAACCTCACGAAAACTCAAATAATGTAGATCTTAGGGATGGGTTGAAAATATGCACAAGTTCCCTTTCGATTATATTGGTATATTGAACAGTCCTAAATCTATCATATATTATGAAGCAGATAAGTTATATAAACAAATATTATCAAAATTAACGTGTTGAAGATCTTTAAAAAGTAGATAAATACAAATTACTTGACTGGAATAAAAATTACTTAAATGGAATAAAGAAAAAAAATACTTAGATGGACGTTATTCTACAAACTACAAACCTGAGTCAATGAAGTATATAAATACGTATTTATATGTACAAGAGTTTAGACCAGTATCTAGCTAGTCTGTGAACTAATGAATGAGTTAGATTATTAAATGAAAGGTAGGTAGGATGTTAATTGAGATTCAAAATATGTATATATTAAATATAAGTCACTATGCTAATCTTATCTGTTAGTTATTCCAGGAGACTGTCAGCAGGGTGGTGGTTTTCCAACTTCTGTTTTTAGGTTCCGTTAGTTAGAGACCATCATCACAAAACACCAGCTACAGAGGTTCCACTGAGAATACCAATAGTATTCCTTAGAATAAAGTAGGAGTCCGTTCCAGCGAATATGGAGTTAGTGGAAAAAGGAAGATAGCTCCCAAGGTAAGTAGTACATCAGCGTACACTCTCTCAAGACGCTTCGATAATTAATAAATAGTGGAACAAAGGAAGCAAAAGAAAAGATATTAAACTAAACTAAAATAAAAGGCCTAAAACAATAAACGGACGTTATTATCACCTTAATAGTAGGGCACAACAAGAACTTACCGCAGATGGTAGGGGGCCTAAAAGTGGCTTCAACCGAAGTTTCAACAAATCCAATATCCACCAAGGTGCTAATTGTCAATGAGTCCACAATTAGATTGGATTTTTATAAAATTTCACCACTATGGTGATAAATCCGCAGAATGCGTTGTTCTGTAAGCTTTCTTGGCTTATCAAAAGAAACGTGAACCAAAGGTCATTTTTTTTTAAGCCCAAATTACCGCGTTTTGCCGGGTAAAATCTAGTGCCAATTTAATATTTACAAATGGTACTCCTGAGGAGGTCAAGGTCATGTCACTTTGTCACAAAATTTGCTAGCAGAAGATGAAACTGTTCAAGGTTATATTTATTATTATATATTTTTTTCCTTGTTATAATACGTGATACTAATATAATTTTATATTTCAGAAAATGGAACCAAAAAAATGAAATTGAAAGTGCAGTAGCAACATTTTCTTGATTAAGAGAGCTGACTAGCTTTTGTCCCAATTTTATTACCAGTGAATAAAATATTGTATAACAAACCTGACGACTTTCATTCTGTCCAATAAAACCGCAATATCCTTTTTTTACTAACTTACAACAAATATAAAGGTGAGTCAATTTAGAACCGTAACAATATATCCTACTTCCTTCTTCATTTCTTCCTCCATATCTTGTATACCTTTATTTTTTTTTATTATTTCTCTATCTAATTTCTCTATCTTTTCGGTATTTATTTCTATTTTCTTACTATTTCCACCTATTTCCATTTTTAATTCATTTTCGTTTTTCTTTATATTTTCCATTTCTCTGGATTGTATTTCTTCCACTTCCATCAATCTTCCTAACATTTCATTTCGAATTCCTTGTTTTGTAATTTCTAGTTTCTTCTCAACCTGTCCTAATTTTTCTTCCATTAATTTAATTATTGATTCCTTAGTTTGTTTTATTTCTTCCTTATTTTGATCCATTTTGATGTTCATTTCCTGTTTTATTTCTTCCTTGTTTTGATCTAATTTTGTGTTCATTTCTTTGTTATTTTGATCCAATTTTTTCATCATAATCTGGAACATACTCATTACATCCATCTCCTCTTTCTTTTCCTTTGATTTTTTAGCTACTTGACTTTCTATTTGTTCCTCTATTTTAGTGTTTTGTCCTTGTTCCATGTATTGTACTTGAAAATCACCCTTTCCATGTCTCCTTTCTTCTTCCTGTTCTTTCTTTGTTTCAAAATCAAATTGTTCTGGGTCTTTTCCTTCCATTTCTAATAATTGTTTTAATCTGTCCTTTAGTTCATGTTTTGTACCAGTTGTGCTTTCTCCTCTTCTTCCTAGCTCTTCCTTTAATTCGTTAACTTTCAAGTCCATCAACCTTTTTTCCTTCTTGTCCTGAACTTTTTCTCCAGTTCCGTCCATTATAATTTTATTTATTTATCAAGTTTTTATTTTATATATGTTAAATATTTATCAAGTAAAGTTTTATTGTATTATTAAATATAGGTTTTATTTTATTATAAATTTTATGTGTAACAATGTTACAAATGTGAAAATTTTAAAATCGAGCCTTTTTCAAAAGAGCCCCACGTTGTGTGTGCCAATTTTGTAATGTTTTATTATTTTATATATTTTTATTTAATTATTTTTATTTTAAACCTTTAACTTACCCATTTTTAAGCTAACTCTCTATGCGGAAACATGAAAACTCCTACTCTCTTCGGGTTCTGGCGCCATTGAATTTATTCACAGATATATATTACTTGAATCAATTCTTATTTAAAATTTATTGAAATTATTTATGAACCTTTTATATTTTTAATCTAATAATATATTATTTTAAATAAATATGTATTATTAAAATTTTGTGACGCCTATGGACACCTTTCTTATTATTTCAAAACACACTAAAATGGGAAGTAGAGGTCTCTGTCGATGAGCATGTGTAGTCACTGAGTGTGGAGAATTGCAAACAATTCAGTTCACAGTAAATGAATATCTTTGGTGTGATAGAAAAAAAATGTTTGGTTTATATCTAATAAAATGGAACTTAATTCGACAAAAACAGTTTAATAATTATGATTATCTGGTATGGCATTTA
The DNA here is from genome assembly GCA_963978555.1 of Galerucella nymphaeae. NCBI lineage: Eukaryota > Metazoa > Arthropoda > Insecta > Coleoptera > Chrysomelidae > Galerucella > Galerucella nymphaeae. The sequence goes on along the minus strand of OZ021704.1, from coordinate 32,440,050 downwards.
CATGAATATCCGCTCAAATTTAACTAATACTATACAAGAACGATAAACAATTACACAAATACAAGTACCTAACCTACAATTCAATGAAATAAAATCTAAATCTAAGGTGAGCTCTTATCTAATTTTAATTAAAATGAATTATTTATGTATTTTGAAATTTATTTTAGAAGTACTTCGATATGCATATGATTTTGATTAAATTTTATTGGTACCAATAATTGACTAACCTTTTTTATTAAATTTTGAGCTGGTTGGATGAGGATTCATAAATTTGATGAAGTAGACGCAATTGAAAGATTGAGGATTCTGATTCTCCTCTGGGACACTGGAACAACTTCTTAATGGTATTTTACTGAACCTTTCTTGGTAATTTTAAACTTTTTAACTATTTCTTTCGCTTTATTATAAATTTACTTTCTTTTTAATCCAATTTTTCAAAAATTATCTCTACTCTCGTCGTTTTTCTTTTTCAACAACCTCCGTTGCTATGGCCTCCTTTTCAAAGCACTTGATTTTTTTTCTTAATTGCAAAATTTCATAATTTCTTGTTTATTGTCTATTATTGTATATAAAATTTATTCTTGCAATATTGTAATTCTTTCTACCTGTTATATCACTAAGAACTTTACAAATTCACCCTTTAAATTGTCCTTATTTATAAAAAAAACTTAAAATTATGTGTACCCCTTAAATATCTAATATACAATATTCTACCATCAATAATTTTACTTTAATTCATGTAAACACATAACCAATGTTCAATACATCTTTCCAAATACATATTTTTTTTATAAACTAATTGTAAATTTATTTTAATAAACATTTTAAATTTTGATTTTATTGCTCCAATCACAATGCAGTACACATTCTCTCCTTAACAACCATCTCTGAAAATATTATTCTGTGATTCTGTCTGACTGTTCTGTCTTCGCAAAACATACTTCATCTTGACAGTGACATTCAATTATAATTTAGGTTAGAATTCAGCCAAAATATAATTTATACTGACGAGTACCTATATTGATTACTAAAAAACAAACAAGAAAACTATTTTTAAATGAAGAATTCTAAATTTATTTTAATTATTCCTAGATATGATAAAATATAGGATACTTTATTAATTTAAGGTAAGTCTTTCTATTTTTATTTCTGAACTTGCATTCAAATTAATTTATTATACATATTTATTTCTTGCTTTTCTGTAATCCTTTCATGAATAGAGTTGATTCAAGTAATTTAATTATCTGATACCATTACAATATATATATATATATATAGTTATGAGACTGATTTGGAGTTGGAAATTTCTAATCGCACTATGGGTGCTAACGAACCAGTCGCTGTATACATATCTTCAGTGATAGGACTATTTAACCGCTTGTCTAGTGTCGTTGACGAACGTACTCGTGTAGCAAAGATTCCTAGGAACCTTTTACCTTCTTTTATCTCGTCTTTAGCACTTCATAACCCCCAAACAGTTGATGAATTAACCGAATTGTGCAAAAGAATTGAAGAATCCCGTGTTTGGTCAGATAGATATAGATCACCATCGTCTAATAATCCTAGATTGCTTGAACCAGATTTATCTTGCCTTTATGTTTCCTCCCCGTCAAATCAAAGACAAAGAACTTCCGCAAACGTTTCAGCATTAACCTCCTTGGTTTGTTGGAATTGTAACAAAACTGGTCATTCATACTCCGAATGTTTCTCGCCCAAATCTATATTTTGCTACGATTGCGGTGCAAAAAACACCACAAAACCTAAATGTCGTAAGTGCATCCAAAAAAACTCGAGATTGACTGGCACTCCGAATCTGGCCCCTGTGTCCAGTCAAGCACAATCAACTACATCCCAGCCAGAAAACCCCAGAAGAACGAACACACGACCAAACAGACTTCCAAACAGATCTCCAAACAATCACAACCCCCCTACAAACCAAAACTAACTTTCTCAACTTCCGCTGCTGAATGGCAAAATTATCTTATCTTTGTTAAAGATTTCCTAGCGTCCAATCATTTTAGAAATACAGACAAACCATTACCTTTACCTACCAAACAACTTACAAATACCTTACCGAACACTAACGACATCCAGAAAACAGATAATGACAAAAACATTCCGATCACGGACAATATTACTTCTGTACCTATCTGTGACATGCCAGTTACTTTATCTCCAACTCAGTCAAACACTGTTTCAACCTCTATTAATACCTGTCCCATATTCGCAAAAAAACCTAATGATAATAGACCTTACCTTACCGTGAAAATTTTAGACGTACCCGTTTTAGCTATGGTTGACACAGGTAGTAATTCTACTGTTCTTGGAAATCAGGGTTTCTCTTTGTTGCATTCTTTACATTTACCTATACAGTATGACTCTAGTTTGAATATTACCACTGCTGACGGCGTACATCAACAATATATGGGCTATATTTCCGCACCAATGACAGTGAATGACGTTACAAAGACAATAAAAATACTGATAATACCGTCAATAACCCATAACCTTATTTTAGGAATGGACTTTTTGAACTTGTTCAAAATAGACATGAGTTTTCATGATTTGTCATACTCTTTATTATCTTCTACTTGTGTAATTAACACAATACAATCTGCTTCTACTTTCTCTATTGAAGAAAAAAACAAACTTGAGCTAACTATAAACTTGTTCTCTTCTCTCGCCCCTCCTGACCGAATTGGCAGAACGAATTTTGTTGAACACGATATCGACACTGGTGATGCAAAACCGATTGCACAACGCCAATATCCTCTATCCCCAGTTATGCAAGGTCATTTAGTAAAAGAAGTCAATGAGATGTTACGACTAAATGTCATTCAACCTTCGAACTCCCCTTGGTGTTCACCCCTTTGGGTAGTCCCAAAAAAGTCTGGAGAATGCCGCGTCTGCTTCGATGGCCGAAAGCTGAATAAAATAACCACTCCGGATTCCTATCCCATGGCTCAAGTAGATGTCATTCTTAGCAAACTTCGAGACGCTAAATTTCTTACCTCCATTGATTTAAAAAAAGCCTTTCTACAAATACCCCTTACCAAATCTTCTCGCCCCAAAACTGCTTTCGCTGTCTATGGCTTAGGTTTATTTGAATTTACGACCACTCCCTATGGTCTAATTAACGCACCCAAAACAATGGCACGTCTAATGGACATTGTTATAGACCCTTCTTTAAGGCCCTACTGTTTTTGTTATTTGGATGACATCATTATTGCTACCCCTACCTTCGAACTTCATTTAGAAAACCTTACTGTAAATTTCCAAAAATGTGAATTCTGTCGAGACTCTCTTAAATTCCTTGGTTTTGTAGTCGACAAAGCTGGTCTTCGAACTGATGAAGACAAAGTTTCCGCAATCCTTAACTATCCTGCTCCCAAAAACACTATCGAAGTCAAAAGACTTATTAGTCAAGAAAACATATTCGTATTCTGTGTAAATATAATTTATTAAATAGCAGAGCGCTTTCGGCTATTAAGCCATCTTCAGTGCTTACCTGTAAGTAAGTAAAAAGAATTTTTGGAAAATATAAAAGAAGTGGATAAAAAAATTATTACTTACTCGTCAGGTAATACAAGAAACTTGGACAACACATTGACGTCATGAATTAAAATTACATTGAAATTAAAATTAAAATGATCCCCTGTTTAGGGTTTGTTGAATCTAAATTTTGAACATTATTGGAAATTTTCTTGAAATTATTTTAAAAAATTAACTCCGAACACGTGTTCATCTAACGGATGTTGAAGTGACACTAACTCAATTTCAAAAAATTAAAATATGACAAATGACAGTGAACATAGAACTCAATTAATCCAACAAGTTGAATTTGAAAATAAATTAAATTTCTTAGACCTTACTATTCACAAATCAGACAAATTAGAATTCAGCATATATAGAAAACCTACACAAACTGATCATGTGATACCTTCATTTTCAAATCACCCCCATCAACACAAAATGGCAGCTTTTTACTGTTACATTCATAGACTTCTTGATGTCCCACTTTCATATTCTAACTATAATAATGAATTGAATATTATTAAACAGATAGCTTGTAATAATGGATATGATCCTAATATCATTAATAGGTTAATTCAGAAAATTAAAAACAAAAGAGAACAAGAATTGACTTATCCTTCTGAAGAGAAATCTTTTAGATATGTAGCTTTACCTTTTCTGAATGATAACATTTCTCAAAAAGTTCCAAAATTATTTAATAATAAATTAACAGATACAAGAATTTCTTTTAAGAGTACTAATAATTTGAATAAACATTTGGTTAATTCAAAAGATGAAATTAACAAATTATCAAAAAGTGGTATTTATAGACTTGAATGTAACGATTGTGAAGCTTCATATATAGGTAGAACTTGCAGACCTTTAAAAGTTCGAATAGGTGAGCATTTGAGTAAACATGAGAATTCAGCTTTTGGTCATCACTTAAAATTTAATAAGCATAGTTTTAGTCCTAATCGCAATTCAAAAATTTTAAAAGAAGTTAATTCAAAAAATTTTAATAGGTTAGATTTTCTTGAAGATTTACAGATTAGTGAAGAATTACAAGACAATAGTTTTTGTTTGAATAAACAAGTACAATTAAATAGATCTTATATTCCATTACATAGACGTTTAAAAGATTAATAGTTTATTTTAAATGTTTCTGGACTCTTGTTGTGGTTGTTTTGAATTAGATTTAGGAATGGGTTCTCATTAAACCCTTAATCTTTTTCTGGCTAGTATTTGATCTGAGTAATGTGTCCTCATTAGACTCTAAATTAGATCTTTCTCATTGTAAACAACTCATATGGGTTTTTTGATATTTTTAAAGCATATTTTTCTCTTTTTTAAATATAATTTGACCATTAGTTTCTTTAGTTTTAATACATTCTTTAGTTTGTTTGTTACATACTAATCCTCTCTCTATGATGATTTTCATATTTATCCATAACATCATCAAGCTGATACCATGATTTCCATTTGTTTATTTTAGAAAGGTAATTTTTCTGAGCTTTTGTTATAGTTGTTTTAGAATTAGATTTAGTAATGGGTCCTCATTAAACCCTTAATCTTTTTCTTATATTAGTGGATTTGATTAATGAGTTCTCATTAGACTCTGAATCAGATCTCCTTATTAAAAAACCACTCACATTGGTTTTGAAATGTTGCTTGGTTTACATTTGATTTTTGTTTTATATTGGATTTGAACATTTTTTAATAACTTCTATAATTTGTTTTTACATGCTTCATTGCTTGAACGGTTATTGTATTTGGAGTTTCCTTTAACTTTTAACTAATTATCTAGTTTGAATTAGATTTGGAAAGGGGTTCTCATTAGACCCTTAATCTTATTCGTTTTTGGAATTAGATTTGAGTATCGAGTTCTCATTAGACTTCAATCAAATTAATTTTCCTTAATTAGATTTGTTATTTGGTATTGGTTATAACCAGACTACAATGTTTATTTAATTGTGTTTTTTATTGTTTAAATTGATTTGTTCACTTTTGGATGTCCCTTGACATATATATGAATTTTTATTTTGAATTAGATTCAGTAATGGGTTCTCATTAGACCTTCAATCTTTTTCAGTATTTTATTTTATAATTTGATAGGTTCCCATTAGACCTTAATATCAAATTTTCTTTAATTTCATTAAGAAGTTCACATGTCTGTTTTGGGACATTTGAATAGGTTTTCTACAAGGTCATTTTTAAATTTTTGTTAGATTGATTTAGTTCTATGTACTTCATTGCTTGAACGGTTATTGTATTTGGAGTTTCCTTTAACTTTTAATTAATTATCTAGTTTGAGTTAGATTTGGAAAGGGGTTCTCATTAGACCCTTAATCTTATTTGTTTTTGGAATTAGATTTGAGTATTGAGTTCTCATTAGACTTCAATCAAATTAATTTTCCTTAATTAGATTTGTTATTTGTTATTGGTTACAACTAGACTACAATGTATATTTAATTGCGTTTTTATTGTTTAAATTGATTTGTTCACTTTTGGATGTCCCTTGACATATATGTGAATTTTCATTTTGAATTAGATTCAGTAATGGGTTCTCATTAGACCCTCAATCTTTTTCATTATTTTATTTTATAATTTGATAGGTTCCCATTAGACTTGAATATCAAATTTTCTTTAAGGTCATTTAAGAAGTTTGCATGTCTGTTTTGGGACATTTGTAAAGGATTTCTACAGTTTCTTTCTGAATGTTTGTTGGATTAATTGAGTTCTATGTTCACTGTCATTTGTCATATTTTAATTTTTTGAAATTGAGTTAGTGTCACTTCAACATCCGTTAGATGAACACGTGTTCGGAGTTCATTTTTTTAAATAATTTCAAGAAAATTTCCAATAATGTTCAAAATTTAGATTCAACAAACCCTAAACAGGGGATCATTTTAATTTTAATTTCAATGTAATTTTAATTCATGACGTCAATGTGTTGTCCAAGTTTCTTGTATTACCTGACGAGTAAGTAATAATTTTTTTATCCACTTCTTTTATATTTTCCAAAAATTCTTTTTACTTACTTACAGGTAAGCACTGAAGATGGCTTAATAGCCGAAAGCGCTCTGCTATTTAATAAATTATATTTACACAGAATACGAATATGTTTTCTTGACTTTCGAGTCATGTGTACTCAGCTATAAAGTATTCACAAAAGACTTATTGGCTTAATTGGCTGGTATCGCCGATTCATCAAAGATTTTTCTACCGTTTGTTCCCCGATAACTGACCTTCTTCATGGCAGAAAAAAAGGACAACCGATTTCTTGGACATCTGAGGCTGAAAATGCCTTTATCGAAGTCAAAAAACGACTTACTTCCAGCCCCATTCTTGCAAGCCCTGACTTTTCGAAAGAATTCATTATACTACTGACGCTAGTGACACTGGACTTGGTGCAATCTTATATCAACAATGTGATGGTATCGAACACCCCATCGCATATGCAAGTCGTACCTTGAACAAAACCGAAAGAAAGTACAGTACCACGGAAAAAGAACTCTTAGGTGTAATTTTCGGTGTAGAAAAATTTAGAGGCTATGTGGAAGGAACCCACTTCACACTTGAAACAGACCATTCATCTTTACAGTATCTGTCAAAACTTTCCAACCCATGTGGACGTTTAGCTCGTCTTTCACTAGATTATCGCAGTTCGATTTTGAAATCAAACATAGAAAAGGAACCACTATGGTTGTAAGTGATGCACTTTCCCGTTCATTTCAAGACATTTCAGTGATTGATGTCACTACCTTCAAACCAGATACTTGGTATACCGCCATTATTGATAAAGTCAATAATAATCCTGAGTCATTCCCCACCTTTAAAGTAGAAAATAATGTCCTCTACAAGCATGTCTTCTCTCCAAACCCCATATCTAGTAATTTATCTAATTGGAAAATTGTAGTCCCTACCCCGAACAGACTTGATGTCCTAAAGACATTTCACGACAATCAAACTAGTGCACATCTCGGCATCTCTAAAACCATCGCCCGAATTTCTGAAATCTACTATTGGCCAAAACTTAGAAGCACTGTATCTCGTTATATCAAGAAATGTTCCGTTTGCTCTTCCTGTAAAACCCAAAATTTACCTAAAGCTGGTATAATGGGCCAGTATAAAGACATTAATTTCCCTTGGCAATGGATCTCTGCTGATTTAATAGGTCCATACCCCAGATCTAAAAATGGCAATAGATTTGTTCTCGTTATAACAGACTGGTTTACTAAATTTTGTCTTGTTCACCCTATGCAGAATGCCACAGCTGCTGGTATTGTTAAATTTATCGAAAATCAAGTTTTTCTTATTTTTGGAGTTCCGCAAATATTTTCCGTCGATAATGGCACAGTCTTTACCTCTTCCCTATTCAAAAATTTGATGAATCAATATAAAGTACAAAAAATTTTCTACAATGCACGCTATCACCCACAAGTTAATCATGAAGAACGGACCAATAAAACCATAGTTACTGCCTTACGTTGTTACATTCATGACAATTCCTCTCATAAAAATTGGGATGCATCAATACATAAAGTTGCACAAGCAATAAGAACCGCAAAACATGACGTTACAGGTTACTCTCCCGCTTTTTTGAATTTTGCCAGAAACGTACCGTTAAGTGGAGATTTTTATGGTGTAATTTCCGAAAATGCTAACAATTTAATCAATAACGCAGACAAATTACAGGTGATTGATGACTTACAGACTCTTCCTAAACTTTATATTGATGTACGCAAAAAACTTAAGCAAGCCCATGACAGAAACACAAAGTATTATAATTTACGAAAAAGAGATGTAGAATATCATGTCGGTGACCGCCTGTGGAAAAAGAATTATGTACTTTCATCCAAAAATGATAACTTTGCAGCAAAATTTGCTCCTAAATATATTCCGTGTATTGTCCATAAAGTAATTTCTAGACTTGTTTATAATCTCAAAGACCTTTCAGGTAATGATCTTGGAAATTGGCATGTTTCAGATCTTAAAAACCAATTTATTGACGTTGACGAAAACCTTCCGGATGACTTAGACCATGAACAAGACAATACCGCTGACATTGCTCACTAACTCCTTTTCCTACCTCGAAATGGATTTTACGTCATTCAAATTTTTTTGGTTTCTTTTGCTGTTTCATTACCGTTTGTCGACAACAAAATGTTTCTTTTTGCTTTTATAACTTAACGTAGAGTCCCGTATCTCAGAAACCGTGTCTCACATGGAGTTTCGATATCGTTCTCCTAAAAAAACGGTACAATTGTGTTTTAGTTTACCATTATTATTATTTTAGTTTTCTTCGTTTTTTCTTCTTTCTTTCCGTTTTCGGTCTTCTAGACAACCGTGTTACTTACCGTCCCGATTCCATACTCAACTTGGTTCACAATTATTTTACCCCCCGCGTAGAAAAGGAAGTAGATCAAGCTACGTAGGAGTTTATACCGTTCTCCGAACAAAACGGTCCTTTTCTTACCCCGCATTCTATTCATTCTGTTACAAAAAGATAAAATACCGGCTAGACACCGTGAAAGCTCTCCATTGCGGAAATGGATTTTACGTCATTCAAATTTTTGGTCCCCCTTTTTGTTGTATATCTTTTTGTTGCCCCGAGTTTTCCGTATCATTTCTCAACAATAAAATGATACTTTTGCTTTTTTAACTTAACGTAGAGTCTCGATTGACGTACCGTAAGACGTTAGGCCCCAATTGAACCGGGTTTGCCTTTGCTGAGTGGCGGATTGCGCTCGGTATACAAATATAATAGGTTTGAAAAAAATGACTGCTTAGTCTCTATTTCTTCATAGCAATCTCTTCCCTTTCCCTTGTCTTCAATGGCAATACTTCCTTAGTTCTTAGTCGTTTTTTATTGTTTAACCAGGTTGGCCACTTTTTTTATACAGTTCTTAACCGATGTACCGTATTTCCTGACAGGATTATGGGTGAATTTAATTTTTATTATCTTTTCAATTTAAGAAGAAGGCATATCAAAGGACGAAATATATAGAGCTGGATCGACTTTCGGATCGATGACCAATGGCTACTGTGGACGCTAACTGGCAACCTCACCGATTGTCGATTGGGCGCTGTTATTTCTGGTCTCTATTTGTGCTTTCTGTCTTTTAATTAGTACCTATTTTAGTTTAATTATGTGTAAGTCTATCAATTTTATGTTTTCATTATGTCGCCACATACTATTCTTGCCACAAACGCCCTTATTTCAACCTTTGATTTATCTTTCAGAATTACCACATATATCGTCAATTCCTTTTTACCGTTACCCATTCGAAGTAAATATCTATGTATTTCTTTGTCTCTTCCTTCACATACCTATTGCGTTGCCATATTGTGAAATTTGTGAACTACCTACCGTTATCGGATATTTTAGAACCGTTCCTTATGGAACACTAGTGTTGTCGCCATGCCAAAATTTTTGCTAGGTTAAGTAGTATTTCACCTTGGGTGACGTCTTTATGACAAATCTTTACTCTTTGCTCGGTGAAAATTGGGCTGATTTATGGAATAATCAGAATTCCGACGGAATTATATTCTGAATGAATTTTAGGCTGACATCACTCCCCGTATTTATTTTTGTGTCTCCACGGAGACATTTGTTTGGTATTTGCTGGAATTGCGTATCTGACGACTGAGATCCCAGCGTTTTATCAAAACACTACCTACCGTACCTTACCTCACCTTATCGTTATATACACTGAGAAATTATCGCTTCCTATCATTACCTTTCGTTCTCAGTGTATGCTTTGCCTTATCCGATGACATAACGACATGATTATCACAAGATGACAAAACTACCTTACCGCTACCTTCGACAATTACCTTCCCTACCTGCTATACATAGATTTTGCATTGATACTTCACCCCTCCTTCATCTTATTAACCTTTTCTTAAATAAAAAAAAATAATTCTTCGAATCATTTTTTTCCCGGAGGAGAGGGGGTGTAACATGTCTATCGACCTGTTTCGATTTAAACGAAATAATTTCAATTTTACCGCTTGCCGTCATAGTAACCACTTCCAATTTAGTTCTGTGATCTGAATTTCTCTGATCGTTGATCGTTACGACAATTGACATATGATGTCAACGCTCGATTCTCATTCTCGATTTTCCTTCTTTTCGTTACCGACCCTTGAGAAGCAAGGACCTATCTCTCTACCGTCTCTTTTAATTTTCAACAGTTTTTACCTTAAATTGCTGTGGTAAGTCCAAAATTATAATTTATATTTATCAAGCTTTTTCTAAAGTAGTGGCTGATATAATTTTTGTGTGCATTTCTTATTTTTTTTTACATAGATAGACGAATATACACATACCACGTGGTCAACTACATTTCTTTTCTTTTTATACTTGTACATTACTTTTAAACTTAATCTTTTATCGTAGATAGCAGTTACCTTTTTTTTAATGCAAATATTTGCTAGATTTTCTTTTGTAGAATACCTAATTATTTTCAAAGATAGATAACTTTTACATTTAACCTTTTCAAATATTCTGCCAGTGCTGGCTTCACATTTCATTTTATTCTTTTAGAAATGATTTATTCATAACTTTTTACTATAATTAATATTTAATCAATATTTCAAGGTCATTAGTACTTTTAATTTTCACTGTTTTAAATGGGACATATATGTTGGAAAGCTTTCAGTAAATTTAAATTTCATTATTTAAAACAACTGCCTTCCTTTTTTACCTGAAAAGCTAAACCAACATTATGTGCCCTATTACATTCAAATTCCTACATATCCCTAATCCACCTGAACTTCTAGGTAAGCACAGCGGCCAGGATACCCCTGCCAGTTTATCGTTACTGCTAAGTTACCACTGCCAGGATACCCCTGTCAGGGTTTGAGTGATATTTATTAATACCTTTTGTCTATTGATAGGGAGCCTGAGTGTCATAAAATTTCAAATTCGTCTGTTTCAAACATTTGAGGTTAAAAAAACATCAAAAAAATTTTAAAAAAGGAGATAACCTAACCAATCTTGATATTTTTAGATATAGGATAGTTATAATAGTTATAATTTTATACTAGTTCTTATTCCATAAGCAAACGATTTTGTTTGACATCATTTAGACATTTATTTTTTTTTTAAATTCAAATCAAAATTATTGTTAGATGTATTTACCATATGAAACAACTTTTGTAATACAATCTCAAATACTATCCTTGAAAATGGAAATGAAGATATTCCGAAAGCTTGGAAATTAGTGTAAAGAGTACTCTTTTTACAATTTTGCCACTTCCCCAATATTCCTGTCCTTGTATATATATATATATTCATTTTTGAGTAATGGAAATTTGATCTTATCTCATTTGATAGAAATTTGTCACCCTACATTTTTATTTGATCATTTCCATTTATTCCCCTATAGTTTTTCAGATATATCAGTTGAAAAGGTGAACGAGCTAGAGGAAGCTCCAGTAAAGTTCTTAAGTGAAGGGGTTGATGACTTTTTAGCGGAAAATGATAAATGGAACTCCTATTGTATTGAAATGTTAGAAGCCCTGTTACCAGAAAAATTAAAATTGCCAAATTCAGTACATTTTCCAGAGTGCTCTAAAGATAATAATCTGATATCTAACTCCGAGCTCTCGGACTCAAAAAAAAGTAATAAAATAAATTTAGAAAATTAAGAAAATATACCGAATATTAAGAAAGCGAGAAACTTATTAAACACAAAAAGTACTCACGTTCTAGAAACAAACATGCTTGGAAGAATTTAATAAAAAAAAGGAATTGATAGAGTTGAAAAACGAGAAAATCCATGGGGAGTACAAACAAAAAACCGAATTACATGAAAAAGATTTGTCACTAAAAGAGAGGGCTTTTAGAAGAATTTAAGTTGAAAATGGATTTGCTGAAAAAAGAAAAATTAAAACTTCAGGAATCCCAGGGACACTATCGCTTTGTTGAACAGAGTTTTCGGTTACCGTATGGAAGCCATTGTAACTATTGATACCGTTATCTCTTTAGCTCCCATCTCTAATTGCCCCTCTTTCATATTCACTATGTTGACTCTTCTCTTTTTTAAGTTTTGACTCGCTGTCACGTCTGAAAAGAATTCTATGAACCTATCTGGACAGAGTGACAAGTGGAAGGTGATTGATTTGGTCATTTTTCTAAACTGGGGCTCGATTCTTGAATCTCGAAATCGGAATTTCGTAGTCGATTTTCGACAAATGTCGACTTCGTCGTATGTTGTCTATTCTTGAAAGTTAAATTCGAGATGAGTTCGACATTTCTCGTTCGAGACTGCATCGAGTGTCTAAAATCCTTCGACTTCTCAATGTCGAGTACGAAACATCATTTTGTTTGTCATATTGACATATTTGTCCGTTAAGGTTATCAACTCATAAATAAAAATTTATTTAGTGATCCTTTAAAATTCTGCCTGGTTCGTTATTTATAATTTTAATATCATAATTATTTTTCAAGTATTACTGTTATTTTTATTATATCTGTTTTGACAAATTAATTATTGATATCTAGTAACATGAATCCTAATTTCGCATTGTTGGTGGCTATTGAAAACATGGGAGATAATGTTCCCAGACAAGTCATTGATTATAGAGATGCATTTCAAATTAGTGATGATGCATTCAAAAAAAACTTTAGATTAACGAAAGTAGTGACACAGGAGTTAATTGCAATGGTCTCACCATTTCTACAAGAACAGACTCGTGCGTCTGGGTTAACCATTGAAAAAAAGGTTTGCAAATATTAGGCGTTGTTTGAAATTTAATCAACTATTGAGTAATTAAAATTGCAGGTTCTTGCAACACTCAACTTTTTTGCAACTGGTAGTTATCAGACAGCTGTTGGAAAACATAATCTGCACCAATAGTAGACAAGCCCTATTAGCCTTGAACAGACAACGTGTTATATCGAGGCTAGTACTAGAGTGCCACCAAGATTTAGCTAACGCCTCGGCAGATAACAATATTATCCTGAGGTGGGTTGAAGGGCACGACAGGAGTAAAGGAAATCGCATTGCCGATTCTTTAGCCAGGGGATGTTTTGAGTATGTTGCATCGATTCAATTGTGTGGACTGTATATACTTTAATATTGTGTGTAAGCAAAGCTTACTGGTGAAATAAAACATACATCTTAGTGAGTACCACGTGTATTGTTCTAACCTAACTCAACCCTTTTTCAACTACAATACAACTGCAATTGCCACGTGGCGACGGTCGCGACTCTCCTCGATCTCCTTCTCTTTCGAGTCATAACCGCTTACATCTGCCAGCTGCGTAGCAAAAAATGGGGTTTGAACATATATTTACAAATAAACATTAAAACTAAACATAGCGGCGGCCTTGAAACTATCCAGTTTTCAAGACAACATATAAATCAGAAAGTTTGAATTGTTTATCTTAATACAACGTTTAAAAAGGGGAAAAAAATAGAATCATAAAAAAAATGAAGTTATTGTCTTAGTCACTAATCGGAAGAACACAAATTTTAGAAATGGCACGTTTTGTAACACCATTCACAGTTTTTATAGTCACTACTCGCACGATTCCGTCATAGCCAGGGTGTGTCTGCAGTACTCGACCCAGCTTCCAGTTCATAGGGGGCAAGTTGTCTTCACGCAGAATAACCATTGTACCAACATTAATGGTATTTTGCTGTACGGAAGGCCACTTTTGTCGCTGCTGAAGGAAGTTCAGATAATCACTGGACCATCTGGACCAGAAATGTTGTAACATCATTTTTAGGTGCTTGTAACGTGATATCTGTATTTTGTTATTGTCAGGAACAGGGGGTTCAGGCAACAATTGCATGCAAGAACCAATTACAAAATGACCTGGAGTTAAAGGTTCCAAATCTTCAGAATCTTCTGTGAGGGGTAAAAGCGGACGGGAATTAAGGACGCTTTCAATTTGTGATAAAAGCGTGTAAAATTCTTCGAATGTAAGATAAGTTCCATGGACTATTCTTTTTAAATGGTATTTCGTAGAACGAACTGCTCGTTCCCATAGACCTCCCATATGGGGAGAATATGGTGGATTAAAATGCCAAGTGATTTGGGAATCTATTGAATAATTTTGAACATTTTCATCTTTACAAAAATTAAAATATTCTCGTAAGTCTTTCTCAGCCTTTGTAAAGTTGCTAGCGTTATCAGAATAAATATAGCGACACAAACCACGACGAGATATGAATCTCTTTAAAGCATTAAGAAACCCTTCTGAGGTCAAATCGCTAACTAATTCTAAGTGTGTAGCTTTTGAAGAGAAACACACGAAAACGCAAACATAAGCCTTGATATATTTTTTATTTCTTATTTTGCATTGCTTTATTAAGTAAGGTCCGGCGTAGTCAATACCTACTGTGTGAAATGCTCTAGCTGGAGTGACTCTAGAGGCTGGTAAATCAGCCATCTTCTGAAAACTATCATGAGGTTTGACCCTAAAGCATTTAACACATTTTCTAAGGACTCGCCTTATCGCTTGACGTCCAGAAAGAGGCCAAAATTCCTTCCTTAAACTAGACAGTACACTTTGGGTGCCCGCATGTAATAATTTTTTATGCTCATAATTAATGATTAATTCAGTTAACGGATTTTTAGCTGGTAATATTATTTGGTGTTTCCTATTATAATCTAAATTTGCTTTATGAAGTCTACCTCCAACTCTCAGAATTTGATTTGAGTCCAAAAACGGCGATAAAGATAACGTTTTGCTCTTGTAAGAGATTGGTTTAGATGACCGAAGTTTATCTATTTCAGCTTTAAAACTGTTATACTGGACAAGTTTTATTAGGACAATTTTAGCATGGTCAATTTCAGTAATTGTGAGTTTACCTAGTGTTCTATTTTCTATTGATTTTTTACAATTGAAGGAAAAACGAAGTAAGTATGCGACAACATGTAGCAATTTTGTATAACTTGAATATCTTGTCAATATATCAATTTTATTGAATGCATTATTTTCTAAAGAAGTACAAGATATTACATTTTTGGTTTCAGGTAACTCATTTACGTGAATTGAAATACTTTGAGGCAGTTCCGGCCAATCGGCAGGATTTGATAAAAATGATGGTCCTTCCCACCCTAATTTAGAATCACCTATTTTGGAAGGTTCGACTCCCCTGGAGACAAGATCCGCAGGGTTTTTGCTAGATGGTACATATCTCCATTCATTCTGACTAGTTTGGTTCTATATTTGAGAAACTCTATTTGACACAAATGTTTTTAATGTGCTTGGTTCTCTTTTTATCCAAGCTAATGTGATAGTAGAATCACACCAGTAAACAATTCTATCGAAAGATAGCCTTAAAGACTCTACTACCTTTTTGGTCAACTGAACTCCTAGAAGTGCAGCCATAAGCTCAAGTCGTGGCAATGTTACAGTTTTCAGAGGAGCTACTTTGGATTTTGCACATGCTAAACGCGACAGATGCTGACCATTATAATTTTTTGATAATACATAAACTGCAGTTCCATAAGCCGACATGGAGGCATCACTAAAGCAATGTATTTCTATAACGGAGTGTCTGATAATTAGTAAATGCCGTGGAATTTCAAGCTTATTAATTTCAGAAATATTTTCATTAAATTTAAGAAATGAATCAACGTATGATTTGGGTAATACATCATCCCAATCTACTTTTAGAGACCATAGTTTTTGTAATAGGATTTTAGAAATTATTGTGACTGGACTAATTAATCCTAGTGGATCGAAAACCTGTGATATTATAGATAACACAATTCTTTTAGATAAATTGTTGAACTTAATTTTTGTTGCAGAATAACTAAAAATATCTTGATCTGCGAACCAAAAAATTCCCAAAGTTTTTGTGCTATTTGTATCCTTTACCATAAATTGTGACGAGTTATAATTAAGTTTTAAGCTATTAAAGATTTTAGGTTCATTTGAGGTCCATTGTCTCAGAGAAAATTGACCTGAATTTAGTATTTTTATTATGTCTGAGATCAAATTTACAGCGCTATCTACATCATCAGAACCAGAAATCAAATCATCCATGTAAAAATCAGTTTCAATGGCTTCACTTGCCCGCGGAAAATTTTTTGAATTTTCTATGGACAATTGTTTCAAGCAACGAGTTGCCAAAAATAAACTAGGACCTAAACCGTAAGTAACAGTTTTAAGTTTATAATCGCATAACGAAAGTGAATCATTCTCACGCCATAAAATGTTCTGATAAACGCAATCATCTGGATGCACGCTGATCTGCCTATACATCTTTTCGATGTCGGCTGTGAATGCAATTGTATGTTTTCGAAACCTGAGTAAAATATGGAAAATGTCTTGTTGTATAACGGGGCCTACCATTAATACATCGTTTAGAGATAAGGCGGTACTGGATTTACATGAGTCGTCAAATACGACTCTTAACTTAGTAGTTAATGAGTTTGATTTTAATACACAGTGATGCGGCAAAAACCATTTATTATCACTATTCGATTCGTCGTTTGAAATAGCCATATGATCTAATTTCAAATATTCTTGTATACATTTTGAATATTCTAATTTTAAATGACTATTTTGTTCTAATTTTTTCTCTAAGGTTTGAAATCTTTTCAATGCTATAGCTTTGTTTTGCCCTAACGATTCACAATTTTTTTTAAAAGGTAATCTTACTCCAAATCTACCGTTACTTTCTCTATAAAAATTTTTGGAAAAATGCTCTTCGCATTCATTTTCTTCCTTTGAAAAAATAATGTTTTTATCCGATACTTCTTCTATCTCCCAGAAGGATTCTAATTGTTGCTGAATATCTATCTTACTCAAATGACAAAAGGAAGCATTTGCCTTGACATTAAAATTTCCAGAAATTATCCATCCTAAATGAGACTCTTGTAGAATAGGAAGGTTTTTTCCTAGCTTAATTTGATTACTTAATAGAAGGTCATAAAATATATCGCAACCAAGTAAAATATCAATTTTAGATGAAGTATCAAAATTTTTATCAGGTAACATTAAATTTTCAGGTATTTTAATATTGGCGCTATCTAAATTATATTGAGGAATATTTCCTGTGATCTTATCCATAATTAAAAATGGTAATTTAACTTCATATGACGTATGAATAGATTTTATTTGTACATTCATTATTTTAGTTACGTTGTCTGAATCTAGCTCGCTCATACCTACTATAGGAATAGAAACTTTTTGAAATGGTAAGTTCAATCTGTTAGCAATTTCTGTTGAACAGAAAGAACTTTGACTTCCAGAGTCCAGTGGGGCTCTGCACAACACGGGTTTATTATTGACGTCAAAGACCTTGATTATAGCTGTAGATAATAGCACACAAGTATTTGTCATAATATTTGTTGAATTTAGGCTCATTTCTTTAATTGGCAAATTCAACTGAGATGATTCTGCAATAGCTGTTTCTGAATTATTTTCTCCTATTTCGAACTCGTTCCTAGGATCAGAGTTAAATTTAGCGGACATTACTTTGTGTTGATTGTTATCTAAATGTAATAATGCATTATGTTTCTTATTGCAGATTTTACAAGAATAACCTCTACAAACGTTAGCCATGTGTCCTTTACGAAGACAATTAACGCAAGCCTTTAATTTTCTAATATGGTTTAATCTAGACAAATTGTCGAGCTTTAGAAATTTTTCGCAATAATAGATTAAGTGATTTGTTCTATTGCAAAATAAACAATGTTGTTCTCTATTTTCCACTGAGGGGTGACTATGTATTTTCAAGTGCCTTGAATTATTATTATTGTTATTTTGAGTTTTGTTTACATCTGAATGTTTCTTATCTATTGTAGCTAAAATACTACAGTTATCTTTTAAAAATTCAATAAACATGTCAATTGTTGGAGATTTAATTTTATTTACCTTTGTTTCCCACTCTTTCCTGGAAAACTTGTCTAATTTTTCTAACAATAAAAACAATAAAATTGTATCCCAAGTATCAACCGGTTCTTTTAACTGTTTCAATGCTCTATAATTTAACTGAAAAATGTCTAAAAAGTTCCTCAAGTCAGTGAAGTTTTCTCTACTAATTTTTGGTAAATCAACAATGTTCTGTAAGTGAGTTTTTATTAATGTTTTAGTATCTTCATACCTTTCTTGTAGCATCGTCCATGCAATTGCATAGTTTGAGTCAGTACTTTCAAGGTCACTTATTAATTTTGCCGCTTCGCCTTTCAAAGCGGATTGTAAATAAAAGAATTTTTCTGTAATAGATAAATTTTGATCATCATGAATTAATGATTTGAATCTGTCATGAAAAGATGACCAACAATTTTCATCTCCCGCAAAGGTGGGTAATGATATTTTTGGTAATCTAACGTTTTGCGATAAGACCGGTCCCTGTCTAGAATTAACAGATTGGCTGTTTATTGTACTGGTTATGACTGGACCTTGACTTTCATTTATTAACATTTTTGCCTTTGATAATAGTTCATAGTATTTGTCTTCGAATTCCTCGCGCTCGGCGTAATTTTTTGAAAGCGTTGCTGGCAAATCATCTAGCAATTCTTCAATTTCCGATTGAATTAAATCAAAATCATCAAATAATGTTTTAAATTTTTCCAGTCTATCAGATATCCCACTATATCTGGATTGATCTGGTTCGACTTCAATTAAATAAGATTCGAATCTTTTCAAAGCACCTCTGACCGTACCTCTTTTTTTATTAAGAATCTTAATTTTATCTGATTCGGTCATGTTGAACAGAAACTACGTACGCCTATGGAAGTTCTATTTATCGATTTCGGTTATGCATGCAGCAATAAGCCCTTCCTTTACTGTCAAAATTAACTAGCGCCAAATTTTAAATTCAACCAATCACGAATCGTTGATTATATATATATATATATATATATATATATATATATAAAGAAGTAAAGGGTAGTCTTGACGGCTAGTTAGAAAACAATCTACTAAATTATTGGGGATTCCGTCACAATCTGGGCTGGTTAAGAAATTAAACTCTTTTTTACTACTTCCAAGCTTTCGGATTTATTTGAATCCTTTATCAAGGCTAAAATATGAACAAGTTCTTATAACACTATAAGTGGAAAATCTATTCATGTTTTTTAATGATGTTTTACTTGATTTGTACAAACTCACTTTGCACGTAAGTTTAAATTTATTATAATTTTTACCTGTTATAAGAACTTGTTCATATTTTAGCCTTGATAAAGGATTCAAATAAATCCGAAAGCTTGGAAGTAGTAAAAAAGAGTTTAATTTCTTAACCAGCCCAGATTGTGACGGAATCCCCAATAATTTAGTAGATTATATATATATATATATATAGGTTTCAAATTTTGTGGGGAATGCGGCAAAAACCTATCTAGTTTTGGCAACGAACTACTTTCTTATATATATATATATATATATATATATATATATATATATATATATATATATGTCCAGACGGAACTAGCTGGACCAAATTTGGTGAGTTAGGCCCTTGCCTGGACATTTTGTATTCAAGCTGGACGTCCAGCTAACCACTTTTCATCTATGCGGTACAAACTGGACAAGGAATTTCAAGATGTTTTGATAGCTGGACGAATTTTTTAGGATGTTTATTAGCTGGACTATGAAGTAAATATCTACAGTGTTGCCGCACTTACATAATTAAATGTTTTAAAGAAGGGCCTACATAAATGAACTTTGATTCCACAAATAAATGTTTTTGTTCCTATGTAAAAGTTATAACAATATAATATAATAGTGGGCGATAGTTTCTGACACTTCAAAAGTATTTGTTTGTTAAATAGTTGTCGATGTTTGACTCACAGATTTGAAATACCTACAACATTAAGAAAAAATTGTCCCCTAATATGAATGAAATATTCTTTTTCTACTACCGTGTGTAAAGTACATACTTTAGACAAACTTTCGAGCGCGTAAAGAAGCTATAGCTATACTCTTATAAAAAATATAGGTATAATCAATGGATATGAAGTTTTTTTCATAAATCAGATATTGAAACCTATAGAATTCGGTGAAGTAACCTAATAATTATTGAGTACTGAACAATAATACGATAAATAGGTATAAGATAGCGGTGAATGACTGACATTTCTTTGTGAATTGAATCTGACATTTAAAATTTAAATTGCGATCTTCCGACTATAACTAGGATAATCAATTGTATTTATATTCAAGTATTGAATATTTTTACAAAAAATGATGTTATTTTAGATTATTATATCAACTTATAAAAATAGATCTCTCAGAAGATTACTTCGCAAATATCGTATGAGAAATAGAATGATGAAATATTCCGAAAATGTTCTAGTGGCGTATTACCTAAACTTCTGTATTTTGATTAGTAGTAGGAAAAATATTGTATGCAATTCTTGTGTAAAGGCCTTTTTTGTCTCATGTGATTGTCGCATTCTTCAAAAAAAGGCTACTTTACATACTGGTTATATAAACTATTTCATGAGCAGCATATGTATAGTATTTTAGACAGATATCTAGAAAATGTCTATATGTAACCTGATAATTATTGATTTATGTAAAATATTCAGACCCACTTCTATGTATAGGTAGTGTTTTTTCTACGATCATGCCATAATTTACATGTACAGCCTGACGTTGTATTTGTGACCTTAATGCAGTCTTTCTATCTGTTTTTATAAACTTACTTATCCCATTTCGCCATTGTTTATGTTGATTATTGAGTATGATTAGGTTCTAAATATTCTTTTTTCAATATGAATAGGTATTTTTTCAAGATAAATGGCTGGTAGGTATCTAGGTGATTGAATAAACTAAGTTAATTTATTTTTTCGTCTACTTCGCATTTTTGGGACTACCTTCTGTCTTGACTAACATATCGTTTTTAATATATTATTTCGCAAAACTATGGAAATTAGTGTTAAAACATCAACAACAAAAATTAAAAAAAAAAACCATTCCAGTAGGAAATGAACCGACCACCCTTGCCATAAAAGGCAAGCGTTTAAGAAAGGCCTCACAATGGACGAGTTCTATACAGGGTGATTCATAAGTAATGGGCCAAATTGTAAATCTACGTTCAGAAGGCCAAAATAATAATATTTTCATTAACAATAATGGGTCTTAGTCTGCTCCTTACTGAGATATAGGATGTTAAAGTGAAAAAATAAAATAGATTTTTGTTGATAGATCAGCTACTTTTCTACATAATGACTTGAAAATTGGGTATGAGGTATGAGCTAGTTTTTGTAAGGGTTAACAATAATGTGTGAGAGGATGTAAGTTAACTCGTAGATGTCGCCACATGCGCCATATGAATTAGATGAAATCAGCTACAAATTTTTTATCGCTCATTATTTTACAACTTACTTATTTAACTTGGATAGCCCCATCATTTCTGTAGAAAAAAGCTATACTGCTTTGATCTCCATAATATTAACGATTTTCGAGATATTTGAATTTTACTAATTCACTACACTACAGGTAAGATTATACAGCAAATAAAATAAAATAAGGAACTAATTAAAATAAGTTAAGAAATAAGGACAAAAAAACATTGGTTATACAGATCAATTAAAATAAAATAAGAAGTAAGAGTAAGCCAATCAAATTGGAGGTTTTTTGACAATGACTTTGTTTGTGTTTTGTGCAAGCTTAGTGAATTCCACTTTTTGTTTAATATTCTGCTCAATATTTCTATCATCCATCTCTATCACAAGAAAAATTCAATCAAAGTAAACAAATAAATATAATATTTTTAGGTTACATGTTAAAAGAATAATTGGAACCTCAGAACATTTAGAACAGAAATATCTGGGTCATGCGCTTTACCGGTTTCCAAACAAATTAAAATAAAATAAAACAAAAAGATAAAAGTTGGCCATCTTTTGTACTAATTCTTATTTACTATTTTACCTTATTTCTTGTATAAACGCTTTCATAGAGATGCTTATGTTCATCTTTATTATTTTAATTTATTTTATTCCTTATTTTATTTTATTTGCTGTATAATCTCACCTTTAATTTCGAGTACTTCTTCACATTAGTTCAGCTGTTCTACCGTCTTGATGGATGGCGCTGTATGGAACTAGAGGTGTTACGAAATAGCTTATCGACGTACCTAGTATGACCTGTTCCTATTCCGAGTAGATACCACAGAGTACACCATGTACTCTTTGTAGATACCTATTCCAAATACCTATTCCCGTTCCAAACTATTCCAACTAGAATTTTATGACAGAACATGGTTGGCGCTGTCGCTGTCAGTGCCGTAATACCAAACAGAATACGAAATACGTCGTATTTATTTTAATTTAAACGATTCTCTCAATCTGAATTATGCTTAAAATCTCACAAAAACTAAAAGTACCTATTTATTTTGGTTGCCCATAAATATTCTTTCTGTATTTTATAATCACTAAAGAGCACAAATACGAGCAAGATAGAATAAACATTTAAAATAGGTTACAGTTTGGCAAACGAAGCACATAACCATAGACAAAATTATATTTCTCTATGCACATAACAATTCGAGTAATAGGTACACGTACTCGTACAAGTTTCCTAAGTAATGCAGAATGCTATACCACAGACTACACCATGTACTCTGTGGCTATACATGGAACTTCAATGACAGATGACGAATATGACGATAATGTCTTGTCATGTGCCATGTGTTTTGTGTACATAAAAATATTTCAAAAATTAGTTATTTACTGTTTATAGCTTGTTATAAGTATTTGTAGGCGGTCATAATAAAATAATTTTCATGCTGGCAAAATAAATTTGTGCTTGGTAATTGTTGTTTATTTTGATTCCACATGTGCTCCACCACTAGTATCACCTATCTCGTTTTGCGTTTAGTGTAGAGGACTAGGTGTGAATGTGTGAAATACACCACATATATTTCTAGCAATTGCTAGTGATTGCACTGAGCACCTGATTTTTATTGATCCTTATATTGGGGTCCTTTGGTTCCTCCGGATACCTGTACATAGCCATAGATCAAGTTAGCATACATATAGGTATATATCGACCTCCTGAGTTAGTGAGAACAACTACATTGGTAATAGTAATAAAAATAATTGCATTTTACTAATTGATCAAAATAGACATTTCATATTCTGTTCAATTCTTTTGTAATCTATTTTCGAAACACAGAAATAAAAATGTTATGAATGTTTGATTTTCAATTTTTCCAGCTTATCTATGCTAATGTTATTATAAAATACTTTTTGCAGTTCTCCTCCAGTTTGTAATAATCAGACATACCTGTTTTTCCATTTACTCTTCTTAATGATTCAAGTAAATTATAGCAAAAATGTTTTCTATTATTCAATACGAAAACAAATCATTCAGGCAATCTGCCTGTAGTATTAAAAATTTGAAGTAGGTAGTTTTTATTATAATACACAATGTCTGATTTTCCACTGACTCTTCCCATTCATTCAAATGAATTATAGCAAAGAAATTCTAATTAGTGTAACTATACAAATGCAATAAACAGACAAGTCTGCTTTTTCATTGACCCTTATTAATTATTTAAAAAAATCACAGCAAAAATGGGTTTGTTTTTATTGAAATCAAAAATATTATATATAAATGAAATTATTTACAAATTTAAAGTATTCATCTTCATATTGATTAATACAATCATGGCAATCAAAGTTCATCTTCCACTTTTCTATTTTCCATTTCTCCTCAAAACAAAAAGTTTACAACAATATCAATCTTTTACAACTTCATAGATGTTTTTTCTAAATAGGTGTAATTTTTCTACTTACTGAATAGTTATAGCGAACACTTCTGTATGAAAATTATTTGGATCTGTGTGGGCAGTTGCATCAGACTTCATTTCAGTTACATCTTCAGAACTGTAAATGGTATAAAAGAATTAGATGTCTCTTCTAAATAGGTGTAATTTTCCTACTTACTGAATAGTTATACCGAACACTTCTGTATGAAAATTATTTCGATCTGTGTGGGCAGTTACATCAGACTTTATTTCAGTTACATAATCAGAATTGTAGATGAAATAAAAGAATTAGATTAGATGTTTCTTCTGAATAGGTAATTTTTGGAGTAATTTTTCTACTTACTGAATGTTTATAGCGAACACTTCTATATGAAAATTATTTGGATGTGTGTCGATGTTTCTTCTAAATAGGTATTGTCATTTTTCTGAAAAATTAATGAATGTTTCTCTTTCGCCAATTGAGGAGGGTGTCCTTTTTACCAACGAAGATAGCACAATAAAAGAAAAAATAATTATACAAGTTCTAACTTCTCTTGGATTTTGAAGTAACATTGTCAAATGTTATAATTGTCCTTAGATATCCTAACGATTTATATAATCCTCTGATTATGACGATAAAAAAGATGAGGAAGGTTCTTGCCATGGGTAATAACAATTTCATTGTTGAATAAAATTTACATTTCAAAAATTTTGGAAGCATATAAATGTTTTGTAACTTTGTATCTTCAATACCTATAGTCGAAATTAAAATAATTGATTATATAAGCATTTTAAAACAATCAAATAAGATAAGAACTAAACTGATTATTAAAAGATATGTAACAGTGATAGTGTTAATTGTTGATATTAAAAAAATATTGTAAACCAAAGAACGACTAAAGAATTAATTTCGTCTACCTACCCCATGTACCTACCCTAGAAACCTTTCAATTGTTTTCTAGTCTTATTAGTCTCAGTCATAGATAACTTTATATATGTCTTAGTTGGGTGGCTTCGATTATTTTTGGAAAAGGTGCGTGCCAATACAACATTGATATATTGATATAAGTAATATAATATGGTTTGTTTATTAATCAAAATTGCTGCCGTGGTTGTTTCCTTCATTTGCCAATATAAGTACAGAAACAATTAAAGAAGAAAAAAGAATACTAGGTAAAATAAACATACTAGGTAGCTGGTGAATAAATGAAATTATAATTTACTCATTGAGATTGGAAGTAAATAAAAATCATTGCTGGCCTCAGGCTATTCTTCTGAGTTCTGGCCAGGTTGGCAGATATTGTGGTTGAAACTGGTTGAAACTTAAAACCGAAATATCGAAAATTCGATACAGCTGACCCGGAGAGGCGTTTGTTTGAATTGTCAAGAGATTAAACAACCTTTATGGAATGGCAGGATGAAAAGATAGATCATAGACAAAATAAAAAAAATGTTAATAAAAATATATTATATTTCTCTATGGAAAAGATAATCAAAACTAAGCTCGGAACGCGCACATTACCGATGTGAGCTGAGCTGAGATTAACTGAGATCTCAGTCAAAAAGAACACACCTTTTTTTATGTGTTTAAAGATGAGTACGATAATTACGCACTTTTCTAACTTTTCAACCCGAAGCGTCTTTTCATTCACGCTTCGGGTTGAAAAGTTAGAAAAGTGCGTAATTATCGTACTCTATAAGTAGATAATTTTTTAAATTCCGTTAATCACTCCATTGTCTAATAGAGGTGGGTTTTATTAATGTTTTTGTTAATAACGGAACTGTTTGTTATAGGACTAGACTTTAACTGAATTAAGCTTTCGCTACCCGTACCGATTTCTCATTCTAAATTCTAATACTAGCTTGTTGCAAACAGAAGGTGTTTATGTATTTATGTGAATTATTTTCCAAATAAAAATATTTGGAAAGGATAAATCAACGTATTGTTTCACTTACTCGCCTTTTACGGTAGGTTTACAATAAACGTTTCATTATGTTACTGTGGATTATTTTCTAGCGGGTCGTGAAAAAAATAGCGTTTACACACCTCGCATTTGATAGCTATTAAGATACTCGTATTACATTACAGCAATTTCATACTCGTGTCTTGAAATGCATTGGCATTATTATTAGCATACAAGTAGAAACGGTGAATGTTTTCCATCACGTGACCCAATCTACGATTCATACAACACATATTTTCTACATACTATCTCTTTCTGTCGATATAAATCAAACATAGCAACAAACGATCGATTGTCTTCTTCGCAAGATTCATATGAATATTGTTGCTGACGTGACTGTCACGTGATGGAAAACATTCACCGTTTCTACTGTATTTTGCACGTATATGAATGTTGAAACCACACGAATGGAGAATATCTATTTATTGCCAGTTGCTTATTATACTTTTTCTACGACTCTTTTTTATTACAGCAACAAACAAAAATCGAATGAAAGTTTTATTATAATTCTATTAACTTAATATTTTACAACGCAAATAATAAATCATTTCCTGGGATCTGTAAATTCTATGTCCAATAAGTCACTATCACTTTCCATTTCATTTATTTAATTGATGATATATACAGGGTGAATGACGACCTATGGGATGGAGGTTTATAGCAAAACGGTGAAGTTTGTCAATTTAGTAGTTTGTACATTCATATAGGCTATACAATTTAAAATTATTTCGAAATATACTGGATGTTCCAATAAAGTGAGACGTATCAAAGTTATATTTTTTTATGTGACACCGTATATTTTATTGTTAACTGTACGGATTTTTTAATGAAAGGTATCAATCTCGTTCTTTGAAAATTTCTAACAATTTTCAAAATATTATTTCTTAAATAGGTACCAGTTAAAATGTATCCTAATCAATGACAAGGAAACTTCATGTCCCGATCTCGATATCCTGTTTGATGTAAAATAAATAACTGCTTTGTAAAAGAATTGAAAAAAAACGCCAATCTCTATTGTCTAAAGCGAGGTCGTGAAACAATCGATTATTTTTCTGATTAGGAGGTCGTGAAACAATCGGTTATTTTTCTAATTATTACCTATAGCTTATTACCTATAGCTTATATTATCAGAAACTCCACACTTTGGATCTGTATTCTCACTCCCTGGATCCTAGAAAATACAACAAAATGAGCAATTGAAACACTTAGTTCATCTTAATTACACCTGCTTTATTTATATAAGATCCATATTTATAACTAATTAGTTTAATATTAATTAATTTATTGTGCTAATTTAGAACATAAACTATATGTAAGCAATCTTCAGATAGTGTAAGGCGAATAGTACGTACTAGTCGTTCCAAGGGTCCCTGGTACCCGTTTATTGTAGATGGGCCTTCTTTTAAGGATTTTCTAAAATAGCAAATAGTTAAATAAACTTTAAATTTTGATGAGAAAATATATTTATATTTTTGTTACCTGTTTTGGTCCACAATAAATACACTGTACACCAGGTGCAGGTTACAATTTGGCGCCCCAACGTTTATCAGACTCATAAGTGTGGAATCTTTTTTGGTATTAAATATTAAAGTAAATCTTGCTTGATCTGTAGAAAGATAATACATTTTATCTTACAGGAGTTTTGTAGATAGGTTTATAATTTGATTTTATTTGATATTTCTTTTAACCTCGTGTTGAATAATTTATTTACAAGCCATTTATAGTATGAAGGTAGGTACATTTGTTGACATTTGACATTGGTTGACATAGTGCCGAGTGACAATGTCCTTTTGAGCGAGTTAGTAGTAACACGATAATCGATGATTGATATTCGATTTTGGTTTTCGTGACGTCACGATTCGTGAGGAATATTTTAGTTAATAATTATATTAATTTTTAAGTAGGTACTATAAATTTTTTATTGAATACATACTTTTGGGATATAGTTAGGAAGTAAAATAATTCTTAATAGATTTAAATTTTTTGGTTTTGTTGTTTTAGTTTACATTTCTTGGAATTAGAGTGTGTAGTCAGTCACCTTATATAGCATAGTCTAGGGTAAATAGATATTGTAGTTAATTTTTTACGTTTAGGCCATTTTAATGGTACTTCATATTTTTTTAATTACTGAAGTGGAATAAATTTATGCAGTAAGCGTGAATTATTTTTATACATAGGTATAAATACATTCAATTATTATTAAGAATATACAAACTGCTTTGCTTCATAATAAGGGTTTTGAGTTATTAAAGGATATGCACGAACTTAAGTCATTTCCAGTAGAGTTATGGGATTTTCTGATTTGTAAGCAAGCTAGTCTTATACGGTTGAGACTAAAACATATTTAGCCGTCTTCACGTCTTTTGCTATTAGCTGGGGTGGGGTGCGCCTTTGCGGTTAAGCTTCGAAATTTAATTCAATATAATAGAGATTTGGGCTATAGTACGAAAAATTTAAGTAAATAGGTTACTCGGTGATGAACTTACCTACGAGTTACAAATTCGAGGTTGTCCAATAGGTAATACAGTAGCAGAAAAACGGATTTTATTGCGTGATGCATTGCGAGTAGAGAGAACGGGTGGTCAGAATGCTCCTACAAAATCTTGCCTAGAGCCTAATAATGATTTAGATATTTGTGAACAGAAATTAATTACTTTAGCGGAAAATATTAAACAGTATGGTAATTCTGAAAACAAACTGAACGAGTTCAAGAAAATAAATTCTCGATTACATCATGTGAGCCTTAGATTAGGGCGAATTAGCTTCTCCCAATCCACGATTGAGCGGTGGTCCAAGCTGATTGCGTGGTGTGATCGATTAGAAGAAGAGCTTCAGCGGATATCCGAGGATGAGGAGGAAGTTGCTGTAGAAGCAAATACTATCCTTGACGAGCCGATTCCAGTTAGGGAAGGGCGTGCCCAATTTCCAATTCTAGATGATCCTCTTGTTTTACTACCCGAGCTAATTTCAACCGAAAAACAACCAAATACTTCAGTTCAATTATCAAAATCTATTGCACCAGATGCATTATCCGAGAATAACGAGACTATCAACAGACTTGAGGCTTTACAACTTCAACCAGCAAATGGATCTGGTAACCTTTCTAAAGAAACGGAAGGAATAAGCCAAGCACAATATTCTGCACATTTGGAGAATGCCTATAAACAATCGACTGAAATTCAGAACTATTTGACGAGAAAAGTCAATTATGCGAATCCATCTACTTCTAACAGACCTTCTACTATTCCGATGTATGGAATTCATCACGACTCTATGGGAAAAGTGTGTACCATGTATCCGAACAGGCTAATTGACAATCCAGACTCAGTCTTCACTTTACCGGGACGTGATATCAGATCTAGCTCATTAATTAATAACCCATCACAACACACACCGATTGTTCACCTAGAAGAGGAACCACGAACGTCAATGATATCTAATCAATACCATGGTCTAATTGATGTATGGCGATGGCGCATACAATACGATGGGCTTACAAGCGTGACAAATTTCTTAGAAAGAATTGAGGAGTTGAGAAAATCTCGACGAGTGTCCAAAGATCGTCTTCTAGAAGTGGCTCCGGAGATTTTTACAAAGGATGCATTATTGTGGTATCGGATGAGGCAAATTAATTCATGGGACGAGATAACAACAAGGCTGCGAATGGACTTTCAGCCTTACGACTACGAAGAATCACTCTGGGAGGAGATACGGAGACGAACACAAGGCGCGCATGAACGGGTAATCAACTATGTCGCTGTAATGGAAGGATTATTTCGCAAGTTGTCAGATCCACCCCCAGAAGAAAAATGAGTGAATATTATTCGTCGTAACTTCTTACCCCACATACAAACTGGTTTAGCTCTTCAACCAACTAATAATCTTTCAAAATTAATCCATCTAGCGAAGACCATCGAAGAAACGCAATCTCGAATCCATGGCTTTTGTCCTCCACCAACGAGTACACGTAATCTCGTAGAACCTGAACTAGCATATAGGAAATCTACGTCGAGTCATGGGGCAGTCCATAACATTTCTAGCATAAGGACAAAGGAAGATACAAAGGAACAACCTAATTCTTCACCTTCATACAGTCATGTTTCTACTCCTACTTCAACAAAAGTTGTATGCTGGAATTGTGGAGTTGAAGGTCATCGGTTTAGAAAGTGTTCAGAACCTAAACGACAATTTTGCTTTAGATGTGGACAACAGGGTGCTGTTGCTAATACATGCTCGAATTGTTCAAAAAACTCAAATGCTCCGCCTCAGTAGGTCGACTGAGTACGGACTCCTTTGCAACTTCGACCAATTTATCTGAGAACATGGCCATTCTAAATTACGTGCTAAGTCATGCAACGGGTGATAAGAGACCCTATCTAACAGTAAGTTTATATGGTAATGATTTTTTAGGTCTTTTGGATAGTGGAGCATCCCGTACGATAGTAGGTGGACCCGGCTGGGACCTACTATGTGAGTTGTGCACTTTAGACGTAAGACACAAACAGGCATGCACAGTTGCAAATGGCCAGTGACTTTGGATTGGGAGCTACTCTTTCTCAGAGCTATCCTGAGGGTGACCGCGTCATTTGTTATCTGAGTAGGTCTTTAACAAAATCAGAAAGGAAGTTTTCTACTACCGAGAAAGAATGTCTTGCAGTAATATTTGCGGTTGAAAAACTCAGGCTATATTTAGAAGCAACAAAATTTGTAGTAATTACAGATCACTATTCGTTGAAGTGGCTCTTTAGTATTAAGGATCCCACTGGCCGAATTGCACGTTGGTGCCTCCGGTTACAAGTCTATGATTTTGAAATTATCCATCGTAAAGGTAAGGACCATCTTGTACCTGATGCACTATCGAGAGCTGTTCCTTGTGTTGATATTGTAGACAGTCCTGTTTCTAACGATATTTCAGATCATGGAACTGTAACCACAGATTTACCTCTTAACTCAATAGATAAGTGGTATAATGATATGTTGAATAAAATAAATAGTTTTCCAGAGAAGTACCCTTTGTGGATGGTAAAGGATAGGAAACTCTACCGAAATTCTAAGCATCGGTACCCAGCTTTGACAAATTCTGACTGGCTGTTGGTTGTGCCACGAGAGCGCCGAAGTGATGTAATTAAAAACCACCATGATCCACCGACATGTGGACACTTAGGTGTAGCAAAAACTGTGGAGAGAATTAGTCGAACATATTACTGGCCAAAATTGCGAAGCGATGTGGCTAGATACATCCGCAGGTGTCACCCTTGCTTGCGCACAAAGTCGGAACAAAAAGCAGCAGCAGGTCAGATGTTATCACCTCAAGCAGTTTTGTCCAGGCCTTGGGAGTTAGTGAGTATAGATCTTGTTGGACCCTTACCAAGATCTACCAACGGTTTTGTATATATTTTTTCTGTGATGGATTGTTTCACAAAATTTGTTCTATTCTTTCCTATACGAAGTGCAACAGCTAAAAATATAGTCTATTGGCTTGAAGATCATGTGATACTCCTTTATGGAGAACCTAAATATATTATCGCTGATAATGGGCAACAATTTAAAAGTACATTGTTTGTCGCCCTCCTAAAGAAATATCGGATAAAGCTTAGGCATACAGCTAACTATCATCCTCAAGCTAACCCCGTAGAGCGTCCACATAGAACATTGAAAACCGTCTTATCTGCATATGTGGCCGATAATCAAAGGAAATGGGATCAATATCTTGCGAAAGTAGGTTATGCAATAAGATCCGCTAGTCACGAAAGTACAGGTGTTAGCCCAAACCTGGTCAATTTTGGTCGTGAGGTAGACCTTAATGACATTGATCGGCCTTCAAGTGAAGGACCGAGTATATTGACAGAAAAAACCGAAGCTCTATCTCAACTATTCAAAGATGTTCAGAAGCGCTTGCTTCATACTTACCAGAAAAGTAAAAAGATTTACAATCTTCGTCATAGAAAAGAAAAGTTTACTTTAAATCAGATGGTATGGAAACGACAATTCGTTCAATCGGATTCCGCGAATTATGTAACCAATAAGTTATCTAACAAATTTAGCGGTCCACATAAAATTTGCCGTGTCGTATCACCGTGGACATATGAGTTAGAAGACTCCAATCGTAAATCACTAGGTGTCTGGAACGCCAAAGATTTAAAGTCTCACCCTCCTGACATAGACCCTACCGTATCAGCATAGTGCTATAGTAATTAGTTTATTCAGGATATAGTTTTTATTTTTTTAATATAGGAATAAGTCATAGGTAATGTCAATTTTCTTAATTCGTAGTATTGGGGTACATAGCCTTAAAGTTTTGGAAAAACTTTTTCTAGGAAGAGGTGGTGTTGTTACGGGTTCATAACATAAGAAACGTTAAAAATCACTTATATTTATAAAAGCGTTTAATAATAAAATAAATTAGTAAGAAAAATAAAAAAAATAAAATAACAATAATAAAAATAATTAAAAATTCCGCTAGTCTATAAATACAAGACCACAGGGAAGAAGTGTATCAGCTTGGTATCAATCCAAATTGTTAAATGTGGTGACCTTGACCTACTCTTAATTTGATTAATAACCAATAAGTAAAAGGCCATTTTTGTTAAGAAGGTCAACTGTCACAAAAATCACTTTTTTTTGGGTTTTAATGGGCGATGAATGGTAAATAACAGTTTTGGGAAAAACAAGCGAAAATCCATTTTTATTAAGGAATCTTCAATCTTTATGTCTGGGAGACATACTCAACTTTGTGAGGATTAGTGAGGGTTCTTGAATAAATAAAAATAAACCTCATACATATCAGGCCACATTCCACCAAAGGTTTGTACTTACATTTCACAAATTACGTTAAATCTAATGCGATCACTAACATTATTTTAGGCCTTCTATCTGCACGTTTACTTTCATTCTGGCTTGGTGTGCATGTCACTTTATGAAATCTTGCATGATACCAAGCTTACACCTAGTCCCCTAGTCTTCCGCTGAGATCTGCAGAACTCTGGTTGCTGTTGGATACCATCATCAAAGTATACAAGTAAGATCTTTCCAGTAATATTATCAGAAACTCCACACTTTGGATCTGTATTCTCACTCCCTGGATCCTAGAAAATACAACAAAATGAGCAATTGAAACACTTGGTTCATCTTAATTACACCTGCTTTATTTATATAAGATCCATATTTATAACTGATTAGTTTAATATTAATTAATTTATTGTGCTAATTTAGAACATAAACTATATGTAAGCAATCTTCAGATAGTGTAAGGCGAATAGTACGTACTAGTCGTTCCAAGGGTCCCTGGTACCCGTTTATTGTAAATGGGCCTTCTTTTAAGGATTTTCTAAAATAGCAAATAGTCAAATAAACTTTAAATTTTGATGAGAAAATATATTTATATTTTTGTTACCTGTTTTGGTCCACAATAAATACACTGTACACCAGGTGCAGGTTACAGTGCTTTGCTGTAGATTTCTTCTTATCTCCCTCTTCATCTGTCTTCTGTACGTTTTGTATACGGACCATACGAATTGTAGTACCAAAACAACCACGATGATGTAGATAAGGGTCTTTACCTTCAGATCTGCTTTCATTTCCTCTTCTTGGACTATGAAATGACTGTTGACCATACCATTTTCTTGAACTGCTTGTTTTGTCGCTTTACCACCCATGTTTCACAGAATTCCAATTGTTTGCAGAGTCGCCATGTAATATATGTTGCTTATGGGTAGAGTAGCCAGGTAATGTGGTGGTAATTGGCCTCTCAACTGATGGTGTTTCTGGTCACTCGAAGGGTCATCTTATAGTAATCAAACAACTACTTGTAGGACTGGGATATTTATTACTTAAACTCACTATGAAACATTATGCTAATACTTATACTAATTACTGATGATTTAATACTAATACTTATAATGTTACTAACTCATTTTATCTACTAATAATCTAATAATTTTCTTATAACGAACTGAATGAATGAATGAATTAATTAATTGATGTTTTTAAAATACTTTCGATTGTATATTTTATATCTACTCTTCGAGTTCACCGTAAGTAAATATAAGTAATATTGTTTATGTTTATTTCACGCTTTGATCTTGAATCATAAACGTGAGACCTTGCTTCGTGTGCTGTTTTATGATTTAGTGAAATTGGTTCAATGGAATTTAATTCTGTTATTTAAATATTATTATATTGACCAAAAGGCATCACAAATTGCTGAGTTGTTCCTTTACTTAATTCTTCATTAAATTAATTAATGTAAACTTATCAGTTTAGAACTTGTATCCGATTAGATAAGTTGTCTTAGTTAATGAATTAATTTTTAAAAAAGCATTTACAGGGTGTTTTTATATAATTGGCGCAGTCAGTAGGATAGTCAAACGAAGTGTTGGTGCAAATAACAGTCGGTTTGTATTAACGATTTATTGACTATTTCGAGTGAACAACGTTTGAACTCTTGGTTAAGTTAAGTTTAGTAGCTTGACTCGAAGATTCTCCTAGTTCAAGAATCCAGAAGACCCAAGTGGAAATTGGAGTGTTCCTGTACTTCTGAGCCCATGGAGAAGACGTTGATGATTTTACTGTAAGTGCTAGATGTCGTATAAAGAAAATTTTACTATTAATTGAAAACTTTGATTATTCTGATTCAAACTCTCATCAAGTTCTAGCTTAAAAATTATAAAAAAATATATAGAAAAATATCTTCTCATAAAATTTTAACATATTTTTTTCTTTTTCTTTTTTTATTTTCATTAACAAAATTTTAGAGAAAGAATTCTTAGATATGATACCAGAATTTTATGGTGATAATGCACTTCTTCCAAGATTTTTGGAAAAGGTAGTTAACAAATTTTATAATGCAGCAGATGTGGGAGTCTTTCAGAATGAATATCTGATGTCTAGTATTCTAGCTAAAATTAAAGGCGAAGCCGCCATAAATATTTCCTCATGCAATATAAGAACATAGGAAAACCTTAAAGATGCGTTAGTGAACACATACGCGGATAAACGCGATATTTATACTTTAAATTTAGAGTTATCTGATTTAAAACAGGGTAACGAATCTCCCTATGAATTTCATAACAAAATACAACATATTTTAAATTTACAGATATCTCATCTAATGACTCATTCTAATTGTAATGAACAAATAAGTTTAGGTAGTTATTTTAGGAATTTAGCTCTTAGAGTTTTATTAAGAGGACTAAAGGAACCTTTAGGTACACTGATGCGTACCAAAAATCCGGAAAATTTAAATGTAGCTTTAAGTGTTCTCACAAATGATTTCCAAATATATTTAAGTCAAAATAATTTTTCAAAAAATAGATTTAGTGGCGTAAATAACCAAAATAAAAATAGGAATCAATATCAAAAGAATTCAAATTTTTCACAACAATCAAAGCCAAATCATTATAATCAAATTAATCCTGTAAATTCTATACAGAGAAATCAACCATTAAATACTAATTTGCAAAGTATACCAAATACGTCAAGAGCTTCATCTGAGCAGAATAATACAAATTTTAATAAAAATAGTACTAATGTCTTCAGACCCAGTCAAAATCATCGGTTCCAAAGACCAACACCTATGAGTGTATCTACGGCAAACACATTTAGGCCTCAACAAAATCAATATCACTCACAGAATCAAAATAGTTCTGTGAGGCAACACAAACATTTTTTTTTCTGAAGAATTGCACAATTTAGATGATAATCAATGTTCTAGTGTGGAACAAAATGATTTTTTAGAGATAACGGCCTCGGGACCACAAGAACTAGAGTAGAATTATTGAACTCAACAGATCCAGTAAGTGAATTACCGTACATAGTTTTTCCAGAGTATAACTTAAAAGTTCTAATCGATACTGGGAGCACAAGATCTTTTGTGACACCAGAAATCGCGGAAAAATACCTTAAGAAATATTTTGTCCGGAAACCATTTCAAGTAACTTCAGCACTTGGTACATCTAGACAAAACTTCTGTACGAAAATTCCTATTTCTAGTATATTCAATTACAAAAAACAATTTAATTCAGAATATTGTGTTTTTAAATTCCACAATCATTTTGACTGTTTGTTAGGATTAGATAATTTAAAAAAATTAAAGGCAATTATTGATTTTACAAAAAATTCTCTCGTGACGCCATATAGTCAGATTGAATTAAATTATTTCAGCATAAAAAAAGAGAGCATGAATTGCATAGTAGTGCACCCTCGTTGCGAACAAATAATAAGTTTGAATATAAAAAATGTAACTTATGGTGATGTTATCATCCCATACACACAAATAGGGAAATTAGAAATTCCTGAATGCATAGCAAAAGTTGAAAATAATAAGGCTATTTGTACAATTCTTAACCCTACAGAATCTTATTTTGAAGTAGATTTAAATTGTTTTATAGAAGCTGAAACGTTTGATGAAAACGAACGTATTTCAAACTCTAATTTAAATACAATTTTTACTAAGAAATTTAAGTTTGATATTTCTAAAATGAAAACAGAACACATGAATTCTGAAGAAGCTGAAACTATATTAAAATTAGTTAAGCAATATACAGATATTTTTCATGTTAAGGGAAACCAATTAACTTTTACAAACAAAATTAAACATCATATTGAAACTACTAATGAAGTACCAATATATTCAAAGTCATACAGATATCCTGAAATTTACCGAAAAGAAGTACAAAACCAAATCCAAAATATGTTAGACCAAAATATCATACGACACTCAAATTCGCCTTGGTCAAGTAATATTTGGATTGTACCCAAAAAAAGAGATTCTTCTCAAAAGCCAAAATTTAGGATAGTTATCGACTACCGAAAACTGAATGCCATTACCATTGGTGATCGGTATCCATTACCGGAAATAACAACGATACTAGATAAACTAGGGCGTTGTCAATATTTTTCAACACTAGATCTTGCCTCTGGTTTCCATCAGATCGAGATGGCTGAGGAAGATATTCCGAAAACTGCTTTTAGCACAGAACACGGAAAATATGAATTTTTGCGCATGCCTTTTGGAATGAAGAATAGTCCTTCAACATTCCAACGAGTCATGGACAATATTCTTAGAGGTATACAAAACGAAAAATGTTTGGTGTACCTTGACGATATTATTGTGTTCAGCACAAGCCTACAAGAACACGTAAATAACTTAAAAGAAGTTTAAGTCTTTTTTGTACTTCTTTTCGGTAAATTTCAGGATATCTGTATGACTTTGAATATATTGGTACTTCATTAGTAGTTTTAATATGATGTTTAATTTTGTTTGTAAAAGTTAATTGGTTTCCCTTAACATGAAAAATATCTGTATATTGCTTAACTAATTTTAATATAGTTTCAGCTTCTTCAGAATTCATGTGTTCTGTTTTCATTTTAGAAATATCAAACTTAAATTTCTTAGTAAAAATTGTATTTAAATTAGAGTTTGAAATACGTTCGTATACTTTGATGATGGTATCCAACAGCAACCAGAGTTCTGCAGATCTCAGCGGAAGACTAGGGGACTAGGTGTAAGCTTGGTATCATGCAAGATTTCATAAAGTGACATGCACACTAAGCCAGAATGAAAGTAAACGTGCAGATAGAAGGATAGATTTAACGTAATTTGTGAAATGTAAGTACAAACCTTTGGTGGAATGTGGCCTGATATGTATGAGGTTTATTTTTATTTATTCAAGAACCCTCACTAATCCTCACAAAGTTGAGTATGTCTCCCAGACATAAAGATTGAAGATTCCTTAATAAAAATGGAATATGGATGGCAAAGATATCCGAAGATTTTCGCTTGTTTTTCCCAAAACTGTTATTTACCATTCATCGCCCATTAAAACCCAAAAAAAAGTGATTTTTGTGATTTTTTCTTAACAAAAATGGCCTTTTACTTATTGGTTATTAATCAAATTAAGAGTAGGTCAAGGTCACCACATTTAACAATTTGGATTGATACCAAGCCGATACACTTCTTCCCTGTGGTCTTGTATTTATAGACTAGCGGAATTTTTAATTATTTTTATTATTGTTATTTTATTTTTTTTATTTTTCTTACTAATTTATTTTATTATTAAACGCTTTTATAAATATAAGTGATTTTTAACGTTTCTTATGTTATGAACCCGTAACAGCACGCTGACCATTTAGGATTGGTGAGAAATTTTTTTTGTAAACTTTAAAGGTATATTCTGTTTTGTGTTACTATATGATATTTTATTTAAATTTCCTTTTATTGATAATGAATCAATTAACTTTAAATGTCCTCGAGTGATGGAAATGCAGTAACGTGGGATCTATTTGAGATTAGATTGAATTTAATTTTAGAAGATGTACGTAAGAATAGTAAGCGAGTGTTAAAAAAAAGAAGTTCCTAAAAGTTCAGAAAGTCATATAGATATAATAAATAAGTTGTGTGATTCATTTAATAGTTTCTCTAGTTTGATAAATAAGAATTGGCATAAGTTAGATGAAAATCAGCAGAGTCGTTGAGCAACAAGAATTATTACCAGGAATATTCATAGCAAGATCTATTATATCGAAAACTAATCCTTATGTCAGAATTTTAAACACAAATTATGAAAGCAAATTGATAAATACAAACAATATTAAAATATTGGATTTAAATTTATTTCATGTATACGCAGTGGTGAATGAAAGTAAGAATAGGATGAAAGAATTAAGAAAAACATTGAATTTAGAGGTACCAGATTACGTCAAGGATAAGCTAACAAATCTTTGTGAAAATTTTTCAGATATTTTTGCTTTAAAAAATGACATTTTAACGCATAATAATTTTTATGAGCAAAAGCTATTGGTAAAAGATGATACTCCAGTATATATTAAAAATTATCGTACTCCACATTCTCAATCTTCAGAACTTAATGGGTCCAGAAATTATTAGATCATGGTATAATTGAATCTTCAATCTCAGATTATAACAGTCCAGTTTTACTTGTACCCAAAAAGGCAATCAATGGAGAAAAGTCTTGGAGACTTTGTATAGATTACAGGCAATTAAACAAGAAAATAGTCACAGACAAATTTCCATTACCAAGAATAGATTCGATCTTAGATCAGTTAGGGAGGTCGAAATGGTTTTCAGTCATAGACCTTATGTCAGGTTTTCATCAAATTCCCTTAGAACAGTCTTCAAGGAAATATACATCTTTCAGCACAGAAAAAGGTTCTTTTCAGTATACAAGATTACCATTTGGTTTAAATATAAGTCCAAATAGTTTTTCAAGGATGATGTCCATAGCATTTTCAGGATTAACTCCAGAAAAAGCATTTCTTTATATGGATGATATAGTTGTGATAGGGATGTCAGAAAATCATCATCTAAGTAATCTCGAAAGGGTGTTTAACACATGTCGGAAATTCAACCTTAAATTAAATCCACAAAAATGTCAATTCTTCAGGCGAGAAGTAACGTATTTAGGACACAATTTGTCTAGTGAAGGGGTTCTACCCGACAAGGCAAAATATTCAGTCATTGAGCAGTATCCAGTGCCCAAAAATTCAGAAGAATCTAAAAGGTTCGTAGCATTCTGTAACTATTACAGACGTTTCATTCCAAATTTCGCTGAAATATGCATACCTCTCAATAAATTATCCAGGAAAAAGGTAAAATTCGAGTGGTCAAAGGACTGCGAAAAATCATTCCAAATATTAAAATCGGCATTAATCCAGCCGCCTATTCTAAAATATCCAGATTTCAATAAAAAATTTATATTGACAACAGATGCTTCAAATATTGCGTGTTCTGCGATTCTTAGTCAGGAATACGAAGGTATAGATCTACCTATAGCTTATGCCTCGCGAAGTTTCAAGAAAAGTGAATTAAATAAACCTATAATCATGAAAGAACTGTTAGCTATCCATTGGTGAATTAATCATTTTAAGTGTTATTTATATGGTTTTCCACATTTTATTGTAAAAACGGATCACAAGCCGTTAACACATCTTTTTTCGATGACAGAACCAACTTCGAAACTTACAAGAATTAGATTAGATTTAGAAGAATACAACAATATTTGAAAGGAAATTCAAATTATGCAGACAGTATTTCAAGGATATCCATAAAGGAATTAAAAGATTTGTACATTGACAATGCTCACGTCTTAGCAATAACGAGGTCAAAAACTCGTCAGAATAAAGCTCAGCCTACAGGAGAAGATAAAATAGTTTCCACAGAAATAAAAAACGATATTCGCAAACCAGCAGTATATAAAGTACTGAATAATTTAGAGGCGCATAAATTACCAATTCTGAAATTTGAAACTAACCGTGTTTCGCTAAGGATGAACATACGGATCAAAAACAGAATGAGATTTAGCCAAGCCGAAGAGTAGATATAAAATATACAATCGAAAGTATTTTAAAAACATTAATTAATTAATTCATTCATTCATTCAGTTCGTTATAAGACCATTATTAGTAGATAAAATGAGTTAGTAACATTATAAGTATTATTATTAAATCATCAGTAATTAGTATAAGTATTAGGATAATGTTTCATAGTGAGTTTAAGTAATAAATATCCCAGTCCTACAAGTAGTTGTTTGATTACTATAAGATGACCCTTCGAGTGACCAGAAACACCATCAGTTGAGAGGCCAATTACCACCACATTACCTGGCTACTCTACCCATAAGCAACATATATTACAAATTTATTATTATACAACTACAACTAAAAATAATGATGACTATGCTAAATAAGGATCTACACCTAGGACATAGGCGTGGGTGACATATATATATATATAAATATATATAGAAGTAAAGGGTAGTCTTGACGGCTAGTTAGAAAACAATCTACTAAATTATTGGGGATTCCGTCACAATCTGGGCTGGTTAAGAAATTAAACTCTTTTTTACTACTTCCAAGCTTTCGGATTTATTTGAATCCTTTATCAAGGCTAAAATATGAACAAGTTCTTATAACAGGTAAAAATTATAATAAATTTAAACTTACGTGCAAAGTGAGTTTGTACAAATCAAGTAAAACATCATTAAAAAACATGAATAGATTTTCCACTATAAGTGGTAGATAGAAAGGTTACATTTTGAAAAGTAAATTATAAATCTGATTGAAGTCGAACATGAAGACAAAATTTTTGTAATTAAAATTCTTAGTTTCTTATATCTATAAAATAATATTTCTTTTCTTTATTGACCTGCGTACCATTAATATTTAATAAACAATCTGAAATCATTAGTTGTATTGGACTATGAAAGTTATTTACGAGGGCTTGTGAAATTTTTAGTATGAAGATATTTACAAATGTATAAAATATTTTTATTTTTTTAAAACTTGAAAAAAAAAAAAAAAAAATTATTAGAAAACCCTAACTTTATTACCCATTTAACCCTATCAATGACAAAACCATGGCCCATGCAATGTCTAATTCTTACATCCACAAGTTTGCCATTCTTATGAACATAAAAACCAAACATCACCCTTTTACCATTGTTCTTAAACATTATCTATCGCACATCTCGGGATCAATTACTTTGCCACCAATAAGGATCCAAAGATATGCGATATCCAATCTGAAAGAAAATGGACATGTCAAAGACAAAGCCAAAATGAGTAATAACTATTGTAAGTAGTGTTAATCTAAATTGTTAACAAGGTCAATAAATTGTAAAAATGTACTTTAAAATTCGAGATTTTTATTATATCCCAGGACAATACATAACAAAATTAGCCATTCGCAACAATCTTATCAACAAAAAACCATGGCTCATGTGACATTCAGCGTCTAAATTCATCAGTTTGTCACTCTCATAAAGATAGAACCCAAATATCACTCTTATTACCATTATTTTATCTCACTGACTACCACACATCACACAATCAATTACTTTGCCACCAATAAAGACAATGCAACATGTGATACCAACAAGGAAAAATTGGTCTTGTTAAAAAGAAGGTTTTAATAACCGGAAACTATTGATGATGTGATTATGCTAAATTCTAAATAAACAAGACTATAAAATTCACTTCATTATATTGACTCTGATGATGTATTATTGAAATTATTACTATCTTCATTCATTTTAAGTAAAAAGGAATAAGTATGTATTAGATGATGTGTGTCTCTCTTTTTATTTAAGGAGTTAATATCCAACACTGTTTGGAACATCTCTAAGCAATTTCTTTTAAAGTTATGTGATTCACTATATACAATTGAAATGTCTTTAAAGTTAGCTTTATGATTTAATAAAATGTTATGTTCAGCTAAGGCACAACTTTGTTTTTCTAACCTAATATCACTTTGATGTTGAGTGACACGACTTTTAAGTACTCTCGATGTCTGACCATAGTATACTTTATCGCAGTCTTCACATGGTATCTTATATACAACTCCTGATTTCTTTAAAATGTCATCTTTAGCTTTTAATTTTGAAAAAATTTTTTTACCAATTGTGTTATTATATTTGTGTGTAATTTTGATTGTACTTTCATTTTTGAAAACATTAATGATTTTTGTTGAAATATCTTTAATGAATGGAATTGTGACATATTTAACTCTTTCTACTAGTATATTTTCATTAAGTTGTTGAGTATTTACAATAGGTGTTCGTGACTCCTGTCTTCTAGTATTAAATATCAAGTTTTTTAATAGCTTAGTCGGATATGAATTCTCTAAGAAAATATTGTATAATTTGTTATAATTATTTTGTACCATTGATGGATGACAGATCTTATCTACCCTATTTTTCATAGCCAAAACTACATTTATTTTGATTTTTTTAGTATGGTATGAGTGGAAATTAATGAACCTTTCTGAATTCATTGGTTTTCTATACCAATCTAACCAGATTTCATTATTTTGTTGTCTGCATAATTTTGTATCTAAAAAGGGGATACTTCTGTCTATTTCTTCCTCAATAGTAAATTGAATATGATTGTTATATGAATTAAAAACTTGTAAAATATGTTGTGTGCTATTAATTGGAACAGCACATATAATGTCATCAACAAACTTTTTCAGAAAAGTAACTTGGAAATTCAACTTAGGAACACAAGAGTCAAGAAGTTCATCCATAACATATTGAGCAGCTATAGGTGAAATGATAGCTCCCATAGGAGCACCTAATATTTGTTTGTAGAAAGTACCATCATAATTACAGTATGTGGTATCAAAAATAAACTCTATTAACTCTATAAATTTATTTTTAGGAATTGAAGTGTAATTTTTTATTGTATCCCATTTATTGTTAATACTTTGTTTAAATAATGCTATTGGAATGTTACTGAACAAAGAGACTACATCTAAACTTATTAATACATAATTGTCTGGAATTATTTTATTGTTTATCTGAGAAGCAAAGGTGAATGAATCCAAAACTAATCATTATCTGTACAATATGCATTAGATAAAATATCTGTAACTAATTTAGAAATATTACTATTAGGTGCATTGATTGAAGATGTAATAGGTCTTAACGCTAAATCTTTTTTATGTATTTTTGGTGAGCCATAAAACTTCGGTGAAACTTGATTATATATTGTTAATTTTTTAGCTTCTATTTCACTTATATATTTATTATTTTTTAAAGAAGAAATTATTTTATTAGATTTTTGAGCTATAGTTGATGTAGGATCATTTTTTAAGACTTTATAATATTTTTGATCTTGTAATATTTTCAAACTTAATGCATGGTAGTCTTGTTTATTCATAATAACCGTGACTCTACCTTTATCGGATGTGGACACTACAAGAGAAGGATTATTTTTCAAAAATCTTCGTGTTTTCTTTTCTAAGTTATCAAAATATGTTGTTTTTTGAGGTTTGTGATAAAAATTAGTGAGAATATTAGTAACTTGTGCTCTATACATATTTTTATTTTGGTGTGAACATTCCTCTAAAATAGTCTCCACGTCAGACAAAGTTCTCTGAACAGAAAGATTATGTGAATTCGGATTTATATGAAATTTATTACCTAAAGACAAAAATTCTAAAATATCTTTCGGAATGTCAAGTCCTGAAATATTTTTTACCCATTTGGTTTGAGTTTTGATACTATTAGATTGAGATTGTAAATTTTGGAATTTTCTTAAATTTGTTTGCTTAACTTGATTAAATTTTATATCAAAATTACGTTTCTGCTTTATTTTAAATTTGGAAAAAATTTCATTAGGTAATTTCTGTAAAATTCTTGTTTCATAATGTACTAAAGATTTTTCTAAACGTTTTTCATTAGTGATGGTGACTGAAATCTCAAGATTAAGTATCTTATTTTCTAACCTTTCAGTGAAATTTCCTATCTTCTGACCTGTCTTCCCATCTTCCACTTCAAACAAATTTTTTACATTATTCAAGGAATGAAAAACATGTGATGGTATTAATCCATCTTTTCTACATCTAGTCAAAAATATCTTCCTGTTTCTAATTGATGCTATCTTAATGTTGGTATTTGCCCATAGTTTGAGATCTCTCACAATTTCATGTCCATATTCAGAACGAATGTGTTGGTAAAACCCCATTCCTACTAAAAAGAAGTAAAGGGTAGTCTTGACGGCTAGTTAGAAAACAATCTACTAAATTATTGGGGATTCCGTCACAATCTGGGCTGGTTAAGAAATTAAACTCTTTTTTACTACTTCCAAGCTTTCGGATTTATTTGAATCCTTTATCAAGGCTAAAATATGAACAAGTTCTTATAACAGGTAAAA
Organism: Galerucella nymphaeae; assembly: GCA_963978555.1. Classification (NCBI taxonomy): domain Eukaryota; kingdom Metazoa; phylum Arthropoda; class Insecta; order Coleoptera; family Chrysomelidae; genus Galerucella; species Galerucella nymphaeae. The sequence goes on along the minus strand of OZ021704.1, from coordinate 32,395,232 downwards.
ATTATAATAAATTTAAACTTACGTGCAAAGTGAGTTTGTACAAATCAAGTAAAACATCATTAAAAAACATGAATAGATTTTCCACTATAAGTGGTAGATAGAAAGGTTACATTTTGAAAAGTAAATTATAAATCTGATTGAAGTCGAACATGAAGACAAAATTTTTGTAATTAAAATTCTTAGTTTCTTATATCTATAAAATAATATTTCTTTTCTTTATTGACCTGCGTACCATTAATATTTAATAAACAATCTGAAATCATTAGTTGTATTGGACTATGAAAGTTATTTACGAGGGCTTGTGAAATTTTTAGTATGAAGATATTTACAAATGTATAAAATATTTTTATTTTTTTAAAACTTGAAAAAAAAAAAAAAAAAATTATTAGAAAACCCTAACTTTATTACCCATTTAACCCTATCAATGACAAAACCATGGCCCATGCAATGTCTAATTCTTACATCCACAAGTTTGCCATTCTTATGAACATAAAAACCAAACATCACCCTTTTACCATTGTTCTTAAACATTATCTATCGCACATCTCGGGATCAATTACTTTGCCACCAATAAGGATCCAAAGATGCCGACCTTCAGCAATGATACAATGAGAAAGGCGAGCAGTATAGGAAGAAGGGGGCCTATCGAATGGCCACCAAGGTCTCCAGATTTGACTCTGTTAGACTTTTTTTTGTGGGGATATTTAAAGAGCAGAGTATATCAAAGTCGACCGAATAATGTAGAAGAGTTGAGGGAGCGAATCCGAACGGAAATTGCACAAATAACACCTGAAGTCCTCGAAAACGTTACGAAAGAATTTACTGCTCGCCTTTCTCATTGTATCATTGCTGAAGGTCGGCAATTTGAACATTTGTTGTAATTTAATTGTATGTAAGTAAACATTTATTCCAAGTTAATTGTATTAATAAACCAACAGTTTTGGTTAACCCTGTAGAAATAAATATTTGAATGATTACATTGTTGCAAAGGCGATAAGGAGACCTTTCAAATGAGCTGTCACGTGACCTCGGTTTGTATTTAAAAAAATCGTCGATGACGTCATTACGCCATCACTAATGACGTAATGTCCAACACATCTATAGCAGTTGATGGCCATTCAAAAATTAAAATTGACGTGTTTTAAGATTTTTTTTAAAAGTCGTCTGTTTCTGAAAAAATGAATTTATTCTATACTTTTGCATCATACTGTATATATAGGTTCCTATACCTATAAGTTTGAGGACAAAAGCGTTCTTTAAGGACAGTCCTCAAACTTAGATTATATACGTAAATAAATGTTTGAGGACGTATTTATTTGGGGACATTTGTTATCAGTTTGAGGACATTATTGATCGGTTTGAGGACTTAATTGGTCAGTTCAAGGACATTATCATAGGACAGTGGATCTTGGAATTTTGATTGGAATTTTACAAACTTTAATATCTCCTCACTTCATATTTACATTGGAAGGTACTCCCGTCACATTTATAAATCAATAATAATTAAAAAGTTGACATTTACACTACTTTTCCTGGGTTGTTGATGTTTCTGTGTTGACTTTAAAACAAGCGCGATTTTAAAAGTTGAATTTCAACATGCTGGGTGTAGGTACTTTGAAAAAAGCAAAATAACCAATGAACAAAAATTTTGTGAAAAATGGGACTTGTGGACAACAAAAACCTGTGAGAATTGGGTTTCATGAAATACATTGTGATTTTTTAGTCTCAAAATTGCATAGTACAATTAATGATTAAAAAAAGTGTACCTATTTTATAAATAATTGATTTTTTTAACAAAAATTAAATAATCTCTTTTTGATTATTCGAAAATAATCGATCACTCAATGAACCCGGATAATCGATTAACTAATTGATAGAAAATAATCAATTTTGAATTTCGATTATCGCCCAGCCCTACTCGCTAAGACAAACAGCACCCACACACATTTGCTATTTTTTAGCACAAGAGTTGAATTCTTCTTAACGAATGATATACACACTAAATTTTCTCACACTCTTAAGCATTTAGACCTCACTCCATGCAATTTGTTACCGAATGTTTGTATCCGGTAGAGGTAGGCAAAATAATCGATTAATCGGTCGCTCTATTCATCAAATATGGATATTCTTTTTTTTTAATAATCGATTGTCCATAATCGAATAACCGATCAGTCGATCAATAAATAACCCAACCAGGCATTTATTTTGCCCACCTCTAGTCTCAAGGTACTCCTGTAAGATCAATAATAATTATAAAGTTGACATTCAGACTTAACGTTTCGCGGTTTGTTGATGTTGCCATGATAACTTTCAAAATCGCGTTTTTAAAAGTACTACAATGGAAAAAAATTGGAAAAATTGATAAACATGCTTTGGAAATTATGTTGAATTTGATGACGTGCCTAATCAAAATCACTCCAACCTTGATATTTATCTAACTATGCGTGATGATTTTCACAAGTATTTGATATCAATCTAATGATAAATTTCTTTTCTTTTTAATTTTTTGGGAAATTAAAACACAATGTTTTTGAATTATTTATTTCAACGTTTCGGTAGCGTTCCAGTAATAGTAATACTTAACTGATATATTTCTATTTTGGACACCTAAAAAATAATCACCATTTGCCTTATGGCTAATACCTTCACACTTACGTAGTCGAATATCGAATTTTGAAAACATAAAATAGGTACCTGACATACAGGTGCAAGTATTTATATATATACCTAATAATCTATGTCTTGCATAGTTTTTCAGTTTTCTTGTCAAAAAAATGTTTTGTTTGTTTTTCTCCACGCTGTTCGCGGATTTTCGGATAACATGGCAACATCGGTCGTAAATGCAGTATAAGTTGGACTCTAAAGTTACGTTGTCGAATGTAATAATTGTCCCTAGAAATCCTTACAATTTATATGATTATGACGAAAAAAACTAAAAAAAGATGAGGTAATAATAATTTCATTGTTGAATAAAATTTACATTTTAAAAATTTTAGAAGCATATAAATGGTTTATAGCTTTGTATTGTCAATACCTATAGTCGAAATTACCTAGATTGCAAATATTTGATTATACCTATAAGCATTTTAAAACAATCAAATAAAATAACTCAAATAATTATGAAAGTATATGTAACAGTGATAGTGTTAATTGTTGATATTAAAAAAATATTGTAAACCAAAAAATTAATTTCGTATACCTAGAAATGGCAATAGCGCTTCTCAATAGAATCGCTTTGGTAGAGTTGAGTCACAGATTATGAAAGAGAACAGATGCGAAAGCTTGACAGAGAGCAAGGATATTAGATGAGAATAGGATTGATCAAAAGCTGAAAAGTGTCAGCCGAGTTTGATGACGTCACTGGTTACCCATGCGCGCGTCGGCTTGCGCGAATTATGAAACTGTGAAATCCGTGGTGTTATTTATTTATTTTTTAAATTTTAATAACAAAAAATAAAGTATTTAATGTATAAGCAAAATTTTTCAACATGTTTTTTTTCATGTTAAAATCATTCTGGGTATAAATCATGTAAGTCAATATTCCTTTTACCTTAAATAATAATTAATTGGGCGATTTAAAAGCTAGTTCAGGGGATAGTATTCTGGAAAAACATAATGCCATTATGTAATTTGGCATTTTTATTTGGCCAACTGCAAATGTTCAAGATAATCCGGATAAGAATGATGGAGAATATGTTTACGCACATGACAAATTTTTAAGTGTAATTTTCAATAAGCAATAAAAAAAAATGATTACTATTTACTATGTTAAATTATGTTCCACTTACCCCATTTCTTGCTAAAACAACATGTCATGATCAGTTTTTCAAGTTTCTTTCATTATTATTATTTATAAACTGTGTACCTAGGTAGGTTATTCAATATTTTATTTTTTTGCAACTCAAATATGTACTAAATTTAGAGTAAAAAAGTATAAGTGTATGAAATAGCTTTTATTGATTTCTAAAAAAACTCGAATTGTGTGATTTATGAGGTTTTTGAAATGGCTGATTCAATTTTATACTCATTTTTATTAATCAGCAAATATAATAGGACAAAACTGGTATTTTAACATGAAAATAAAACAACACTAATATCCTTGAAGAGTTTCGCCTTAGAAACAGCTGTTGCAATTATCAATAGTTACACTATTACAATACAGTTCGAAATCTGTCTTTGTTTACTACACAGAGAAAAAGAAGATAGACATTGAATTGATGGAACACCAATGTCGACAAAAGAACGTTGCTGTGACGTCACTGGTTACCCAAACGGCTAGCGTTGCTCTTATGGGAATAATCCATCCTATTCTCATCTAATATCCTTGGACAGAGAGCAGTAAAAACGAGAGAGATGGGTGGACATACCCATTTAAATTAAGGTCCATCGTCGTTTGTCGACTCCGTTCGGGCTGCTTCGCGAAACTTTTCAACAGGGTTATTAATTTGCATAATATTTCCCTTAATTCACGATCATAGGTCGAATACCTATTTTGTAAGCATTATTTTTAGTGTGATAGTTATACACATACAAATATTCAACATTCACTTGTTTTAAATCAATTTCATTAATATTAAAAGAATTCTACAATTTAAAAGATTAAAATGTATAAAAATCATAGCATAAATACATACTCTTTTCCACAAACCATGTTTGGCAAACATGCATAATAACCGTGACGGCTTGGCTCGAAAATCAAAATACAAAACGCCATTTCTGACACTTCAGTTTGAAGGTTGTCAATCTGCGATATTATTTGTGTTATTTGACTAATCGATTGTAGGTTGTGGTAATATTAACTGAAAATAGTGTACATTAGTATATTATTTTTATAAAACGAATGAACATCACGGGGGAAAGTATTGTTCATACATAGACTGTCGAAATAAATTTCATTCGGAAAGAAAAGTAGAGAACCGGCACTGGAAATTGTTATTGTCTCCAAGTCAACATTGCAATTTGGTTAGAAATTCTGAAAATATTTTAAGCTAGCAACATCGCGGCCATCCGAGTTAAAGGTCCAAGGTCATTGAAGTCTGATTTGAAAATATTTTGATGTTTTGCCGGCATTCGTATGTGTTCTCTTTCATAATCTGTGGTTGAGTTGAAATATCCGAGCCCTTCAACCTTCAATTGTTTTCTTTTTTTATTAGTATTAGTTATAGTCATTGATATAATATAACATATGGTTGGTTTATTTAGCCAAATTGCTGCCTTTGGTTTTTTCCTTCATTTGCCAAAGAATAATTTTTTAATTGAAAATAACTTTTAAATATTCAATACTGTTTAGATATACCTAGATCAAGAAATATTTTATTCCACATTTTCTCTGTAAAATAAGGAATGAAAAGTTTTTGATGTAGGTACCTAAAACAATGTTGAATTTATTGGATGTAATTTTGAGTTCTAAATATCTTTTCATTATAATTTTAGAAATTTTACAAAATAAAAAATGTAGTTGTTCAAAATATAGAGAAACGACGATAATTATTGAAATATCATTTCAATTTCAAAATTAACCTGTGAGTACAGAAACAATCAAAGGAGAAAAAAGAATACTTGGTAAAATAAACATAATAGCTAGTATACAGGGTGTTTCATTGGGAAATGGGCATACGGTAAGGGTAGGTAGAGGTCGCCTAGGTGGTTCTAAAAAACCCCCATATGATGGGTCTAGCGCTCTTTATAACCGAGATACAGGGTGTTTTATACATTTATCCTATTTCTTTCGAACCTCATAACTTCCGAGTTACCCTGTATATTATTTTGAGATTTGGTACACGTAATAACCATTACCTAGAGACTCCATCAAAAGCATCTCCAAAAAGATAGTGCAGGTCCGGCTTAATAAAAAATTTTAAAACTCGTCTTTCCTAAAAACAACACCCTGTATATGGATTTTTTTCAAATTGCTCTTTATAATTGGAAAGGTTATAAAAAATCGAATCTACTTATTTCGTTTTTATTTTTCCGCAGACAATTTTACTACCAAAAATTTACCGTCAAAGTTATAATTTTTGCACGTTTTGGGGGTTTACAATGGTATCGGAGAGGTTTTTTTTTATTTTTTAGCTTGAAATGAAATCCATTTAATGCATCTAGAGAAGCATCCTAGAAATTCAATTGAGTTTGTATGTTTACGAGTACAGACCACTAAAAAATGTGATTACAGGGCCGTACTTAGAACATACTCACTCAGTATGTTTCGAATATTTCGAACACCCTGTATAAGAATATGTATCTGGAAACTATGCACTTCTTCATTTAGAATAACAAGAGTAAAATACAAGTAATGAATTTATACTTAAAAAAACGGAGAGATTTTTATTAATTTTATTAATTGACATGAACAGAAAACAAGAAATTCTAACAACATTGTCCAAACGAGTACTTTTAACATTTTTTGAAGTATAAATTCATTTCTCGTATTTTACTCTTGTTATTCTAAATGTAGAAGTGCATAGTTTCCAGATACATATCCTTATACAGGGTGTTCGAGATATTCGAAACATATTGAATGGGTATGTCCTAAGTACGGCTCTGTAATCACATTTTTTAGTGGTCTGTACTCGTAAACATACAAACTCAATTGAATTTCTAGGATGCTTCTCTAGATGCATTAAATGGATTTCATTTCAAGCTAAAAAATAAAAAAAAACCTCTCCGATACCATTGTAAACCCCCAAAACGTGCATAAATTATAACTTTGACGGTAAATTTTTGGTAGTAAAATTGTCTGCGGAAAAATAAAAACGAAATAAGTAGATTCGATTTTTTATAACCTTTCCAATTATAAAGAGCAATTTAAAAAAAATCCATATACAGGGTGTTGTTTTTAGGAAAGACGAGTTTTGAAATTTTTTATTAAGCCGGACCTGCACTATCTTTTGGAGATGCTTTTGATGGAGTCTCTAGGTAATGGTTATTACGTGTACCAAATTTCAAAATAATATACAGGGTAACTCGGAAGTTATGAGGTTCGAAAGAAATAGGATAAATTTATAAAACACCCTGTATCTCGGTTATAAAGAGCGCTAGACCCATCATATGGGGGTTTTTTAGAACCACCTAGGCGACCTCTACCTACCCTTACCGTATGCCCATTTCCCAATGAAACACCCTGTATAAATGAAATCATAATTTACTTATTGAGATTGAAAATAAATGAAAAATATAAAAATCGTTCCTGGCCCCAGACTATACTGCTGGCAGTCGCCAGTCGTCAGAAATTGTGTTTGAAACCAAAATATCGAAAATTCGAAACAGCTGACCCGGAGAGGCGTTTGTTTGAATCGTCAAGATATGCATATAAATAAAAGACGATTTAGTACTACTGGCGACATCTATCGTAAATATTTTGAACTTAAAAATTACCAGATAGTTGGCAAGTTTTGTTTACGTTTTGAGGTTTGTATACCTGTTAAAACTACGCCCTTATTCGTCAAGAAAAGTGTAATCAGGCAGATGTATGTATTTCATTTTAAAAATCTTTTATAATTTTATATTCGCAATGTTTATTAAATCGTATTTTATTTTGTTCCACATTGTTAAAACTGTTTTATTGTTTGGTTATTGTTATTTATTTAAATTTTTATGAATAAACATTTCCTTGGCTTGTTCATTTCATTCCGATTATAATAAATTGGACATGACTTTTCCTCAAACAAATAAGGAAACTAGGTTATAACAAACATTTTTCATCCGCTTTCTGTTTATTACGGCTGAAAAAGTGACATACAGGAATTATTGAGATTAACCAAATAAGCCAGATTTTTAATGTCGGCCCTATAAATCAATTCAAATTATTATCGTTTCTGTTCATTTCAAAGATTCCTTTTTAATAACTAAACATTATTATTAGACAATAAGATATTTCGTTATTGCCAATTTTCAATTTGTGTAACAAAAAAATCAAATACCTAGGTCTAACTGTCTATTTATACCCTCTGAAAAAATTATAATAGATTTTACAGAAATATGTCATATATTATGTCAGCTATTTGCCATCCACCAATGCACACAAAAAATGAGAAAATGAGAAAAAAATCGACTTAATGAAAAGATACGACGAAACATTGTTTTGATGGAAATCCATAATTCACCCTCTGTATTAATAATCAAAACAAGAAGACATTTTTGGATTGTCATTTGTTTCTCTACTTATAGTAGAAGTTGTACAGGTCCCCGCTACTCACCCTGTATAATATACCTACTTTTATATACCTATGGTAAATAACGCTGACATTATTTAATTTTGCTATATATTATTTATTCCTTGATTTACAAACATACATTACCAAAGCACCAAAGCACATAGAGTTGTCCGTGTACATAGTGACCAAAGTGTTTGTATATTAAGCCGGCTACTCACTACGCGGGACTTGACAAGTACTTGGGGGCCGTACCCAAATTACGTAAGACAATTTTCCTTGATTTTTCAACCCTCCTATCTCAACGTAAGATACCGTAAGATTTTAGAAACGTCCCCTACTCTCTTACGTAAGATTTTTCGCTTACCAAATGCAAAAAAAATTGATTTGTAAAAAAACAATAGGTAAAAAAAGTCACATTTTGCAGAGCTTGAAATAATATTTATTTGAATAATAATTCGGCGGCGGCCAAACATCACTCGATAGTCGCAAGCCGATTAATTTCAAGAATTTTACTTGACACCGGAATATCGAAATTTGTTTTTGTAGTGTCTTGTCGTACTCAATTTACGAGTTTCTGGTAAAAAATGTCATAAAAATCTTACGTAAGAAATATTTTTTCACCCACACCCATAACGTAAGACAGCGTAAGGAAATGCGAATTTTACCCTGCCTCAATAATCTTACGTAATTTGGGTACGACCCCTTGGCAAGTAAATTATGAAATAAAACAATTTTAACTTGTTATAACAAGTTAAAATTGTTTTATTTCATAATTTACTTACTTAAGTTTAAATATAATGTAGATATAACAAGTTAAAATTGTTTTATTTCATAATTTACTTGCCAAGTACTTGTCAAGTCCCGCGTAGTGAGTAGCCGGCTTTAAGACAAAAATTTAACCAAATACTATAATACAATAGCATTGTTTCACAATCATAATAGTATCAGTTATTTGAATTTTCAGAATTGCCACAAAAACACCTAAACTCAGTTTAATGATACTGATGCTTAGACTGTGTGTGTGACACAGTCTAAGCATCATTTGTTATCATATCAAACCACCCTTAAATGGTGGGTGTCAATAAGCTGTCAAATGCAAAACCTATACATATTTGAATAATACTAAATTCACTGTTCTGTAAAATGCGCAATTGCCGTCTAGGAATGCCTATTATAGGTAGTATTTACATTTACATATAAATCACAAAAATTTAATCTGTATTTATAAAAATTGTAATATTTTTATCCAAAAAAAAAGTTGGGAACACTCGGGAATTAAACCAACATACTAGGAACCTCTCTTTATTTTGAGACAATGATTATTTCATCACTTTACGTTCTGTTAAATCACGATGTAGGTATTATCTAGAAATTGAAATTGATATTTTTATTTTTATCACTTTTTAATTGAAAATAGCTGAGGCTGGTTTTCACAAATTGTTACCTACCTATAAAGTGTTGTTAACAATAAATTCAAGTTGACAAATAAAATTATCAATTTAGTAAATATTTTCCAACTCCCTCACTTGTTCAACAGTCAAAACCCACATTAACGGCGACGTAAAGATAAAAGCACCTTATAATATAAAAGCAAGGGGTGTTTTTTATTCGCATTCCTTCATAGTTTCATGAAGATCAAAGACTTCTACTATGCCAAAATATTGTTTAGTTTGGACCGTTATATTTTTTATAAAACTTTTGTAACGACATAAAAACGGTCGGTTTAAATCCCATTGATGGTCAAACGCCGCCCAATGGCGTGCATAAAGTTTTTATTTAATGAATATTAAATGAAATAATTAAATTTTTTCAAATGTAGGATATAGGGGACATAAGAAGCCTTAAAAAATGTGTTTCATTTAATATTCCGGAATGATACGACGTAGTTATTTTCCATAAAACTTACAGAATTCGAGTGACAAGCAAAAGCTGTTCGAAAAAAGACAAACCATTTTTCAAACAAATCAACTGTCATAATCGATAGGAGACCGTTATTACAAAGATATTTTTGCTTTCGGAATTAATAAAAGGTAATAAAATAACTCGTTTTTCTCTGGAATACACGGTGTATGCAGTTAACAGTTTTTGGGTATAATAGCACCGGGCGGTGAACATTACGAGAACAATTCCAAAAATACATATCATAAAAAAATTAATCATTATTATTAAGTGATAAGTAATTCATTTGAAAATATTGAAATTTTTAGCAGTTTTGTCCATTTACCAAGACCTGCTTCAACAAAATTTAGAAATCCCAGTGCCTCCGTTTATGATGTAACATCAAAGTTGGTTTGTCGGCGAGGGAGTAGAATTTTTTTTGTGTTTTTAAAAGTGGTTTTATTTTTTTTAATTTTATCTAATTTCAACCGAAAACATTATTAGTATTTTTCACCGACACCCTTCATCATTCCTTGTTCATTTGTCGAAGTTATAGGTCGAATTTGATAACCAAAAAAGTAAGTAGATACTTTGTAGGTAGTAAGTAATTTGTAGTGATTGGTGATTTGGAACACTTTTTATTATTACCAGGTGCGTATTAATGAATTCTTAGTTCAAATATTTTTTGTTTATTTCAATATGATTTTTAAATTTTACCTCAAGTTACAAAAATAATACCTAAAGGGTTTAGTCAACGATGCATTTTTTCGTCATTAAATTAAATTTTTGTTCAAATTTCAGGTGGTTTTAAAATATACTTAGATAGAAAAAGAAAGATGGTAGATATGTATTCCATTTATATCAATTTAGTATAAAAATTTTCTTCGAAATTACCGATCTGAGGTTTTTATATTTGTTGATTCTACTTATATGTAGACTCATTTTACTTCATACATTTAATGATTTTTTAGAATTTTTATCCCCTTTCTGTACAATTTGTTTCCTCTGTATTTATAGATTAGTAATATTATAATTGTATCTGCTAAGTAGGTTTGTGCGTTTTACAATTTTGGATAATTTCAGTATTTATACCTATTTCATAATTCTCAAAAACTCTCGTAACGCAGCTGTTCTACCTATTTCTTTTTAAAACACTCTTTTTTCAGCTTGACCTATGTTTATATCTACCTACGTAACGGAATATTTCAACGTGTAATTTTCACAAACTTCAAGAAATTCCGTTGAATTGAAATTTCGCACACGTAGTAAGAGCCGATGAAAATACAATAAACTCATCAGGATACAGGATATTTAATTTTCTGAATAATTTGAAGTTGTACAAACGTATTGAGAACCGATAGCAATACAATAATTTTATTATCATAACCTAATGTCCTAACCAAGATCACCAGGATGAAAAAAATGCTTATGACTGAAAAATTTTTAATAAAATTACAAAGTTTAAAAATCAAAGCATATGCTTTCATGACAATTTGAATTCAGTTTTTAAATAGGTATACATTTTGTTTAAGAGCGAATAAAGAGATCCTAACACGATATAACTCAATTTTTTAGTATGAGTTTAAATTTGCTTAGTCATTAACAAAAAAAATTCAATTATACTGCTGCTAGGTACCTATCTAGCAAATTTTTCATCGGAATACCTACCATTATTTCAAGTTTCTACCTCATCTTAATTCCCCCTCTCTTTTTCTCTCTCACGTACCAAGAAATTAGTATCATCGATTACCTATGTTACTATTAAACGGTGAAAATATCAAACCTATTTTTTTAATCGATTTAAAATAAACAATTTAAAGGCAGATTGAAATTTCAAATAGCGAAAACATTTCAATTAATCTTGTATTTGTTTTAGTTAATGATGTCTAGAAAATATTGCTTGGTGCAATTTGTAGAAGACGATATTTTACATATTGTTACATCTAAAAGTACTACTAAAATTAGTGAACGATTAATTTGGGCGCCATATAAAAAATATGGTCGTTACCAAGCCATCCCACTTGAATTTGACGACGATAAAAAATCACTGGAAAATATAATGCAAAAAATGTTGCAACTGCAAGGTAAGCTGGTTCGTTTGTTTTCTTTTTATTTAATTTAGGTAAAGTAAATAAAAAAAAACTCAAAGTTTTTGCCAGGAATATAAAAATAAAGTGTCTCAGAATGAATGAAAGTTATACAATGTTTATACATATCTGAACATTATTTTTTTGCAACCATTTTTACAGAAAAGTTGACAATAGAGAGTAAAGTATTTTTCATTTAATAATGGTTCATTGTGTTTATGTGTGCATAGTTTTTTCGATAATAATAATAAAAATTGCTAACCTTGGGTCATGACCTATCTATTAATATATTCTCCTCCATCAATACAAATTAATAACGATAATAATTTACTAGTTTTATCTATTGCGAAGTGATTTTATTATAATATTGCAGCAGAATTGAAGAGCAATGAAATACCTAAACAAGGATGTAATAAAAAGACACCTTGCGATCAATTGAGAGATATTGAAGAAATTACAGATATTGATAAAAGCAGAAACATTTTACCTTTGAAAGAAGGACCTGAAATATTTCCGAAAATATCAGATGAGTCTAACGATGATTCTATTATAGATCCAGACTATGTTCCAGATACTGGAACGCCTGATGGAAACTTTGTTGAAAGTAAGAAATATGTTCAAGTAACAAAAGATTATTTTATTGGTAAATACACATGACTAAAAAGTGAAGAAAACAATTTTTTTTTGTATTCTGTGTAAAATTTTAAAAATTGAAAATTTTACATAGATTGCAAAAAATTGTTTTCTTTACTGATTATTTTATTGACTTTGATCTTGCAGATGATTTAGATGATATTAGTGGTAAAATGAATGAAGGATTTGATGAAAAGACACCTTGCGATCAATTGAGAGATATAGAAGGAATTACAGACATTGAAAAAAGGAAAAATATTTTACCTGTAAAAGAAAGAACTGAAATATTCCCCGAAATGTCAGACGAGTCTGATGATGATTCTATTGTAGATCAAGACTATGTTCCAGATACTGGAACGCCTAATGGAAACTTTGTTGAAAGTAAGAAATATATTCAAGTAACAAAATATTATTTTATTGGTAAATATCTTTATAGCTGAGTACACATGACTAAAAAGTGAAGAAAACAATTTTTTTGTATTCTGTGTAAAATTTTAAAAATTAAAAATTTTACACAGATTGCAAAAAATTGTTTTCTTGACTAATTATTTTATTGATTTGGATCTTGCAGATGATGTAGATGATATTAGTGGTAAAATGAATGAAGGATTTGATGAAAAGACACCTTGCGATCAATTGAGAGATATAGAAGAAATTACAGACAATGAAAAAAGAAAAAACATTTTACCTGTAAAAGAAAGACCTGAAATATTCCCCGAAATGTCAGACGAGTCTGATGATGATTCTATTGTAGATCCAGACTATGTTGCAGATACTCCCAACGAAAAGTTTGTTGAAAATATGCAACATAATCAATCCACAAAAGATTCTACTAATAACTTGGATCTTGGAGATGATGTTTTATCTATTAGGAAAGAAAGTACTATCAGTGGTAAGTTATTGATAAAAAACTATATTTTAGCATTTGATATAATCTCTTTATAGTAATTATTCTAACTAGTACGAAAAAACTTACCGCACGTGTTACGAACACCATTTTTTCTACGGGCGTAAAAAAGTTTAATTGTTATAGTTAACCTTTCTGGTTATTGATGTAATAATCACATCAATATTCAACAAAAGAATAAAATAAAAAAATAATCATAAAATGCTACATAGTAGTCGAGCAGGTGAATTTAAATAAAAAAAATTATGAAACAGAGCACTGTAAAAATTAATTTTCAAAGGGAATCAACCGAAATCTACATCAGATATAGGGAATGTTGAAATTTCATTAACGCTTTGTCAAAACAATATCCTCACCTGACAACATAAGTTTAACATTGTTTGCAAAACCGTATCAAATAAATATGAAGTAGTATTAATTATTATTTCTCTTGGAATTGAAGACTCGATTAGATAATATATGATTGCTTTGAGTTTAACATCTATTAGATATTTTTTTTTCGGCTAATGGAGTCACTCCCTGGTCATAGGCAAACAAAAAAAAATAGATATTTTTTATGCGTTCTTAAAAACTTACCGAAAATTTGTATTTTAAAAATGGTTCATTTTATGCATCTCCTCCATTATGTGACAAAATATTATCATATTTCATAAAATATTGACTTTATAAAATTAAAAGTAAACGTATACAATAATTTTAACTAATATTTTTTTGTAGATTACAGTTTACATCCAGTGGATTTAAATTACAAGAATTTAAATATTACACATTCAAAAACATTTTTGTAGGTTCTGCCTAAAATTACAATCAAAATTTGCTCGTCATTTGGAATTAAGGCATAAGAATGAAGAAAGAGTTAAATATTTCCTTAGCTTTCCCAAAAGACACCCTATTCGATTGAAAATCATTCATGAGCTAAGAGCAGATGGCGATTTTCTATACAATTCTCAGAAACAATACAATTTAGATGATGAATTAATTGTAGTTCGACGTCCTTCCTACAAAAGATTAAGAACAGCTGAGCATTTTAAACCCTGTGGAAGTTGTGGGGCTATGTACTCACACTTATCTTTAGCAACTCATTTTAGATTGTGTAAAAAAAACAGAGTAAAAGGATCAAAAGACTCTTTAATTTGTAGTAAACAAAAATATCTATTCATTAGTTCGGAAGCAAGTGAAATACTAAGAAAAAAAATTTTACCAGTTTTACGAGACGATAAAATCACCCGCACCATTTGTTCAGATGCAGAAATAATACTTTTTGGAAACCGTTTGGCCCAAAAGTATAGATCTCAGCATCTATATAAAATGGTTAGATCCAAACTAAGGTGTGTTGCATCATTTTTTCTCACATTCAAAGAGATAACTAATAACATGTCCATTCATTTTGAGGAATTATTTAATCCTCAACATTATGATAATATTATATTAAGCATTAATAAGATGTGTGGCTTGAATCACGATACTGGAAAGTATAAGAGCCCTGCAACTGCTTTTGCCATAGGATCACATTTAAAAAAAATTTCATTTTATTTGATTTCCGAGTACATTAAAAAAAAGGCTAAAGATAGACAAGAAGAAGTCAAAGATTTTCTTCAACTTCTACAAGAAGGTTTGTCACATGATATTAATAAAACAGTACAGGAAAACCAGCTTGAACAGAAAAGGAAAAAGAAAATATCACTTCCTACTGTGCATGATATACAAACTTTAAGAGTGTTTTTAGAAAAACAAAGACGAATTCATATGAAAAAACTTGATGCAAGTTTTTCTTACAATTCTTGGGAAGAATTATTGAGTGTGACTCTTATTTCATTGCAGTTATTTAACCGCAGAAGAGCTGGTGAAATGGAAAGAATCGAGATTAACGATTTTTTACAACATGAAAAATTAGAACCAAATGACGAGTTATTAAATAATCTCGACCCTTATGAAAGGAAAAAAACTAAAAATTATGTACGTTTTTTAATAAAAGGCAAGCTGATGAGAGGGGTGCCAGTAATGGTAAACAAAGATAATTTAATTACACTTGAGACCTTGCTTAAACTTCGAAGCAAGGCTCAGGTAGATTCTAACAATAAATATCTCTTTGGCATACCAGGTGACTCCCATAAGCATCTTTCTGCCACTTTGTTAATGAATCGCTATTCAAAATTATGTGGAGCTCAAAACTCAAAATCATTAAGAGGCACAGAACTACGGAAGCATATCGCAACTAAATGCGGAACTATGAATTTAGGAAAAACCGAAGTAAAGGATGTGGCAGATTATTTAGGACACCATGAAAAAATTCATTTAGATTATTATAGATTACCCAATGCTGCTAAAGATATCATTAGAATGTCGAGTATTTTAGAGCAAGTCCAAGGAGATTCTAATGAAAATGGCTTAGAAAACAGCAGTATTGATATTTCCAATATAAATATGGATTGTGAAGATACATCCAAGGAATCTGCTATAGGTAAAAATAAATTTTAATTAATAAAGATTTAAGTTTAGTTCGCAGAAGTTTGTGGCACGAGCCGCTAGACGAATGTCGCAAATCTAGAGAGTGGAAAAGTGATTTGCGTAAAAGTTGTACACAATATTTTTTCTACAACCACGCTTATTAATGAAAGAAATACAGTAATTTATATAGTTATTTGATTTAAACTTTGAACAGGAAGAACTTGCCAAATGAAAATTGAATATACAAAAATCGGTTTTTTAATAATGAATGAATGAAATGAATATCGTTTACTTACTTTTGGTTTATATTTAAAACTTGTACACCGATGATTTCAATATAATAATTATGTTGGATTGTCAAAAAAGTTGACAGGTGATAGGTAGCTTTGTTTGATATTTCGGTGCAGAAAAGTGCCATAGCGTGTACTTTTCGCATTACTTTCACAACGGTTATCGAAAGAATTGAGAAAAGGCCTGCTTTGCGTATAAAAATTTGTGTAGAAAAGCGAGTTTTGCATAGTGGTTGTAGAAAAATAAATTTTTTGATACAGTCTAATAACGTTTATCATGTAATTTTTATTTGATTGATTGGTGCACAAAAATATTTTTACAAAAAAGTGGCAAACTGTCTACTGAATTTGCTTCTTTCATAAAACATTCAATAAATGCTTGTTTCAGATTTTCTGGAAGACAATCAGGATAACTTAAAAAACTATGATACCCGCAGTTATAGTAACATTCAAGAGAGTTGTGATACAAGTGGAGGTTTGAAAGTTTCTTTTGATAAGTTAAACAAAAAAAATACCACCCGGCTATCTTGGACAAAGCAGGAAAAAAATTTGGTGGATAAAGAATTTATTTATTATATTGAAAATCATGAAATGCCAACACCAGCCGAGTGCAATATTTTTCTGGAAAATGAGAAATTGAATAGATCTATTGGCCAATTAAGAGGTTATATTTCCAATGAGATAAGGAGGCGGAAGCATAGTATTTTGGATTTGAATCGTGAAGATAAAGAAAAAAAAGGTTAGGACTTTTTTTAAAATATTATCTACTTTTATATTCAGTGAATTGACCACATCTTTCATTTTCAGTAAATAGAACTCGATGGACGACTGAAGAAAAAACGTTAGTGTTTGAAAATTTTGAAAAATATTTCAAAGAAAAAACACTTCCTTCTCTGGCTCTCTGCAAGCAGATAATTGAGCAGAATGATATATTAAAAAAAAGGAGTCCAGAAATGTTGAAAGCATTTGTAAATAATATGATAAAAAAGCAATGAAAACCTTATAATTGAAGTTTATTTTGTACACAAGTTTCGATTAGTGGTAATTTTCATTAAATGTTTATATAACCTTGTCGATTTTTGTTATTATATTATTAGATTCTTGGTGAAGCGAATGATTTTTATTCTCAACTGGTTCCATAATTGGATAGTTTCATTTTTATGATTGTAGGTATCTGTCATTTCTGCCATAGTAACACATTTTGAAATAAGAACTTTTTACGTTAAGTGTTGTTGTCTACAAGAGCATTATGCTTGTTTGGTGCAACTATTTTGATAAACGAGGTTGAAGCTATACTTCTATATAGGGCGCATTGAATAAAACACCTAAACTCGGTTTAATGATGCAGATTCATGTATTTATTATCAATATGTCCTAACATCAGTTATCATTACATACCAAATTTTAATATAGGTATTTCATAAACTAATTGGACCATTAGATAGGTAGTTCGTCTAAAACGCAACTACTTTCGTTAACGACATTCGTCAGTTCGTCAACATCTTAACCCTTAAAAACATCTTTTGAAAGTTGAATCGGTCGAATTGATCTTAAAAACACAAAAAAAAATGAATTTGGCACAAGTTCATGAAAAGAAATAATGGTATCCATGATAAAATTTTGGGTAAATCTATTAAGTTTTGAAGTAATGAAAAACGGATTTAGTTAAGTATAGCTTTAAAGGCTAACTAACTCTGAGCAACGTGAGAATACATATCTTCTGTATGTTCCTTGTGGTATATTATTCATTAAAATAGTGAGAATACATATTATTGACCATTGCAAAATTTGTGTTAACTTTTAATATAAATCAATAAGTAAAAAATGAATAGATGTTAAATATGCATCTTAAAATGTTTTAAGTCATAATATCTACTCTTATTATACGCTATAGAAAAATAGATTCCCATTAAAAATAAAAATGATATATTATACCACAACGTACCTACAGTTTTAGTTAGCTTTTAATTTGAATCAAACTACAATGTTACTTGATAGGTACCATAGAGAAATATAATATAATGAGAGTTGTCAATGTCAACCCTGCAGTAACAGTAGGCATCACGTTGATCGAAGCGCACCCCGAAGGGGTGGTGGAACTAATTTTTTAAAGCGGGATATTTGGATTGGTAAGTTTGGATTGTGGTAGGTAAATTTTACAATTTGTCTAAAAATTGTTCATCACATATAATTATTTCATCACAAAAAATAAAATTATATTTCATTTTTTGTAATGAAATGATTATAATTAATAAACAATTTCAGGACACATTATTTAGATAGGTAAATGAGAAATCAACACAAATTAAAATTTTTTATTAAACTGCACATAATAACATGATAAATTATCTACATCTATATTATCAATTTATGAAACATTTGTATATTATTAATCTCAAAAGAACATAGGTACTCTTACTACTTATTTCGGTAATTTAATTCGATATCACATCAAATTGCACATTATTTCAAAACTATTCACAAAAACTGCAAAAATTTCAATATCAAGGAGTTGGAAAGTAGATTCTCCAGACAGAAACAGGAACAAAACAAAATAAATAAAATGCAGTACCATAAATTACAAATAAAAAAGAATTATTTTTGTTTACTAGTTCTCTTGCAAAGGTAAAACAAATCTAATACGTATTTTGCATAATAAACCTGTAAATGCATTATTATCAAAATGATCTTTACACAACCTTTGATCCTTGGATTTAGAAGAAAATTCTAAAATTATGAACCACTGTTTACTTTGATTGCTTTGATTAATATCAGATGGAAGTTTGAAAAATGTTTTATTTTTACTACGATGTGGCCAAAAATATTCACAATTACAATTTTTTGCAATACATTTATGACGAGTAATATCCGGGTGGTGATATTTTGAAGGTTCACTTACTCTTATTTCCTTTATTAGAACTAAAATCCTAAAAAAAAATATATAAGTAAAATAATCCTACTCACCATTTTGTTGACACTTTCACTTTGGACACTTTGACTTTGACAAGCAGAAGCTAGATTCACACCAGCCAATGTATGATTGATTTTGTATATTTTCATTTTTAATCACTTAAAAGTTGATATACTAGGATATTTTATAATATTTATCGACATTGAAGGATAAATATTGCATTGTAATGTAATTTATAATATTTTGAACTATTTTATTCCATTTCCCTTATGTAAAAAGTCTTGTAGTTCTCGCGACCGCAGCGACTCGATGTGCGGGTGGTAGCGCAGAAACGTTATGCCGCATACCACCTATGCTTCAATCCGTCTCTTTTTTACTTTGTCTATGATAGGTACTTTAATTTTACCACTTCCAGCTGCTATAGAGAACTATGAAAAAGAATCAATTTTCGATAACCGATTATTCTCGATTGATGGATTATTTTGAAATATATATCGATTAATCGATCACCCGATTAATTGATTATATTTCGATTGAACGATTATTTTGCTCACCCTTACTCAAAAAAAGTATCAAGAAACGCGTTTTATTAACAACATTTACAATATAAGCGAAAAAAACGCGCTATCCCAATAAAAACCGTTCCTGGAACGTGCACTTCACTGGATTCCATTTCTAGTAGACTATCAAATCGTTGGAATGTCATAGAATGAAATATTTCATTTCATATTTTGCCAGAGATATGATCGACTATGAATGGATGGACCTTAATAAAAAATTTGATAACAAAATTTTGCAGTCAAACTTCAAAATATTTTTCATTGTCTAGTTGTTAAATTTTTCCCGTTGTGTCAGTTAGGGATAAAAAGTAATTTCTACTTATTTTTTCTTGACAATGGTAGCTGGAGCGCTACCGACACGTTGAAATAAAGAATTCAAAAATATTATGGTTTAATTTCCCAAGAAATTGAAAAAAGTGAGTATATTATGGTATGGTTAAAATAAAATATGAACAGCTGTTTGGAATGTCTGGCCACTGCAGAGCATTCACGCTGCTCCCATACCTTTTAACGATGATATGCTAAATAAGTTTTTTATTCCTCATTAGTTCATTATTTTATTACGGGCACCGTTAGTTCAAGAGATGAACTAACTATAAGTTTTGTCAGTTTTTACAATCAATTATTGTAATCGTTAAACTGAGCTTTGTAGTATGCAATTTTGAGATAAAAAAACAGGTAGCTGTTGTCCACAAGTCCTACAAATTTTTTTTAATGGTACAACATTTTCCATTCTCAAAGTACGCCCAGGGTGCTGAAATGGAATTTTTTAAGACTTGCGTGTTTGAAAGTTAATACAGCAACAATAGAAACGTAAACTCTAAATGTCAACTTTTAATAATTATAATTGATCTGGCAGGAGTACCTTGTAGATGAATCAAAATAATCGATTAATTGATTATCAATGCATCAATCGGGTGATAGATTAATGGATTATTAAAAAAATTATGTGTCAATTAATCGAACACCCAATTAATCGATTATTTTGCCTCCTCTTGCCCTAATAATTATATTATGCATGTTGAATAATATACTATTACTATCAGCACGTGAAGTACTAATCTATTGTTGATAATTTTCGTCATTTTAATAAGATGGAGGATAAATTATAAACATTGTGAGCACTATAGTTTATATTTTATCATTTCAAACTCACAATATTATCAATATTATGAAATATATAACATTTTTCCATCTAACTTATATATCTGTATTCAAGGACAGTATAAAACATATTATCCATATTAAACGATTGTATAAAATGTTAATTTAGTTTGAGGACAGTATAAATGATATAAACCAACACAATTTATAGACACAAGTTCATTTTTCAGGACAGTATAAAGTATAAAACTTATAAGGTATAAGTCTCAAACTGACAGTTGCGCATATATATATATATATATATATATATATATATATATATATATATATATATATATGTTTGTAAAACGTCAACTTCGGGATCTTTTTTTGGTAGAAGACGTCAAGTTCGGGCTCCGACTGTCAAGTTCGGCTACGTAGCCAAAGTTACACTCAGATTTAGTTCAATAAGTGTAAAGTTCGGCTACGCAAGTTTGACTACACTAATATATAATAGGTTTGTTCCAACCGCAGTCAGAAACGATCAGAGAATAACTGGTCATAGCAAACAACGAGTTATTTCCGCGTAATTCCTATCACTGATTGCAATGGTCGACTATTCTCTGATCGCTTCCGACGGTTTATGACTGCGGTTGGAACAAACCTATTATTTATATATTTACTGACGCCGAAGTTACAGGTTTAGGACGGAGATGTGGGTGGGTGAATAGGGTATCTATAAAATGAATGAAAATGAATGTTTTTTTGTATAATATACCGTTTTATACAATTGTTAGGTGATTTTGCTAAGTTGTTGAGATATAATTATTAGTTGTTGAGATATAATTAGTGTAAATTTTTTGCTTTTTAAATTGGGGGTATCTATAGAGTAGGGAGGGTGAGTGTAAGCGATTTGCGTTATTAGCTATTAGGAGTATTAGGTTATGATTATGTATTTGACGTTTTAAAAGAGACGATTTGATCTATTCATTTTAATTCATTTTAGAGTGAATTTTGATAATAATAGAATGTGATTGGCTATAGCGGGAGTGAAATATTTTTCGTTATTCACTGGTGTGAAAAATTAATATCATTGTGCAGCTAAATATGTAAAAATAATTTGTGTATTATTTAGTCGTGAAGAAAAAAACATTACAATCAAAAATAAAAGCTAAGAACATTGTCAATACAATTATCATCTCAAACTCAAATATGACTGGTAACCATGCAGTGACTTGATTATTTTATATAATATACCTATGTGGGTATGATGTTTTGTGTTTATTTCTTAAGCTTTATACTTACTAAGGTTCTTTCTGCTCTGTGAAAATATTTTTACAATTTCAGATTGTACTTTTTATAACAGATTAAAAATATTCCTTCCAGTTTAACAATATACATTTGAGAAAACCCACTTTTACTAAAATCTAGGTAAGTACCTAACTAATTGTGTGAAATTATGTTCTGTGCACTGTATAACAAATTTTTGCTTGTTAGTAAATAAATAAAATTTATATTTGTCTCATTCACTTCAGTAACAGTTGATATAGAATGTACCCAGTTATCACAATAAGTAAAGTAATTCTAAAATGGAACTACACATTACACAAGCGGTTTATATTCTAATTCAAAAAGATTTTATAGGTACCCTACCTATTAATGTGACAAAAGTATACCCAAATACTTAATTTGGTAGAGGTAGTGATCAAGTGTTCTAGATATCTCCAATATAACAGCTACTAATGGAAAATTTGTTTAAATTATGAATAAGTACATATAATTGTTTTGAATTGTTGGGGGTATTCAAGACCAAAGCGTTACATCACACCACCTGCTGATGTCTTAAGAATTAAAGATTATCCTGTATGACTAGCTATTTTCATTAAAATATAGTTACATCAAACAATCTGTAATTGACTCCAGGCATAAAGAAATAAAAAATTTCTATCAGGTATTGTGAAAATTAATATCGTGTAAAAGAATTTAGACAAGTGCACACCCAATATGAATGATCATATATATATTTGGCATAGGTACCATTAATATTATGTTCAAATGAATATTTTGAAAGTATTGAGTAAGTATGTATATGTCCTACCTATGTTTTAGTTTGTTCTCCTATGACATGTAGGTACTTATTATCTCTTGATTTGAGATGTGAAATCTGAGAAAAAAATAAAATTCAATAGAAGGCGAGTTGGTTGGTGTTCATTTGTAATTATCCAACTTTCATTTTATTATGCGACCCATTGTTTTTTGTTGTAATACAATACCTTAATCCGACATTTTTGTATGGGTACCTAAATTTTTCAGAAAATAAAATTTATAGGTAGGTACCTACAAATTGTTTTGTTGGCTTAAATAACCTGCAAATGTTTAATAAACTGAGAATCTTCTGCTACACATAATGTCACTTTTACTCTTGTATTAAATGTAGGTATTATTTAAGTATGTACTTGAAAAAAGTTTATTTTGTTTGTGATGTATCATGAAAATTTTATGATTTTTGACCATAGGTAATGTTCTTGTATTACCTATTTTATCAAATAAATTTTGTCTTACAAACTATTACTAGGGATTTCATTATCACCCATTTTAAAGTGAAACAATTTGTACAAAACAAAACAAAATTTATTGTATATATATAAAATCAGCATACATTACATCCTACGAATGTAGATAAGCATTTCATAAATAATTATGTAGGTAGTGTTATATTAATTTTCTGCCTCTTTTTCAACTATTTTGGAGACCACAGGGATAAATTATATTTTAAGCTCATCTACTTTTCTTGTATTCTCAATTATTCTCAATTATTTTGTGTATATCTAAAATAATGATGTACCTAATGAAAATTTTATTATAGATAGGTAATTGATGTTTGTTTTGGAAACCAATCTAAAAGCAAATAATATTTATGAATTCTTCATTTGTATCGATTTAACAAATTTTACTTACAAAGCATAATGCTACAAAATTATCCACTTCTTCTGTGTATTTTCAGCTTATATATCTTTGTCTAAAGATTTTCTTTTCTCACCAATTGGCTCGGTAGAGGCTGATGATTAAGGGAGAATCAAATTCTCCAGTTGATCTTGATCAGGGTTTGTTGAGGTACATCAGAGAAAAAACAAAAGGTGTAATACATCACTCTGGCTCAGTTCTAGAAGACTAGAAGCATGTAGCACGAAACTTTTGATACCTAGGTATTGCTATATATATTTTCCAAAAGATACAGGAGAGTATTTCATTTTCCTTTTATCCAACCTGAAAAATGCTTCAAAAATTCTGCAAATTTGATTCTCTTCTCTGGATAGGATTGTTTATTATCAAACACATTAGGGTTTGGACATAGAGAAATAATAAATAATGGGTTTTGGATTCAAAACACCACCAGCTTGGTTTGTACTTTGTAAATAAATTCTAGAAGGTTAACTTTTGGTTTGACAGTTCTGACCTTCTCCTTATTTTAGATTTTAGAAAAAGCTGTTATAGATATGAAGACAAGTTCAAACTGATATTTTAATGCTAAAGTTACCCTGACTAAAAAAATTAACCTCTAAAGATGTTTATAATGTCGACCCCTGAAACAATAAAATAAACAATCAGTTTTATAAAAATATAAAATTTATTCAAGAACCAAACTAAATATTTGTTTTCAAACTGGCTAGGGTTGCTAGATGTCATAATCATAGAAGAAGAAACTGGTTAAATTAAATCGTATTGTCATGTAAATATATAATAATTAATTTTCTTCTACAAAATTCAGGTAGAGCATTATGACATTGTGAATAAAATATTACATAAAGTATAATTTATACTAGATTAGATTTTTGTAGTTATTGGGGTATTGATCAGACCGTGTTGCCAGATGCTGAAGATGAAATTATGGATCATAGTAGAGAAAATTTTCGAATTAACCACAAAATTATGTTACACGCGTATTTTGATTTCTTTAAGCTATGTGCATTTTTCTCTCTTACGTTTGTTTATTTAAAATTAAAAACTGTATAACAAAAACTTTAATTTTTAAAAAAGAGACACTTCTCTGATAAGTTTTTACACGTATCCATATTTTAGAGTTACTTTGACGTAAAAAAATTGCCAAGAAAACCTTTTAAGCAGAAAACGCTATTTCATTTCAGTGCCGTTGGCAGTGACGTCTCATCATTAGAAGTTTTTAATTTTATCCTATACCTAACTAACTAAATAATTTATTTATTATCACGAAAATATTTTGCATAATTTCTAAAAACCTAAATTATGCGAGATAACCAAATTATGTTACAGTTATCGATTATGGTACAGAAATTTTTTGTGAAAATCACTAACAATTCGATAATTATGTTACATCTGGCAACACTGTAACTACAACCTTAAAAAATTATATTGTAAATATCCTTGGGCCCACTGACCTATATAATATGTTTATTTATAGGTCAGTGGGGTTTGGATTACACGGTAATGATTTTCATACGGCGTTGCCGATTTGTAGGAAACCAACAACATTATTGGAAAAATGTTTAACAAAACAAATGGAGAAGTACATAAAACACTAACGTAGAGTCATTATTAATATATTGTTGATGATCACAATTCTATTTTCAAATTATTATTATTACATATTCAGCACCTTGAGCTTTTTTATATTTAAAGGTGTTAGTATAGAATGTGCTTCAGATAACTTTGTCAAAGTATTAAAAGTATACCTCTTTTGTAACAATAATTCCAATGTTCAATCTAATTTCTAATTATAATAGATATTTACGATATGTGTCGTAAAGATTCATATTAGGTACAAGATGACGATGAGAGAATATCGTAAATGAATTTACGATTCGAATATAGGTAGTACAATATATTTTACCTACTACCAATAATATTAATTATTTACTCAAAATTAGTCAATATTCCTGAAATTGATGATATATTAGAATCATAATAATATGTAACAAGCAAGCAGCGCTCATTGTTGATTTTGCGAACTGTCAATTTTGACGCGTTCACTTCAATTTGGTATAATTGTAATAATTGTATCGACATTAGCTCTGACTATGAAAGTGTGGATTCTGATATAGAACTTGCTGCAAATTACGCAATACAAACCCTAGTACCCGCTAAATCCAGCAATAGATACGAAATAGTTATTTACGTAATTAGTGGGATATGGATATTATTAACGCACGCATGTGAAGTTTGCAAGACAAGGCCGTAGGCCGAGTCGTGTAATCACATATAAGTGCGTTAATAATTTCTATCACACGTGTTACGTACAAAATTTTATCTACAAAACAGTTTATTAATATTATCAGTAGTATAATATACAGTACCTATATTATAAAATTTTAAAAAATTCCAATCCAACGTATTTTTAATAATATTGACTGTAAACATAAGGTACTGTGTATCATATTTTGTGACCATATCATCAAAGACAAACAAGGATGTGGAAATAAAATAAATTAGTTATGTCATCAAATTTTCAAATTTGAAACAATCTCCTTTCGGAAATTGAAAATGCAGCTTCCAGTGTTATTTTAAATATTTAATTCTGGTATTAATATGTTTCTAGATCCTCATTACCGCACTAGTGCGGTAATATACTTCATTATGACACTAAAAATAGTGTCAAATCGTACTCGTTACATGACAGTTCAAAAAAAGTCCATCAATTATCATTACGGAACTCATATCAGTATCGTAATATGATATTGTATTACATATTGGTATTATAGTAGGTAAATGTGGGTAATAAACGTCGTAAGGTAAAAGGTAGACATTATATATTTCAAACTTAATACTGCTTAAAATTCAACAAACACAGTTGGTAAATTAACAAGTTTCACAAGTTATCCTGGCGAGGTAGTATGTCATAGATCTGATACCTACTTATTGCAGATAAGAATTGTTATTTGAATAAGAAAATATTCATTTTAGATAGACTTGGCAACACTGACAAAAATTAAAAGTGTAAACCAGGTGTAAACTGGTGTCACGGAATAATAACAATAACAAATACTAACAATACTATAACAATAACAATAGTATTCTGTGCTGGTGTGAACTGTAGGGGGTAAAAACGGTTATTCGCACAGCATGTTATGTTATGTTGAAATGTAGGATACTTCCTGGTTAACAAGGTAATATTGAGCAAAATACGGTGATATTCTGGAATGGCACCAAAACCTTCCCAATGGTAAGTTTTATAATACGTTAATTATTGTCCATCCATTCTATTTACTAGATGTTTTTTTTCAAATAGTTTGAGTAAGTTGCATTTGCATACCTACATGTTCTCTAGATTCTATACCACACTTTATGCAGTAGGAACTAAAATTTTTGTTGAATAATGTTGAATAATCATTGATTTAACACAGAGCCACTATTTTACTTGCTGAAATTTTAAAAATTGGCTAGGATGCTTGAGATGTTTCAAGATTCGTACCCACGTGGGCCACGTGTCTCGTGTCACCAGTTGCTGCATTTAAATCTAAAAAAAATTCTAATTTTTGAATAAGTGATCAATTATTGTTTTGAGAAGAAATGAATCATTTTGTTGATTGAAATTTGAAATATTTGCTAATTTTTTCCGCCCTGATGGAAATTGGAACGTAGGAACATGAAATTTACTTAGATTTCAAGATACAGCTTATTCAAATTATAAAAATGAAGTAATATTTTTGTATTATCTCGTGAACTGCTTGAATTCCTCAAATTTACTTTTGAAAACTCTAAGATATGACAAATATAAACTCTAGTGAAACTTGGCCTTCATTCCGAAGAGAAAAATTCCACAAGATACAAGAAAAGGTATTTGTCAAATTGTGGATTTTACAAAAACTATAAATAGAACATTCAGATTAATCTAAGAATGAAGGATAACCATTACAAAATAGCCATAATTGATTATTATAATATTGCAACCAATACTACATTGATTTTTTTAATCATTACTTTTTAGGTGCCTGAAGTATAAAAGACAATCAACAGCCAATGAAATACCAACTATGGTAAATATTTTGAGTAAAGCTATGGTGGATGTTGAACAGGAAAAAGAGTGCACTGAGTGTATGAATTAAAAATCCTCCTCCTCAAATAAAGTCGTTTGTTGCCTATCAGTCCAAAAAACTTCATCGTAAAGGTTACTCTACCTGCTCATTTTAAAGCTAATTTTATATGAATAATTTCATTAGAATTACTTGAGTGTAAACACTATATATCAGAAATCAAAATATTAACAAGGTTAGTAGTTGCAATTATTTTAAACATGCAAATTATGAAGAATCGGGTGGTTATTTCTAAATTTTTTTTGTAACTAGGATTTCGGAACACTAATATGAACACTATATTGTGATATATTTTTTTTACCTAAAATGAGATTTTTGTAAATGATTTAGAACGGCACGTTCCTACTCAGAATCATTATTTTACTTTTAGTAGTGCAATTTTATTTTTATATTTACTTTTTTTAATATAAGATTTTTGTAGTTGTCAAAGGTATGGAACTCTAAATAGACATACCTTGCATTGAATTTGATTTTTGTTATCTGATAAGTTAGATTTTTAGTTTTGTTTTTTTTTTAGTATGGTAGAATGAGTTTTAAAAAGTTTTTTTTGTTATGAAATAGCTTATGGTCAAAAATTGTTAGTAGTTTTAAAGGAAAATGACTGAATTTACATTCAATTTTCTTGTATAGTTGAAATAAAACTCTATTGAAAGTTGTATTTTATGAAATGTGTTACTCATTTATTTATTTTAAATAAGAAAATACCTTAAATAATTACAAATGTGTTTTAAATATTCATCTCCTCAATATTTAAGTTAACACTAGTTCTTCAATACCAGCATACCTACATCAAGATGGAGTCAATCATGACATACTATTCTGTCTAGAAATTGTTCTCATTGTAGAACCTTGGTCAAGGCTTTGAAAATACCCTAAAAAGCAAGTGACATTGAATATGTACTGGGAAAAAATTACCCATTATGTTGAACATAACTATGGGAATGAATCGATAAGAGGAATGAAGTTTCCAAATATATTTATATTCACTATTTAAAAATACATTATATATTTCAAAATCAACTTTAGCAATTATGAATAATTTTTAATAATATAGTTGAGCATCTCAACTTATCCATAACAATAATTCATAAGCTTGATTTTCATCTTGGGAGATGATTTTAAGGGGTTAAAATTTTGCAGTTACAATTTAAGAAAATTAACAATAACTTTATATTTGGGAGTAAAGTGCCACTACTCTTACTGAGTGCAGGGCAGTGAACATCCAACATATATTTTTCCTCCTGCCCACTTGAACTGTTTATCTTGTCTTTAGCACATTTTCTTTTCTTATCTCTATAGAGGCTGAGAGTCAATAGATAATTAAATTCTTTAGTAGAGCTTGGTCCGGGGCAGAGACAACCCTCCAGTGTTTGTTAAGGTACATCAGGAAAAAATAAGAGCTGTTACGTTATGTATAACGACATAACTCTGGCACATACCACAAAACTTTTTATATTGCAAATATTTGGAAACTACATATATATTTTCCAAAAGATGCAGGGAAGTATGTCATTTTACTTTATTCTCACCTGAAAATGCTTCAGAAATTCTGCAAAAAACTTAGGAACACAAAGGTACTTAATGAGATTATGCTGATTTATAATGATCTAAGATAATGGTAGATCGTGTTTGAGTTTAGTTGGTTTTGCTTTCAATTTTTTTTAAGTTATTTTAATTCCTGAGCCTGCATATTTAATAATATATAATATAGATTGATAGTGGTTTGTTGCAGTTTGTTGTTTGATACTTATTGATCGTGTTTATTTGTTTTTTGTTTTACCACTAAATTGACTGAATTATTGTCAAGTGTCAACTGTCGTGGACATGCCCCCTTTTGGCATTCTTCTTATTTTAGAAATCCTACTTTTATAAAACCATTAGACAAGATAAAACTGATATTCTAACGCTAAAGTTTACTTGACAAAATTAACCTTTACAAATGTTTATAATGCCGACCATTAAACAATTACTTTTATAAAAATATACAATCAATTAATAATTAATGATCAAAATTAGTTTTCAAACTGGCTAGAGATGCTAGATGTCATAATAACAATCCAGAAGAAGAAACTGGAAATTAAAAATTTAATTTTTGTTTAAAAAATAAACAATAAAAATAGCAAAAGCTGCTTATCTGTATTCCCAAAGAAGAATCCAGAAAGTATTTTATATTTTTTCATGCTTTGGAACGTTTATATAGTTTATAACATTTTCTTCGAAGGTATAATAAAATGAAAATTCCACGAGTGAAGTATGTCCATTATAATTCAAATAGAATGTAAATTCCACCACATTCAAACTTCATCAATAATATTGTTTTATAGCCAGTCTCTATCTCCAGGATAGACAAGACAGATCACAGAAGAGATATAGTAGAATTTCAAGTTATGTTTTGTATGTTTGATTCATATAATTTAAACTTTATTTTCAGTAAACACCATCTTCCTATTAGTGTAAGTATCCAATAAACAGCAGACTTTTATTCAATGTTCGAGGATAAATGTTAGTTTAGTTTTTAATAGATAATATACAATTGAATCACTTTCTATTGTAATCCAAATTATTCTACTTTATATTTATGTTACTATTTTTGTGAGAAACAAATAAAATTGTTGGTAGGTATATCCAGTGAACTTTTATCAGTGAGAAGCTAGCTCCTAGCTCCAAACGGGTGAAATTGATCTGGCAACACCGCTCGACCGTTCACGCGCTGAGAGCCGACCGTATTTACGAGGGGCATTTGTTATAAAGCGTATGGGTTTAATCTTTTACATATGAAATATCTACTTTTCTCTGCTTTATTTTGAGAAAAAATTACCATCAAACGTGATTACTCACGTATTGTTTTGTTTTCCATTTGATCAAAATAATCGTATGAATTATTACATTTTATATCGATATTTACTTTATTTTCTCTCCTGTATCTACAAATAATGATGTCCATGGAAAAAAAAATCAGAAATAGATTGATAAAAGTGTATTCTTTAGCTTGTTATATTCAAAAAGTTTTGACAAACGTTCCAAAGGTGAGAAAAAAAATAAAAATCAGATTTTTGAGAAAAGATACTTTACTTTATTTTCTCTCCTGTATCTACAAATAACGATGTCCATGGAAAAAAAATCAGAAATAGATTGGTAAAAATGTATTCTTTAGCTTGTTATATTCAAAAAGTTTTGACAAACGTTCCAAAGGTGAGAAAAAAAATAAAAATCAGATTTTTGAGAAGATACTTTACTTTATTTTCGCTCCTGTATCTAGAAATAATGATGTCCATGGAAAAAAAATCAGAAATAGATTGATAAAAATGTATTCTTTAGCTTGTTATATTCAAAAAGTTTTGACAAACGTTCCAAAGGTGAGAAAAAAAATAAAAATCAGATTTTTGAGAAAAGATACTTTACTTTATTTTCGCTCCTGTATCTAGAAATAATGATGTCCATGGAAAAAAAAATCAGAAATAGATTGATAAAAATGTATTCTTTAGCTTGTTATATTCAAAAAGTTTTGACAAACGTTCCAAAGGTGAGAAAAAAAATAAAAATCAGATTTTTGAAAAAACATACTTTACTTTATTTTCTCTCCTGTATCTAGAAATAATGATGTCCATGGAAAAAAAAATCAGAAATGGATTGGTAAAAATGTATTCTTTAGCTTGTTATATTCAAAAAGTTTTGACAAACGTTCCAAAGGTGAGAAAAAAAATAAAAATCAGATTTTTGAAAAAACATACTTTACTTTATTTTCTCTCCTGTATCTAGAAATAATGATGTCGATGGAAAAAAAAATCAGAAATGGATTGGTAAAAATGTATTCTTTAGCTTGTTATATTCAAAAAGTTTTGACAAACGTTCCAAAGGTGAGAAAAAAAATAAAAATCAGATTTTTGAGAAAAGATACTTTACTTTATTTTCGCTCCTGTATCTAGAAATAATGATGTCCATGGAAAAAAAAATCAGAAATAGATTGATAAAAATGTATTCTTTAGCTTGTTATATTCAAAAAGTTTTGACAAACGTTCCAAAGGTGAGAAAAAAAATAAAAATCAGATTTTTGAAAAAACATACTTTACTTTATTTTCTCTCCTGTATCTAGAAATAATGATGTCCATGGAAAAAAAAATCAGAAATAGATTGATAAAAATGTATTCTTTAGCTTGTTATATTCAAAAAGTTTTGACAAACGTTCCAAAGGTGAGAAAAAAAATAAAAATCAGATTTTTGAAAAAACATACTTTACTTTATTTTCTCTCCTGTATCTAGAAATAATGATGTCCATGGAAAAAAAAATCAGAAATGGATTGGTAAAAATGTATTCTTTAGCTTGTTATATTCAAAAAGTTTTGACAAACGTTCCAAAGGTGAGAAAAAAAATAAAAATCAGATTTTTGAGAAAAGATACTTTACTTTATTTTCTCTCCTGTATCTACAAATAACGATGTCCATGGGAAAAAAAATCAGAAATAGATTGATGAAAGTGTATTCTTTAGCTTGTTATATTCAAAAAGTTTTGACAAACGTTCCAAAGGTGAGAAAAAAAATAAAAATCAGATTTTTGAGAAAAGATACTTTACTTTATTTTCGCTCCTGTATCTAGAAATAACGATGTCCATGGGAAAAAAAATCAGAAATAGATTGGTAAAAATGTATTCTTTAGCTTGATATATTCAAAAAGTTTTGACAAACGTTCCAAAGGTGAGAAAAAAAATAAAAATCAGATTTTTGAAAAAACATACTTTACTTTATTTTCTCTCCTGTATCTAGAAATAACGATGTCCATGGGAAAAAAAATCAGTCTTTTACTTATTTAATCCACTACACTATGATTATATGTAACCATATACCTAATAAATAAAACAAAAATTACCTATATCTCATTTATGTACCATATGAAGGATGAATTGGTTCCACAAAACAAAATTTCACACAATTACCTACATATACTAGTAAAGAATATTACTCGTAGGTAGCATTTCAAAACTGAATGGAATATTTTTAATTTGTATTATACCTGAATAAATAGCAAATACAAAGTCTGAAATCGAACACTTGTTTCCACATCAGAAATTGATAAAAAAGCTAAATGATACTTAATCAGTTTTTTAACTATTAGTTATTATTATAATGTTTTAATAGTAAATCATTAGTTATATATATAGGTACTTACCTACCCTACCAACTTACTATCTTCCAAATTTATTTTTTCATATCTGCATTTACCTTTCAAAAGAATTTTTGTGATAAAAATGGTTTATTATACATATATATATCATTGAAAAACATCCAGATAGTTTACTAGCAATTAACCCATTAGCAACCTTATGTCTAACATTATATTGTAAAGAAAATGAAAACCTTGAACTTTTTGTTAATATTGTGTAATGAGCTACATCAATTGTATAATTGAGAACACTTGTGAAATTTTACTACTTAAACTTTCATAGTTAGTACTTTTTTGTTGTTAAATTCAAATATCCATCTTTGAGAAGTATATATCAGTTAAAATATTGATTACTTATGTCTTGAAAGTTTAAGACAATTCTAAAAAACAAAACAGCTAATTACATTATTATTGTTTATTGTTTGTGTACCTATTGTAAAGAAAATTGCAATAATAATATGTTGTTTGTCCTAGATCCCATCACTTTCATTAACTCTTTTTCAACCACTATTTAATGTTTTTAATACTAGCCCAATATTTCTTAAAGCAACTGCATCAACTCTTTTTGTAAGTTTATACATGCTTCATCCATTTTTAACTTTGCTTCCTGATAAAAGGTGTAGTAACTATGGTGTAATTTAACATTAATTCCCTATTAAGTTTTCTTCTCCAAATGGTCATTTATATTACTTGGTTTATCCATAAAAAATACCTCACACCTTTCTTGGAATTTTTCATATTATAAATAGATTTCCTGTGCTTGTCTTTCGTTCAATTATTAACGATTATATTTCTCAATTCTATTGTTTATATAATATATTCTCGAAAAACTAAGCAAAAGGATACTGTCAAATTTCAATTTAAGATTTTGCAAATATATACTTCTTCACTTTTAAAACTGTCTGTACCCTTTACCTACCAGGCAGCCTGGCCAGTTTTCATAAAAATACATTTCAAATGAAACTAAAAGTTTTGAACTGATATTCTACTTTAATAATATAAACTATAAGTATGAAAATTACAAATTGACAATTATTTCGATATATAGGTACACATAACCTAACCCCTTTAAAAATTTAATTGTACGTACGCCCTACGTAGTCGAACTTGACAGTATATGATGAAGACATGTGACGCCAAACTCACCACTCTACATCATTATATATACCGATGATATACCGGTATATGATATACCGGTATATCATATACTGGACGTCGAACTTGACGTTTAATAAACATATATATATATATATATAAAGGTGTAGCAAGGACACAAACCAGTAGCTTTTTATTTTCCAAAAAGAATGCAGTGACTTGTTTAGAAAAATAATTTTGGTATTTGTTTCTCACAGAATTGCAAAATAGAATAATTAATTAAGTGAGGGGATGATTGACCCAAGCTAAACGTGTAAGTATCTTTTGAACGTATTTTTAACACTCATGAAACCTTAAATATTAATTTCAATTTAACATTGCTTGTCTTATAATTTCCATTGATAATTATCATTAAAATGGTTCAAAGGTAAAAATATGTCACTATTGAAAACATATCAACTTTTTTACAATTTAACACTTGCACGATTTACATTAATAATACTTGTTTGTTTTTTGCGGCAATACTTCCAATATTTTTTTTATTTACAATTTAACACTTCGATAATTTACGTGATAAGTAACATTAAAATGGTTCATAGGTAAAAATATTTTACTATTGAAAAACTTTTTACAATTCAACTTGCGCGATTCACATTAATGGGCAAAATACTTTTTATTCACAATTTAACGTAATATTTCGATCATTCACGGAGTAACATCAAATGGTCCAGAGGAAAAATATTTTGCTATTGGAAGAAACTCAACAACATAATTTTCGACAATACAATTTTCTTTAAACTTTCAATATTTTGGGCAAAATATTAATTTTTCCTTTACAATGTAACGCTCAATTGTTTTTCAATAATTTTCGTAATATTAAATGGTACAGAGGCAAAAAAATATTAGCAATTCAACTTACAGGATTTTCGACAATTTACGTTAATACTTTCAATAAAACACCAAAATGATTTGAAAGTATCAACCTTAATTCATGTTAACAGTTATATAAATTTGAACAGTTTCTCCACTAACTATAGTGATAATATTGAATAATTTTCTTTTTCAGAATCTCCCAACTATCATCCTGATGGGAAGGAGGCACCATCCGCCCCCCTTCACATTTATCCCTATCGGGAGCATAGGCTCCCATGATATATATATATATATATGTGGAGGTGGGGGAGCAGGTTATAACGGTGTGGGCGTTAAATGGTATGTTGTTATGAGAATGTTAAAAGTGTATTATAATTACTGTATCTTTTTTTACAGATCTCACACAATAATAAATATAAATTGTTAAAATATAATAAATATAAATTGTTGAAAATATGTGATTACAGATCTTCCACAATAAATTGTCAAAAATATCTGATTTTTATTCCTTCCCCAACAAAAATAAGTGGGTTCAAACAATTTTTAAGGTGTACTTTTATCAGTCGGCTTTCAAAAGGTCAATGATTTATCACTGTTAATTGATAATAAATTGCTAATTATTCAACCACAAAGTGGGAGCGTGCCGTGGTTAGATAATGGGTCTCCAGTTTGTCGTCATGCAGGCTATAGAGAGTTAATTATAATAGCGCTCCTCTCCGCATACGTTTTATATGACAACGTGACGTTTGACGTCGTGACGTGACAGCTTGGCGTTTGACGTGACAAGGTGACAGCGTGGCGTTTGACGTGACAACATGACGTTTGACGTGACGTTGACAGTTACTTTCAATCAAGCCAGTAGCTTCAAGGAGCTGCTCATTGTTGATTTTGGACGCTCTATATGAATTTTCATTTCTCTATCTAATTGTATTTTTGTTGTTGTACTTAATTTTGTATTTACTTGGCTTCGAGATTTATATTATCTGATCTTTATTTTTTTTTTCAATTGTTACACATTTTGGAATTCAACTTCAATTTGATTTACTTATATTGATTGAGTAAAGTAATCTGATACATTTTGGTTATAGTTTTATTCATTTAGTTCACCATAATTTCAGTTGTTTATCGTGTGGCTCTGCTAGTGTCTACAAGACCAAGGGGTTTCAGACTTGAACCGTCTAAGTCGGTGGCGCGGCTCACTTTTATATTTTTTTTCTTCTACCCTCTACTGCTGAGTTCGGGCATAATTTGCCAGTAGAGAGACCTCTGGCAGAGTACTTTTAGAGAACGAAAAAAAAAGTGGCACGGTATTGGACTATATTTCAAAACACGATCAATCAGAAGATAAATTATTAATTGCTTAGCACGATGAGAGGAAATTGAAGACGTTGGGCATTCTTTGGAATCCTACATTAGATTGTTTGAGGTTTCTGATAAATATTACATTACCCGATAAACAAATAACAAAACGTATCGCGCTATCAACTATATCGCAAACTTATGACCCGTTAGGTCTAAAGTCCAGTTGTGATTAGGGCAAAACTGTTTATGCGGGAGTTATTTAAATTAGGAATCGACTGGGACCAGCCCATACCAGAAGAAGAAGTAAGTAGATGTACTAAGACAGTTCAGCGATCAGTATGGGGAAAACAGTGTGTTAGAGAGAGAGAGTCATGGAGTCAATGAGTGTGAGAGAGAGGGCATTTTTAGTCCGCCATTTTTAGTCCGCGCGTGGCCGCCATAGTCCGCGCCATTTTTAGTCCGCGCGTTGCCATAGTCCGCGGGCTGCCATTTTTATTCCGCGCGTTGCCATAGTCCGCGAAAAAAAACTTCGACTTCAGTGAGATTCGATCCCACAACCTACGGGTCTATAGCAAGGCATTCAACACATGCTGCCATGAGCTCTCATGTGTATTAGATGCGAAGAAAGGTATTGCTGGCGCGACGTAATCGAGACAGATTCGATGACAGCGGGAGCGCTGATATACCAGGTCGGTTAAAAGTAACTCCCAACAGGGCTTTATTAGAAATGTATTTATATTTTCTCTCTCTCTCTTGTCGCTTAGCAGTAGAAAAACAATATTCATGGTTGTTATGTATGTGACACCTATGTCTGAAGTTGACATGACATTGGACAGTTGTTGTTTGGCGGCTAGTATGGCCAGAGAAAGTGAACTTATGTAAAGAGTTTTTGTTTTGATAGAAATAAAGACATACAAACATCAGTACACCTGTTATTGCTCCCTAATATGGCATGGTGTCAGGTGTGAAAGATTTACGCAGCTAGTTCGCGTCAAAAAGTAATAAAGCACGACTTGTTAAGTGTACAGTACTGGGCATTGAAACGGCACAGCTTGTTGAGTGTCAGTAAATTGTTGGAAGCCCTATTACGAATCAAAATGGATTTTAAGCCACCATCGTCGTTATTCAACGAATGTAGCCACGACAATGTTGCAAATAGTTGGCCACTTTGGAAACAGAAATTCAATTTATACCTAATAGCATCTGGTAAGGACAAATCAGCAGAAGATGTTAAAATTGCACCGTTTCTGACATGCATAGGAGATGAGGGCATTGAGATATATAATACCTTTGAGGAGGACAATAAAGCAACATTACTCAAGTTAATACAATCTTATGATGACTATTTTATGCCTAAGAAGATTGTCCCAATGGAAACATTAAATTCCATTCCCTTGTCCAGAATGAAGGTAGTACTATTGACCAATACCTTACAGAACTTAAAAAACAAGCCAAATTATGCAATTTTGTATGTAAAAATCTAGAGTGTGTTCAACCTTATGAAGACAGAATGATTAGAGACAGACTGATAGTAGGTATTAAATGCAAAGAAAGTCAATCAAGATTGCTACGGGAATCCGATTTGTCAGTCAAACATATCACTGATTATTGCAAGAGTGTAGAATTGAGCAAACAGCATGCTAAAACACTAAACCCGTCTAACGAAGCATTTGCAGTAAGAGAATTGAAAAGTTTCAAATGCAGGAAGTGCTTATATGAACATCTCCCAAACAAATGTCCAGCTTTTAGAAAATCTTGTGCTCTGTGTCAAAAAGTTGGGCATTTTGCCAAAGCATGTTTTAATAAGTGCCAGGAAGACCCAAATAACGTAGTTGAACAGGCAATTCATAAGAAAACTACTGAGAGAAATGTTAATGGAGTGTATCAAGAAGATGAACCTCGTTTGCCACCAGAAATATACGTAGATATGGTTAAAAGCCCATGGACGGAAACATTATGTGTGGAAAACGTTCAGGTAAAATTTAAGTTAGACACTGGTGCAGATTGCAGTATCCTGCCAATAAATATTTTAAAAAAAGTAAAATGTAATAAATCTTTAATTAACTGTTCAGTTACTCTTGTTACATATGGTAATTTTAGAATGAAGCCAATTGGCAGAATCAATTTAGTTTGTAAACATAAAGATGTAGTCGGGATTATCAATTTCATTGTAGTGGATGCTGATACTGAAGCATTGCTTGGCCTTAATGATTGTATCAAATTTAGTCTTATACAAAGAATTGACAGCTTTCACTCGTTTCCAATCACTAAAGATGAGGTTTATAACAAATATACACATGTTTTTGAAGGTGTTGGTAAAATCCCTGGGGTGTGCTCAATTGAACTTGATGAAAATGCTAAACCAGTCATTCAGTACCAGCGCAAAGTCCCATTTTCACTGCATGAAAAACTAAAATCCACATTAGACGATCTGGAACAAAAACAAATAATTAAAAAAGTAAATTACCCTACTAGTTGGGTAAATAGTTTAATGATAATTGAAAAGAAAGACCGGTCTTTAAGGATCTGTATAGATCCAAAACCTCTAAATCAGTTTATACGCCGCGAACATTATTTAATCCCCACTGCTAAGGATATTTTAAGTAGGCTCTCAGGAAAACGCATATTTACAGTTATTGATATGAAGGATGGCTTCCATCAATTAGAACTTGATGACACAAGTGCTGATTTATGTACATTTAATTCTCCATTTGGCAGGTATAGGTTTAACAGAGTCCCATTTGGTATATCCAGTGCACCAGAATTGTTTCAAAGAAAGTGCTATGAAATATTTGGAGATATACCAGGTGTGGAAATATACTTTGATGATTTAATCATTTCAGGTGACAATGAAACCAATCATGATTTAACGTTTAGAGAAGTATTACACAGAACAGAACAAAATAATGTTAAGTTTAATTTTAACAAACTCCAATATAAATTAAATCAAGTTACCTTTATGGGCCACATCATTTCTGGTGAGGAAATTAAACCTGATTCTAACAATATTAAAGCTATTTGTGCGATTTCTAGCCCAGTAAATAGAACTGAGGTATTGCGAATTCTGGGCCTATTAAAATTCTTTTCCAAATTCATTCCTAATTTATCAGAACTAACAGCTAGCATACGAAATCTTACCAAGAAAAATGTTCCTTTCCTCTGGACATCTAAGCATGAATCTGAATTGTCTCTTCTTAAAAGATTAATTTCAACACCTCCTATTCTTAAAATTTTTGATCCCAAAAAGCCTATTGTTATTCAATGTGATGCATCAAGTGAAGGACTAGGATGCTGTCTACTACAAGAAGGCCATCCCATTGCATTTGCATCTAGGTGCTTAACAAATTCCGACAAGAATTCGAGAAGAATTCGCGTTCCAAAAATTCCACTATTATGTCTATGGCTATAATGTGCTTGTTCAAACTGACCACAAACCATTAATCCCCATATTTTCAAAACATCTTGATAAAGTGACCGCTCGACTTCAAAGAATGTTGTTAAAACTGTTAAAGTACGACATTAACATCACTCATCTTCCTGATAGAGACATGCTGATAGCAGACATTTTATCTCGAAGCTGCAGAAAAGAGCCAGTTGTAGATGATCCCGAAATGGAGTATGTGATTCATGCCTTATCCAACAATATACCCATGTCAGAAGGAAAAAAACAAATTTTTAGTAATGCCATAGACAATGACCCAACTTTACGTGAAGTAAAGCAATTTTGTTCAAAAACTTAACCCCTGATTTAAAAACGTATTTTAAATTAAAAAACGACATTTATTTATCAAATAATTTGTTATTTTTGGGATACAAGATAATTGTCCCAAATCAGTTGAGAAAGCAAATGCTTTCGTTAGTGCATGAGGCTCACTTTGGGATTCAGAAGTCCAAACTTAGAGCTAGGCAACTATTTTATTGGCCTGGTTTATCAAAAGATGTGGAAAACTTTGTTTCACAGTGTGACATTTGTCAAACAAACCAAAAATCTAACCAAAAGGAGACCCTGCTCTCTCATGCCTAACAGGCCTTGGCAGTATCTGTTTTCTGATTTTTTTGAATTCAAAGGAAGAACATACTTATTGATTGTTGACTCATATTCCAATTGGATTGAGGTCGTTCAAAGTAATACAAAGAACTCAAAAGACGTTGTAAATTTTTGTAAACAAGTATTTTCGCAGTTTGACATTCCAGATAAATTCTACGCAGACAATGTTCCTTACAATTCACAAAACTTCATAAATTTTGCCAAAGACTGGAATTTTGAGGTAGCATTCAGCAGCCCCCATCATCACCAGTCCAATGGCCTCGCAGAAAGATCTGTGGGAATTGTAAAGCAAATGCTAAATAAAGCAAAATCTGAAGCAGACTTAGCACTATTTTTAATGGAATATCGCAGTACCCCATTACCCAATATGGAATATTCCCCGGCTCAGTTGCTCCTTGATAGATCCATCAAGACACGAATACCGATTTCAAAAAAAAACCTCTTACCTCTCCATTTAAATCATACTAAGGTTCAAAGTAAATTATTAGAAAAACAAGAAAGGCAGGCTTTATATTACAACAGAAATGCTAAAGACTTGGAAAAACGGAGGGTGAGAATATCTTAATCCAAAAAGGGAAATTTTGGAAAAAGGGAAAGGTGACTGGTATAGTAAACGACTGATCCTATTTAGTAAAAGACGGTAATGGCACTACTTATAGAAGGAATAGGAAGTATCTTAATAAAACCAATCTACCCTTTGTTCCTAATTCTTTATTATATGACTATGATCTAGATTCACTCGGAGGTGGGACACAACCACTTAATAATAATGAAACCCCAGCCTCTCCCCATCAATTTGAAAACCAAAGTGACCAAGAGGGGGATAATGCATTACAATATATTGCGGGTATGTTTGATAGTCAGGA
Organism: Galerucella nymphaeae; assembly: GCA_963978555.1. Taxonomy (NCBI): domain Eukaryota; kingdom Metazoa; phylum Arthropoda; class Insecta; order Coleoptera; family Chrysomelidae; genus Galerucella; species Galerucella nymphaeae. Next base: position 32,353,873 of record OZ021704.1, on the reverse strand, counting down.
CAACATCCTGATAGTACGGGATGATAGCAATTCAGAGCCTGACAATGATTCTGTAATCAGCCAAAATACTAATGAGAGTGATATTCCTGATAGTGATAAAACTCTACCTAGTGATGTAAGTTTCGATGAATCGCCAGTATACGACGAATCAAATCTAAATACGAGGCCAAGAAGACCTCCTAAGCATTTAGAAGATTATCATCTAGACTTTCATAACTGGGTTGATGAATCGGATTAATTATAGTATAGTATAATAATAATAAAAAAAAAAAGAGAACGTGTTATGTATGTGACACCTATGTCTGAAGTTGACATGACATTGGACAGTTGTTGTTTGGCGGCTAGTATGGCCAGAGAAAGTGAACTTATGTAAAGAGTTTTTGATAGAAATAAAGACATACAAACATCAGTACACCTGTTATTGCTCCATAATATGACAATGGTATCCCCATCGTCGTCAAACGTCACATCGTTACGTCAAACGTCACATCATTACGTCAAACGTCATATCGTTATGTCGTCACGCCAAACGTCACATCGTTATGTCAAACGTCACGTCGTTAAGTCAAACGATCATCAAACGGTTCTACGTATGAGAATGTTCTCTTTCGTTATATGCCTTCAGAAGAGTACAGACGTCGAATTGAAGAGTTTAATAATAGGATTGGTGAATTAAAGAAAGATATTGCTTTCTATGAAGATAAAAGTGAGGTTATGAAACAAATGGAGAATCTTAGTTTATCTGATAAGGAAGGACAGACGTGGAGAAGTCTTCGTATAAACTGGGTGCCTGAAGAGGTCCTAGCCCGTAGACTACCGCAAACTACTTATCCGTTGAGACGTATTCAACCATGTTCAACAGAACAGAAAAGAATATAAAATTAATAACGTTTTCGCCATATCATGTGTAATATTAGTGGCTGTATTTGTTTTAATTTCAAAAAATTTTTGAAAATTGTAAAACGAAAATTCCAATCTTCATGTAATATAAAAGTTGATGACAGAGTGTTTCAATAAAACCCATGTTTTTAGAAAAAACTTTATTTTTTTTTAATATCTGACAATTCGATATTAAGAGGATCAAATTTTCCATCAGCATTCCTCTTATACCTTTTTACAAAAGCTTCTCTACACTTATATGCGTCGACAAATACGTCGTTGACCTCTATATATGCGTTCATACCCATATCAATACCCGTTGTAAATCTAACAACCAGTTTGTTAAGTAGGTATTAATAAAATACACCACATCGTTAACTAACAAGAAGTTTAAAAACATTAAAAACCCGTTCCTTTGCAATTAAATTTTAATTAAGACTTTATATTCAATTGAAAAACTGGTCACAAAAAGGTGAGTAAGAACATGAAATCAAACAGCAATTCCACAATCTTCATGTAATATAAAAGTTGATGACAGAGTGTTTCAATAAAACCCATGTTTTTTAAAAAAACTTTATTTATAATAGTAATACAGTATTTGAAAACCAGTCGCGGAGGCGTTGTACATTTCTTTCGGTACACGAATATACTCCAGTGGCGTGGCAGGGGTTTGGATCGTGGACAAAGTTTCCTGTTGCACACGGCGTACCATCAAATTTGCAAACGTCAATAATATGTGGAAAAATACCGAAAATGTGACATTTCTTTAGCAGAAACTCGGCTTTTTGTTGTCCTCGAACGTAAATGTAGTCTGCGGCGTGCAATAACTTGCTTTTCAATATTTCATTTACTATAGAATATTCTACATCTCCTGAAGAATATCGAATACCATGCACATTTCTTTCCAAGTATGATGTGGTCTTTTTGTCCTCGTTGCTCAATTTGTAAAACGGTTGCGGTGGTGAAAATATGTAATGTGAACTTTTGAAGCCAATTCCTATGGTGAGCTCTTTGGCAACGAAAAGGCCGTCTACGACAAAACCTTGAATGTCTACGAATGCTACTCTCATGTTGACGTCTGCTCGAACACTAACTCACAACATCTAGTTCAAGCTTTTAACAATTTCGGAGAGGGGGAAGTATTCCATTACGCAATCGTGAATTATGATGCAATAGACTTTGGTATTTTCGGGAAAGCCTATGTTTGCTTCAATGTCAAGTTTCACATCGACTGTGGATGCCTTCATGCTTTCCTCCTGTTTTGAACAATCGATAACAAACAATGCTCGTTTCTTGAAAGAAGAATAATCCAGCAGGGGACGCTTTTGTGTGGAGTTTGCGTAGTTGGGATAGAATTCAGTATAGTTAAAATAGGCTTCATTGTAGTCCGTTTTACCAAAATCCAATTGCATTCTTTCATTGGGCCAATAATCACCATTAAGTGACAGTCTTATACTTTGTACATCAGCATTGTCAAATAAAGTCGGGTCAGCTGTACTCGAGTTACGTTTGTCGGTTTGAAAGAAAACAATAACCAAACGAGGTCTTTCAACTGAAGTGGATGTCTTGACAGCCCAAACTTCACGTCTTGCTCCTTTAGTAATTGAAGGTAATTCGTGTAACTCCCACTTCCTGAATGGAATAACTATAGGTTGATCTTTTTGAATGGATTTCATGAGATTTAATTTTATGTCGTCATTAGGAAAGATATGTTCAACTTTTAGCTCAACGCTTGTAATGTTAATTTTAGCTGTTGTAGTGGAGGCATTCTTTTCAGTAATATATAAGCAATCATTATCGTTTCGTGCTCGAACTAGTCGTATTGTTTGACGTCCACATGTAATCATGGAATAATCGTTGAAAATGTTGAAAATATGTTTGAGAGGTATTTGAAGGTTGAAGGACTTGTCGCTTACATTCAAAATAGGATCTTTCGGGTAATTCCAGCCGGCTATAGCCATATGATTGGAATCTTCTTGGTTATAACAGGTCATGGCACGTACGGCGCTTACTATTCCAGGATCTCGAACTGTTTCCATTTCCCTGGCACTTTCACTGTACGTACATGAATCGAATAGAAAGGCTCCAACATTATTTGCTAATTTCACGTCACCAGCTCCGTGTACTTCGAGAGAACCCTTAATGCACAACAATGTTTCGCTCATCGCAAAGAAGGAATCAACCTGATTAATGCTAAACTCCACAATGTCACTGCAATTGAATGATTTTATGAATGGAGCATAGGTTCTATATTCGGCCTTTCGAATTGACTCATCAAACATCGGCTTACGGTAGATATCAAACATCGAAGGCATGTTGTCGTTTTGACGAAGACGTTTTCCATACATGGTTGTCATTTTTCAATTTAAAACCCAACGATTGCAGAACCAATTTGTTTGCGAACGTGAGCTGTTTCAGCTTTGATGGTAGCTTATCTAATGAAGTTGAATGCTCTGTAGACTGTCTTTTATGATTGATTATTAACCCCATCGCGCTCTAAGCTCCAACACCAACGTACTTAGTTCTCCACGAAAGTTTACAGGCTGACCGTCCTGGTCTAAGGCTATGACAGTGATGTTGGTTATTTCACTTTGTGGTATAACGGGTAAGTAGAGCAAATTATGAGGAATTTCGTCAATGGAATATCCTGGATCTACTTGTATGACGAATTCGTAAATGGTATGAGCAGGTCTGTTTGCATCGAAGGCTCCAGTGGTAATGTTACAATCGAAGCGTATGCTAGATACTTTAATAATTTTGACAGGGAGATCTGAAGAGTGTAATTTGTTAGCGTCGAGTATTTTCGGTGAAAAACCCAAAATTCTCCCAAGACTATTATCTTCTTTAAATGAAATTTTATATTTACTAGAAATTTCACATTTTAACGTATTGTGATTGGGTTTTAGTGAAAATATTTCCTCTGGTCTAGTTGAATTACCCGCACCCAACTTATCTCGGATAAACGCTTCAAGATCAGCAATTTCGTAACATCCTGTGGGAAAATCAAAACTTTGAAGCTTGCCCTTGGTTTCGTAGTAGTAAAACTTACAATTTTCAATGTTCGGTATACTGTGATAAGAATGAAAAGATCGTAGAGCTATTTCGTAATCATTTTTCGGATCGAGCACAATAGGCGTAGTAGGTTGGAAGGTAAATTCATGATTGGTGCTGTTAACTCTCAGCAGCTACGACATGATTACTAATGAAATACTAGACATGTCATATCATTTATTTTTTTAATGTTTGTTTACAAAGGAAACGAGTAGCTTGCGAACTCGGAGTGCTGTCACAATGCGTCGTCCAATCAGGTCGGTTGTAATGGATGAAAGGATGAAGGTAGTCGTATTTGTAGTTCAAAATTTCCTTGATATTCATTGGGAAGTTTATGCCACATATCCAACAATTCCCAAGGTCTTACACACTCTATTAAATGTTCAATGGGAAAGTGCTTTAGTTCTTCAGCAGTAAAACTGCACAATGCTTTTCCATGGTAGATGTGTTGTAGTAATAGTTCCGTCATTGCTGTAGAAATTTCAAACACAAATGACCGCAATTGATTTGATCGTAGTTTTGATATTGGATATTGTTGTAGAAAATTCTCGCACTCTTTCCCAGATATTCAACAACTTCTTTCGGCGGCTTCAAGTTGCCAAATGAATCGAAATACTTTACATTGTTGTTTTTCTTTCTGTAAGCTACCCAATGACTTCCGATATTCTTAGAGGTATCCAAATTAACCACTGCACATTCTTGTTTTCGGGGGCCGTCTTTGGGGAGGGTATCCCGCATAAAAACTCCTCGAAAATGGGGTATTTTAAGCGATTTTGCGTAATGTGTTATGTCGAAGTCGGATAGCGCGTGATTGGGTAGCTTTAATAGTTTTTTTTCAAATACAATCCGAAGCCGCCTTTTGGATACTTTTTCAGATACAGGCCAGATCCTACACGTTCCATAGCCTTATTATGACGTACATCTTCTTCCAATTTCTTTTGCGCATGCTTAGCATCAATGACAGTTTTTGCAATTCAAGCAGCACCACCTGACAGTGCTCCCAGTGCCGAAAGGCCAGCAAACAAAGGAATAAGCGGTAGGAAACCTCCGGATTTCGCTACAGGTATCACTCGAGGAACCTCGACTTCTTTTTTGCCACCAAATTCTTTAATAAGTGCTTTGGCTGCTCGTAAGGCAAACGTTGCGGTGTCTTTTAAAGATGTTCCTCTCTTCAATGACTTTCCCACTTTTAGAATAACATCTCGATGCAAGGAACGACGTTTGCGACGATAACCCATTCCCAGCTTTCTTTTCACCCCCAAGCCCAAGCTTTATCTTCAAGTATCTGATCGGCTTTGTGTCGTTCTTCGAGAGACTTATTCTTCCAGTAAGAAATATCGTGTTGTTTACAAGCAGCGTCCAAGGGGTTGATGCCCGGATCTCCACGATCAAGACGTTTTTCCAATTTTGTACCGGCTAAAAAAAGCAATCAATTTTTTAAAGGGTGGAGGGGGTAGTACTTACGTCCACAGTACTGATAGCTAGGTAAGTGAAGTTCGGTAGGTAGCTTATTGATGAGAGAATTTAATAGACCTTCTCCTTCAAACACCAACATTAAGACTGATATTCGTAAGTGGTGACATCTATATTTAAAGAGTAGTACTACGAAAAACAGCACACATAATGAAGAGCAGACTATACCCATTGAAAATCTGGATTTCACCTCAACGCCATCGATCGGCAAACATGGTAAATTGTTACCAAATTCTTTCCGTGCCATTATATGTGGCCCCAGTGGGTGTGGTAAGACGAACGCCGTGCTGGCGCTCCTATTCAATCCAAATGGTGCGGAATTCAAAAAGGTTTATGTCTATTCAAAATGGTTATTTCAACCAAAGTACCAATTGCTGCAAGAAGTTATAGCACAAGTCAAGGGTGTTGGGTATTTCCCATTTAAAGACAATGAGGAAATAATTAGTCCAGAGAAAGCTCGACCAAATTCCATCTTTTTATTCGATGACGTTGCATGTGACGGTCAACAAAAAATTCGTGATTATTACTCCATGTGTAGACATAAAGATATTGATGCTGCATATCTTTGTCAAACATACTCAAAAATACCGAAACAGCTTATTCGCGACAATTGTAATGTTATTGTGTTATTCAAGCAGGATGTGGTGAACTTGAAACATATATTTGACGAACACGTATCTCCTGACATGACATTTGACGTATTTAAAAGTATGTGTTCAAAGTGTTGGTGTGATCGCTATGGTACATTGGTAATTATGAAAGATTTCGCCCTCAATGATGGAAGGTATCGCAAAGGATTCGATAAATATATAAAATTGTAAGCTGCTTTTTTAGTCCACACCAATATGTCTGACGATAAGGTTGCTATTGCATTGCGCAAGAAAAAAGTGTCTGAACTTGCCAGATCGATTCGAAAAAAATACTTGGCATTGAAATTAGGTGAATCAGAGCAAGATGAGTCTATTAATAAACTATTCAAGCCAATATCCAAACCATTAGAAGAAATTGTACAACCCTCGAAGACATTACAAAAATCGATTACAAATTTACAACCGAAGAAGGAAATAAAGAAAGAAGAACCCGATGATGATGTGTTTACACCTTTCCTCGAAACGGAACCGGTGGCTGAAACCGATGAAGCGGGGAATATTCCAATGCCCGAATCTCCAGAAATAATGCGTCCTGAGGTGACACATGAATCCATCCAAGAGTATTTAGATCAATATCCTGAAATTAGTCAATCGTATATCGAAGACTATTTCCAAGATAATGGAAGAATCGATAAAAATTACGGTCCTATCTACAATGACGAACTCGGTTGGAGTTTAGGTACGCGTAGAATTGGATTTGATGGAAGAAACGGCAATATCAACATACTACAAGAGGGAAATAAAGAAGCTGGATCCGTGACTGGTACACCTTATACCAGCTTTTATTCTACCACGATCCAGAAGGTTACACCCAGCAGGATTTGGAGGCATATAAAACCCTTCTAGAGTATACTAGGGTTCACCTAGATACAATCAACCGTCTTAAGGGTTCACGCACCGACAAATATCACAATATTATCAAACCTTTGTTTAGAACAAAATCAGAATCAACGAACCGTCGTCCCTCTACTCGAACACATCAGCTACTAATGGATCGTCTATCAAAAATACCTTCTCCGAAAAGTGGGGGAAAAGTTCTCGATTATCGTTTAACATACAACGAAGACCCTATGGAATACATTTATTGAGATGATCCCAACGAGTTGGTTGAACGTCTAAAGCTACTAATTGCTTCGAAAGAGGCAGGTAATACGTCACACGACAACGAAATAGTAGCAATTATCAATGAACTCAAGGAAGCTGATATAATAGAATAATACAAGTTGAAACTTGTTCATTTCAATTATGTCAGTCGATAAATTCGGACATGGACATCAAACGCCCTATGCGCGTTTACCAGCGAAAATTACGTTCCCTCATACACCGGACGGTAATATTGATATTGGGAATGTGAAAATTTGTAATGTTGAAGAACCGACAGCAAATAGTGACGCTGCAACAAAAAAATATGTTGACGACTTGCGTACTATCAACTCACCACAAACACACGATATAAAGGATTTAGAAGTAGGATTGAACGAAATCAGAAACGAGCTTCATAAGATCGAAATTCCCATATTACAGGCGAATATTACTGACTTACAAAATAAAACTATATTACTGACTTACAAAATAAAACTAACGAAATTAATACATTCATTTCGCGAAATCCCCCAGTAGCAGGTAGGGATATGGCTAAGAAGAAATACGTTGACGATTCAATTGCCACTGCAAAAGTCTTCATTAGAAAAGAATTTAGTGCGAATGCAAGTATACGTGAACTGAAAAACGAATCTGCAGAAAATATCAGAGCCGTGTCTGATTTGAAAAGTAACATTTCAGACATAGTGAACAATATTAAGACATTGGATATAAATATCCATAACCGCATTCACAGTCTGGAGCTGAAGCTAGCCGGTAATACATCATAATATGCACACCAAGGAAAAGATTCAACTCGTAAACGAGCTTCACAAACCGATACGGAAAAAATTCCCTCGGAGACGCACTATCATTAAGGGTCTTGACGATCTTTGGCAAATGGGTCTTGCGGAAATGAGGAATTTTGCATCACAAAATAGGAATCATAAAATGATACTAGTCGTTATTGATAGTTTTTCAAAGTTTGTTTAGACACGTCCACTAAAGACGAAGACCGGAGAGGAGATTACTCGGGCATTCTCGGACATTCTCGCTCATACACGACGAACACCGAAAAATCTACAATCCGATCAGGGAAAGGAATTTTATAACAGCACATTTCAAAATTTGATGAAAAAACACAACATCAATCATTACAGCGTATTTAGTACAATGAAAGCTTCTATGGCTGAGCGTGTTATAAGAACTTTGAAATCGAAACTCTACAAGTATTTCAGTTTAAATGGCACCTACAAATGGATTGATATTCTGCCTGAAATTACTCAAAACTATAACGATACAAAACATTCCACAACAAAATATAAGCCTTCTCAAGTCAACAAATCCAACGAAAAATCTATTTTGAATAACACCTATAGTCATTTGAAGATAGCAGGCCCGCGAAAATTTAAAGTTGGCGACATTGTGCGCATATCCAAGGCAAAACATGTCTTTGAAAAAGGATATACACCCAATTGGACTACAGAACTATTCAAAATCACCAAAGTTAAAATTACCAATCCTGCTACGTATTTACTTGAAGACATGCAAGGTACACCAATCAGCGGTTGCTTCTATGATGAAGAACTACAGAAAACATCGAATCCAGACATTTACTTGGTGGAAAAAGTTCTCAGAAGAAAGGGTAACAAAATTTATGTGAAATGGCTCGGACTAGACAAAAAACATAACAGTTGGATTAATAGAGTTGATGTTTTATAACGTAAAAGGCCACACACGCTATAAATTGGAGTCGCTTCAGATCTCAAACTCAGTTAGCAACATGAGTTATCAAGGTGTCAGTAGTGGTTACGACAGTAGTAGTAGTAGCGATAATAACTATACTGCAGAGCTGGATAGAATTTTGAACAACTATGAGTTTGCTGCAAAATCTGAAAATGTGTACCTGCTTTCAACACAATATACAATTTCCGGTTATGAAGTAAAATGTGGAATTAGTCCGGCAAGATCATTCACGCCTGATGTTATTCTATCTCAGCTGCACAAGTTCAGCAAAATATCTTTCAGCACTTACGAATGGCAGAACTTTATTTCAATAATGACGCAACAGATGAATTTCTTTCGTACCGGAGATGAGTTCAAACCTAATTCGATTCCATGTGGAGACTTCTGCACCATTACCCCATTAAATTACGATGATTGTAAGGTGATTTTTGTTAGAAAACATGACGTTGAGTATTACATGGATGAAGAAGAAGTATCCCAAATTTTAGAAGTAAATAATTTGATTATACAACGTATATCTGTGTTGGAAAATTTGGATTTTTGTCAATATTATTATAATGTTTTGGATTTCTGTAAAAATATCACCCCCGAAAATTCTTTGCAAACTTTATATGCATTTTGTTCCATAACACCAAACGATATGCTAAACAACGCTTTTAGAGAATTTGTATATTTTTATAAACTCAAAGTCATCAATGATTTGAATAAATAGTTATATATATATGTGGTTTTCTTCCCCCAACCGATGACAAAAAAAAACAACTATCCAAAATAATGTTATTTATTTTAAAAAAGAAATACATTTAAAGCAGCATAAAACTTTAATACAGAAACCTCCATAAAAAAAGTACATAAAAGCACACAAAAACGCACAAAAATGTTCCCAAAACGCATACAAATTTATTTAAACGAAATACAATAATCAAAACCAAAGTAAACAAGGGAAGTCATATTTTAGTCAATTATATATTACCGCTCTTGGAAGTTTGTTAATTAAATGTGTGGGGAATCACTTGAAAGAAAAATTTTGCATTCTGGTTCAGTATCACTATCATCAGAATCTATAAATCTGTAACTTTTACGTGGGTACGTATGTAGTGCATTTACACATGATTCGCTGCTTTTAACTGTAAACAGCACTTCATGATAGCAACTTTGACACCAATAAAAATGAGCTTGATATTTATCTGTGAGAAGAGAATCTTTATCTGTTGTTTCATGAAAATTATCAAATACCGCTAATAATGATTTATCTTTGCTCTTGTGAGCTTCTAATAAAATTTCAAAACAATGCTTACAAACGTTAATTTTATAATTGGAGATTCTATAATATGAAACCCATAGGCAATATTCATCCTCATCATGATCATGTTCCCAATTTTTAAGTGATAACACAGTATTTCTTCTAGGTATCGATATATATCTACTACAATCGATATAATCCAAAGGATAAGGGTAAGGCTGATTTTGAGCCAGAACATTTACTGATTTCCATTTTCAGTATGAGAATCTTTTTGCAATATTACATGTCATTGACCATGGTAACGGTGACTCATTAATAAAATTAGCTAATATATTAATATTTTCACAAATTGCTTTTATGCATAATCGGTGTAATCGGAGAGGCTGCTGCTGCTGCTGCGCCATCTACAACAATGGAATTTTATAATGTCCCCAAGGTAGCGTATCGAAAGTATTTGGTATTAAATAGCGTTTATCATCATAAGGACTCAAACCGATTTTTGATTGCTCTACACTATAAACATTATGTCCAAATGACCTAATGCAGCGTTGTGTGGTTATTTTATTTTTCCATTCTCTCAAACATTCCACATAGTCATCAAACGTAATGTTATTTTTAACAACATTATATTTAACGCCTTTGGACTTTTTAACAACTTTACCACCCTGAACCTTGTAACTATACATTTTAGAGCGAAGCCCTACGAAATGAGTCATAATTTTTCCATTATTCTCGTCTTTCATTAAACCTAAAACTTTTTTATTAACTTTAGGAATTCCGTATGGATTATCATCACTATAATCAGATGTAACAAATTGAGATAAATCTGTCTTCATCACCTCCTCATAAGCATCATTACATCGCAATTCGAGGATAAAACTATCTGTATCCATATACATTATCTTACTTCGATCCGGCCCCATTTTTGGTAACATGTAATTATAATGAAAATTGTACATAAAAATTTTAGATAAATCTAGTATTGCCTGCCCTATGTACAAGGGTTTATTGAAAATAATTTCTGACTTTTTTAGTTCGATAGCCACCAAATTTTCCTCCAAAATTGTGCGGCTATGAAATCGAAAACTTGAAATTAAATTTTTAGCCCCATAACGACCCTCCCATGATTTTACTAGCTTAACTACGCGGTGTTTGCGTATATTTTCCATCGTTTTACCAAACACAGCGTTGTTCATTAACTTGAAAAGGTTTTTTTCAAAGTCATTATTGGCTGCTGTCCTCAATCGCGTATTTAGCTCGATGTAGGGCTTCAACCAAGCTGCCTGGCGAAACTTCAAAATTTTATGTATTTTAGTTAAAATTAAGCCATTGACCAGCATTTGTTTCAAGTTTCTGTAGTGTACTGTATATTCTTTTTTATCAGTTGAGTTGTCATTAATTTTGGCAATTTAGCTCCCCCAGGTGGTATGATGTGTTCAGATGCAAATGGGAAGTCCTTGTGTTTGTCGTGCAGTTCTTGTGGATATGATAAATCAACCTGAAGAACGTACCCTTCTTCAGATTCGTCGGGTATTGACATTACGTCAAAATTCGTAAAATCTACCCATTCAAACTTCTCGTAAGGTAGTAGTTCACTCATAGCTTTACCATATAAATTGTTAATGTCAAAATGCATGAGGTACGTCGAGGGTTTTGTGGGATCATATTCTGATATTGTTAGCTTTTGAAAATCGGTTACTGCAAACAGAAATTCCTCCTCTTATGGCGTTTTCCAAAAACAGCACCATGTCCAGATCCTTAAGTATCTCCAATTTACATCGGGTGTATTTGAGCATGCAATCCCACGTATAACCGGGCATAGTGTAGTACCATGCTGGGTCTAGACCGTATATGGAAAAACATTTTTTGCGAAACTGCTCGAACACATCCGCAAGAAGTAAAATATCTGTTTTTAAATACAAGTCTGCATATTCCCCCAACGTTTTAATACCAAAATTTTGCCACACTGCTTGGGCATGAGCATACTTTTCATCATCTATATTTTCATCGGTGAGTTTACTGTAAAAATGCTCAATTGGAGGTAGAGAAGTTTCATTCAGTTCGTCCGAACAATCAATATATTCATAACAAAAAACCCCTTTACCCGTCAATAAATTAAATTTGGCATTATCTAAATTTTGGAACTCTTGCTTTAAAATTTTCTTCTCCGACTGATTGATGTTAACTCGTCGAGAGAAGCTCCCAAGAATCGCAAAGAGTCTATAAACCGCAATTTAATATCATTATTTTCATCTGAATGTAGAGTGAAGGAGATGTATTTATCTTTGTTGATTGGAAGTACGCTCAATTGGCCTTTCTTACATAAATTTGTAATCAAAAAATGGCTGTCATATCCGCTTAAGTTATGAAATATGATGGGAATAACGAATAATTTTTTGAAATTTAAATTGCATGCTTGATGTGCAAATCCCCTAAAATCCCCAGAAAAATGATCGTGATCTCTGACAATCACGTCTTTAATTGCAAATTGTTTATTACATATATGGCAAGCTTTTGCTGCTGCTGTACATTGGTCTTCAATAATAGGAACGATTGTTTTAATTTTTGAATGAACAAATTTGGCAACGTCTGACATTTTACTTGAAAACCAATCCATGCAATCCGCACCGCGATAGCTATCGAAATAAGAAAGACTATTGTCGTAAGAACATTTTACATAGTAGCCAGCACTGTATGGTACATGTTTCTGATATTTATTTGTTGCAGATTGGCAGCAAGGGTCAGTAATTTTTTCCAATTGACACTCAAAATCAGCATAAACGACAAACGGAGCCGTTTGTTGATATGTGAAATTTTTAAATTCTACATGGCTATATTTAGGTACACTCATTTTATATTTATTCAATTTACTGCACAATTTTTCATGTTCAGTTAATTTATCTTTTATTTGAAAATAATTCAGACATCTATCACAAATAAATTTTCTGCCATCATGTTTGTTTAACTGTGAGGAAACTAGTCTTGATAAATTTTTAATCCAGCAGTAATGAAATTTGATTTCTTCCTTATTATCATCTACAGGTGGTGCATCATAATCATTCAATTTTGGATAAAAAGTAAATTTACATGTTTATTCACCTTATTTTTCGTCAATCTAGCTGGTACTACTACATAAAATGATTTCTTTTCCATTTCAATAAGTTCTAAAGCGTAAACGTTTACAGAAATATCATTGAGTTTTTCAAATTTGGCTATTTTTGATAATTCCATTGGACAATCTAAATCTTCTGTTTTCAAAACTGTACTATAATATGGATAGGACCTAGTCAAGTTTATATTTGTACGTGCAGGATAAAGGGCACTAACAATGGCCCAGTAAAAGCAAAATTGATCGGTATTTTTATTATTTACACAACAGTATTTCTTCAAAATTTGTTCTGGAAGTTTAATGTAAGACGAGCCGTTTCCAAGTTTATATTTGTACGTGCAGGATAAAGGGCACTAACAATGGCCCAGTAAAAGCAAAATTGATCGGTATTTTTATTATTTACACAACAGTATTTCTTCAAAATTTGTTCTGGAAGTTTAATGTAAGACGAGCCGTTTCCAATTTCAAATTTATTTATATTTACTGCTAATGATATAATTTTAAATAATGCGCTACCCGACTCTTTTTCCGAAAATTCTGATAATTTATTCAATAGTTTATCTTTGATGTGGTCTTTAAACCACTCTAATACATCAATCGATTTATCAATCACATCGTTTTTGGTATTGAAGTACTTTATGTCTGACATTTCATTTTCACCGTTTTTTTTTTTAAATTCCCCACAAAATGTCGTATTCACTTTCAATGCAGAGTGTTCCGTCAAAAGTTTCCTAATTTTATTTTGAAAAATAACTACACAATCTCCTAAAAATCGGTTCAAGTCTTTATGAAGTAGGTTGACTATAACCCCCGTCTTAATCCTACTCTTAAAACTCGATTCTACATTCGCCCATTTAACTCTACTCTGTAATTTGGAATTTAAACCTGACCCAACATGTCTATTTAAAATTAATTTCCTAAAATGTTCAAAGTGTCCCACGTAAGTTTCTAATTTTCTCAAAGTTCCCATAGATAATTTATTAGGTAACTTTCTACGAATTGCCGCATTACATAATTTTATTTGTCTATGAATTCGTTTTAGCCAAATCTCAGCGTCCCTACTGGTAAATTCATCAAAAAGTATTTTTCTCAATTTTTTCATTGAAATTAACAAACGGTCGGATTGTTCAATTAAAGTGTTAACAGACTTCATTGGATCGGTAAATATATAAATCGAAAAAAATATCACTTACCCTTTTTAATTCTCCTGAATTTCGAAGTATGTTAGGGGGTGTGGCTTCCCCACGTCTATTTGTCCCCTGTATGTGATGTTGAATTTTAGGCTGCTAAACTCCGCTACGTGCGGCCGGTATGTTTCCGTCACCCTCTGGGATAGAAATACAGTCTTGTCTTGTAATTCTAAGAGTACAGCCTCCCCAAATTTGGTTTTCACGATTTGACCCGCTTTAATTTTCACCGGTGTATTTTTAGGTAGATCGGTTAGTTTCACTAAAGATTTTTTTTCTACAAGAGACACACTATTTAGTTTAGTCAGGTCCATCTATAAAGAGATAAAATTTGATGATGATTGAAAACGCGGAACTGATGTTAATTGGAAAAAAACTCACCTTTTTAATTGGTAAAAACTTTTGGTCCTTGGCGCTTCTCAGCAAAAACACTGAAATCAAATTTGATATTGAAGATGCGAAAATAATTACTGCTAAAAAGTTGTTGAAAACTCACCTTTCGTCACACACTGGTTTCTCAGCAAAGATTTTTTGATATGCAAAACTTACGGTTGGCTTCTCAGCAAAAACTACTCTCTCCCGGATTGCGTTTGCTTATTTATGTGTGTCTTCCCCACCGTGTGCAAAATAACACGTATCGTGAGAGTTTTTGCAATTGCGGTGTGATTTCCAGTCTTACTCAAGTTTCCTTTTTACGACCAGTTTTTCGATTGAATATAAAGTCTTAATTAAAATTTAATTGATGTGCAAAGGAACGGGTTTTTAATGTTTTATTAAAAGTATCAAACTTCTTGTTAGTTAACGATGTGTATTAACGATGTGTATTTTATTAATACCTACTTTTCAAACTGGTTGTTGGATTTATTTACAACGGATATTGTAGATTTCTGTAGTGGTCGTGGGAATTTCAAACAATTTGATTATTTGCAAAGTTTAATGATTAATGCGAACGGGTTTTCAATGTACTATTAAAAAGTATCAAACTTCTTGTTAGTTGGATGTGGTGTATATTATTAATACTCAATTTTTTTTAAACTGGTTGTTGTACCTATTTACAACGGGTATTGTAGATTTCTGTAGTGTTCGTGGGAATTTCAAACAATTTGATTTGCAAAGTTTATTTCAAAAATATTATTAAAAGAAGGCGAAAACGTTCATTATCTATATCCTTTTTGTTGACGCAACGACGATGGAGATACCATGAATATTGTTTTTCTACTGCTAAGCGACAATATTCTGAGAGAGAGAAAATATAAATACATTTCTAATAAAGCCCTGTTGGGAGTTACTTTTAACCGACCTGGTATATCAGCGCTCCCGCTGTCATCGAATCTGTCTCGATTACGTCGCGCCAGCAATACCTTTCTTCGCATCTAATACACATGAGAGCTCATGGCAGCATGTGTTGAATGCCTTGCTATAGACCCGAAGGTTGTGGGATCGAATCTCACTGAAGTCGAAGTTTTTTTTCGCGGACTATGGCAACGCGCGGACTAAAAATGGCGCGGACGCCACACACTCTCCTGTAAAGGTACGATTATGCGGATTCGCGGACGCTTCGGAACGAACCTACGGAGCATGTCTGAAACTTAATCTCCGAAAATCAAGACGCTACAATCTCAACTGTTATGTGCAAAAACAAAGGTTGCGCCGATCCGTAAGGTAACTCTGTCTCGTGCTGAGTTACTTGCAGCACATTTATTAGCAAAATTAGTGAATACGGTTGTTCGGGAAATTCTTGATATTGAAATTTCTGAAATTAGCCTGTTTTCAGACCCAACAATTGTTTTGTCATGGTTGAAAATAGACCCTAGCAGATTAAAAACCTTTGTCGCCAATCGAGTAGCGCAAATCAATGAATTAACAGACATTACAAAAAGAATGCACGGTATGTCTGGTCTTGATTCCATTGATAGAAGATTTTGCAAATTACAGGACGAGTTCTTGAAAAAGTACAATTTGAAGGGAGACAGATACGGTAACCCAAAAGACTTAACTCGAGGTAAGTCTAGCATTGCAGACAGGATGACTACCTCTCAAAAAAGCAGGAGTACCAAAGCCATGTCCACTACACAGGAATGCGGATTTTGTAGACAAGATGAGTGTAAATGTTCACGCCCCACGAAGGAAGAACTTATTGCGGACCTTTCGAACATTGATACGGACATAGATTATGAGTTACCAGGCGTCACCTGTGCGGCGGCTGAATCGCACAAACAGGACAAACTATATCACAGCACTGTCAATCACATCCTAGATCTCTGAACGCCCCGGACTGAACTAATTTAAATGACTTTTTCTCAGTTCTCAGTTATGGATGCAACTGTCTGACAGATTTTGTTAGTTCTCAATCAGAAAAGACAATTTTATTTTCAAGTTAAAAATGCTTTTAGAACTGTTTTTTTTTCGTATCAAAAATGTATTTATTTGAATTATATGAATGTTTTGAAAATGTCTGTTGTCAACCCCTAAACATGGAAACTCACATTACTTTTTTTTAAGCTATGATTTTAGTCTCTGGCAGAGAAAGTTTATTTATTGGATGGATAATTCTTTCGAATTAGATAGCTAACAGAATTAATTTTACCTACTGTGTATGGCGATCAAAATTGAAAGTGAGAAATTGTCTCCAGGGGTTGACCTGTTGAGTGTATGTAGGTTCTAAAATGTAATTTCCAGGCTGTTGGGCCAATGGAAATTAAATTGTAGCCCTTCAATGGGCCTTTACAATATCAGTGAATAGTGTTTGAATTGTTGTAATGGGGCAATGATGGCCTTCCAAATAAAATAAAGGCTTAGAGACTCGGGCCCGACTGTCGGCCGTAGTGACCTATATATACTGGGCTTCTAAATGAAAAAGTTAATTGGCCAGAGTTACTAAGGGAGGGGAACAGTTAGTGGGCAGTTAATTTCCCAGACCAAAATGTTTGCTGGGAACCCTCAATTATGATAGAACAAATATAACTGACGATCCTGGAAAAACCAAGGTTCTTGTCATAGTTTAAGCTACGAAAAGAGATTAAACTATGGGGTACCACAAGGAACGGTATTAGGACCTCTTCTCTTCTCAGTATACATAAATGGTCTACTTACCCAAAATCTTGCTGGAAAAGTTTAGTTTTGCTGATGATACAGCAATTCTGTATTCATCAGACTCGTGGGATAATTTAAAATCAAATGCTGAGGAGGATCTAAAGAAAATAATTGACTGGTTTGATCATCATCCTTTAACCATAAATTTTGAAAAACTTTTTTCATCCCGTTTGTGAGTTATGAAAATCATTTATCATTGTAAACCTCCCTAGACGCCGATATGTTGGAAAAACACATAGAAATTAAATGTACGAATGATATTAGGAATAACGGTTGATTCACATTTGAGATGGGACCATCATATCCAACAAGTTACCAAAACTCTTAGAATAATGTTGTATAAATTCAGATATCTAAGTAAAATACTGAATACAAAGCAATTGAAAATCTTATATCATGCCCTAGTGGAATCACGCCTTCAGTATTGTATACTAAGCTGGGGAGCCTGTTCTTATACTCATTTACTCAGACTAGATGTGCTACAAAAAAGAATATTAAAAATAATTGATAAAAAACCATTACTGTACTCATCGGACTTACTTTTCCACGAAAGCCATGTTTTGTACCTTATACAACTCTATTTTTTTAATGTATTGCTGTATTCCTACAAAAACAAAACACTGCTTCGTAACATTGCTCATCATCATAACACAAGACAAAAAACTAACAACTTTGTAACAACAAACATAGCAAAAAAGACAATAGGAACAAAATGTTTCACTTACCTAGCTGCAAAATTTTTTAACAATCTACCTGATGTATATAAAATTTATTTTTTGAGAATAAGCAGCCTTAATATGTTTAAACAATATTTCAAATCATATCTATTTCAAACAAATAGAAATGCAATCCATCAACTTTTTGAATAAAACAAGTCACCTTCATTAAAAACAAAAAAAAAAGCAAAAATAATGCTGTCACTAATATACCTAATCTTATTAATCTTCTTTTTTGTGATTACTTTATTTTTTATTTTTTGAAGTTTCTTACATTATTTCGACCTTAATACACTGTTAGTTATAAAAAAAATCCCCTGCACAACCACGGTTTCTTGGGGATATCTTTTTATTTCAATGTTATCAATGTGCTTAATCAATATAAATGTATTTGGAATAAATAATATTATTATTATTATTATAAGAGGTGCAAAACACGCACATCGTAAATCGGCTGAATGCAAAAAGTTATTCTAAATTGGCGCCATCTATCTGCAATTGTAAAAAGTAGATACCGAATAAATGTAGTATTCTTTTATACTAAAAATAGATAACTAGAGATAGCCTTATATTTTTCATAACTTACAGACCTTTTTTTAATAAAAGTAGACAATTCAAGTTATCTGGTTTTTATACGTACTTACTCTAATGCTAATAATGGCTAACTAAAGGTAACTAGTTTCTACAGAACTATCATCGCTAAATTTATATGTTAAAAGTTGGCTACTTCAGATACCCATTTATTGCACAAAATATTCATGATTTCTGTTTATGTTATCAGTTGATACCTAAAGATATACAATTTTTTTATCGTACTTTAAGAGGTCAAATTACGATGACTAAGGCCCAGTTGTACGAAGCATAGTTAACCCAGTGTTCAGGGTTAACTCATGGTCAAGGCCATTTGGGTGTTGTATGAAACGTAGTCAACAATTATTTTGGTTAACCCATGAGTTAACTATGCAATTTTCTGAACCATCAGAAATGATGGTTTAACTCAAGTTTATGGAGTTAACTTCAAATTTTGATATGACATGCTATATTATTTACTGTTCTTTTTAACCTATAATTTTACATTTTGTTATTTGCGATGGAAAACATGGATTATTTTGATGAGTTAACGGATGATGAGGATTTTTTGGAAATGATAAGAGAAGTAGAAGAAGGTTTATTTACTCATTTCGATATAACTTATGTGCCTTATTGATATTTTATATTTGAATTTAGGTTTAGTGAGAAACGCTCGTATATTTCGAGCAAGAGTAAATCATTTTGAGAAGTGGACGGAAAATGAATTTTTTGATGGATTTAGAATATCAAAAGGCAGTGCGAGAGAAGTTTTGAATCAAATCAACATTGTATCG
Organism: Galerucella nymphaeae; assembly: GCA_963978555.1. NCBI lineage: Eukaryota > Metazoa > Arthropoda > Insecta > Coleoptera > Chrysomelidae > Galerucella > Galerucella nymphaeae. Next base: position 32,334,282 of record OZ021704.1, on the reverse strand, counting down.
CCTACCAAGAGGTTAGTATTTTGTTACTACATAGGAAAATTCATTACCTGTAACATTTTATTTTAATTTAAGGAGTAAAGCACTTTCCCCAGAAGACATGTTATTAATAACATTGAGGTATTTTGCAGCTGGTTCCATGCTGATTGTTGCTGGTGATTTTTCAGGTGTACATAAATCAACTGCAAGTAGAGTTGTGTATAGAGTATCACGAGCTATTGCCCAATTAAAAAATACCTATATTAAAATGCCAGAAACAGAGGAAGAAAAATCTGAAGTGCGCTTGAATTTTTATAAAATTGCAAAATTTTCAAAGTGTATTGGGGCATTGGACTGTACCCATATAAAAATACAGTCACCAGGAGGTGATACTGCTGAGACATTTCGTAACCGAAAAGGATATTTCTCCTTTAATGTGCAATGTATTTGTGATTCTTCCCTCACTTTAAGAAATATTGCATGTCGTTGGCCAGGATCTACTCATGACTCTACTATTTGGAACAATAGCAGAATTCGAGCTAAATTTGAGAATGGAGAAATGGAAGAAAATGTATTGGTAGGTGATAGTGGCTATTCTATTAAGCAATACTTACTAACTCCATTTTTAAATCCAAGAACACCAGAAGAGCATCTTTTTAACGAGTCTCAAATTCGAACAAGAAACCCTGTTGAAAGGTTTTTTGGAATTTGGAAGCGTCGGTTTCCTATTTTAGCTCAAGGCATACGATTAAAAGTACAACGTGTAGAGGCTGTCGTGGTAGCAACAGCTGTGCTTCAAAATATAGCAACTAACAATGCAGATCCTTTACCTCCACCACTAGATGAGGAGCTCGAGAATCTCATCGAGCAAATGAATAGTATTGATACAATACCTGTGCCCGAAGTTATTGACCCTGTGAATGTTAATAACTTAACTAGGCAGAGGTTTGTAGAATATTTTGGCACATTACGTCAATGAACAAGAATATTTTATTTTCTTATATTATGACCACACAAACTCCTGTTTTGAGATTACTTTAATTTTTGTGATGGAATAAAGGTTTAATAAATGTGAAAATTTCTATTTAAAAGCAAAAATTAAATTTAGTTGAAGTTAATTTATTATAGACATTTGAAATTTTAAAAAAGCTAAGTGAATTAATTATAATGCAGCCAAGAGTTAAACTATGTTATCATTGATTATATTATGTATCATTTTATAATATTGAGGATAAATAAATATACACTTTACAAGAAAAAGTTTTATTAATTGTTTAACTGTTTCTTTAATATATCCATCTTTAATTGATGCTCCTCTTCAGCAAACCTCATTTCTGTTGAATGTTTTTCCCTCTTGTGTTGCATATCCAGTTCATATTTCTCTATCTGCTGTTGCATATCTAATTCGTGCTTTTCACGCATAATCTTTGCTTGTAATGAATCTGTCTCACTTTTGGCTTCAGCCCAGAGAGTCAAACGATTTGACAATTTATTGCGTTGTCCACCTATTGAAAAAAAAAATTGATGCAGTTACTGATTTAATGATTGTTTGAAACTATTTTACAGAATTATACCTACCAACAGTTTTCAAGCATTTTGTCTTTGGGGTTCTGAGAGTTGCTGGAGTATATGAGGACCAGTCTGTACATTTTGAAGTCTGAGGCTCAACTGATTTCGGTGAATCTAAAATATGAAAACATGCTTTACAAGAAATATTTTAATAGATTCTTAATGTTATGTTCTTAGTATATATTATTATGTTGTATCGAACAAATTAATATATTACATTTTTAAATACTTCAACAAATCCTATTACATGTGGTTAGTATTGTAACACAGCTCCTTTTTAAGCAGTCTGTGTAAAATGAAGTGTCTTATTATACATCAATGTTGGCTACTGTATTGGTAAAGCGAACGAAAAAAATTATTTACATAATTAACTATTACTTACTTCTATCTGGTGCTTTTGTGATACCATCAGTTTCATTTATGCTGGAAATATCAATTCGAATTTCTTGCCCAATAGTTGATTGTACTCTAACTCCTTTGGCATTCAATGGTTTTTCTTTGGAATTATAAGACATCCAGTTTGTGTTGGATGTTGATGGAGAGGAAAATTTCTCGGGCACTTCTGATTTTGCATTACTTGTGTTTTCGCTCTCCTCGACAATTACTATAATGAAAATAAATGCAATACTTACATTATATATTATTATGTAATATATATTAAAATAAAATAAGCATACATAAAGTTACATTATTACTTACATATCATTCTGTAGTCATCAAATTCGCTTCTTAAACCCGTTATTTGTGTCCCAAGAATGTCTTTTACTTCCATATCTATTTCGTCGATTTTAATTTTTTTATGTGGACCACCGCCAGTGCCTTGTGCATAACATTTTTCGTCTGCAAATTTTTTCTTCACTCTTTTTTTAATATTCCTATATTTATTTATTAATACGTCCGTTGTTCGTTGTGTACCCACATTAATGGAATTGAATTCTTTAGTCAACTGCAACCACACATTTTTCTTTTGTCGAGAATTTTCTGAATCAGTTCTTTTGCACTCAAGAATACTTTTATATTTTGACATCAAGGCAATTAATGTAGATTCTTCGAAAGAACTAAAATTGGGTGTTCGCTTATTTTCTGATTGAACTTCCATTTTTTCTTATTAAAGACAATACTTAAAATAAAATAAAATCCACAGAGTTTGACATGTATTCAAGTTAATACCAATAATATTGATAAAATGCATAAATGTTACTAGATAATCGTATTACCAACATACAGATATTAATTTGACTGTGGTTCAGCTGATCACATCCTGAACTACTTTCGTACAACGATTGATTGATTTGACCATGGTCAGTAAGTGAACCTGGTTCACCTGACCAATTGGTTAACTACGTTACATACAACTGGCCCTAAGGTAGACATCTGAAGTGATCAAATTATTGCAGTTCAGGGTCAGTTCCGTTGTTTACGTCTATAGATATACCCCGGTATTTGTGATTATTACCTGCAAAATAATGTCCAGGGGTGTTAAAATGGTGAATTTAGTGCTCAAATCAAAAGCTGAAGGTAAGTAAATGTTTTCCTTCTTTGTTTTATTCAAGTATTTCCCAATTTCATACTTAAAAGTTAGTTAAACTCTGTTTTTTTAATTTCATTGCAATATGGACAAAATAATGTAAAACCGTCAATTTGGTGAAATTTTAAACATACAAAAGTCTTGTGTTGCCAACATAGACTGTAGGTTAATTATAATAATAAATATGTATTAGTTTGTCTATCCGACCGTCGGACGGACGGTTGTTGAATTTTTCGTTTTTGTACGGCAGATTTGCGTTCTTCTCGTGTAAAAGATAGATTTTTTAGATTTGCAGGACCGATCTTTAAATACCAGTTTAACCCAAGACGAATCTGAAAAGAATGAATCGGAGGTTGATAAAGGTTTTCGCTGTGAAGATAACTTTAATAAACTTTCTTCAGATGAGGACCAGTGCAAGATCAAACAGACTTCAGTAGCTGTCCCTTTCCATAATGTGTTTATGCAAAAATCTGCTGAGGAACTATTGGGTAAGTTTTATTAATGATGGGTTAATAATACTATTATCTAAATTCCTTATTTTTAGATGCTGGCTCCTCAGAAGGGAATTTTCAAAATGAAAAGAAACATGAGAGCTTTAGCGATTTTTCTCCAGACGAATCTGAATACCTCCCTAGTACTAGTTCTTCGGATTCTGAAGAAGAATCTACTGGAGAAGTTAGAGAAAATCAATTAGTTGGAATGGAGGAACATCCAGAAGTGAGTAATAAACCTCGAAGGAAAAGAAAGAAACCAGAATTGTGGGAAAGAAATATAAGAAAAAAAACAAAGATGAGGGAAAAGAATATAAATCAATAAAAGAGGTGATAAAACCAGCTGCTAAAATGAAGGACTCTTGCAAGAAAACATGTCGATTAAAATGTTTTGATATCCCTGAAGCTCAACGGCTTCAAATTTTTAACGCCTACAATGGACTGGGTAATAACTCGCGCCAACGAGATTTCATCCTTTCTTATTCAGAAAAAAACAAAAAAAAGATTAGGACCACTCAGCACGAAACACTCTAGGCATTAAAAAAGGTGTGGTTGACACGGCTATGGCAAAGCGATCCAAAGAAAATATTTCAGCTTCTGATGGACGGGGAAGGGGAAATAGTAAAACCTTGGATGCCATTTTAGTTCAAGAAATAAAGTCACACATAGAACGTTTTCCATGCGTTCCCTCCCATTATTGCAGAGCCGATTTTAAACGGAAATATTTGGACTCTTTTTTAAGCTTAGCCACCATGTATAGGATGGTGGTCCAATGGTGTCGAGAAAATGGAAGGCCCGAGGGGAAGTTATCCACCTACCGAGATATTTTTAAAGATTATTATAATTTAGGATTTCATAGACCAAAAAAAGACTAATGTCGGATTTGTGTGCACTATAACAGCAAAGCTAATCCGACCGACGAGGAGACGAAAGATTACGGAATACATCAAAAATTGAGAGAGCAAAAGCGTCTGGACAAAGAATTTGCCGTTACCAACGATAAAATGATAGGTTGCAATTTTGACTTGCAACAAGTGTACTTAGTCCTAGTGATCCCACAAACAATGCTTTGTTTTACAAGCGCCGTTTAGCCAGTTATAACTTTACTGTTTATAACGTTGCTAACAAAAAAGGAGATTGCTTTATGTGGCATTAAGGTCAAGGAGGTAGGGGTAGTTGTGGAATTGCAAGCCTTTCATTTAGGTATTTTAAATCTCTTCCAAATTCCGTAGAGGAAATAAGGTGTTTCAGTGATAGATGCGGTGGACAGAACCTTAACAAGTACGTTGTTTCGATGTGCATGTATGCAGTACAAGTAATTGAGAACCTAAAAACCATCCATCTCAAATTTTCAACACCTGGTCATAGTGAAATGGAGTGCGATTCTATGCACTCCGCTATTGACAGTGAATTTAAAAGGGTTGGTAAAGCCAGGCGATTGGAGAACTATTGCCAGAAGTGCAAGGAAAAGAGATCACCCCTATGCTGTGCATGATATTGAAAGCAATGATTTCTTTGATTGGAAGGCATTTGCTAATAGCCAGTTAACCATGAGAAAAACAGATATTAATTACCAGCCCGTTTTATTTCATAAGCTCTGCTGGTTTTACTTTACAAAAGAAAATGCTTACCAATATGGGTGCAAAGAGTCTTTCGATGCTGCTAGTTTTAGACAGGTGGATTGTAAAAAAAAATTCACGCAGACAATCAATCAGTTTACTGCCTTGTTATCCTCAAGGTCATCCTATAACAACAAAAATATGAGGATTTAATGTCCTTGTTTTCCACAAACCCACCTGCATTATGTCGTGATTGTTTGTAAGGTAAGATCTCGGGTAAAATGTTTAAAAACTATCATTGACTTGTTGAATTTTAGGCTAAAACTACTAAAAATGAAAAATGAATGAACAATGTAGAAAAAAGACATTACACAATGCTAACTGCTGTGTCTACAGGAGTTCCTCGAGGAAAAATAATATGAGGACTTTGCACTTTCATGCCTTTCCTAAGAAATCCACAGTCCATGTCACTAATGCTCTTGGCATACTTGAGAAGATAGATCGAAGGAAAGCATGGACAAAGGTTTTATTAATGGGGAAGACAGTAACTAATTCAATGCGTTTTTGCTCTCTTTATTTCCAAGAAAGTTATCTTGCCAAAGGTCGGTTGAAATCAAATTTTCAGCAAAAGGTGATATTTTAACTACTGTTTTATTCTTTTTTTTATTTTTTGGGAAATTAAACCACAATATTTTTGAATTCTTTATTTCAACGTTTCGGTAGCGTTCCAGCTACCGTTGTCAAGAAAAATAAGTAAAAATTGAGTCAAATTGTCAAATTTTTTCCGTTGTGTCAGTTAGGAATGAAAATCAATTTTTACTTATTTTTCTTGACAACGGTAGCTGGAACGCTACCGAAACGTTGAAATAAAGAATTCAAAAATATTGTGGTTTAATTTCCCAAGAAATTGAAAAAAGAATGAATAATATACCACAAGGAACATACAGAAGATACTGTTTTATTGTACATAGGTGCCGCTCTAACTAGCATAAACCGTCCTAGACTGAAAGCTACAGCAGTTCCGTCCCGCAATTTACCCAAAATACAGCACACAAGAAAGTTGCAAAAGGCTGATGATTTTCTAAGAAAACAAAGGTTTGAAATGAGAAGTAGGCTAAGAGATTTGAATACCAATCCACAAACTATCTCTGAGGTTTCACATTCTCATGATGTTAAACATGGTGAAGAAATGGAACACAAGCCTCTGGAATTTGCTGACTTGACAGAAAAAGAACAATGTGTCGTGCAATCATAATTGGACTTGCAATTTGCAGAAAATAAAACTTTAGTGAAATCATTCGAACATAAGGAGGTTCAAGTGACAAGTGGGGATTTGATTATTAGTTTTACAAGCACAATTCAATCTAATGCCCAATTGAATTCATTAATTGGAATTACAAATTTTGGAATGCTGAAAAGTTTAACCAAATTGATTTATGATCTATATCCTGACAAGAAAATCCATAAACTAACTGTGAAGGATAGAATAGTTCTTGTATTTATGAAACCAAAAATGGCTGTCAGATTCACGGTATTATCTTTTTTGTTTAAAGTTGCTCTAAGTACAGTCAGAGTTGTATTCAGTGAGTACATAGCTTACCTAGGTATTGTATTGGAAGATTGTATATGATGGCCAAGTTCAGTTGAAATATCAATGAACTTGCCCCTTTGCTTGGAGAAATTAAAAAACGTAAGGGCGGTACTTGATTGCACTGAGGTACCAGTGCAAAGATCAAAATGCTTTTCATCCCGAATAAGAACTTATTCTCATAATAAGGGGGGGCAAACAATCAAGTCCATCTAAGGCTCTAGTCCAGCTATTCTCAACCGCTGGTCCGACGGACCATTGGTGGTCCGCGGAGAAATTTTGCTGGTCCGCTGACATTTTCCCTATCAACGAAAAAAATTTACTTAATTTAGATCTACGTAATTTATGATCAGTACTCAGTACGACACGGAAGACAAATTCCCGAAATCCCATGTAATTCCTAAAATTGGAAGTAACGAATGTACAGAACATTTTTCATAGAAGCTGTACTTTTGTTGCATGATGTGAATGTGTGTGAAAGGGACCACTGCGGGCGGGCTACCGTCACGTGCGAGGCAATCGCGAAAGCGCGGCGCGCAGACACTGGCTCTATTGGCGACAGAAACAGAAGCAGCTTTAAATTAAATTGTGTTGTGGTCTGGGAGCATCTTTAATTTATTGTTAATTAAACGAAACATTATAATAATTATACATACAGTATGATGCAAAAGTATGGAATAAATTCATTATTTCAGAAACAGACGACTTTTAAAAAAAATCTTAAAACACGTCAATTTTAATTTTTGAATGGCCATCAACTGCTATAGATGTGTTGGACATTACGTCATTAGTGATGGCGTAATGACGTCATCGATGATTTTTTTAAATACAAACCGAGGTCACGTGACAGCTCATTTGAAAGGCCTCCTTATCGCCTTTGCAACAATGTAATCATTTAAATATTTATTTCTACAGTGTTAACCAAAATTATGAACTTTGTTAAGTAACATGGAATTACAATAAATATTCATTCACTGAACTATAATACACTAAGGACCGCCACTGGGAATAAAACAAAATAGTGTTTATTGTTGGTTCCGAAAAAAAATACATTGATAAAAACAATGCTACATTATAATTTGAAATTAATTATTGTAGTAAGTGCTCGGAATTATTTTTACAAAAATATTTAAATCAATATTGTCATTGACTCGTCTTTATTCGTCAATGATCTGTGAATCTGTCAAATAATAGACGTCAAATTTTTACTCTTCAAATTTTTTGCGACATTAATAACAGCATTTACAAAAATGAAACTAACAGAAACAGAACGAATCGAGATTTTAACCATGATTGGTTATGGAGATAGAGTGAGGACTCAAGCAGAAGTTCGTAATTTATTTAATGCTAAATACCCCAATCGCGATCCAATTACTCAATCAGCAGTAAGTAAAATTGAAAAAAAATTTAGAGAAACGGGCCATGTTAAAGATCTTCCCAGAAGCGGTAGAACTTCAATATCCGAAGCCAAAAAACTGGACGTTGTACTGGCGTTTCAAGAAAATCCTCATACAAGTTCTAGGCAGGTCGCACTAGATATGAATGTCCACCAATCAACTGTTGTAAGAGTGCTAAAAAAGGAGAAGTGGCATCCATACAAAGTACATCTGGTCCAGGAGCTATTAGAAGATGACTTTGATAGAAGAATCGAATTCTGCGAAATCGTTATGGAACAATGTAACAGAGATCCGGGTTTCATACAAAAGGTACTTTTTTCAGATGAAGCGTCTTTTATGCTGAACGGTCACGTAAATCGCCAGACATGTCGATATTGGGCAAGTGAAAATCCACATTGGATGGAAGAGTATAGGACACAATATCCCGAGAAGGTGAATGTTTGGGCCGGCATTATAAACAATCAAATTGTAGGGCCATATTTTTTTGAGGAAAACCTAACTGCTGCTAGTTATCTGGAATTTCTTCAAAATTATCTGTTGCCACAGCTGAATCAGCTATTTCCAAATAGAAATGATTTATGGTACCAACAGGATGGGGCTCCCCCACACTATGGCGTTGAGGTACGAAATTACCTTAATAACGTTTTCCCAGGAAGGTGGATAGGAAGAAGGGGGCCTATCGAATGGCCACCAAGGTCTCCAGATTTGACTCCGTTAGACTTTTTTTTGTGGGGATATTTAAAGAGCAGAGTATATCAAAGTCGACCGAATAATGTAGAAGAGTTGAGGGAGCGAATCCGAACGGAAATTGCACAAATAACACCTGAAGTCCTCGAAAACGTTACGAAAGAATTTACTGCTCGCCTTTCTCATTGTATCATTGCTGAAGGTCGGCAATTTGAACATTTGTTGTAATTCAATTGTATGTAAGTAAACATTTATTCCAAGTTAATTGTATTAATAAACCAACAGTTTTGGTTAACCCTGTAGAAATAAATATTTAAATGATTACATTGTTGCAAAGGCGATAAGGAGACCTTTCAAATGAGCTGTCACGTGACCTCGGTTTGTATTTAAAAGAATCGTCGATGACGTCATTACGCCATCACTAATGACGTAATGTCCAACACATCTATAGCAGTTGATGGCCATTCAAAAATTAAAATTGACGTGTTTTAAGATTTTTTTTAAAAGTCGTCTGTTTCTGAAATAATGAATTTATTCCTCACTCTATCTCCATAACCAATCATGGTTAAAATCTCGATTCGTTCTGTTTCTGTTAGTTTCATTTTTGTAAATGCTGTTATTAATGTCGCAAAAAATTTGAAGAGTAAAAATTTGACGTCTATTATTTGACAGATTCACAGATCATTGACGAATAAAGACGAGTCAATGACAATATTGATTTAAATATTTTTGTAAAAATAATTCCGAGCACTTACTACAATAATTAATTTCAAATTATAATGTAGCATTGTTTTTATCAATGTATTTTTTTTCGGAACCAACAATAAACACTATTTTGTTTTATTCCCAGTGGCGGTCCTTAGTGTATTATAGTTCAGTGAATGAATATTTATTGTAATTCCATGTTACTTAACAAAGTTCATAATTTTGGTTAACACTGTAGAAATAAATATTTAAATGATTACATTGTTGCAAAGGCGATAAGGAGACCTTTCAAATGAGCTGTCACGTGACCTCGGTTTGTATTTAAAAAAATCGTCGATGACGTCATTACGCCATCACTAATGACGTAATGTCCAACACATCTATAGCAGTTGATGGCCATTCAAAAATTAAAATTGACGTGTTTTAAGATTTTTTTTAAAAGTCGTCTGTTTCTGAAATAATGAATTTATTCCATACTTTTGCATCATACTGTATATTTAACTGGATTGAACTAATATAAAGGTAAGTTTACTCATTATTAATAGATTATAGACACCCACACCTCGCTTTGCGTTGACTTTTAGTTAAAAAGGGGAGTTTTGATGGCATGGCCCAATTTCCTAGAAACCAAAGTAGTGCAATCTTTTAGAAAACAGAAAAATTCGAACCATTTAAAAAAAAAATAAATAATAAAAACTGGAACCTACAACAACGTAACAACAACGTAATATCGGAAATCTAACGACGCGCTATGAAAATTAGTACTAATTAAGCAGCGACGCAACTTCGAAAAAACGCAAAACGAAACGACGCAAAGCGAGGTACGGATGTTCTTATATAGACACTAATAAAAAATATTTTTAACCCTTAGTAACATGAACCGTAAACAAGGCATGCTGTTTAATTTTTTGAATACCGGTTCAACGTCTCAAAAAAATGACCGCAAAGCAGAACTTCCGCCAGCAAAAAAGACGAAACTAATTATCAGACGCTACAACCCTGAATATTTAAAATATGGTTTTATTCTTTGGCCCAAATCTACGGAAGAAGATGTACGTCCGATGTGTATCATTTGCCATGAAGTTCTAGTAAATGATGCTATGAAACCATCTAAAATGTTACGACATCTGAAGGCTATACATTCTGAGCTGGAAAATAAATCGCGTGAATATTTTGAGCGTAAAAAACAAGAGTTCGAATTGCAAACAAAAGCATTTAAAAAAAATTTTATTTCGAACAAGTCACTACTAAAATGCTCGTACTTAGTTGCCCTCCGAATTGCTAAAACCAAAAAATCATTCACCACCGGGGAAAATTTAATAAAACCAGTTTTAATAGACGTTTGTTTGGAGATGTTTGGACAAGCTGCTGTTGATAAAATCAAATCGATTCCCTTATCTAATGATACTATGAGAAGAAGAATTGAAAAGTTATCAGAGAATTTGGAATATCAGTTAATTCAAAAGATAAAGGAATCAACACTTTTTGCTATACAAATTGATGAATCATGCGATATTTCCCAAAAAGCTATATTAATTTGCTACGTTAGATATATCGATTTTATTTTGGAGGAAATAAAAGAAGAATTCTTGTGTTGTATAGAATTGGTTTCATATACAACAAGTGATGAGATACGCACTTAATTCTTATATTATTAAACATTCTTTACAATGGAAAAATTGCGTAGGTGTATGTACCGATGGGGCGGCTAGTATGGTTGGCAGACATTCTGGTGTTACTAAAAGAATTCAGCAAGCAGCAAATTCTGATTTATTGATGACCCACTGTATAATACACAGACAACATTTAGCTGCGAAAAATTTATCCACAGAATTAAATGAGGTTTTAGCGGCATCTATAAAAATTATTAATTTTATTAAAAAAAGCGATTTAAATTGCAGATTATTCGCAATATTTTGTCAGGAGGTTGGTGCCGAACATGAGCAATTATTACTTCATACAGAAGTTCGATGGCTCTCGCGGGGTAAAATTTTAACCAGACTTTTTGAATTAAGGATGGAAGTAGAAATATTTTTAAGAGACAAAAATAATCCTTTAAGCATGCATTTGTCTGATGTAGAATGGGTTGCAAAACTAGCATATTTAAGTGATATATTTTCATATATCAACGATTTAAATTTAAGTTTACAAGGCGATTCCATAAATGCGTTTCATTTATTCAATAAAATAGATGGATTTAAGAAAAAAATTAATTTTTGGGTGGATAAAGTAAATAAAAATAATATTGATATTTTTAATAATTATTTTGATTTTGGAGATCTCAACGCACAAATAGGGAGAGAGGATTATATAAGCCATGTAGCAGGAAAAGAGACGATACACGAGAAAACGAACGATAACGGACAAAGGTTATGTAATCTCGCAGCGAGGGAAAACTTTATAATAAGCAGTACTAAATTCCGGCATAGTAAAAATCATAAAATGACTTGGATATCACCAGACCAAAATGTGTATTCCCAAATAGACCACATACTGGTAAACAAAAGAAAACAAACATCAATAAAAGATATCAGAACATACAGAGGAGCGTGTGCAGACTCCGACCACTTCTTGGTAATGGCTAAAATAAAACAAAAAATAAGGAAAACATCAGATATACATTATAAAAACAAGAAATGGAACGTGGACAAGTTTAAAAATGAAAATATAAGAGAAGAATACGCAACACAAATAGAGAACCTCCTATCACAAGGCGAAAGCCAACAAGAAACAGTAAAGTCTGAATGGAGCAACATAAAGAAATGTTTGGAAGCTGCAGCGGAAACACAGTTAGGTACGAAGAAAAATGGGAAAAGACAAGAGTGGTTTGACAGGACATGCAATAATGTGGTAGAGAAGAAAGCCAAAGCAAGATTAAAATGGATAAAAACTAATAATCTAGAGGACAGGAATGAATACGAAAAAATAAGGAAGGAAAGCAATAAAATAATTAGAAAGAAAAAACGAGAGTGGATAGATAATAATATCAGAGAAATAGAAAAAGAAAAGTCGAGAGGAAATACGAAAGGCTTCTATAAAAAAATTAACGAAAGCAATAAGACGTATAAGGGCAAAACAAAAGGAATTAAAAACAAGGAAGGAAGGCTGACAGAAGAAGAACACCAGTATAAACAAACATGGGTAGATCACTTTAGGGAACTATTAACGGAACCAAATTACTTGGATGAAGATGAAGTGGTAACAGATGATAATAACCAAGAGACATTGCTAGAAGAACCAACAATTGAGGAGGTCAAGGAAATAATAAATAAGAGCAGAAATGGAAAAGCACCTGGAAAGGATGGAATAAACATAGAACTAATTAAATATGGAGGGAATACTCTACATAAAAGAATATATTATCTGATTGAAAAAATATGGAACGAGGAAAGGATGCCGGAAGAATGGGAAATTGGACAAATTGTCACTCTACATAAGAAAGGAGACCAACATGAATGTAAAAACTACAGAGGAATCACATTATTAAACGTTGCCTACAAAATATTATCTGCGTTAATTAACAGGAGACTTGTAAAAAATACAAAGGAAGTGATAGGGCAATACCAATGCGGCTTCACAAAGGGCAGATCAACAACTGATGCTATACACACATTAAAACAAATAATGGAAAAAGTGCATGAATACAGATTAGACATCGAAATGCTCTTCATCGATTTTCAACAAGCCTTCGACTCAATAAAAAGAAGTGAACTCATGAAAGCATTAAAAGAACAAGGAGTAGATGCAAAATTGAGAAGGCTAATCAAAATGACCATGAATGAAACAAGGATCAGTATAATAACGCAAAAAGGAGAAACAGATCAATTTATGATTAATAAAGGGGTAAGACAAGGTGACGCATTGTCCACAACGCTATTCAATCTATCATTAGAACATACAATGAGAAAACTACACAAGGGTACCTTAAGATCAAGTGGCAGCCAAATAATAGCCTATGCGGACGATATCGTGCTTATAACCAAAAGAAGAAAAATCATGGAAAATATGCTAAAGGAGATAGTCACAGAGGGAGGGAAAATGGGGCTAAAAATAAATGAAAGTAAAACTAAGCTAATGAGAATTGGAAACCTAAGCCAAAAAGGAAAAATAAAAATCAACGATTATGAATTTGAAGAAGTTGAAAAATATAAATATTTGGGGGTTATGATTAGCAACACTGGAGATAGAGCCACTGAAATTGAAGAAAAGATACACGCTACAAATAGAGCCTACCACGCAAATAAAAAGCTACTTAAAAGTAAAATTTTAACGAAGCAAACAAAATTAAATATATATAAAACGATAATAAGGCCAATTATGATGTACTCAGCAGAGACAATGACGTTAACAAAGAAGGAAGAGGAAAAATTAAGAATAACTGAGAGGAAGATCTTGACAGCAATATTGGGACCTGTAAAAATGGATGAAAATGAATATAGAAGTAGAACAAATCGTGAAATTTTGGACGAAGTGAGAGGCGAAGACATAGTAAAAAGAATAAAAGTACAACGAGTTAAATGGCTAGGGCATGTATGGAGAGAAGGAGCTAAATCAGTAACCTACAATATCTTGCAGTGGAATCCAGGAGGAAGGAGGAGACGCGGAGGACCCAGGTCAAAATGGCAAAATGAGGTAGAGGTGGACCTTAGTAGAGCAGAAGTAACAAACTGGAAAGAGAAAACAAGAAATATGAAATTATGGAGAAACATAAGTGAAAGAATTTAAACGCATAACGGGGACTGATCCACCCCAATTAAGCGGATCTAGAAAGCAAACGCGGCATAACCCCACATGGGGTGTCAAGCCATATATATATATATATATATTTTGATTTTGTTAATTTGCAACAAAGTATAAACTTATCAAAATTAAATACAATCATTGGGCAACACTTACAATCATTAAATATTAGTTTCGCAAAATATTTCCCATCTGAAAAAACCACGTGTGAAAGAAATGTGTGGATAACAAACCCTTTTTTAACATATGACAGTAGTCAGTTAATTTTAAATGACAGAGAATATGAGTCGCTCCTTGAAATTAGTGCAGATATTATGTTAAAAGCTAGTTTTTCAACAATGTCTATTGATAAATTTTGGATCAAGTTGAAAAATGAATATCCATCTCTATACGACAAAGCCATGAAAATGTTACTCCCTTTCGCAACTACATACTTATGTGAATCGGGATTTTCTTCTATGACAGTTATAAAAAATAAATTTAGAAATCGGCTCTCTGTTATTTTACCGCTCCGACTTAGCTTGTCTAATTTGGAACCAACAATTGACAAGTTGATTGAAGAAGAGCAGCAGCAATCTTCTCATTAACAATATATTCATATACAATGCGCTTTGATTATTTTTATAATTTCTGGTTTTTTGTTTTAATCTTGCTTAAGGTTTGTTCATTGATTTAATTTGTTGGTAATTGTAAGAATGATATTTTTGTTTTGGTCCTACATTCATGGGTTTGTGATTTTTTTTTTATAACTCTGTCATTTTTATTAAAGTTTTATATACTTACCTACTTATTATTATTATATGTACATATGTATATTATATACCTATACATTTAAATATTACTGTAAGCAAAATGTTACAACTAACTTGCGCGATAGTTCTTTATAATAAAAATTTGTTGTTAAGAAAATATCACTGGTCCGCAATTTTTTTTTAACAAATCTACTGGTCCGCGGGCCAAAAAAGGTTGAGAAACGCTGCCTAGTCCATATTGAAAGGGCAGACCAGCGTATGAAGCATATGAAATATTGAGAGTTGCTCTGCCATGGACTTTGCTCAAAGATGTAGATGACATAATTAAAGTCATAAGTGCCATGGTAAACCTGCAAACCCCTATATTATATGATGACAAATCCAATGCAAAGATCAAAATGCTTATCATGCCGAAGTAGAACTTATTCTCAATATAATCGGGGGCAAACAATCAAGTTCATGACAGGTGTTAGTCCATCTGGGCATATAACTTTTGTTTCAGTTTGTTATGGTGGAAGGTGTTCAGATAAAGCTATATTCGAGCAGAGCAATTTAATCGAAAAACTAGTACCTTTCACAGATTCTATCATAGTAGATAAGGGGTTTCTAATTGAGAATATTTGTCACAAATATTTTGTCAGTTTAAATAGACCTTTTTCCTTGCGACATAAAATACAATTTACCAAACAGGAACCTGATCTGAATGTTGGTATATCTAAGGCTAAGTGCCATGGTAAACCTGCAAACCCCTATTTTAGATGATGACAAATTCATGAAGAATTAATATTCATTAATGCAAAATGCTAGAAATAGAAAATTTTAGAGTTCATAGGGCCAAGAAAAAATGTACACAAAATTCAGTTTTCTTCAAAGGTGTACAGGTTTTCAATAATTTGCCTGAAGATATTAAATGCAGGCATAATAATATTTAAGAGAAAACTGAGTGATTACTTGCTGACTAGTTGATGTTTTTTTGTGTTATGTTTTGTAAAATTGAATTCGTTTTATCATTTTAAATATATTTTGAATAATAGACGAATTAATTTTCACGAATTACAGGTATTTTTTTCATGAGTTTTGAAGAAGGGTGATTAAATAAAGCTTTTTTGGGGTCTTTAAGACTGTTTTCATGTATGTGATACTCTACAAAATAAACTCAAAAATACTCCAACTTTTCTTTATTTTCACATATAAAATGAATCATGTAGTTTAAGTAATTTCTTGAATTTGTATCTACCAGCTGCCTGCTTAAATCTTCATCAAATGGTACAGTTATATTTATGAAGGATTTTGAAAATGTTGAGTATGATATTAAATCGCATCGGGTCAAGTTCAAAAGAGCCATGCTCAATTGTACTTGACCATAATAGGCATGTTTGTTCTTCAGCCTAACCCCGTTGTTTCAAATTTCCAAGTAGTTGCATTCATTTGCGAAGTCTATTGCACCCTTTGTTTTGCCTACAAATGAAAGATATTTATTCAGGTTCGTTATTATGATTATGAGTGAGTATATTACCAACAAAAGGACCTTTAATTTCAAGCAGCCTAGATAGATTTCCTTCGTCAATGACAATACCATCGGGTGAGTATCCTAACCATGGATATGGCTGGCAAATAATAAACCCAGGTTCAATTACATTCACCTCCAAATTTTCTCTATACTTATTAAGTGCTTCTTTCTTATGATGTATACCATGCTGTACAAATTTATTTGTGAACCCTTTAGGAAAGAAGTAGTTCAAACTCTTGTTGTTTCAATCTGTTAGTCTATAGGTAATATAGAATGGCACCGGAAACCTGAAAAACACATTTTATCATTCCTACTTTTGGGAATTTCGTTAAATATTCATACCTGTTAACCTATACTTCCGATGAATTTTCCAACCTTCACTTCCACTACAACAACTGACAATTATTTCCGATATGTCTACATCACAGAGAGTCGAATAAAACCTTTTGCAACACTCTCGCAATTTGTAGTTGGTTTCATTAAAATTCAAACCCAACAAAAATATTGAATCTTCCAAGTGTGAGACCAGCGGATTCAGCCAATTTGGAGATGTTTTTTTAGTCTTATTGTTCTAGTCAAATACTCACATATGCTTACTCAGTGCAGAATAAAGATGAGTGGATATTAATAGAGATGAACATATTTCTTTCTCAACCTGTAAAAGTGGCCTACAAAGTTTTTTAGCAGCCATCTTTTTGACACAAGTTAGGCTAATTGGTTGAGCCTCGTAATCCTCCTCAAGTGCCTTCTTGTGTGTTCTCCAATGGCACTCCACATCAGTGCTTGACAATGTCTCAAGTGATAAAACATCTCCCCTGCAATCAATATAACAATCTGAATTAATAAGACCTTTTTTCAAGTAAAGAAAAAATTACCTTGTACATTTTAAAAGTGTGGCTGAAATGTGTTTTCCTGAAGCTCCAGCTTTGCAGCTACATGTAAATTGAACAATTTTCCATGTCCCTGTTTAAAAATCAGTTTCTAACCATCCAGAGACTTCATGAGGTTTTCCAGTTAGAAGCGCACTGGTTTGGAGGCAAAGTGCAATGAGTTTAATGGCTGAGTGAACATCATTTTCATTGTATTTGCGGTCGCAAATGCCACAAAGAATCGAATGCCTACTGTTTAGGATTGTTTAGCACGAAGCACCTACTCTCATGTGTTGCATCCAAATATGCAAATACAGTGGTCAAACTCAAATACACCTCCGGGTTTTCCATAACTGTTGATAACTGAAAAATCTGATCCGATTTAATACCAATTTTAAACCATTTCAAAACGTTATGTTTTCTCACAGTTTGTTATTTTCCTCTACACACTATAATCAATTGTCCAAAACACACACAAAAATCCAAATACCACTTTTTTACAGTTCACAAACAACTAAAACATACAACTCAACCACTAACTTCGTATACAAACTGACGCCACAAACAAAGAGATTACTCACAATCCTCCATATTTGTTTGTCTTGTAGCGCCCTCTACGGTGGCCGAAATCGCGGATAGTCGATGTTACATCACGCATGACTTTTTATTCTATAAACACTTATGATCTCTTGTAATAAGTTGCTAATAATTACACTTTGTTAAATAAGTGAAATTCTTAAAATTATTTACTACTAACACAACATGGTCCTTCGAACTTGGATGGAAAACGTTGAATCTTCGAACTTGGATGGAAAACATTGATTCTTCGAGCTTCAATGAAAATGCATTTTGCTGACAACACTACAGGTTAGTGCCTCCTTTTCTACACCATGCCATATGGAACACAATTTTATTTGACATAAACTAGGTACCTACTTTACTTTACGAACCACAGACGTTCATTTATTTAACATTTATATATTTCACAGTTAATTCAATACATTTATTCCACCATTTCCTGGACTTGGCCTACTACTTCTCCTCTAATAAATCGTCCTTCAGTGAGTTCATCAATATCTGAAAAATACATTTTACAGAATAATTGCAATATTTTGTGATAAATTATTCTAAAGATGAATCAATTTAGCAAGCATACCATCATTGATTACATTTGCTTCAATATCCATGGGATTGTCAACAAGATCAGGAGCATGATGGTCATCATCATCATCATCATCATCATTAAATGGTAAATTGTGTTTTCTATCTTCTGTATGTTCCTTGTGGTATATTATTCATTCTTTTTTTAATTTCTTGGGAAATTAAACCACAATATTTTTGAATTCTTTATTTCAACGTTTCGGTAGCGTTCCAGCTACCGTTTTCAAGAAAAAATAAGTAAAAATTGATTTTTATTCCTAACTGACACAACGGAAAAATTTTGACAACTAGACAATCAAAAATATTTTGAAGTTTAAGACTGCAAAATTTTGTTATCAAATTTTTATTAAGGTCCATTCATAGTAGATCATATCCCCGGTAAAATGTCAAATGAAATATTTCATTTTATGACATTCCAACGATATGATAGTCTACTAGAAATGGAATCCAGTGAAGTGCACGTTCCAGGAACGGTTTTTAAATTGGGATAGCGCGTTTTTTCGCTTATATTGGAAATGTTGTTAATAAAACGCGTTTCTTGATACTTTTTTTGTTTATGAATATTTAAGTTTTCAAAATATGTGTATACTCAGTTTTGTGATTTTATGTATTGAATTGTGTATCGATTAACAACTATTCAAATTATAAATCATAAGAAAACCTGGATAAAAACTTATGATGCTATCCTGATAAAGCAGGTAATTGATTATTGGAAATTTCTCTTTCTAACATTGGTAACCAAATTTGACTACATTCGGCTGAAATACTAGCTACACATTTATCTGCATTTAGTTGTATTAAAGCACTTTCTTTGATTTTTCGTCTTTTATTATTGGGTTCTTTTAATATTATTTTTGATGAATCCCATTGAATTTGATGACCCTCTTCCCAAGCATGTTTACAAATAGCTGACTTAAAGAATTCCCTATCTTTGATATATTTGTTGTGTTCGTTTATTCTTACTTTCAATGGTCTAGATGTTTCACCTAAATAAAATTTGTCGCATTCGCATGATATTTGATATATGCAGTTTTTGAATGGACCTTAATAAAAATTTGATAACAAAATTTTGCAGTCTTAAACTTCAAAATATTTTTGATTGTCTAGTTGTCAAATTTTTTCCGTTGTGTCAGTTAGGAATAAAAATCAATTTTTACTTATTTTTTCTTGAAAACGGTAGCTGGAACGCTACCGAAACGTTAAAATAAAGAATTCAAAAATATTGTGGTTTAATTTCCCAAGAAATTAAAAAAAGAATTGTGTTTCCTACATATATTATGCAAAACTGCACCAGAACAAATGATTTGAGCTGCTTTCATATGGCTGTAGTGGAGGACTCTATCTTTACGGAGGCATCTGAAGCGTGCTTTTAAAACACCAAACCCCCTTTCAACAATATTCCTAGCCTGGCGATGCATAATATTGTAAATATCTTCTGGACTATTTGGTTGAGGATTAAATGGTGTCATCAACCAAGGCTGTATAGGATATCCATAATCTCCTAGAAGGTAACAATTCCTTCTGCTCTCCATATATTTCCTTTTCATGTGACGCTGAATTGTTGATATAGTCCAAATAGCTGCATCATGGGTTGCTCCTGGATATTGTACATTGATATTGGTTATTATCAAGTTTGCATCAATTATCTGAAAAATAATACATAATACATACATGGTTGATGTTGGACGATAGGCATTTCTAAATACTTACTGCTTGAAAATTTATACTATTAAACCCCTTCCTGTTGATATATGCAACGGCGGGATTAATAGGGTCATCAGTTTTTGAAGAGACTATTGCAATGTGGGTAAAATTTATTGCCCTTATTGCACCAGGAAAGTGCAAATTTGCATTTATAAATCTAAAATCAGCATTGATAACTTTTTATCTACAAATCTACATAATATATGAACTAATAACTCACCCTTGCTTGGTCTCCCTCACTTCATCAGCAGTACTAGGAAATTTAAAATATCGTGGTAACAGATATGTTGAAATAAGACTGCTGACTTTATTTATGGATCGGCTTATAGCAGGTTGACTCATGCCAATATTCAAATCTTCACCAACAATGGTTTGGTAGCTTCCAGGACCAAAGAAAAGAAGACTTGCAAAAACCTTTATGAATAATATTCCTTTGACAATTGTCTTATGATTTCTTTTGATGTTAGTAACATTTTTACATCAGTTCCTAAGTCACAAACTATAGTAGGTGATTTACTTAGATCTGAATTAATCGATGAACTTATAATAATACAAATTTTAAATTTACTTAAATTTTGCCTTTCTCAGGATTTTTTTGTTTTTAATGGTAAGTTTTATAAACAACCTGAAGGTTTAGCTATGGGTAGTTGTTTATCTCCTTTTTTAGCTGATTTATTCATGAAAAATCTGGAAGTTAACCACATAATGAATGGAACTAATGATATGTAGATGATTGTCTTGTTTTCATAAAAGGTAATTCGGTTACAGCTAACAATCTTTTAAATAAAATAAACTCTATTCACCCTAACATCACTTTCACTTTGGAAGTTGAACTTGAAAATAAATTAAATTTTTTAGACCTCACTATTAATAAATTGGATAAATTGGAATTTAACATATATACAGGGTGTTTCAGTGGACATTTCAGTTTTCAGATGAGCCTTACGCCGGCCCTGTACAAGAGGGGAAGGGCGCAGGGATGCGAGCAGGTAGTGAACGTATGCGGATTTTAGTTATCGAAGCCTATTTTAAGGCCAACGATTCTTACACCCTGGCAAGATGTCGTTTTTGTAACCGTTTCGACATTCGACGAATAGCAGATGCCCAATCGGCTAATTTGGTGAAATCATGGGTAAAACGATACCGAGAGACGTCCAGTGCCATCAATAAAAAACGTCCAGGTAAAGAGAGAACTGTACGAACACCGGACAATGTGGCAAGGGTGCGGCGGGCTGTGACTCGAAATCCGAGGCGATCAGTACGCAAACATGCGCAGGTGTTAAATCTCTCGACTAGCAGTGTGTACCGAATATTAACAGAACACATGTTTCATCCTTACAAAATTCAGCTGACACAATACGTAAAGGAAACAGATTACGCTAAACGAAAAACTTTTGCGGAAACAATGATTAATTATTTTTGGAATGCAGGCGGTCTCGAGGAGGTGCTCTTTAGTGATGAGGCCCATTTTCACTTGGACGGGTACGTGAACAAACATAATGCTCGCTATTGGGCGGCAGACAATCCGCGACAAAAACACAGTAAACAACTTCACTCCAAAAAGGTGTACTGTGTGGTGTGCCATGTCCGCGTCAGACATTATCGGACCGTATTTTTTTGAAGATGCCCGCGGCCGCCCTCTTACTGTAAATGGGCAGCGGTATCGCGCAATGATTAATAATTTGCGTTTGCCTGGTAACAATGACATTTGGTTTCAACAAGACGGTGCTACGGCACACACCGCAGCATTGTCCCTGGCAGCACTTAGACAATTGATTCCCGGGACCCTTATTTCCTTACGTGGTGATATTCTGTACCCTCCACGATCGCCGGAGCTTTCTCCACTGGACTTTTTCTTTTGGGGCTACTTGAAAAGTGTCGTGTACACTGACCCTCCTCCCGCAACCACACAAGAACTGAAGGACAGGATTGAAGTAAAAATCAACAGCATTCCCGCCGCAATGTGCCAACGAGTATATGCGAGCTAACGACGTAGATTGGAGGAGTGCTATCAACGCGACGGATAGCATTTGGACGATATAATCTTTAAACAATGAAATCCGCATGTATATCCATTATTTTTTCTGTAATAAATATTTTGTAGCATCTTCCAGTGGCGGGTATTTTTTATTTGAAAACTGAAATGTCCACTGAAACACCCTGTAGGAAACCTACACAAACTGACCATGTCATACCTTCATTTTCTAATCATCCTCATCAACATAAAATGGCAGCTTTTTATTGTTATATTCATAGACTTCTTAATGTTCCACTGTCAAATATTGATTACAATAATGAGTTGAATATTCTTAAACAAATTGCTTGTAATAATGGGTACAACCTAACATCATTAATAAGTTAATTCAAAAGGTTGAGCCCAAAAAAGAACAAAGTTTGACTCATCCCTCTGTAGAGAAACCGCTAAGATATGTTGCTTTACCTTTTCTAAATGAAAACATTTCTCAAAAAGTTTCTAATTTGTTTAATAATGGATTTATAGATACAAGGATTTCTTTCAAGAGCACAAATAACTTGAGCAAATTTCTGGTCAATTCAAAGGATAAAATTGATAAATTGTCTAAGAGTGGTATTTATAAACTTAACCCGGGAGGACGCGCGCTGTTAGAATAAATCTAACATTTCAGTTTCACTACAGATATTTTTTTCATTTGACTTGCAAATGATCCCATATCCCATATTTTCTTTTTAGGTGTCGGTTTATTACTATCATGACATATTATTTAGATTGACTCCCTATTTTGAGGTAATTTTTTTGTAACTTTAATAAAAGTGGGCAAAATAGATATGGCACTTTTATTTATATAAGGGAAATGTGAATGTTTTCTTTTAGAAGGGATGCCCAATGGCATGACGAAAAAATTGAGCTCTCTGAAAGCCGGTATTTTTCAATTGATATAACATGTGAACAATCAAATTTCTGTTACATCTACAACTGCTCAGGAAACAGCTGAAATTTTCCACCTAAAATTTAATTATTCTACTGAAATCGAGGCAATGAGGCAGGTGCGTGTTCCTCCTTGCACATGCGTAAACGATTATACCGCAACGAATCTTTGGTCACGTGACAATTTGGTATAAATAGAAGCAATGCGTTCGTTCATTCTTCACTTGTCAGCAGGGTTCCCAACTTAGGGGTTTTCCCCCCCATATTTAGGGGAAAAAAGGTAGGATGGGGTTTTTTTGGGGTGTCATATTTCTAGGGGTATTTTTAGGGATTTCTATGACTTCAAATATTTATTTATTTTTTTATTTCATAATAACCAAAATAACTGGGATAATCCATTCTAGCGAATCATATTCAGTTTCATAGATACCGCCTTAGCGACATCTAGTGCGATTGCTTGTTACTAAGAGAGCAGAGATATATAAAACGCGACGTGAACTCCGACTCTCAATCTTAAGGTGGCGCCACTAGTAAAATTAATTCGTCATATGAAGCGCCACGTGTCAGTTTCCCTTCCCATAGTTGACAAAGTTCATAGTTTCCACCTATCGTGTCACATCAGTGTTTGTTATATATCTATGATTCCAGCATGTTGATTGTTGTCAGAAGGTAATTTTTTTAAATATTTAATTGTGGGTAATTGTATAGTTATAGTAAATATTTTTTCATTTTTGAGGTAATTACTCTGTCATACAACTGCAAAAAAAATGGAAAAGTTTAAGAGATACCTATATAAGGGCGAAAAGTGAAGTAGTGGATCAGGAGCAAAGAAACGTAAGAAGCCCTCGAAATATTTTGAAATAATGAGTTTCTTATCTGAAACTGTTTCACCAAAAAGGTAAAGAAATATTGTTTCGTATTTAAATTTTATTAACAAATTATTGTTTCAGCACTACTTCAAATTTGAATTCACCATTAATATCATCAGACTCGGAGGTGAATCCTGGTAGTTCAAAAATTAGTTCAAATAAAGGTATGTGAACATAAATTGATATTTAAATTTCATTTACATTCTTCTTTTATAGGTGAAAATAAAATAGAATCAGCTATTTTAGATGCTAAATTAATCCAATCAGTATACAAATTTCAAAAATACTGGATGAGCTACCGAGCGGAAAAAGGGCACAATTGGAGATTGAGTTCTTAACTCTGGCATATGCAGTCCTGAAGTCCATGAAGTAGTGAAATAATTGTAGCACTGTACAAATCAAAATAAATAGTTAGTTATTTACTCCACTGATATGAAATAGCTCCCTCTGTCATAAAATAAGCTGCCAGTGAGTTTCTCATTAAATAAGCGTCTTTGGAAGAAAAGTTGCTACCGGAGGCTAATTTAGTCGTGAATGTTAAAAAGTGTGAATTCTTTAAATTAAGTCTCAAGTTTTTGGGTTATATCGTGGGTGATAATTCCCTACGGACAGACCCTGAAAAAATATCCGCGATGATTAATTACCCCCGTCCGACTACCGCTACCGAAATCAAACGTTTTATGGGACTTTGTTCCTGGTATCGCCGTTTTATCAAAGACTTCTCTACTTTAGTTTCCCCAATAAACGATATGTTGAAAGGTAAAAAGAAATCTCAAACGATAAAATGGAATTCAAATGCCGAAGCATCTTTTCTAAAAATCAAGGAAGCCCTTATTTCGTCTCCTGTTCTTGCACAACCCGACGTCTCTATCCCGTTTGTTATGCAGTGTGATGCCAGCAACTCTGGTCTAGGCGCAGTCCTAAACCAAGAAATTGATGGTGGCGAAAGAGTTATCGCTTACGCCAGTCGTTCGTTGTCTCGCACTGAGCGTAACTATTCCGTTACTGAACGTGAATGTCTAGCAGTGATATTTGCGATTGAAAAATTTTGCCCATATGTAGAAGGCGTTCATTTAACGGTGATCACCGATCATCATTCTCTCCTCTGGCTCAACAATTTGGAAAACCCCTCAGGTAAATTAGCCCGTTGGTCAATGCGTCTCCGGCAACACAACTTTGTGTTGGTCCACCGAAAAGGAAATTCACATTTCGTACCTGATGCCTTGAGCAGAATGTATGTTGACGATTCCGCCCCCAATGCCGTTCCCGATTCTGCCATAGATGCCGTTCTCAATTCCGCTCCCGACCCTAACGCTTGGAAAAACGAAATACATTTCCTAGAAGTGAATATTGAAAAAATTGACCCCTGGTACGAAAGTCTTCGTACTAAAATTTCGAATTCCCCCAATAATTACCCCCAGTGGAAAGTAGAAAACGACATGATTTACAAATTTGTTCCTTCCACTCTCCTTTTCTCGACTAATGAGGTCGAATGGAAATTCCTGGTTCCTCAACCACAGAGACTCGATATTATGAGATCTCTCCATGAACCCCCGGTGTGTGCTCATCTAGGCTTCTTTAAAACTTTATCCCGTGTTCAAGAACATTTCTATTGGCCCAAAATGCGCCGCGATGTGTAGAAGTATGTACGTTCATGCCTCGTGTGCGGTGCACAAAAGTTCCCGAATACCTCCCGATCCGGTTTGATGGGTCGCGAAAGAAAAAGCCGAATTCCTCTGGCAAATAATAGCTTTAGATCTTATCGGTCCACTTCCCAGATCTAAAAAGGCTATACTTGGCTCCTCGTTGTAGGAGATTGGTTCTCCAAGTTTACCCACTATCAACCCCTTTGGAAAGCTTCCGCCGCTAATATTGTCGACTTTCTGGAAAACAACCTTTTTCTTATGTTCAGTGTCCCTCAATATGTTATTTGTGATAATGCCACTAATCTGAACGGCCCCCCCTCAAAAACTTATGCAAAAAGTACGAAGTACAAAAAATTTGGTTTAATGCTGTGTACTCTCCGCAATGTAATTTTATCGAGAGCAGCAATCGCACTATTGGAACCGCCATTAGATGCTACATTGACAAACACACAAGCTGGGATAGTGAGTTACCTAAAATAAGACAAGCTCTGAATACCGCCAAACATGAAGTAACGAACTACACTCCCGCATTTCTTAATTTTGGTCGTCACGTTCTCTTATCTGGGAAATATTACAAAAGCTGTCCCGATACAGTGAAAGATATCGAGATTTTGCCGGGTGACCGCAATACATATGCCGGCGAAATCGAAGGTCTGACTCAAGTGTTCAAGCAAGTGAACTCCAATTTACTCCGTGCATATGAGCGTGGCGCTAAAACTTATAATTTGAGGAAGCGATCTGAATCTTATGAGTTTGGTGATAAAGTGTGGCGGCGAAACAAAGTTTTGTCTAGCGCTGTCAACCAGTTTTCAGCCAAGCTTGCGCCGAAATATATCTCATGTACCGTTAAAGAAAAACTATCGCATTTGGTTTATCGTCTGGAAGGTCCAAATGGTTCTAAAGCTGGTAACTGGCACGTTAAAGATTTGAAGCCATTCAATGCTTTTGACCCTGAAGATCTCGCCGCAGACTCAGATACTGAGGAGAGCGGACCCCAGTAGTTCCTGCCCCGTCGCATTCGCCTCAAATATCGTGTAGAGTTTATTTCATTTGTTGCCGTTGACTTTGTTGTCAAACACCCTATCGTTTACCGCCGACGACTATGTGGTCGAATACCGGGTCGTTTGTTTTCGAAGCTTAAATCCTGTCGAAAGTATCGTTTATTTCAGAATACCCTGATTAACGTTGTCAGCCATCGTTTATTTCTTGTTCTGGGATTTGATCTATTGTATCTGTTTTTCTTATATTGCTTTTCCGACATACCTCAATTGTTTAGTTCTCCTGTTCCCAAGACCCTTACTGATTATGAACCGAACCGATTTGTGACTTACCGATTGTGTCTGTTAGTCTACCTAACCATTCGATACGCGTAGTTATCACTGGACAAGATGAACTATACCAAACTGTCTATCTTACTGTTTACCCAGCGCCTCCCGCTGCTGAACCCTTTTCGTCTTGGTTTGATAAAAAAGTTTTTCTTTTCAGTAAATCCTTCGTTTACTCGGTTTCTGTGTAACGTTTTCATTTCCCCACTCCCTTTTTTTTTGCTAAATCAATTAATTATCTTCGAATAATCTCTAAGTACGGACCTGGCGTATTATCTTTTCTCGGAAGGTTGGGAGAAATTATTAATCTAGGATCATTCCGTATCCAATGAAAATTAATAAA
Source organism: Galerucella nymphaeae (assembly GCA_963978555.1). NCBI lineage: Eukaryota > Metazoa > Arthropoda > Insecta > Coleoptera > Chrysomelidae > Galerucella > Galerucella nymphaeae. Next base: position 32,306,958 of record OZ021704.1, on the reverse strand, counting down.
ACGTATTCCGACAAACGAAAAAGGTCTAATGCGTTATGACCCTAATTTCCGCGATGTCCCAAAATAATTTATATCAGCTATATAATATTTCCGGATTCTAACAATAGATTTCATTTGGTCTTAACTTAATAAAAGTTATGACAGTAATCGCTTTTGTCGGTATTATCGGTATTCCCTGGAATTAGTCCTAGGTAGTATTTTCCCGTGGAAAAGAAAGGATTCCAGAAGATACCTCCACCCGAGTCTTGTCAAAAAAGAAGGCAGTCGGCGATAAGTGTTGAGGAAGATCGGTTGAATCTCCTAAGGTCACCCGGAAGTTATAGTGACGTTCTTCCGTATCGTTCATTTTCGTATAGTTTTTTTGGTCTATCGTGACATTGTAGTAACTATCTATTGATTAAGAGAATTCGGTGTACACACTTCTCATATGGAGAAATTAGTTTCCGTCCGGTTGCCTTATTATATCGCTTAGAGCAGCGTTTCTCAACCTTTTTTGGCCCGCGGACCAGTAGATTTGTTAAAAAAAATTGCGGACCAGTGATATTTTCTTAACAACAAATTTTTATTATAAAGAACTGTCGCGCAAGTTAGTTGTAACATTTTGCTTACAGTAATATTTAAATGTATAGGTATATAATTATACATATCGTACATCCAGTTCAATACCGCCGTAAGTGTTAATTTTTCAGTTTTTGATTTTATGGCGGTATTGCAGTGCTAACATATTGAACTTTGAAATGCAATACAGCCACAAGTCATTTCAGTTCTATAATATTAAATATTTGCAGATATGGCCCTATGGAATCCCACCTAGAAATCATTGTTATACAGCCACATTTACACATACGGCGGTATTACATTGAACGCGCTACATTTTCTTTTTGTTGCACCGCCATAAGTGTTAGTTGTGGCGTTACTGCACCGAGCTTTTTCGTTGTAATTAAATTTCTAACCTCAAAAACATTAGTTTGTTTATGCCTAGTTCGGCAGTTCACACGTGGTTTTAATTAGATTTTATTCAATAATATTAAAGTTATGTTTACAAATAAAGTGAGTAACAGATCAAGGGGAATAGTTCAGCGGGCGTTACAGCTGCAGAATAACCATGAAAATCAAGTATTCTCTGCAATTAATCCCTTAACTAGTGAGGTGAGTTTATTTAAATAATTATGAAGCTTTTGTGTTATTATAGGCGCCGGTTCAGAGAGTAAACCCAATGATTTATTTTTTAGCATTTACCGCAACTAGCTAGCGTAACGGCGCAAGCAGAATCAAGAAAATTTCATGTTACTGCGGAGTCAATATTCGATTCTCCCAATGTCCCATTTGAAAATAAGAATCATGTTCAAGCGTGAATAGATTCACAATCACAATATGAGGACAATAAGGTAATAGACAGATATTATTTTTAATATTGATCATTTATGCAAAAAAAAACAATTTTTTTCGCATTTCGACATAATGTGCTATTTTTACTAAATTCAAAATCGTTTAATAAAGTGGCATGCCACCAAATAGAACTGCCACTGTACTGCATAGTAATGTCACTGTCACTAAAACACAGTTTCGTAGAAAATTGTTCATTTGATATTGGAAATAAACAAAACGCGCGCGTCATGTTACTCGGTTACTGAAATTCTATACAAGTACCTATTATGAATTTTCTTAAATTTATAACTTTGTAATGCTTATTTTGTTTATAATTACTTACACAAGATGCGAAAAAATAGTATAAATCTAATAAACCTCGTAAAAAAACAGTTTCACTAAACTCGTATAGCTTTTAAGTCACTCAAAAGCTATACTCATTTAGTAAAACTTTGCTTTTTCAAACTTGTTGTTTAATATACTATTATTTGTTACAGGAAAATAATCCACCATTAATAAGAACTGCTATTAAAGAAGGAAAGCCCTACGAAGTTAAGGAGCTGGCTACAGAAGAATTTTATGACTTTAAAGCACTTGCAAAAAAATTTGGACAAAAATTTAAAAAGAATTCTAAAAAGGAAAAGATTATATGGAACGAAATTCAGGAACTCAAAGTTGAGAAGAAAAGCCCTAACAAAATATTTTACAAAATAAACTTTGAAGACGAATATGAAGAAATTGATTTATCTTCACGACGCAATCAATGTTTAGAAAATACTGCCCTTACCAAAGCCTATGAAACGCCACCTAGTTTAAAGGAAAAAAATAAAGAACACCTCCTAGATTTATGCACAAAAAACCTAATTGAAAAAATTCACCAACCTTTTTACTTCAAAATTTGTTCATAGTTTTTAATAACACTAACTATATTATTCTATTTTTGTATTATTCAGGTAAATGCTAATAAAAGTCTTCTGTCGATTCTTGTGTTATGATTTTGTAAATTAAACTTTTCCTAAAATGGTGCTGATATGGCGCCTAAAAATACTAAAATTTCAGTGCAATACTGCCTTATCTAACAAAAGTCCAATTTTATTTAAAAATCAATTTTTTTTTTGATATGGTTATGTTTCATCCACATTTAAGTATATTCTGTTAAAAATTTGAACAGATACCTCCTATGGTTAATTACTTATGCGACTATTTACACTACAGCATTGCTTTATTTTCTTTTTACTCGAAATTATATAATTTACACTTACGGCGGTATTGAACTGGATGTACGATATGTACATATAATAATAATAAGTAGGTAAGTATATAAAACTTTAATAAAAATGACAGAGTTATGAAAAAAAAATCACAAACCCATGAATGTAGGAACAAAACAAAAATATCATTCTTACAATTACCAACAAATTAAATCAATGAACAAACCTTAAGCAAGATTAGAATAAAAAACCAGAAATTATAAAAATAATCAAAGCGCATTGTATATGAATATATTGTTAATGAGAAGATTGCTGCTGCTCTTCTTCAATCAACTTGTCAATTGTTGGTTCCAAATTAGACAAGCTAAGTCGGAGCGGTGAAATAACAGAGAGCCGATTTCTAAATTTATTTTTTATAACTGTCATAGAAGAAAATCCCGATTCACATAAGTATGTAGTTGCGAAGGGGAGTAACATTTTCATGGCTTTGTCGTATAGAGATGGATATTCATTTTTCAACTTGATCCAAAATTTATCAATAGACATTTTTGAAAAAATAGCTTTTAACATAATATCTGCACTAATTTCAAGGAGCGACTCATATTCTCTGTCATTTAAATTTAACTGACTACTGTCATATGTTGAAAAAGGGTTTGTTATCCACACATTTCTTTCACACGTGGTTTTTTCAGATGGGAAATATTTTGCGAAACTAATATTTAATGATTGTAAGTGTTGCCCAATGATTGTATTTAATTTTGATAAGTTTATACTTTGTTGCAAATCAACAAAATCAAAATAATTATTAAAAATATCAATATTATTTTTATTTACTTTATCCACCCAAAAATTAATTTTTTTCTTAAATCCATCTATTTTATTAAATAAATGAAACGCATTTATGGAAGCGCCTTGTAAACTTAAATTTAAATCGTTGATATATGAAAATATATCACTTAAATATGCTAGTTTTGCAACCCATTCTACATCAGACAAATGCATGCTTAAAGGATTATTTTTGTCTCTTAAAAATATTTCTACTTCCATCCTTAATTCAAAAAGTCTGGTTAAAATTTTACCCCGCGAGAGCCATCGAACTTCTGTATGAAGTAATAATTGCTCATGTCCGGCACCAACCTCCTGACAAAATATTGCGAATAATCTGCAATTTAAATCGCTTTTTTTAATAAAATTAATAATTTTTATAGATGCCGCTAAAACCTCATTTAATTCTGTGGATAAATTTTTCGCAGCTAAATGTTGTCTGTGTATTATACAGTGGGTCATCAATAAATCAGAATTTGCTGCTTGCTGAATTCTTTTAGTAACACCAGAATGTCTGCCAACCATACTAGCCGCCCCATCGGTACATACACCTACGCAATTTTTCCATTGTAAAGAATGTTTAATAATATAAGAATTAAGTGCGTATCTCATCACTTGTTGTATATGAAACCAATTCTATACAACACAAGAATTCTTCTTTTATTTCCTCCAAAATAAAATCGATATATCTAACGTAGCAAATTAATATTCCTTTTTGGGAAATATCGCATGATTCATCAATTTGTATAGCAAAAAGTGTTGATTCCTTTATCTTTTGAATTAACTGATATTCCAAATTCTCTGATAATTTTTCAATTCTTCTTCTCATAGTATCATTAGATAAGGGAATCGATTTGATTTTATCAACAGCAGCTTGTCCAAACATCTCCAAACAAACGTCTATTAAAACTGGTTTTATTAAATTTTCCCCGGTGGTGAATGATTTTTTGGTTTTAGCAATTCGGAGGGCAACTAAGTACGAGCATTTTAGTAGTGACTTGTTCGAAATAAAATTTTTTTTAAATGCTTTTGTTTGCAATTCGAACTCTTGTTTTTTACGCTCAAAATATTCACGCGATTCATTTTCCAGCTCAGAATGTATAGCCTTCAGATGTCGTAACATTTTAGATGGTTTCATAGCATCATTTACTAGAACTTCATGGCAAATGATACACATCGGACGTACATCTTCTTCCGTAGATTTGGGCCAAAGAATAAAACCATATTTTAAATATTCAGGGTTGTAGCGTCTGATAATTAGTTTCGTCTTTTTTGCTGGCGGAAGTTCTGCTTTGCGGTCATTTTTTTGAGACGTTGAACCGGTATTCAAAAAATTGAACAGCATGCCTTGTTTACGGTTCATGTTACTAAGGGTTAAAAATATTTTTTATTAGTGTCTATATAAGAACATCCGTACCTCGCTTTGCGTCGTTTCGTTTTGCGTTTTTTCGAAGTTGCGTCGCTGCTTAATTAGTACTAATTTTCATAGCGCGTCGTTAGATTTCCGATATTACGTTGTTGTGGGTTCCAGTTTTTATTATTTATTTTTTTTTTGAAATGGTTTGAATTTTTCTGTTTTCTAAAAGATTGCACTACTTTGGTTTCTAGGAAATTGGGCCATGCCATCAAAACTCCCCTTTTTAACTAAAAGTCAACGCAAAGCGAGGTGTGGGTGTCTATAATCTATTAATAATGAGTAAACTTACCTTTATATTAGTTCAATCCAGTTAAATATATGTATAATTATTATAATGTTTCGTTTAATTAACAATAAATTAAAGATGCTCCCAGACCACAACACAATTTAATTTAAAGCTGCTTCTGTTTCTGTCGCCAATAGAGCCAGTGTCTGCGCGCCGCGCTTTCGCGATTGCCTCGCACGTGACGGTAGCCCGCCCGCAGTGGTCCCTTTCACACACATTCACATCATGCAACAAAAGTACAGCTTCTATGAAAAATGTTCTGTACATTCGTTACTTCCAATTTTAGGAATTACATGGGATTTCGGGAATTTGTCTTCCGTGTCGTACTGAGTACTGATCATAAATTACGTAGATCTAAATTAAGTAAATTTTTTTCGTGGATAGGGAAAATGTCAGCGGACCAGCAAAATTTCTCCGCGGACCACCAATGGTCCGTCGGACCAGCGGTTGAGAATAGCTGGCTTAGAGTATATGTTTTTTTGTTTGTTCATAGTACCTACAAGGTATCTTTCTATAAGGTGAATAATTTATAGCTGAATACACATGACTCGAAAGTCAAGAAAACATATTCGTATTCTGTGTAAATATTAATTTATTAAAATAGCAGAGCGCTTTCGGCTATTAAGCCATCTTCAGTGCTTACCTGCAAGTAAGTAAAAAAGTTGGAAAATATAAAATAAGTAGATAAAGAATTACTTACTCGTCAGGTAATTTATACAAGAAACTTAGACAACACATTGACGTCATGAATAAAATTACATTGAAATTAAAATGATCCCCTGTTTAGGGTTTGTCGAATTTAGATATGAAACATTATTAAAAATTTTATTTGTTCAAATCACCCCCATCAACATAAAATGGCAGCTTTTTACTGTTACATTCATAGACTTCTTAATGTCCCACTTTCACATTCTAACTTTAATAATGAATTGAATATTATTAAACAGATAGCTTGTAATAATGGATATGATCCTAATATCATTAATAGGTTAATTCAAAAAATTAAAAATAAAAGAGATAAAATTAATAAATTATCAAAAAGTGGTATTTATAGACTTGAATGTAACGATTGTGAAGCTTCATATATAGGTAGAACTTGTAGACCTTTAAAAGTTCGTATAGGTGAGCATTTGAGTAAACATGAGAATTCAGCTTTTGGTCATCACTTAAAATTCAAAAAGCATAGTTTTAGTCCTAATCGTAATTCAAAAATTTTAAAAGAAGTTAATTCAAAGAATAGGTTAGATTTTCTTGAGGATTTACAGATTAGTGAAGAATTACAAGACAATAATTTTTGTTTAAACAAACAAGTGGGTACAATTAAATAGATCTTATATTCCATTACATAGACGTTTAAAAGATTAATAGTTTATTTTAAATGTTTCTGGACTCTTGTTGTGGTTGTTTTTGAATTAGATTTAGGAATGGGTTCTCATTAAACCCTTAATCTTTTTCTGGCTAGTATTTGATCTGAGTAATGGGTCCTCATTAGACTCTAAATCAGATCTTTCTCATTGGAAACAACTCATATTGTTTTTACATACTAATCCTCTCTCTATGATGATATTCATATTTATCCATAACATCATCAAGCTGATACCATATTGTCCATTTGTTTATTTTAGAAAAGAAAAATTTTTTGTTTGTGGTTGTTTTAGAATTAGATTTAGTAATGGGTTCTCATCAAACTCTTAATCTTTTTCATATAGTAGTGGATTTGATTAATGGGTTCTCATTAGACTCTAAATCAGATCTCCTTAATAAAGACCACTCACATTGGTTTCGAGATTTTACTTGGTATACATTTGATTATTGTTTTATTTTGGATTTGAACAGTTTTTAATACCTTCTGTAATTTGTTTTTACATGCTTCATTGCTCGAAAGGTAATTGTATTTGTAGTTTCCTTTGACTATTAATTAACTATCTAATTTGAATTAGATTTGGAAAGGGGTTCTCATTAGACCCTTAATCTTATTCGTTTTTGGAATTAGATTTGAGTATTGAGTTCTCATTAGACTTTAATCAAATTAATTTTTCCTTTATTAGATGTGTTTTGTTATTGGTTATAACCAGACTACAATGTTTATTTAATTATGTATTTTGGAATTATTCTCAGAAAATTCATTTCATTGTTTTTTGCATTAACATTTTAATTGTTTAATTGATTTGTTTACTTTTGGATGTCTCTTGACATATATGTGAATTTTCTACTTTGAATCAGATTTAGTAATGGGTTCTCATTAGACCCTTAATCTTTTTCAACATTTTATAATTTGATAGGTTCCCATTAGACCTTAATATCAAATTTTCCTTAATTTCATTTAGGAAGTTTACATGTCTGTTTTTGGGATATTACTTGGTATACATTTGATTATTATTTTATTTTGGATTTGAACAGTTTTTAATAACTTCTGTAATTGGTTTTACATGCTTCATTGCTCGAACGGTTATTGTATTTGGAGTTTCCTTTGACTATTAATTAACTATCTAGTTTGAATTAGATTTGGAAAGGGGTTCTCATTAGACCCTTAATCTTATTCGTTTTTGGAATTAGATTTGAGTATTGAGTTCTCATTAGACTTTAGACATTTGAAAAAGATTTCTACAGTGTTAATTTTTAAAATTTTTTTTGTTTTTTGGAATGATTGAGTTCTATGTTCACTGTCATTTGTCATGTGCTAATTTTTTAAAATTGAAGGAGTGTCACTTCAACATCCGTTAGATGAACACGTGTTCGGATTTCAGTTTTGAATAATTTTAACAAATAAAATTCTTAATAATGTTTCATATCTAAATTCGACAAACCCTAAACAGGGGATCATTTTAATTTCAATTTAATTTTATTCATGACGTCAATGTGTTGTCTAAGTTTCTTGTATAAATTACCTGACGAGTAAGCAATTCTTTATCTACTTATTTTATATTTTCCAACTTTTTTACTTACTTGCAGGTAAGCACTGAAGATGGCTTAATAGCCGAAAGCGCTCTGCTATTTTAATAAATTAATATTTACACAGAATACGAATAAGTTTTCTTATCTTTCTATAACCCTAATTATTTTTTTGGAAATCATTAACGTAGTTTCATTCATACATGTTTTTTTTTAAACTTGAACGGAAAATAATTTCACCATCATTGAAATTCATGTTTTTGTTTTATTCGCAACCTCAGCGACATTTATTTGCTGTAGGTATACAGTGTGTAAAAGCCAAATGGAATAAATTCATTATTTCGGTTACTGTACATATTTATAAAAAATCCCGAAACACGTCAAATTTAAATTATAACTTGACATTCTTTAACGTGAAAATGCAACCCCTACCTTCAACCCCCTTAGAATGACAGGTACAACCCCCAATTTTTTAAATGGGAAGTATAGGCTTGTGATATATCATTTGAAAGGTCTCTTCATTCTCTATTCAAAAATGTTATTGTTTTTAAATTTAATGCAAAAATTAACATAAAAAAAATTAATATCATGTTGTTACCGAAATTCGCTACAATACAATCAAAAACTAAAATGTAATGCAAAACGTAATAAAATGTAGAACACGAAAAAGAACTATGAATGTTAATGAAGTAGATGTTCAAAATGTTCTCCGCGAACGTCTTGGCAACATCCTAATCTCAAATAAAACTGTCTTCTAACATTATTTAACATATCAGGCGTGATCGACCTAATCGCAAGCGTTATTCGTTCTTTTAAGTCATTTAAATCAGAAGGTTTAGTTTTGTACACATGGCTCTTCACATATCCCCATAAAAAGAAATCTAATAATGTAAGATCAGGTGATCGCGCTGGCCATTCAATCGATCCTCGCCTCCCTATCCACCGATTGGGAAATATTGTATCGAGGTACTGCCGGACATTAAGTTGGTAATGTGGTGGTGCTCCATCCTGCTGAAACCATATCGTATTCGCTGGAACTTGAGGATTACCTGGATCAGGATATAAATTTGCCAACGTTGGAATGACATCATTTTGAAGTAGTGCCAAATAATTGTTGCCATTCAAGTTGCCCTCAATAAAAAAGGGACCAATTATATTGTTCCCTACAATCCCTGCCCAAACATTAACCTTTTGAGGGTATTGAGTGTGTTCTTCTCTCATCCAGTGAGGATTTTCCGTGGACCAGTAGCGGCAATTTTGCCGATTAGCATGACCGTTAAGTAAAAAAGTACACTCATCAGAAAACATAACGTCTTCTAATTGGATAATATTGTTATCCAACATGTCCATCATTTGCTCACAAAAAAAAGTTCTATCAAAATCGTCTTCCATGAGCTCCTGAGTAGGTATCATCTTATACGGATGCAATTTATTTTCTTTTAATATGTTTGCTATCGATGTATGGCTAGCATTGAATGTAGTGGATGCCTGTCTACTCGATGTATGTGGGTTTTCCTGAAACTCAAGCAACACATCTAATTTGAGTTCATCACTCAGTGCATTAGCAGCTGCTTTTTTTATCTGCCTTACATGACCAAACTCGCGAAACTGCTTTTCTATTTTACTTATTGTTCCTTGGGATATAGGCGGTAAATTAGGAAATTTCTCATGAAATAGGCGAGTTACTTCCTGTTGTGTTCGGATGTTATCTCCGTAACCAATCATTTGTAAAACTGTTATTTTATGCATTTCCGTTAATCTAACCATTTTTCAGAATTGAATTGAACAAACTTTATACTTAAATTACAACAATGACAACTTAAATAAAACAATTTACTACTGCTTGTTAAAATAGCGTTGCCACGGAAATTCTTTAAAGTTTTTTAATGGTTACCATCTAAAAACCACATTGCTACGGTTTTTGTTCACTTTCTCATTATCAAGACCTAAACGGGAAATAAGTTTTAAGTAATATTGTAATAAGTTCCGGGTATATTTTAGCGAATTTCGGTAACAACATGATATTAATTTTTTTTATGTTAATTTTTGCATTAAATTTAAAAACAATAACATTTTTGAATAGAGAATGAAGAGACCTTTCAAATGATATATCACAAGCCTATACTTCCCATTTAAAAAATTGGGGGTTGTACCTGTCATTCTAAGGGGGTTGAAGGTAGGGGTTGCATTTTCACGTTAAAGAATGTCAAGTTATAATTTAAATTTGACGTGTTTCGGGATTTTTTATAAATATGTACAGTAACCGAAATAATGAATTTATTCCATTTGGCTTTTACACACTGTATAATATTAATTGTATTCCTGTGCTAGACCACGTTATCGTTAGAAGTGTTCATTGTGGACTATGACAATATCTCGAACAATTACCGAGTGTAATGTTGAGTAATGATTCCTTTCGTTTGTATGTATCGGTAATACCTCGGGATGTGTACGTACTTACTATAGACAGGACATTTTAATATTTTTTTGTGATAGAATTGCATGTAAGGATTTGGACATTAATTTGTTTTACGCATTTGTTTATTGTTTAAATCACTGACGCTAATAATATATTGTGTTAATTAAACTGGTTACCATAATAAACGCGTTTCATTGAGTACATCCCCACTCTCTACAGACATATCTCTCATATATAGTTATTCCGCACCTACACTAATATCGCAGTTTTTGAATTTTTTTCTGTCAATTAAAATTTCTGGTGCCCTGCAATAAATTTATCGATTTATTCAAGTATACGTATATCCACGCCCCTTAGCTCTCTAAACAAACCCACGAGCGCCGTCCGCATACGTCCGAACTGTTTATCGCCCTTATCGTTTTAATTCAGCAATATTTTCGTTGTTAAAGTAAACTTGGTACCGAACAGTTGGGACGTAACAGTACAAATGATAATTTGGTGTATTGTCGTTATTGTCGTATTGATTTAAAAGCTCACAAAAAGGATTTAATTAGTCATGCAAGAACTGATAAACATAAAAAATCGACTGAATGGGAAAAATCAGCAAAAGCAACTACACCTATATCTAAAATCTATAAACCAATGTTAGCGGAAAGTACAAAAATCGCGGAACTAAAAATAGCTGCTTTCATAGCTGAACACTGTTCTTTGCTAACAGTCGATCACCTAATCAATATACTACCACAACTAGATCCTTCATCAGACGCTTTGAAGAACCTCAAACTTCATCGTACTAAATGTTCAATGCTAATAAAAAATGTGCTTGGTACATCAATGCTTGAAGATTTAATTGAAGACATTGGAGATTCTTCTTATTAGATTTCCATAGATGAGAGCACAGATCTATCTACCCAAAAAGTGTTATGAATCATAGTACGTTTTTTTTTTTCTCATAAGTCAAGACAAGTTGTGACAACTTTTTACCGGATAATAAAAGTAATCGAATGTGATGCAGAAAGTTTACATGAAGCTATTGTAAATGAATTTAAAAAAGATGGCTTGAAACTTGAAAATTTGATTGGAATTGGAGTTGATGGGGCTAATGTTATGGTTGGTAAATATAATTCAGTTACTGCCTTATTAAAAAGAGAACTGTCTGATTTAATTATTGTTAAATGTGTTAGCCACACCTTGCACTTATGCGCGGAAAAAGCTGCCGAACTCTTACCACGGCAATTAGAGTTTCTTGTAAGAGAAACTCATAATTGGTTTTTATATAGCCCTAAACAGTGGAACAAGTATAAAAAATTAAATGAAACCATCAATAATAATAACGATCCGAAAAAAATTGGGGGCTGAGTGGAACCCGCTATCAAGCTATCTGCACTATATTGGATCAGTGGGATGAATTGAAGCTGCTTTTTTCAATTGCCATGTCTGATGATAAATGTTTCATGGCAGAACGCCTTCATGATATTATGGACCGATTACCGTTTAAAGCTTTCTTAGTTAAACTTAGTTTAACTCAGTTAAATCTTCTTTTTCAAAGCGATAATGTGGAGCCTACTAAACTATTCGAAGATTTATTTTTGTTAAACAAAAACTTGCTGCAACGACTTGTTGTACCATCTTATTTGGAAAAATTGGCGGATTCAGAATTAGTTGAATTTAATTTCAAGGAACATCTAATGCATACAGCTTCAATGTACTTTGGATTCGATTTTAAAAATATGTCACAAAAGCTTACAGCCGATGATTTGTTGGGTTAGAGGAAGATGCAAAAATTTTCTTTGCTGTTTAGTAGAGCAAATTCAACAAAGGCTTCCTGAAAATTTATCCATGTTAAAAATGATTTCTGACTTACATCCAAGAGTCGCTACATCGCAGGTTAAACCCAACCTTAATCCGATATTAAGCCATATACAACGAACTCACATTTATGGCAATAAAAATGATCTCGAGTCGGAGTGGAATGAACTAAGTAATAAACAGTGGACAAATATCTCTAGTTCAGAGGATTTTTATTGGGAGGTTTACAATGATGTTGATGCAGCTGGCTGTAGGCGGTTTGAAAATGTTGCAAAACTTGGACTAGCATTCGTCACGTACCAATCTCAAATGCTAGTGTTGAACGTGCGTTCTCGATATATAACATTGTAAAGAATAAGTTGCGTAATAGAATATCGCTTGAAATGTTGCAAAATATGATGATGGTTCGATTCACACTGCAACGGAATGGTGGATCATGCACAACATTTCAACCATCCGCAAAAATGTTGAAATTATTCAATGTGAATATGTATGATTCCAAAAAGTCAGAATCTGAAGACAATGATTTGTTATTTGTTTTCGATAATACATGAATGAAGAATTTTGAAATATGATGTTGAATGAAATTATTTATTGATTGTTTGAAATTTATTATTTGTTAATGCCCGATTGCACCACCTTGGCTTAGCAAGTAAGCCAGGCTTAAAAAATTAAGCTCGCTGCACCGTCATCAAAGCGAAGCTTATATGCATGAAATTTAAGGCCCATCTTTTTCCATAGCTTATTTTTAAGCGGTAGATATGCGATTGCGCGTTCATTGTATTCTAACGTTTTGTGACGTTTCCAATTTGCATGGACATTTCTAATAGTATAACCTAATTTTTGAGTTGGTTCGGTGTTTACAAACAACAATGAACTTAGAAGAAAATCTTGATAAAGAACTAGAAATTTCAGATTTTCTTGGAAATGGTATTCCAAGGCACATTTATGTTCGAAATGACCTGTTTCACAATTCAATTCTTTGAATTCCTATCCAATTTTTTTCCATGCTTCTTCCTTTTCCCTCCATGTTACCGCGTCTGTCTTTTTGCATTCTATAATTCCTTTATATTTTTTGACCAAGTTTAGGCAAAGCATTTTCTCTTCGGAAGTGAAATTTGCCGACCGAATTCTTTTTTCACCTTCCATGGCAAAAATTATTTAGATTGATAAAATTTCAACAAAATTTAGAAGTTGTCAGATAAACTACTGGTATTATGACAATCTAGTAAAAAAAATTCATTCATTCAAGTAAAGACACGATATTGTACGTAAGCGTGGCTTTACTAAGCGTAACATGGTGCAATGAGAGATTGGAATTACTATTAAGCTGCACTTTGTTAAGCCTTACATTTAAGCTAAACTGGTGCAATCGGGCATTAATGATATTTTCTTATTTATTAATCATTTTTAATGTATTATTCACTTGAAAATATTTGATTAAATATTTCATAAATAATAAAAAAATTTTAGGGGGTTTTAGGGGTTTTTTATTGGGGTTTGAGGGAGATAAATTTTTGAGAGTTGGTAACACTGGTCAGAACAGATGGTCGCAGCCTCTATCGAAACGAGTCGTAGCAATGACTTCTCTCTGTCGTTACACATACACATAAAAGAGATACGAAACACGGAATCTGCCATCGAGGTAGTGAAGAGTGAAATGGTGCAGGTAGCCAGTGTAGAAAACTCAATTCTGTCCTAACTCCTAACCTAACCTAACCTATTTTTGATTTACCCGCCGGCATGTCCCTGTGTTTGTGTCTCTATACTCTCTATATTTTGGCGGTTTCCTTTCCCAATTCTCTCTCTCAATTTGATTTCAAGTCTTTCACCCCCACAATTTCGTGACATCCGTCACTAGTCCTTCCAAACTTTTGTTATACATTTAGTATTTTAATAGTTCACACTAGATACTTCTAGTCGCTACCAATTTTTTATTTTCATCAAACCAGCGATCGTACCTTACATCTTACATCCTCCTTCTACATTTGTTTTGGTCCTTCGAGCCGGATATTCCTGTCGAATTGACATTCTAATTATTTTTCATCTATGATTTCACTATTTCAAATTACTGCTCTGCAATTACTATACAATTTAATGCAATAATCAAATTTGGTTACCAATTGAACAGTGATAGTGACTTTACCACAAACTTTATAACCTTCGCATATTTTGTTAACGGTGTTCGGCCTTCAGAAACTCTGCGCGTGCCGGCAACCCTGTCTAAATCTTCTGACCGACGGGTAGGCACCTGCTACCCCAAGACCGAGACGAAGTCAAGGGAAACAAAACCAAGTTATTTAATAGTTTCCGGTTTACTATTTTGCCCTTCAAGACTACTCGCCATATAATATCTTATATATTGTTTTAAAATCATTTTTGTTGTTGTATTTGTGTTTCTAGTATGGTTGAGGTTGATATTATTGGTAAATCTAAACTCCAAGCGGTAGAACTTACCCTGGAGTCCGAATTAGACTAAGCTCAGCCTAATTGTAGTTTACTCAAGCCCGATTGTAGACATCAATAATAATGGCCCAGGCACGACTTAGAAACAAAGGTCCGACAACGCAACCTTCTTTCAACGATATTTGGAATCTACTCCCTTCTTATCCCAAATTTTCCTCACCAATTTAGGTATTTACCCTTTTGTTGGAGACTGGGACAATAAATGCGTTCCCCAGGTCGCCTACTTGGCTACACTTGGTCGTTATCTCGTCTACACTCCGAACCCCATGGGATTGATCCGAGACGGGGAAATTTACGGGGTGACGCTAGCTGAACTGTAAGGTCCGTGTGTCCCGGGGAACATGGTCCTGGATAGAGAACAATCAGAAAATATGATTGTTAGGGCAGCGAAGGCCTTAATGAGAGCTGACCGGAATATTATAGGTCAACTAACAGGAGGAACTCTGGAGGGTCTAAACGCAGTCCTCGCGGGGTTAAGAGCAGGTGATGAGGATGCTGCACAAGCCCTTCCAGGTAACAACCTTTTCTCCAATCATGTAACGGATAATGCCCAAACTGGCTTCGTTGGACTGGCTCTAATCGAGCATGACATTGATAGAGATATGATAAATGGAATAGCTCTAACTCCCTCACAAGCTATGGGAATCATATATTACTACGCCCAGGAAAGTACATCAATGGCTCTGCGAGGAGGACTATCTGCGATAGTCAACACTATTGTCTCAATTGTT
The DNA here is from genome assembly GCA_963978555.1 of Galerucella nymphaeae. Lineage (NCBI taxonomy): Eukaryota > Metazoa > Arthropoda > Insecta > Coleoptera > Chrysomelidae > Galerucella > Galerucella nymphaeae. The sequence continues at coordinate 32,291,534 of OZ021704.1, read as the reverse complement.
AAACGAGGTCAGTACACTGACCGATTCGAAACAAAGATTAAGTATGCCCTTCAACTAGAGTTAGGCAAAAATGTGGACCTCGTTAAAGAGGCGGTATCCCTCTTATATAATAACTTTGCGACAGGAGTCAATGCGAACAACATCCAAGAGGTATTCGCGAGGTGGGAGTCTTTCATACCTAGAAAAGCGCTAAGACTGGTCCTCACTATCCCACAGGCGGTGCAAGGTGGGATGACGGTATACTTCACTATAGTGAAAGCTCTAGAGTCATTCCCGACTTTCCCATGGTACAGGATCTCATGCCCATTGACTGGGCGAATTTTTCTGCCGCCACAGTGATAGTCGGGGATAACGAGTTCTACGGGTTTAACCGGGACTTAGGCGATGCAGCCGGGTCCCGATACAAGAACCTGGGATGGGTGGCCAATGAATTACTAGCCCAGCTAGGGGGTGATGGCTTCATTGCACAGTATGCCGGGTGGCCCCGCACAGTGCCGGGCCAGACGGTCATACTGCGCTTGATAGCTGATTATCCGGCTGGAAGGACCAAAACAAATGTAGAAGGAGGATGTTAGATGTAAGGTACGATCGCTGGTTTGATGAAAATAACAAATTGAAAATTTTTTTCCTCTCTACATTTGGTAGCGACTAGAAGTATCTAGTGTGAACTATCAAAATACTAAATGTATAACAAAAGTTTCGAAGGACCAGTGACGGATGTCACGAAATTGTGGAGGTGAAAGATTTAAAATGAAAAAACCTTGTCTGTAAAAATATACTTATTGTTTTAATGAATTAAACGAATGAAGCAGGCAGGAATTGTCATAAACTAACATTAAAACCACACGTGATGATAAGCGTTCACATGAAATGGTTCTTATACTACAAAGTAAACTTTCAAATTATATGCAATGCGAAACTATACAATAATTAGCAATGTTCGAAATTGAATATATTCAATATGCACACAGTTAAATATAAGTGGGTATAGTTACAAATAAAATATCTTCAAACAAAAGGTAGAACAAATGAAACCGGCAACCCTGAAATAATTGGGGCTGATGGTGATATAGAAGTTGCACTTGATGTAGAACTTTCTCTTTAGTAATTTTTACTTTGGAGATGATTTAATTTTTATATATTGAATATAATGTACTCACAGTAATTGTAGCACTGAATTTAGGATGAATTAGTTATTACTTTTCACTAATTGTAGCTATACAAAATACCCATTTTATCGGGTGTAAATTTGTTGAGAGTTGTGGCCTACACTTTCTACATGTGGTCTAGTCGACGATCTTTGAGAATAATGCCCTCGATGAGAGAGAACTACCCTTAAATAGCTAAATAACACATGGTGAGAATGATCGAGGATCGGCGGTTGGGCAGGGTAGTTATTTAAAAACTATTGTGGAAATTTTGTGAATTTCTACACAAGAAATTAAAGGATGCAATAAATAGTAAACTAACTTTTTACCTGCATTATCATTATAAAAAAATTTCTAAGGTTTGATCATTTTGTTTTCAATTCTTCAAAATTTAGCTGTGGCAGAGAAAAGGATTGCTTGCTTTTTATTTAAGCAAGAGTTTTATTGTAACAACAAATATTTTTTCTCTTGTTTCAGAGTCTGTTCAACATGAAGAAAAATTAGCAACAACGCATGATATCGAGCAGTGCATAAAGAACTGGTTGAAGTATGATCCAAAGCGTCTACAGATTTCAAATAAAAATAAGAACAAAGACACACACACTCTGTGTGTTATCAGTACAGAGTCTTTGGAAGGTAGGTGTGAAGCAGATAATTTATTAATCAAAAAGTTGAACATGTTCAGAAAAAATAAACTTAAACAAGTTGTTTCCAAACGACAACTGAATAGAAGAATAAGAAATCAGGTTCAAACAATTTAACAATCTTGAAGATAATTCAATTAATGAAAATACAAGTTCTATCAGCAACAGTTTTTGTGAAATGAATGAGTACATAAGTGTATTTGCATGTTGCAGTGCTAGTTACATGTTCTTTACGTTTATCAAATTTTTCAATGGATATTTTCTTTGATATCCATCACTTTTTTCATCTTTATGATGATGATTCTGGTTATTATGACCATACTATCCACAACTTTGGTGGCTAATAAAGTTGTATCTAGGATAATATCAAAAATTCGACGTTTTTGAATTTTAACATTCCATATATCCGCAACTTATTACTTCTTTATGAAAGGTTAATTTGGCCAATTTTAGTTTATTCAATTTTTTCCCGCCCATTAGGGATTTTGCCTTTTAATTTAGTAACTATAGTTCCAGCCTAGAATATTTCTTCATATAACTTTAATTTTCTTTTCTTTTCTTTTCTTTTCATACCACATTTATTAGTGTCATGTTATAGTATCATACCTTTGAGTAATTTTCAATGACAATAACTCAACAGTTTTCCAGTTGTAAATGTTTCATTGAGGTAACTATATTTTTCATTTTATTTCATCACTCTATAATCTTATTAATATTGTTGATGTTTCAAAATTTGTAATTGCAAATTATTTTCATGTCTTTTTTGAAACTAAATTTTTTAAAAATATTTTTATAATTTAAACGTGAAAACATTTTTTTAATTGTTTTGTATACCTACTCAATTTGTATATTCAACTATGAATATTGTATTACATTAATTGATAGTTACTCTGTATGAGATTTGAAATGTTTCCATAGGATCTTTGTTTATAAGTGTACCTTTTATCTTTCTTCTCGTAGCCCGATGATGGTAATCATTCACCGAAACTAGTAACAACTTATTTGTCCCCTTTTTGGACAAGATTAAAAAGTTTGTGGTTTGGACTTCGACTTTCATTGAACCCATTTTGTTTTCAAAAACCACATTTGAGATATGGATGAGCTCTTGGAGTTAACAGTATGAGGAGTTATATTTGAAACAGATGTACTTTTGCTCGCGGATGTTTTTAAAAATTTAAGACTAGTTTGTTTCAAAACCTATGGATTGGATAGTCTTCATTATTTCACTAAACCAGGTCTTGCATTTGATGCAATGCTTAAAATAACAAATATTGAACTCGAATTACTTACAGGCAGTAATATGGCTTCATTTTTCGAGAAGGAAATCAGGGGTGGTATTTCTCAATGCAGCAATCGGTACGGAACAGCTAATAATAAGTACATGTGTGACGTGCTTTCTCTTTTTTATATGAATACGGACGTCACTATGACACCCACGGGTTCAGTATCTACTAGATTTTCTCGCCAGATTTTTGGGATGGTTTACTCCACCGAACTCTTGAGAATGCAGCGTCTAGAGTTACCAGGGTAGCAACAGATGGAGGTTAAGTAATTCCAGGGGTCTGTTGTTCTTGACCTTGACGTAACACGTAGTGGGAAATAGGCTTTAATTGTTCACCACTATCGGAAAATGAAACTACCAGTTGCTGAGAAATAAGAGTTTTTTATTTCTACTTTGAAATAATTTATTTGGAAAATACGGAGCTTTATTTTTGAATAAATAAATGAATATTGAAATTAAATAGTACCTATATTACAATAATTAACTACGTTAATATTAACACCAAAACCACAACACCAAGCAATAAATTAGCTGAAATCGTTTTACAAGATACATACAAGCTGAGGTGAAAGGTTTACTGATATAACTAGATGCAAGTGGAAATAGTGAATCTTAACTAGCGGTTAAATGATAAATACACAAAGAAAGCGTTATTAGGGTACTAGCGGGATCTAACTAAGTGTTTCTTAATATTTGTGTACAGATTTAATCAAAACAAAAGTAATTTATAAAAAAAAAATTTTAGTTGCCGATACTTAAAACGGAAATTTTACCAATTTGCCTGGAAACCTCCCGAATGTTGTACCTGCTTTGGCAGCGTACATGTACAAGATTATTCCAGGTTATCACGGTTGTCGGAACCTGTTTTTAGATTGACGTTACCCCAGCCGTTGGTGCTAAATTACTCACTTAAATAAAAGCTAGACAATAGAGTCCGAAAATCTCTCCCTTGTGATCCTGTTTATGCAGCGAACACTCGTGAGATTATTTCGCTCAACGCCTTGGAAAATCCTCGAAATGTTAGCACCTGCTAAGGCAGCGTGCACGTACGAGAATGTTCCAAGTTTTCTTTGATCAAATATCTCAATCTACTACAATGAACTGTTTCCTTCGGTCGAGTTTCTTTTCAATATTTTCAGAGCCACTCAAGAATTCACCTGCTCAGGCAGCGATCAGCCTTTGAGATTCCTGAAAATATTTTCCTGTCAGATGAACAGCGGCAGTCGGGTTTCCACGGAATATTTTGATAACCTTTCAAGAATCTACCTGCTCTGGCAGCGACAATCCTTGAAATTTCCCAAATATATCTCTTTTCCCTAAAGCCAACAATATAAATTATAGTTCGGAATTGTACACAAATACACGGAAACTTTTACTACAATTAGCAGGCAATAAGCAAAATTAAATTTATCAATGATAATGTTAAAATAAAAGAAGTCAGGCGTAAATGAATTTATAACGGAAAATAATTATTTACAATATACTCTTTCAATTCGCTTACCTCGTGCACGAAAATCAGTCTCCGGATATAGGGTACACGCAGCAAAAACAGATAGTGTTATGAAAATAAAGAATTTTCATTAAACCAATAAGATTATTATGGCTACACCAAGGATGGAGGTAGATGAAGTGGAAGAGTTTAGTGCCCTGATCCAGGAACAAAAAGAGGAGAAGAGGAACATAGAAATAAACAAAATAGCACAAATATATGACCTGATTGTAAGCAAGCTTGGAGAGGATGACAAACCAATTACAAAAGAGAAAGACAGCATAACAATAGATCTAGATATCTCAAACCAAATAGCAGGGGTGCTTGCTACAGTGTTCACATACTTGAGAAAGTCAGAGAATTCAGGTAGCTCCGAGTCCTCTCTAAAGTACAGAGACTATGAAGCATCGGTGGGAGGTACCTCTATCAAAATAGGGGAGCTAGGAGCGGAGATAAAAGCAGCGCAGCTAACCCCAGACTTTTTAATATCTACCCCCATTATGAATATAATGACTGGGTTTAAATGCTCGTTTGATGAAGTTAGGACTGGTGTGACCAAATTTCAAACGAGGGAGGATCCCCAAAGGAGAGGTGTGAAGAGGACTGCCCGAGGGTCACAGAGGGAAGGCCAAAAATCGCAAGCTGACTCTAACTACAGAAGCCTAACTGAATATGGGCTAAACAACCAACACATCCCCCTGTTACAAGGAATCACTTTCCCCCCTGAAAGAAGGACAGGGTTATTAAGAAGCATTGGCGTCATGACTCAAGCAATATTATTGATCGAGAAAAAACAATATCATAACAAAATTGTAAAAGCGTTAAGGAACTCCATCCAAATGCTCCCGATGGAGGAGGAAGTAATATCATTGCTTCGAAATGCCTCAAGTAGGGGATCTGTAGTAGGGCTTTTGCAAGAGCTTGCGGACCTATTAATTATTTCAACTGCTCGTACCACCCAGAAGATCTATTTCCCCCTAACAGTTTACGTGGAAATGTGGAAGATTCATGGAGCACTCAAATGGTCCTTTTCCGGGGCCCTCATTCAAGCGTTTTTCACCAGCTATTGTACTAAATCGAAGCTCATGTTCAAAATGAGAACTTCTGGTACTGCAGATCACACCCGACAGATAGTCTTCCACGCAATCTTTGGGACCTACCTAGATGATATGTCCATCCTCCCAACAATAACTAACTGCGGATCTTGGCAGAAACGAGGCGCGATGACCCAAGTGTTCGTAAAAAGGGCAAGTGCAGAAAAGAAAGTATTCCCCCCTATAAGGCTGACAAGGTTTGCAAAAATGGCACAGGCGTTGCAGACAAAAACCTTGGGAAATGTGGAACCAACAGCAACAAGCAGGCCTTCCTTCTCAGGTTTCAGAAAAAGGCACTTTTCAGAAGAGTTCCTTTCCTATCTAAATACTGGAAAATCTGCAACCACATATAGCAGTGACCCTGTGACTCTCCAATTTGCGATAAGAACACTCAAAACAAACCTGATGAAGGACATTAAAGCAGACAGTGTGGTGAAAGCCGGAACAGTTGGGTGGATGAAGCTGCATGGAAATGAGCTGATTGAAGACCCCAATATAAATGTTGTCGAGAGCGGGGATTATTTTTATGGATCTTGCGACTAGATCATTCTGTTAGTGTATAGTTGTTTTTTGAGAATCTCTCTAATTTTATATTGTTAACCCCTTTTATATCAATTTTATAAAGAGAAAAAAAATAAAAAAAAATACTAAAATACATATAAACTACCAAATATCGGAAAAATGGTAACAACGTTACACATGGGTGATGACTATAATTCTGAAAAACCTAGTTCTTATCTAATGTAGTATGATATTAACAATATGTATGGAGCAGTGATGTGTTCACCATTACCATATGAAGGTTTTGATTGGGTCTCATTTGAGGATATTAACAAGGAAGATGTTTTCAATTGTCCTGATAATCATGAATTTGGTAATATTTTGGAAGTTGATTTGCATTATCCAAATCATCTTCCCGAACATCACAAAGATTTACCTTTATGTCCTGAACATTCAGTTCCCCCATCATCAGATTCTAACAAAAAAAAATATTAACCGCTCTCTATGACAAACACAAATATACCACTCATTCTAAAAATTTAAAACAGATTTTACAGTAGGGAATAATACTAAAAAAGATTCATCGGTGCTTGAAATTCAAACAATATACATGGATGAAGAAGTATCATATCAATACTGAACTGAGGAAGAAAAGTAAAAATTCATTCGAAATAAATTTTTACAAACTTATGAATCATGCTCCCTAAGTAAAACAATTGAGAATGTTGAGAAATACTAAGATGCTAAATTGGTATCTAGTAACTAGTTGATCAGGAAGATATGGTTCTAATGACTATACAGGGTGAATCACGACTAACGGGACGGAGGTTTATGGCGAAACGGTAAGAAATTTGAAATGTTTGTCACCTTAGTAGTTTGTCCATCCATATAGGCTACATTTTAAAATTATTTTGAAATATACAGGATGTCCAAATAAAGTGTGGCGTATCAAAGTTATATTTTTTCTTATGGAACACCCTATATTTGATTGCATTTTCTGATTGCACCCAAAAAATGAAGTGATGTTTCATAATGGTTCCCTATACCTAAATACAGAGGGTTCCGAGTTATGCTGACTTTTTTAAAAATGTGAGCATTTCGAAAAACATTAATAACTCATTGATATAATAAATTCTAGCGAATTTCCTCTCACAGCTCAATAGTCGGACATTCGTTGAATGTATTCCACGATTGAGTACTAAACATCTCTTTACAGGGTGTTCAGAATTATCAGTTGAGTTATTAGATCATTAAATGTGTTATAACGGGCTTATTTCAAATGGAACACCCTGTATTTTAATAATTCATCATATTCAAAAAAATGTCCTCTTTCGAATGATATAAGGGTGTCCTATACCTAGGTACTATACTTTTCGCGCAATTTACAATTTTCTTAAATTGTATGGTAAATTGATTTTAAAACATCTGCATAATAAAACAAAAACTCATAAAGCGAATACCTTACATACTACGGAACGAACAACAAATTATTAAAAGCAATAAATGACAAATTACTATAATAGCCATAAAATGGATGAGTGTAAACGTTTGGGTAGGGATGGTGGGCCAATATGTTATCGGCACGTATGTTTTTGACGGATACCTGGACAGAAAAATTTTTTTGAGTTTTTTGGAAAATATCTTCTAGATCTTCTTCGAAAACCTACCACTTAGCATCAGAAAGAAAATGTGGTTACAATTATACTTAGCATCAGATCACTTTTCCCACTCACTTTTCTCCTGCTGTTAGGAATTATCTTAATAGAAAATTAAAACATAAATGGATAGGTAGGGGAAGTCCTTGTAATTGGCCAGCTAGGTCACCAGAACTGACCAAGATGGATTTCTTCGAATGGGGTTATAATAAAAATATCTTGAAATATGAAATTAATAATTTTTGACGCTTTCGCGTCTATAACACCCGGTATGTATGAATAATGTAAGTACATAGTTTGGAGCCAGAATCACGTGTTGCATTGCATAAGATGACAAGCATTTGGAGCATCCATCATAGTTACTTTCCAATTTTTGCTTTCAATAATTTGTTGTTCGTTTCGTAGTATTTATGTATTTGCTTTATTAATAATGTGTTTTTGTTTTATTATGTACTCAAATGCTTGTCGGTAAAAAAGAGTTAGTGTACCTCAGGAACAATGAGTGTGCATATTTATTAGCATTATTTCTTCACAATATCTTTGTCAAGATAATTAGTATAAAATTTAGAGAGAATTGCAGATGTTTTAAAATCAATTTACCATACAATTTAAGAAAATTGTAAATTGCGCGAAAAGTATAGTACCTAGGTATAGGACACCCTTATATCATTCGAAAGAGGACATTTTTTTGAATATGATGAATTATTGAAATACAGGGTGTTCCATTTGAAATAAGCCCGTTATAACACATTTAATGATCTAATAATTCAACTGATAATTCTGAACACCCTGTAAAGAGATGTTTAGTACTCAATCATGGAATACATTCAATGAATGTCCGACTATTGAGCTGTGAGAGAAAATTCGCTAGAATTCATTATATCAATGAGTTATCAATGTTTTTCGAAATGCTCACATTTTTAAAAAAGTCAGCATAACTCGGAACCCTCTGTATTTAGGTATAGGGAACCATTATGAAACATCACTTTATTTTTTGGTTGCAATCAGAAAATGCAATCAAATATAGGGTGTTCCATAAGAAAAAATATAACTTTGATACGCCACACTTTATTGGGACATCCTGTATATTTCAAAATAATTTTAAAATGTAGCCTATATGGATGTACAAACTACTAAGGTGACAAACATTTCAAATTTTTCACCGTTTCGCCATAAACCTCCGTCCCGTTAGTCGTGATTTACCCTGTATAGTCATTAGAACCATATCTTCCTGATCAACTAGTTTGCGATTGCGATTGCGATACTGATAGTCTGTTATATCACTTTCTTGTTAATGACATCTATCAATATATCGCACCTCCGGAGAAACAACGACGTAAGTGCAAATTTTCCCCAAAGTCACATTTCGATGTCATATTATTGCAAAATATCCAATCTTACTGGGACTACAAAGACATTATTGTGTTTGTAAAAACTGTCAGTAGATGTCGCCTATGTCCTTGTGGAAATGGCGCGAAAGTTAGTCGCTACTGGAACTACAACGTCTTAGTGGTTAGTTGTGCGCGATACTTGAAGAAGAGTGCATGTGATTGGAACTACACTGCCGCAAAGGTAGATATGACAATAATTAAAATATCATTTTGGAGCAACAAAGACTTAACCGTTCTTTTTGTCATTGCTGCTTGATAGAGCTACTAGTTTATTTAGTCAACAAAGACGCAAATGTATTTTATGTCATTGTTTCCTCCAACTCAATATTTATTTTGAGAATCATGATGGTATTATTGTATAATGGTGTCTTTGTCGTTCCAAAAATGATGATAGCTTTCCTGGAAAATGAAGTATTGAATGTATTTCAGGATATTGTTTCTCTGTAAGATCGATTTCTCAAGTCGATTTATCTTATTGAAGATGGAATCGCGTGGTAAAAAAATGGCGCAATTAGCAGTATTAGCACTACAGAAAAACAATGAGGAAGTTTTTTTAACCAGTCGTCCGGTTCTTTCTGAATTAGATGCAAATTGCGAAACATTGGAATAACATTCAAGAGAATATCGTTTCGGAAAAATGTCAAGGTGAATGTAAGTATATATTTGATTCTTTTGTCATCGTGAGATTCTACTCATTAAGTGTGCCTTATTTCAGATGAAAAGATTGTTCAAACGCACCAAGAAGATCATCAATACGAAATTACTTCTCAACCATATACTTCACCGCACAGCACACCTGCCCAGAGCGCCGACATAGATTATGGGAAACAGCAAAATTTGATCCCTTCAATAGCAATTGAAAATCTAAACAACCGTATGCCACCATACGGTTCAAATGAAAGTATGTATAGCTATCCACACTTATTTTTAGAAATGCTTTTCACATGTAAAATTTCAGATGTAGCAGACGCAAAACTTTTTCTTTCAGAACAAATGTGTATCTCGCCCTCCAAAGTTGTTGAGCAGCCGGTAATGATTTCAAATGGAGGTAATAATACGTTCTAATTATTATAAGAGCATCGAGTCATTGGGTCTTCTGGATCATAACAAAACAGCAAAGTGGTCCTTGATATTCAAATGAAGCCGATTCTGTTATAATTAATGAAAATAATTGTGATTGAGTCCAAACTGGTACTACCAAAGGAGATAATTTTTGAAAATATAATAATAATAATGTATCGATATGTTTTTGGTAAATTCCACTTCTCATTTTTTTTTTCATTCAATTTCAGTTTCCCACCTAGAACAAAAAACTAGTTTGAAATTGAAACTCAAGCGAGTAGCGCCATCAAAAAATTATAGAATAGATAGCTCGTCAGATGAAGAACCATTCCCTGGAGATGACAGTGATGAATATTTACCTTCTTCGGGCATCAGCTCACCATCGTCTCCCCATAGTAACTCGGCGAGTATAAATGGTGCAGTAGACATTTTCTCTGATGAAAATGCCGACGACTTACTTCAAAAAAAAAAGGAAAAAAACGACAAAGAAATTGCGAAGAATGGAAAAAAAACAAAAGGAAATATTTGAGGAACTCTGGTAAACAGTATCTATCATCACGTGGAAAAATAGTAGAGGCGCGGAAAATGGGCCCTCCATGTAAGTGTAGATTCAATTGTGCCAATAAGTTACCAGAAGAAGTGAGAAAAACTTTATTCCGAGCATATTGGGCACTAGGATCACTTCAAAGGCAACGAGATTATTTGAGTACATGCTGTGAAGTCTCACAGGTTCAATATAGAAGGATCAAAACGAACTCCGAACACCCTCGAAAACCAAACTGTTCATTTTTTTTGTTGCAAGAAGGAAAAAAAATCCAAGTTTGCAAGTCTTTTCTACTGAGTACCCTGGCAATAAAAGAGCGTTCCATTCGCACAGTTATGACATCTAAGTTCAATGGTATCGGGACAACCCCAGATGACAAGCGAGGTACCCACGCACAACATTCAAAACTAGATGAAGAAATTAGAGAATCAGTACGGGCACACATACTTTCCATACCTAGAGTAGAAAGTCACTATGTGCGAGCTAGTACTAGCAGAGAGTTTATAGACGGTGGACTTACTATAGCGGAGCTACACCGCAATTATGATTCTTTGCGCAAGCTCGCTAATAAACCATCAGCGAACTATGATGCGTATTCTCGAATTTTCAACACCCAGTTCAATATTGGATTCCATGTTCCGAAAAAGGATCAGTGCGACCAATGTGAAGCTTATAAGAACTCCGTTGGAGATGAGAAGTTAAGTTTGAAAGAAAGTTATAAAAAGCATATGAAACAAAAGGAATTGAGTAGACAAGAAAAAGCAGAAGACATAAAAAAAAGTGAAGAACCTGGTACAAACCAAATTGTAGCAATCTACGATCTACAGGCAGTGATGCCTGTCCCAATAGGAGATTCTTCAGCATTCTTTTATCATTCTAAACTCAATTGTTATAACTTCACAGTGAGTAGGGCAAGGTAAAACGGTCCATCCTTTGTTATAAGTCAATTGCTTATTTTCAGGTCACAGATACCAATACGAAAATCACCAGGTGTTATTTTTGGCATGAAGGTTTGGCACATAGAGGAGCAATAGAGATTGGATCTTGTGTATTCAAATATCTCAATGAAATACAACAGAGTCATCCCAACTGCAACATCATTTTCTACTCTGATAACTGTTGCGGGCAACAGAAAAACCGGTTAGTATTTCTATTAGAATCATTTTCTTATCAAGTTGAATCGTCATTTTTTTCAGGTTCATACTGTCTATGTACTTGTATGTAGTTACCCATTTGAATATCAACAGTATAACTCACAAATTTCTCATCAGGGGACACACTCAAAATGAAGGCGATACTGCCCATTCCCTAATAGAGAAAAATATTAAAAGATCCAAAAAATCTGGACCCATATACGTCCCAGATCAATACATTTCTCTGATCCGTACAGCAAAAAAGAGAGGAGAGCCTTTTCGAGTGAATGAATTAACATTCGGCGATTTTTATGATTTAAAATCCTTGGCAGCGGAAATGGGTTTTAACACAACGAAGAATGTTAATGGTGATCAAATAAAGTTAACCGAAATAAAGATGGTGGAATTTAAGAAGGGGATGAGTACTTTCCGTTATAAACTTGGATACGATGAAGAATGGATAGATGCTCCAATTAGAACTAGCCGTTCCAAAAAGACTAATGATGTGACTGTTAAACAAGCCTATAAGTCCAAAATTCCAATCACGGGAAGGAAGAAAGACGACTTATTAAAGCTGCTGAACACTAATATAGTACCTAAATATTACGGAAATTTTTATAACACTCTATTCTAGTTTATTTTTCAATAAAGTTACCTAAAGTTCACTTTCTTTTATTTCAATTAGGTACCTATTTGATGAAATTTAATTTGATTGCCTTAACTGAAAAAAACACGAAGCTCTAGGGCCACAATGACACAATTGAGGGGATAATACCAGTTTTACCCCTCTAACGGGTACAAAATGTAAATTGGTGCTCATCTCAAACTAGGCGTAGTAACTACAGAGATCAAGAAATTCCCTTGAACATTCAAGTGATCAGCAGATTTACTGTATTGTCTTTGTTCCGGGTCTAACGTGTTATGAAAACTTTTAATGTCGTTTCCTCAACATTTTACAAACTGGCACTTGCGTCAATGTTTCTCCGAAGGTGCGATATGCTAGAAGATATTGATACATCAGATTATCCTTTAGGAAATAAAAAAGTTCCATACTCAATGAAATACAAGAATAACGGAAAAAAATAATACTTGAATTCATTGGTTCACAATCAAAAATGTTCGCACTGAGAAATCGAAAGCTATTAAAAGTGCAGCATTGAGAGAAATTCCTTTTGATGATTATTATAGGTGTTTATTGAATAACACCAAAGTTAAAATTATACAAAATTTAATTTCTTCTGTAAAACATGACGTCTATGCTGTTTCACAAAGAAAAATAGCTTCAAGTGCGACAAACGAATGATAAATAACTACAGATACAATCCCATGGGGATATAATGCTCACTTTTTTCCAAGGACTTTTTCGTTCTAATCATCTACCACCACCACCACCTGCGTATTTTGGTTAAATTTGGATCGCTAAGTCATAAGAGAAAATGGAAAAACACACACAACATAAATTCTTTTATTACAAAACAAATGGTTGCAGGTCTTTAAGGACTCTACAAGATTCCAAAAACAAAATCAAATCACCATTAGACGAAAACAGCCTACAACCTTCATAAAGTCCTCCAGGAAAAAGAGGAACAAGACGCAGAAGGAAACTATTTATTTATTTATTTACAATATCCTACGGGAGATACCCAATTTACAGGATAAGGTTAGTAGTAGTTAGATAAATAACATGATAATTTACAAAAAAAAAACTATCACAATATAGAAAAAAAAACATTACAATAATTATGTATCCTAAAACTACATATATATCATAAATTGAACTAGCACCAATTGGAATTAAAATATAGAATAAAAGCTGTTTCACATCTAAGATAGATTTAGGATTCTAAGCAATAACGTCTAATAGACGATTGGCTGCAGTTTAAAATGTCAACAGATTTTTCTATATTAGAATAATTTTCAATTAGAAACTGTAGAGGTGAAGATTTGTATATGTTAGTTCGATAAGTTCGTTGAAAAAATAGTTGATTATTTCGGGAATTAAACCTAGGAACATGATACTCTAACATGGCAACTAGATCATTACAGTCTAATTTCTGGTGTATAATTTTATATAAAAATAATACAGAGTACATTGACCGCCTCCTCAGCAGACTGTGTGCACCAAATCGATCATAAAAGTACTGTTGCGATATATTCCGCGCCGGATACAAACCATCCAGATTGAAACATGCTGACTTAAAGAAGCGCCTCTGGATACGTTCGATTGCAGAAATATGTATATTATACATGGAATTCCATATAACACTGGCATATTCCAGTTTGGACCGTATAAATGCAGAAAATAGTAAATTCATTGTGGTAAAAGATTTAAATAGTCTCATGTTTCTTATTACGGATCCGAGAATGCGATAAGCGCTTGCAGATATTTTATCAACATGCGCAGTGAAAGTTAGCTTAGGATCGTAATAAACACCAAGATCTTTAATTAGGTCAGGTCGTACCAATACCGAGTTATCTAGATTATCTAGATCTAAACAACAAGAGGTCCAGGAAACCCAAGACAAACCGGAAGAAGAGAAATGGGAGATGGAAGTCCCTCAAGAAGGATTTGTCGTCCCCATAAGACAAATCCAAAAACAGCAGAAGAGGGAAAAATGCGAAGAAAAAAGTAGAGAAAAAAAAAAGATGTCCAGGAAGCCGCAGAGGAGCAGCCACCATCCAGGTCAAGTGGAGGAACAGCCATTCTGGTAAAAGCAGGAATACAACAACACAGAAAGACCACTCCACACCTTCTGACGATGAAAGCAACAATATTCACAGTCAAGACAAGCTTTGGAGAAATAGACTTCATTTCAGCCTGCAAGAGACCACAAGATCAACTCCATGAGGAAGACATTGAAGTCCTTCTACCAGAACAACACCAAGCAGTGCTGATGGGAGACCTCAACGCGAAGTCCAGGCAATGGAACAGCAGGACCATAGACCAGGCAGGAAGGAAGCTGCTGACAGCCGACCTGGTATGCTGATCATAGGACCAGCCCATCCCACTCAAACTCTAGCCAGCCGAAGTACCTAGGAGTCATCTTGGACCAAGGATTGACCTTCAGAGAACACGTTGAATACGCAGTCAATAAGGCAAAACAGGCTAGAGGAAGACTAGCAGGACATGATCATTGTACCCATCCTGATGTACGTCTCCACAGCCTGGGGACACACAGCACCAACCAGCCGAAAGAAGGTGCGAGCTCAGCAAAAGATCTGCCTGAGACAAGCTACAGACGCACCTTACTACATCAGAAACGATCAGCTTTATCGAGAACTGGACCAAAAGAAAATCCTCGAAGCCATGACAGCCAGGAGAAGATTTGTGAAGCTAAGGACACATCCAAACACTCAACTGAGACAACTCACGGACTACACAAAACACGCACGACCAAGGAAACAGCTGGAATATAGACAGCAGTAAGGACAAGACAGCAATACCAACAGGTGAGTAAAAGAAAAAGACCTACCTAGAGATCTTGCCTGTCCATAAAAACGACCGGCAGGAAAGCTAGTAAGGCCACCTTTAACAAGTGGTTCCACTCTCTAAGGTCATTCTTAGTCGCAGTACGTCGGCTAAGGATTTGTACTTTAAAGAGGCAGGGACATACGCACACACCCCGCGAGTGACAAAAATTAAGAAGACCGACGAGAGAAAAGTGAATATCACTACCTCAAGAGAAATAGGAGAACGTCAGAACTTTTCCATGAACCAAGAAAAGAAGATGGACTAGCCCAGCAGATCGGACTGAGGCCTCATCGGAAGAGATAAAGGGTGGAGGAATATTCTTCCCGGGATGCATTGCTCCTAGAAGAGTGCATCCTGGAAGGGACGGGTTTGATAGAGGTGTGTGGAGGAGATATTATATTCTATTATATATGTAATTATACTCTTGAATAACGAAGCGTTCTTCGCATTCACGTCTAGTTTGTAGAATTGATCGAGAAGTGCTGCTCTGTCTTCTTCATCAAAACGTGATTCACATTGTAGTCCACATCTTTTCTTTTTCAGGAACAACTTTGTTTTTATAGGATAAATACTCTTCACCCCTCTCTTTAGCTAGAGTTACCTTTATTGTTTTCACTGTGGTGTACATTTTTTTTCTTTCTTCTCATGAACAGAAAAGTGTTTTTTTTTAATACTAACTTGAGACTATTGAGAGAACGCAAAGTTGCCACAATACATGCGTCGTACACCTACAATGTAACAAAAAACTCCATCACTGAGCAAGTATACAAAGAAGCTCTATATGCTTTGTATCGAATTGATAGAAAAAATATCGATTGTAGAATAACATTTTAGCAAGCTGGAGAAGGAAAGTTTTAAATTAATTAACCAATCAGAAATGAAACACAATGGTCGCGTTTATCACAACATAGCGCTACCGTAGCGATCATTAATATTCTGCTGAACGCGTGTTTTGTTGACTGATCAGATTGAGCGCTGGGGTATCAGTCGCCATTTTTTTAATAAGAATTAAAATGCGCTACATGCTACCGATTGATAATGCATTAACTGTCATTTATGTCATAGGTTAAAAACATAATAAACATATTTTTGTTTGGAGATATTTTAGTTTGTATTTCAGTGAAAATGAATGAATAGATGGTGGTGACATGATTTTAATAATAAATTATATAGTGTGTCAGGAAGTTTCACTCCGAGGGGTAAACCACTGAAAAAAATAGTGTACCAATTAGAGAAAATACATTGAAAATACAGAAAATAATCTAAAAAATACTAGTATCATTAGAAAATACTCCTGAAAATATAAGGAAAATGCAGTGGAAAGTACATCATATTCTACAATTGTAATAGAAGTGATATAAAAGGTAGTACCAACTTATATTTGTTAAATATGTTTTTATAAATTGATTTTTAGGATTCAGTAGCTCATGTAAAGTACGAAATATGAAATCTTGGGGAAGCATTCGCATCCGAGGAAGTCTCAACTAATGGTGAATAGTAATATTCATTTATTCATAATAACTATCATTTATTAATACAACCAAATGCCCATCAACTGAGGTCATTCAGCCATAATAATTTCAATTTCATCAATTTTGTAAATATTTTTCATCAGGATTAGTTCAAGTAACATTTTTTGAAACTCATGTGGGACATGTGGACGAGCTAAAAACAAAGCGACTATCAAAGGCTGAAGAAAATATTGTAGTTGGACAATTAGCTGCTGGGGTAACAAACAACAGGATAATTCAAGATGCCAGAAAAATTCAAAATAATAAGATTGAAAGAATAAATTTGATAACAAGAGGAGACTTAGCATATTTAATAAGAAAGTACAATATTGACAAAAAAAGGGACAATAATGACATGACAGCAACTACTTTAAAAATTGAAGAATGGAATAGACAAGGAAAAAACCATGCATTTTTATTCAAAAGAATTGGTATGCACTTACATACAAACACATTTAAAAATATGCAAGTTTTAAAAGAAGTTTTTGCATGAAGAAGTTGTAAAATGTAGGTGTTTTTTATTTTTAGGTGAAAGTTACCCTGGATTAAAGGATGAAGATTTTGCAGTGGGTTACATGAATGGTGTAATGGAAAAGAAATTGAGAGAATTTAAAAGGAATATTTGTATTGATGGAACGCATGGAATAAACCGAAGAAATTTGGATCTTACAATAATTTTAGTTAAGGATGAGAACAATATGGGATTTTCAGTGGCATTTTTACTTTCAAACAGACAAGATCAGATAATTCAAGAAATTTTTTTTAGGGCACTTCAATCAAGGCTGGGAGAGACACTTCAGACAGAATATATAATGAGTGATGATGACCCAAAATATTATAATGCATGGATCAAAGTTATGAATTCCTATGAGAAACCCAGAAGACTTCTTTGTACATGGCATATTATCAAGAATTGGAACATCCAAGGCCGATCAAAACTTAAGAAGGCAGAAAATAGACAAGTTATGAAAAAGGAAATGAGAAGAATATTAAAAGAGACTGAAATTGAAAAGTTCATGGTACTGAAGGGAAACTATTTTAGGCATTTGGAAGAGGATGATGAAAATGATTTTTTGAAATACTTGCAGAAGTAAAGAATGTACTACATACAATAATATTAGATTAAACAATGATATTTGGTTTTAGCTACTATTTCCAAAGTGAAGAGAGGATCAACATGTGGGCCCATTGTTACAGAATAAATGTCGGAATAAATACAAACATGGCTATAGAAAGTTTGAATAAAGTATTAAAATATAACAAAATGGGTGGACAATGTAATCTTGGGTAAAATTATACCTAATCATTAATTGGAAAATATATGGAATGAAAAATATTGATATACTAAAATGAGAATACAATTTTAATTTTTTTAGAGTTGAAAAGCTGCTGGACTTATTGAATGAACTTGTGGATGACAAAATGTGGAAGAGGATCATTAATACCGAACAACCAAATGCAAATAATTATCAGCACAAAATTGTTATAGAAGCACATAAAAAAGCAGAAGATATGGATGGTAAGGTAGAATTTCTGGAAATTGGAAAATTCAAAGTGAAATCTTCAGTAAGTAATGAATATTATGTAGTATCCTGTAATGAAATATGTGATATACAATGTCGTACTGGGTATTGTAATAAATGTAAAATTTGTTTACATAGATATAAATGTCAGTGTCCAGATAATGCTGTAAAGACAGTACTATGTAAACATATACATGCTGTAGCTTTGTTTGAGGAGAGAAGCGAGCCTGTTTTAGATTCTTTAAATTCTGGAGAGGATGAGGATGATAATGATGTTTTGGTTGTTGAAGAGCCCAGTATTAGCCAGTTAAATTATCAGGATGATGTTACCCACTTTATTCAGGAGAGTTCTAGAATGGAAGATGATAATTCAATAATTAATTTTGAAGAGAGACGAGAAGTATATAATGATAAACTATAATTTCTGCTTTTATTACATACTATATGGTTTGTAGATAGCATTACAAGAAATTTCTCGAGAAATTTGTAGCTTTGGTAGAAGTTTAGATGAAAACTCCTTTGCTAGGTTTATGAGTGATTTTAAAAAATTTAGAAGTAAAATGGTTTGGGAAGGTGTTGGTTTTTTTGGTATTGTGTTGAAGGGTATTGTTTGAATGAATTAGTCATTAAATTAGATATAGTTCATTTGAATTTTGTTTGATTTTTACCATTGTGTGCTTGACCGAATTTCAATACATTTGTATTTAAATGTTTTTAATAAACCTTATAAACATAAATATATATGGTATTTGTTATTTAATTTTCCCACTTCTTGGTTTTATTTATACAAAAATATAACAAACAGAATATAATAAATATACTACAAGCAACATATTACATTGAGTCTGTGTACCTAATTGTTTTAAGACACACAAATTTAGAAATCAATTAATTATCAAATTTTTTTCACAAAAAAGTTTAAATAAATTTTCTCTATAACAATTTTCGATTTGGTCAAATAGAAGTAATTTACCATTGAATCAATATTTATATCTCGATTTACCTTGTATTGATTGAAAAATTTCGATAATTGATGGTTGTGTTTAAAGACTAGACCAGTGGTCTCCAATTAGTTTTGCTCGGGGTCCGTTTTAAGAAATGAAATGACCATCGTGGTCCGCACATTTTATTTATAAGAAAAAATATTTATTAAACAAATGTAATTAAGGAAATAATAAAGGTATTTAGTTACATAGGTATCAATGCGAAAAATGACATTTTTTATTGCGAATTATCTGTCTGAAGTTTGGAGTATATTGACATTAAATCCTGGAGATGTTCAGTAGTAAGTCGAGATCGAAATTTATTCTTAATGAACTTCATCTTCGAAAAATGCTGCTTCCCAAATATATGTCGATCCAAACACAGTAAGAAGTTTCAAAGCTAATTTTTGTAATTCTGGATATTTATTACCAGACACAAATTTTATCCAGAACTCTTCACTGGAAACTTCCGATTGTTTGTGTTTTAAAACTGTGTTTTCTTGGAAATCGATCAATTCCATTTGCAGAGTAGTTACCGAAAAATTCCGAAAACAATTGCAGATTCATTGCTCCATTCACCATCAGGCTGCAGAGAGTGAAAATGCTGCTGAGAATTTCTACAACATTCCTAATTTTCTTAAAATCTGTATATCGGAAGCAGTCTTTAGTGTAAATTTCTGTGTTCTAGCGGGTTCGCACAAAATGGGTCAGCGGTTCGGATGCGGACCGCGGTCCGCCATTTGGCCACCCCTGGACTAGACCATGCAGAAGTTTATTTTTTTATTCATATTCATATAAATAATCAAAAAGTTTCCCATATGCAAAATATTGTTATATTGATTAATAATTCCAATAATTATATTTCATCATTTAAAATTTACTTGGTGTATGCCATGCAGCTTGTATACAAACACTATTTGCACTATTGCTTTATAGCACCAATTATTATTCGGTGTTTATAGTCACTGCTTTCCGGCAACTTCCAAAAATACATAAACTGGTATTTTGAATTTGGCGGTACATAGGCCACGCCTCGGCAGATGACGAAGCAATCTCATTGGCTGGGCATGTGTGCATTTTAATGTATGCTAACTGGTTGATAGAAAATGATATTCCATTTGAAAATACTTTCTTCAAAGCCCAATTATTGAATTTAGTACAACAGTAAGTTGATATACAGCTAACTTATTTTGTTTGAAAATATGCATGCTTTCATATTTTTGTAGGAATAAACCACCATTGGTATATGAAGCTGGCATATTATCTGAAAAATATGGTCACAAAGTGCTTCGACTTCCCCCCTACCACTGTATGTTCAACCCAATTGAACATATTTGGGGGATAGTTAAGAATTTTTATAGAGATCATGTGGGATCTGATGGTGCATCAACAGAACATGCAATTGGTGTATGGAAAAAGGCTCTAGAAACAGTGACTCCTGATATCTGGTCCAGGACAGTAGAGCACACTGAAAAAATTATACAAGATTGGTGGGATAGAGAAGTATTATTCGATAGACAGGATGTACCTCCACTTATTATTAATTTTGACAGTGATGATGAAGATAGTGATGATTTTGAGATGGATTAGTGGAAATCTTGTGTTCTATTTTTCTATATTTTCCTCTTATTTGCTTTATTTCCACCTTTTTAAAATCACTAATCACTATTATTGAATTAAATGCTAAATGTTTAGATTAAATAATTGTATCGTAATACCCAACCAGTTAACATATTTGAAATAAAATGTATATTCACAAGTTATTGTTTTCATTATTAACATAAGTAAAACTCAGAAATACAATATAAAATCAGGAAGGTAGTGACTTGACGTAATTGTCGACGCAATTGTCATTTTGAGCAAGGTATTCCAGTTGTTGATAAGGAAATGTTCACTCGATATTTCATTATTTCAATTAGCATTGGTGGATTATCACAGCTATATACAGGGTGGCGCACCGAAAACGAAACAGATGCATTTACTGGCAGATGATTCCTTTTTAAAAAAATCCCTCGGACCCGTCGATTTTGTTTTCGAGGGGGACACAAAATTGGCATAAAATCACAGTAACATTTGCAGCCCCCTAAGCGGGGGTGGCACCATCCCTAAAATCTTGAATGGAAAGGGGGGTCGAATGATCCATCATTTAAAAGGTCTTTCAACTCCCTTTATAATTCAATGAATTTTACATCATCTTGAATGGAAAGGGGGGTCGAATGATCCATCATTTAAAAGGTCTTTCAACTCCCTTTATAATTCAATGAATTTTACATCATTATAAAGGGAGTTGAAAGACCTTTTAAATGATGGATCATTCGACCCCCCTTTCCATTTAAGATTTTAGGGATGGTACCACCCCCGCTTAGGGGGCTGCAAATGTTACTGTGATTTTATGCCAATTTTGTGTCCCCCTCGAAAACAAAATCGACGGGTCCGAGGGATTTTTTTAAAAAGGAATCATCTGCCAGTAAATGCATCTGTTTCGTTTTCGGTGCGCCACCCTGTATAAAAAGTCTAATAGGACACCTATATGTAGCCAGCTTCCCAAGTTTATATATTTTTGTGAATAACACCCCACACAAAATTAACACTGCACAATGCATAATATCAAACAGAGATACGAATGAAACCATGTAGCATCTTAATTCAACTTCCCAATGTATGATTGTGTAGAAAATAGACTCTTTATATCACAAAATCATTCAGATGATCTATATTCACTTCTTGTTCCAAATAATGTAGCGGTGATGATACAAATGTATACCTTCATAAGTTTTTTCATTCTATTTTTATTATAATAAATATAATAGATGATGTATGTATAAAGAAACTATATTTAAATTTGCATGAAGATGATTACAGATGTATGGATATTGGATTCCTTTTACCATAAGCTCGTACATTGTTCTAGAGGCTCTAGAGCATAGAATGTTTTTCTCATACCTAACCCTCTTCTTTCTATGTAAAATCAAATGTTAATTCGAATATAAAATGATTGGTTACTATTTCTTCTTGTATCTCATCCATAGTTTTTCATAAATAAATATTTATATTAAATACAAGCCTCTAATTTTTTTAAATGAATATTTTTGACTTAACCTCTACACGAGGCACGGACCAACAAAAAAGAAGAATTGTCAATCTAACATCAAATTGACTTTCCTAGTTTTCGTAAAGTAAAGAAAAAAACTACAGCTTGGCAACATCACAATATTTTGTTTTGCAACGTCATCGTCTATTTATCGTAAAAATCCCATAGTAAATAATAATTATTATTTTGTAACGATATCCCACCGAAACATCGTTCTAGAGACGACTATGGATCGATACGAAACTGTTTTTACCAGGCCAGTGTAGATATAAAAGGACGACCGAGAATCGTAGCAGTCAGTCTAGCGAGGTATTCACTCGGTGGGCTTCCTTCTCCGGTTGACAAGGTACTGACTTATCGACAATCCCTCTCCTCGTTCAGCAGAGTATTGACCTGTCTGAATAAACCTGTCCGCGCTGAAGGTATTCAGCGAAAATCCTGAATCGTTCACGTACGAAAGGTACTGACTTTCGTACTCTCCTGAAACTCCTGTCCCTAAGGTACTGACTTAGGGATATCCTATCCTCGTTGAAGGTATTGACTTCAACGTACATCCTGAAAACCGACATAGAGCGGGAGGTATTGACTTACGCCCTCTCTTGATTTTCCCATCCCTAAGGTATTGACTTAGGGATACTCCGCTGCGTTTACTGTACGAATAGATAGACATCGTAATTTCACAAACAGAAGACGTCGCCTACGACGGAACTCCAAGGACAGAAATATTCGTTTCAAGATTTCAAACTAATTTTGTAAATAGTGGCTGTATATGGTACCTACTTTTAAGAATAAACTTTTATTTTTACTGGAATCCTGTCTCTAACTGTACGTACCTACCCGGCAATACGTAACTACCCGAACGGAGGGTTACAATTTTTCATGGAAACCAGTAACCCTTCAAACATTAAATTGTGAGATAAAGTCCAAGGAAATTGTCACGTGTAGTACATCATTAAGCTGCGTCCACACCGAGTCGACACTGTCGATCGACTCTGTCTATCGACGTTGTCGATTTAGTGTGTACGTGGCAATCGACTGTGTCGATCGACAAAATTAATCGATCGACATGTCGATTTGTTTTCCGTCGCTTGTCGGTAAACATCAAGCAGTGGATCGACTTTAGTGTGTGTGGACGACATTCGACAAACTGAGTACTCAGTGACATCTTGCATTGTTGACATCATTACCGTGTGTTGTAGAAATGGAATGGGAACAAGACAAAGTCATAGCCTTTATTGAGGCATACAAATTAAAAACAAATCTGTGGGATTCAAAAACCCAAAACTACAAGAGCAGAAACTTGAGGCACGATGCCCTCATGGAAATTGCTAAAGAATTTAGCGTCGAAAAGCAAGACGCTCCGTTACGGGAATGCAGGTCTATAATTGGAATCTTCCTTACAAATTTTGGGCCCGATTTTTTGTAATAAATATTCAAATCTTCGTCAGACATGTTGATTTCGACTGATCGACAAACATTTCTGTCAACTCGGTGTGGACAGAATGATGCAGTTTTGTCGCTTGTCGATCAACAACCGTCGATAGAAAGAGTCGATCGACAGTGTCGACTCGGTATGGACGCAGCTTAAAGCACATTGTTAAAAGAAATAGGGTTTAAATTGAAAAAAATATATATAACCGAAAAGTCCTTATTGAACGTAACTATATTATTTCACACAAAGCTTGCTTCTTGAGAAAATATATGGAAAATTCAACGAGTGCTTATTCAAGAGAACTAATATTCTTAGATGAAACATGGATTTATTCCAAAGGAAGTGAAATAAGAAGTTGGCAAGATGTTAATATCAAAAGTGTTCGTGAACCTGAAGGAAATGATTGGAAAAGATTGTTCATTGTTCATGCAGGTTCTTTAAAAGGCTTTGTTACAGAAGCAAGTTTAGTTTTCTATTCATAGTCTTTAACTATGGATTATCATGGAGAAATAAATTGTGTATTATTCACTAAGGCCCGGTTGTAAATGCACAGCTCAACTGTGGTTCTGCGTTGAACAGAGTTTAATTTCAAATTTTTGTTGTAAGTACGTCAGTCACTACTGATCTGTGGTTCAAATAGAAGTTCACGTGAACGGTCCTCGAAGAGCATTCAAAGGCAGTTCAAGAGGGTTTTGGCATTTGACGTTGAGCTGTTAACCTCAAAAAGAGTTTGAATATCTGATAATTCATTATTTCAATCAATATGAACGAATTATTAAAAGAATTAACCGACGATAAGGATTTTTCACAAATTTGGAATGGTTTTTTACATCCTAGAAGACCGCAAACCTTTAGAAATAGACCCAGTCATTTTAAAATATCATAAGTAACATCACACCATATACGTTACGTATAAATAAGATTACCTATATGGTATATACGCGCCAATCAACACTGTCAACATTCAGTTAACAATCAAGTTTGGCATGGGAGCTCAGTGCAACCAACGTGACCTGAACGGCGTTCAACCAAACTCATGTTGATCTTGCACTCTACAACGAAAACCAAAATGAACTCGGTTCAAAGTTGAATGGCAGTTCTGTTAAACTAACGTTCGCCTGTGACATCTACAACCGGGCCTTAATGGCTGAAGTAACAGGTACTGCCTAATTTAGAGGAACCATCACTTATAATAATGGACAATGCAGCATACCATCTACATCAACAAAAAAAGCGGAAATGCACTACGGCTTAGAGAGAAACCAACTGAGAGCACTGGCTTATCAATTTGCTAAATCAAACAAGATAGTGCCACAACCATGGCACGAAAAACAAAAGGCTGGAAAAAATTGGTTTAGATTTTTTATGCGCAGGCACCCTGATCTAAGTTTAAGAAAACCCGAAGCCACGAGCTTATCTAGGGCTACTAGCTTTAATAAACACAACGTATTCTTATTTTTTTCAAAGCTAAAGTCTACAATAAAAAAACAAATTCGAGGCTGCAAGCATCTACAATATGGATGAAACTGGTAACAGCACTGTTCATGTTCCAGGAAAAGTAATAGCCGTCAGGGGAGAAAGACAAGTTGGGAGCGCAACATCAGGTGAAAGAGGCGTTAATGTCACAATGATTTCATGCATAAATGCACTCGGAAACAGTATCCCACCCATATTAATTTTTCCCCGTGTTCATTTTAAAGAGTCTATTGTGATGCATGGTGCCCCAGCTGGTGCAAAAGGGACAGCGTTCCCAAGCGGTTGGATAACCACCGAAATTTTCTTAGAATGGATGAAACATTTCATTAAACATGTCAAGCCATCTCTTAATGAAAAAAAGTTACTGATTCTCGACAATCATGAAACTCATGTGTCATACGAAGCACAAACTTCAGCCTTTAGATCGGGCAGTATTTGGGCCTTACAAGCGTTATTATAATTCTGCTGCAGAAGAATGGATGTTATCCCATCCAGCAACACCAATTACAATTTATAATGTTGCTGAGTTAGCAGGAAAGGCATATCCATTAGCGTTTAACCCCAAAAATATTCAAGCAGGCTTTAAGGTCTCTGGGATTTGGCCTGTCGATGAAAATGTGTTTAATGAAGATGAATTTCTATCATCAGCTGTAACCGACAGGGAGAATCCAAATGAGTCTACTCGGCAACAAGCTTCAAATCCTGAAGCATCAGATACCGCAATGAATATTTCGCTGCCCGAGCAAATTCTTCAGCATTCCTCAAACTCAACTGATACAATAGACAACACGCTTTCCCAACAAATATCTCAACAGCCCTCAACCTCAAGTTTTTATCGATCTCCCGCTGAAATTCGTCCACTGCCAAAAGCTGCTCCTCGCAAAGGAAGACAAAATAGAAAAAAAGATTCATGTCGTGTTCTTACGGACACACCGGAAAAAGACGAGATTGAAAGAGCTTACCTTGAGCGACAAAAAAAATTGAAAGGAAAAGCTACGTTAAAAGACAAACGAGAAGCAGCAAAGAAAAAAGTTTTCCTGGAATCATCGAGCTCAGAGCTGAGTGAATCGGACTACTCGTCTGCTTCAGAAACGGGTTCAGATTTTTCACTGCCAAAAGACGATTCTCCCGACCTATTGAACGAAGAAATTGCAAAACAGCAATTCTGTATCACTTCAGTTCCTGGGAAAAAGAAGATTCATTATTATGTTGCTGAAATTATTGAAATAAATGGTAATTAAATTAAAGTGAAGTATGTAAAAAGATATACTCACTTAAATTCATAAGACATAAAGATGATACATATGACACTATTAAAGACGACATCGTCATGGTGTTGCGGTTCAGCAAGGCAACAAAATATGCTCAGCTTCGGAGTTGATTTCTTATCATTAAACATTAGTATTGAGTGAGTTTTTTTATTTTATATTTTTATATTACGTTCAGTCCTTTTTTTTATTCTTATATTATGAATTTATTTTTTTATTTTATATTCTAATAATCCGTTTTGTTTTTTTTATATACTTTATATTTTTGTATAAAAAGACATTCCTCGTTAATTTTGATAAAATAGACTGAATCAAACACCCTATTTGCATTTTTTCACACCAATGGCCCAAGGTACGTTTTGGCTGGCCCATGGTACAAACTAGTGTCGTACCCTGGGCCAATTTTAGGAAAAAATAAAAATAAAATTTTCAGCTTCACAAAAAAATTTAAAAAAATTTTAAGGCTTATTTATAATTTGTTATAATATAAGGTATGATCTGATATAAAGAATAGTACCAAAAAGCCAATATTTAGAAAATGGCGTTCATATTAAGAAAACCTGCCCAAGGTACGAGTATTACATTGTTACAGGTTCGAATATTTTTTTAAATTAAATTTGGTTGGTTAATTGGATGACTGATTTAAAAAAAGATGAGACAAGGATCAAACTGTTGTAGGAAAATTGCACAAATAACACCTGAAGTCCTCGAAAACGTTACGAAAGAATTTACTGCTCGCCTTTCTCATTGTATCATTGCTGAAGGTCGGCAATTTGAACATTTGTTGTAATTTAATTGTATGTAAGTAAACATTTATTCCAAGTTAATTGTATTAA
The DNA here is from genome assembly GCA_963978555.1 of Galerucella nymphaeae. NCBI lineage: Eukaryota > Metazoa > Arthropoda > Insecta > Coleoptera > Chrysomelidae > Galerucella > Galerucella nymphaeae. The sequence continues at coordinate 32,263,999 of OZ021704.1, read as the reverse complement.
TAAACCAACAGTTTTGGTTAACCCTGTAGAAATAAATATTTAAATGATTACATTGTTGCAAAGGCGATAAGGAGACCTTTCAAATGAGCTGTCACGTGACCTCGGTTTGTATTTAAAAAAATCGTCGATGACGTCATTACGCCATCACTAATGACGTAATGTCCAACACATCTATAGCAGTTGATGGCCATTCAAAAATTAAAATTGACGTGTTTTAAGATTTTTTTTAAAAGTCGTCTGTTTCTGAAATAATGAATTTATTCCATACTTTTGCATCATACTGTATGTAAATAATCCTTTCAAACCCACATCTCGTCCACCAACACCGACTACAAAGACACTTAGATATCAACCAAATGAACCGAATAAAAATTTATGTGACATAACACCGGAGTATATTATGTTCATTGCCATGGCTGGTGTACATGTACTTTTTCAAAAACACCACATACTACAAATATAATGAGTTTACCAAAAGACTAGTTGCAGCCGGACCCTTTAATTGGAACGTGTTCGACATTCCATGTCCAAATGGAGACCTTTTAAATCATCTCAAAATTTTATTAACAAAAATAATTTCTTTTTATCAATGATGTATATTTTAAATAAACTCTGTAATTAATTAAAAAAATTATTTTTATGGAAATTCCCAATCTCAAGGTTTTACCTATTAATTTTTTGATAACAGTCCATACGTAGGAAATTGATAAGAATATAATTACCACATGTACAGGAAATAGTGAAAATTGATTAGAATATTCGCAAACCATACGGACCACATTAACAGGAAATTCTTATCGTGCGGTTGACCCAGATAGGAAAACAAAAATTTTCGCAAATAAAAATATTTTTCTAGAACATTCTATCACAATCGTATAGAGATAGTGATATGAGTATAAATAAGATGTTGCATTGTGTTGGAGTCAGTCTATAATCTTCCACCGCCAGCAAGCAAACCAACTCTGAAGAACAGTTACTGTTAAAATTGTGTCTTAACAAAAAATGTAAGTATTTATTTTTCCTGTTTTCTTGTGGGTGACGCGCTCTCTCTGTTTTCAGATGGATTTAAAAAAAATTAACGAAGCATCTCTAATTACAGAGAGAAAACCAATTACAAAAATACAAGATCTACCATTGAATACTTTGAGGGCTATAAAGAAGGCGAAAATAGTCAACTCAAAATTCGGAGAATCCGTTTTATTGGATTTAGATGCAGAAGTAGTGTTTCTACCGCAAAGAGTCACAAGTGTCTACAAACCTGTTATTGAAGAATTTGAAGGGGGAAAATACGGAATTATATTCAAGGGATTAGTGGATGTTGGAAAAAATCAACGGCTAGCGTCATTTGAAATTGAGAAACTATAGACTAAGACAGAGAGAGAGAGAGTTGAGTACCATGAATATTGTTTGATAAGATAACGGATAGAGAGATGTAGAAATTTGGTTGAATCGATTAAAAATTTTTTGTGGTGACACGCTTTCTCTTTTCAGACAGATTGAAAAAAAAAATTAACGCAACGTCTCTAATTACAGAGAGAGAAAACCACTTACAAAAATACAAGATCTACCTTTGAATACTCTGAGGGTTATAAAGAAGGCAAAAATAGTCAATTCCAAATTCGGAGAATCAGTTTTATTGGATTTAGATGCAGAAGTAGTGTTTTCACCGCAAAGAGTCACAAGTGTCTACAAACCAGACATTGAAGAATTTGAAAGGGGAAAATACGGAATTATATTCAAGGGATTAGTGGATGTTGGAAGAAATCAACGGCTAGCGTCATTTGAAAAATTGAGGAACCATAGACTAAGACAGAGAGAGAGCGGTGAGTAAAATGAATATTGTAAAAAAATCTGAAAATTTACTGCAAATCATTAAAAATGTGAGAAAAATATTGTTTGATAAGATAACGGATAGAGATGTAGAAATTTGGTTGAATCGATTAAAAAAACAAATTAAAGCATGTAATTTGACAATTAAAAAAGGAGGACTGCATGTAGGTACAATTAGGAAATTACAAACACACATAGGGCATTTCAAACATTTTAAACAACTTATTTTAAATAGGAATATAGGTATGGGGCTAAATAATAAACTGAAAAATAGGGTTAAATGGGAAAATGTAGCTTCTGCATTTACAAGCACAATTAAAACCGGAGTTATAGTAAATTTACATCATAAGGACTTGACGGAATTTTTTAATGATTGTCAAATAATTTTCAAAAATAAAATAAGAGAAATTTTAAGGGAAAAATATTCTGTTGTTAAAGTTTATGTTTGTTTTTGTGGAGAGTTCATTAAAAAATCTGTTGAACATGAAATTTCTACTTTCCATTATTTTATTACTAAAAATTCTATTATCGATGTATCGACCGATATAGAGCGATGGTTTTTCGAGAACGTCAAAGATAAAATTAATTTTAAATTATCAGAATTTCAAGAGAGGGACTCTGGTTTTGCATAAAGTAAAATTATTTCTTTAGAAGTAAATATCAATAAATTTGAAATTGGAAACGGCTCATCTTATATTAAACTTCCAGAACCTATTCAAAAAAAGCGAGGGTGTATAAACATTAAAAATTCTGACCAAGCATGTTTTTATTGGTCAATTGTTAGTGCTTTGTACCCAGCCAAAAATAATAAAGAACTCACTTCCTCATATCCATATTATAGCACAGTCTTGAATACACAAGACTTGGAAGCTCCGATGCCCGTGCATCAAATTTCAAAGTTTGAAAAATCTAATAACATTTCCGTCAATGTCTATGCCTTGGATTTAATTGAGATAAATGATAAAAAACCATTTTACAAAGTATATCCAGTAAGACTTGCTATATCAATACACGAGAAACATGTAAATCTTTTATTAATTCAAAATATATATTTTCCAAAGCTAAACGATTATGAAGCACCTCCTATAGATAACGACAATTCAGAAATCACATATCACTACTGTTGGATCAAAGATTTGTCACGTTAAATTAATAGTCAGTTAAGTAAAAATATGTGTAAAAAATTCATTTGCAATCGGTGCTTAAATTATTTCAGTAGTGAAAGTAAATTGAATGTCCACTTGAAATTATGCTCTGAATTAAATAATTATAAAATGTCTTTTCCAAAATATGAATCTGTTAGTTTTAGAAATTATATATATAAACAAACTACGCCTTTTGTAGTTTATGCCGACTTTGAGTGCATGCTAGAACAATTTACAGATAAAACACAGCTTCATAATAAGACAAAGAAATATCAAAAACATATAGCATATAGTGCTGGCTACTATGTAAAATGTAGCTACAACGAATAGAGGCATTTTATAATAAATTGGAGGATAAAAACATCAGTATTGAAAAGTATTCTCATGCTCATGCAGTGTGGAAATCATTTAATATTGAAAATTTGGGTCAGTATTCCGATCTGTACTTAAAGACCGATGTTTTACTTTTATCAGATGTTTTCGAACAATTTCGAAGAAAATGTTCAATAACTTATGGGTTAGACCCAGCATGGTACTATACAATGCCTGGATATACTTGGGACTGTATGTTGAAATATGTAGGATGTGAATTAGAGTTATTGCATGACGTAGACATGATAATGTTTATCGAGAAAGCAATTCGAGGAGGAATTTCGGTTTGTAGCAGTAGATTATCGAATGCTAACAATAAGTACATGCCTGAATATGATTCTACAAAACCCTCAAAGTACTTAATCTACCTAGATGTCAATAATTTATATGGTTGGGCTATGTGTGAGTCATTACCATATGGAGGATTTGAATGGTTAGGTAATGAAAATTTTGATGTTATGTCTGTGGCAGATAATTCTTCCGTAGGATATATATTACAAGTAGACTTGGAGTATCCACAGGAATTACATGATCTTCACAGAGATTTTCCATTTGCTCCCGAACACCGCAAGCCTGTAGGCTCAAATTATTCCAAATTAATGACAACGCTTTATTGTAAAAAAGAATACACAGTTCACTATCGTAATTTAAAACAAATGTTAGCCAACGGTTTAAAAATTAAAAAGATACATAAAATTCTGAAATTTAATCAATCTGCATGGCTGCGGCCCTATATCGAACTAAATACTCGTTTGAGGGCTGCAGCCACCAATGACTTTGAGAAAAATTTATATAAATTGGCAAATAATGCTGTGTTTGGGAAGACAATGGAAAATATACGGAAGCACCGAATTGTAAAACTTGTTAAAACCTGGAATGGTCGATACGGCGCCAAAAATTTGATATCTAGTGTTAGGTTTCATAGTCGAACAGTTTTTAATGAAAATCTTATTGCAGTAGAACTCACTAAATCAGAATTGGTTTTTAATAAGCCTCTTTATGTTGGTATGGCAGTTTTGGATTTGTCGAAGCTGTGTATGTATCAATTCCATTATGATTACATGATTCCGAAATTGGGTATTGATAGATGTAAATTAATGTACATGGACACAGACAGTTTTGTGTATGAGCTCACTTGTGATGATGCATATGAGGAGGTGCTAAAAGCAGATTTAACAAAATTCGATACTTCAGATTATCCCATCAATAATGACTATAATATTCCACAGGTGAATAAAAAAGTTCTGGGAGTTATGAAAGATGAAAACAAAGGTCAAATTATGACTCATTTTGCAGGCTTAAGGTCTAAAATGTATTCTTTTAAAGTTCAATCAGGTGCAATAGTAAAAAAGGCAAAAGGAGTTCGATATAATGTAGTAAAAAACAAAATAAATTTTGAAGATTATGTAAACTGTTTAAATGATTTCAAAGAAAAAAATATTACTCAACGCTGTATTAGGTCATATGCTCATAACGTATATAGCATAGAACAGACAAAAATTGCGCTAAGTCCTTATGATGATGAAAGATATTTGATCACCAATAGTTATGATACGCTGCCGTGGGGTCATTATAGTATTCCAGACTTCCTCTCTTGTAGATAATGAACTCCTCAACATTAATGGAATTATGCATCATAAAAATTTGTGAAACGATAAAGTCAGCAGCCGATTTCGCAGAGCAATCCCCTCTTCCTCGGAAATTGACCGAAAAAATTGTGAAAAAATTTCCTGTTTACAAATGGAATGCGATGATAAAAGAGGCTGAGAGTAATCCAAATTCTTCATCCATTGGAATAGAATATATTGACTATAATAAAGAAATTCCGTTATATTTAAGAAACACTATATTAAGTAAAACAAATTGGGGAGATATGTTTGAAGAATCTACTTACTGCGTATGGTCTAGTGGATATTGGCTTCCACAATATCGTATAAATGTTTGTAAATCATGTTATTTTGTATTTAGGATGGTGCATAAATATTTAAAAAAGAACATTTTTGTTAATTATGATCACTGTCATGAAGTATTTGATGGTGACGAAATTGTTGAATGTGTATATCATGAAATGTCCTATTGGTGTCAGAGTTGTTTTAACAAAGTTTTATTCATGATAAAATCACATGAGTCCTGTATTAATGATTTACATGAGATGAGAGATGAGATGATAATCGTTTTGATGATTCTGATATAGACAGTGATATTGATACTTTTGAGGCCGCTATGCAGTGAAAACAATATTCATGGAATGTATCTCTCTCTCTCTCATAAATGTAGAATATTGTCGTTTTCTTATAATAAAATTATTTTTTAAATTATTCCTTTGTTATTGCGGCATTATGAACGGTGACAGTTCATAATGCTACATCAAAATATAAATATCTGTTTTATCATAGTTTTTTGGTATTAGTATGCGTTATAGGTGATTTATATCAGCGTTGTTAGTGTTGGACATAAGTCCGTGCCCAACAGGGCTTTATTAGAAATGTATTTATATTTTCTCTCTCTCTCTCATAAATGTAGAATATTATCGTTTTCTTATAATAAAATTATTTTTAAAATTATTGTTGTGTTTTTGTTAGTTTCCAATATATCCTTATGTAATAGCAGTAAAACAATATTCATGAAATGTATCTTCCTCGGCGTTACGTCAAACGTCACGTCGTTACGTCAAACGTCACATCGTTACGTCAAACGTCACATCGTTACGTCAAACGTCACATCGTTACGTCAAACGTCACGTCAAACGTTACGTCGTTACGTCAAACGTCAAGTACTGCGTCAAACGACCATCAAACGTGTCTACGTATGAGAATGTTCTCTTTCGTAATATGTCTTCAGAAGAGTACAGACGTCGAATTGAAGAGTTTATTAATAGCATTGGTGAATTAAAGAAAGATATTGCTTTCTATAAAGATAAAAGTGAGGTTATGAAACAAATGGAGAATCTTAGTTTATCTGATAAGGTAGGACAGACGTGGAGCAGTCTTCGTATAAGCTGGGTACCTCAAGAGATCCATCAGTTAGCTCGTAGACTGCCGCAAACTACTTATCCGTTAAGACGTATTCAACCTACACCATGTTCAACAGAACAGAAAAGGAAATAAAAAATGAAATTAATAATGTTTTCGCAATGTCATGTGTAATATTAGTGGCTGTATTTGTTTCAATTTTAAAAATTATTTTGAAAATTGTAAAACGAAAATTCCAATCTTCATGTAATATAAAAGTTGATGAATATACAGAGTGTTTCAATAAAACCATGTTTTTTAGAAAAAACTTTATTTATAAAGGTAATACAGTATTTGAAAACCAGTGGCGGAGGCGTTGTACATTTCTTTCGGTACACGAATATACTCCAGTGGCGTGGCAGGGGTTTGGATCGTGGACAAAGTTTCCTGTTGCACACGGCGTACCATCAAATTTGCAAACATCAATAATAGGTGGAAAAATACCGAAAATGTGACATTTCTTATCCAGAAATTCGGCTTTTTGTTGTCCTCGAACGTAAATGTAGTCTGCGGCATACAATAACTTGCTTTTCAATATTTCATTTAGTTTAGAATATTCTACATCTCCTGAAAAGTATTGAATACCATGCACATTCCTTTCCAAGTATGATGTAGTCGTCTTGTCACAATGTGGAAAACGGTTGCGGTGGTAAAAATATGTAATGCGAACCTTTAAAGCCAATTTCTATGCTGAGTTCTTTGACAACGAAATGACCTTCTACAACAAAACCTTGAATGTCTACGAATGCTACTCTTATGTTGACGTCTGCTCGAACACTAACTCACAACATCTAGTTCAAGCTTTTAACAATTTCGGAGAAGGGGAAGTATTCCATTACGCAATCGTGAATTATAATGCAATAGACTTTGGTATTTTCGGGAAAGCCTATGTTTGCTTCAATGTCAAGTTTCACATCGACTGTGGACGCCTTCATACCTTCCTCCTGTTTTGAACAATCGATAACAAACAATGCTCGTTTCTTGAAAGAAGAATAATCCAGCAGGGTACGCTTCTGTGTGGAGTTTGTGTAGTTGGGATAGAATTCAGTGTAGTTAAAATACGCCTCATTGTAGTCAGTTTTAGCGAAATCCAATTGCATTCTTTCATTGGGCCAATAGTCACCATTGAGTGATAGTCTTATACTTTGTACGTCGGCATTGTCAAATAAAGTCGGGTCAGCTGTACTCGAGTTACGTTTGTCGGTTTGAAAGAAAACAATAACAAAACGAGGTCTTTCAACTGAAGTGGATGTCTTGACAGCCCAAACTTCATGTCTTGCTCCCTTAGTAATTGAAGGTAATTCGTGTAACTCCCACTTCCTGAATGGAATAACTATAGGTTGATCTTTTTGAATGGATTTCATAAGATTTAATTTTATGTCGTCATTAGGGAAGATATGTTTAACTTTCAACTCAACGCTTGTAATGTTAATTTTAGCTGTTGTAGGCGTTCCAGAGACATTCTTTTCAGTAATATATAAGCAATCATTATCGTTCCGTGCTCGAACTAGTCGTATTGTTTGACGTCCACATGTAATCATGGGATAATCGTTGAAAATGTTGAAAATATGAGAGGTATTTGAAGGTTGAATGACTTGTCGCTTACATTCAAAATAGGATCTTTCGGGTAATTCCAGCCGGCTATAGCCATATGATTGGAATCTTCTTGGTATAACAGGTCATGGCACGTACGGTGCTTACTATTCCAGGATCTCGAACTGTTTCCATTTCCCTGGCACTTTCACTGTACGTACATGAATCGAATAGAAAGGCTCCAACATTATTTGCTAATTTTACGTCACCAGCTCCGTGTACTTCGAGAGAACCCTTAATGCACAACAATGTTTCGCTCATCGCAAAGAACGAATCAACCTGATTAATGCTAAACTCCACAATGTCACTGCAATTGAATGATTTTATAAATGGAGCATAGGTTCTATATTCGGCCTTTCGAATTGACTCATCAAACATCGGCTTACGATAGATATCAAACATTGGAGGCATGTCGTTTTGGCGTAGACGTTTTCCATACATGGTTGTCATTTTTCAATTTAAAACCCAGCGATTGCAAGACCAATTTGTTTGCGAACGAGAGCTGTTTCAGCTTTGGCGACTGCTCAGCTAATGAAGTTGAAAGTGCTGCAGATTGTCTTTTATGATTGATTATTAGGCCCATCGCGCTCTAAGCTCCAACACCAACGTACTTAGTTCTCCACGAAAGTTTACGGGCTGACCGTCCTGGTCTAAAGCGATGACGGTGATATTGGTTATTTCACTTTGTGGTATAACAGGTAAATAGAGTAAATTATGAGGAATTTCGTCTATTGAATATCCCGGATCCACTTGTATGACGAATTCGTATATAGTATGAGCAGGTCTGTTTGCATCGAAGGCTCCAGTGGTAATGTTACAATCGAAGCGAATACTAGATACTTTAATGATTTTGACGGGGAGATCTGAAGAGTGCAATTTGTTAGCTTCGAGTACTTTCGGTGAAAATCCCAAGATTCTTCCAAGACTATTGGTCTCCTTGAAGGAAATTTTGTATTTACTGGAAATTTCACATTTTAACGTATTGTGATTGGGTTTTAGTGAAAATATATCCTCTGGTCTAGTTAGATTGCCTGCACCCAATTTATCTCGGATAAACGCTTCAAGATCGGCAATTTCGTAACATCCTGTGGGAAAATCAAAACTTTGAAGCTTGCCCTTGGTATCGTAGTAGAAAAACTTACAATTTTCAATGTTCGGTATACTGTGATAAGAATGAAAAGATCGTAGAGCTATTTCGTATTCCTTCTTCGGATCGAGCTCAATAGGCGTAGGAGGTTGAAAGGTAAACACGTGATTGGTGCTGTTAACTCTCAGCAACTGCGACATGATGACTAATGAAAAACGAATAATGTTTGAATTTAAATATCATTTTTATTTTTTAATGTTTGTTTACAAAGGAAACAAGTAGCTTGCGAACTCGGAGGACCGTCACAATGCGTCGTCCAATCAGGTCGGTTGTAATGGATGAAACAAGGCAGTCGTATTTGTAGTTCAAAATTTGCTCGATATTCATTGGGAAGTTTATGCCATATTTCCAGCAATTCCCAAGGTCTTACACACTCTATTAGATGTTCAATGGGAAAGTGCTTTAGTTCTTCGGCAGTAAAACTGCTCAATGTTTTTCCATGGTAGATATGTTGTAGTAATAGTTCCATCATTGTTGTAGAAATTTCAAACACAAATGGCCACAATTGATTTGATCGTAGTTTTGATATTGGGTATTGTTGTAGAAAATTCGCGCACTTTTTCCGAGATATTAAACAACTTCTTTCGGCGGCTTCAAGTTACCAAATGAATCAAAATACTCTACATTGTTGTTTATCTTTCGGTAAGCTACCCAATGACTTCCGCTTTTCTCAGAGATGTCCAAATTAACAACTGCGCATTCTCGTTTTCGGGGGCCGTCTTTGGGGAGAGTGTCTCGCATGAAAACTCCTCGAAAATGCGGTATTTTAAGCGATTTTGCGTAATGTGTTATGTCAAAGTCGGTTGATGCGTGATTGGGTAGCTTTATCGGTTTTTTTGTTTTTTCAAGTACAATCCAAAACCGCCTTTTGGGTACTTTTTCAGATACAGACCAGATCCTACACGTTCCATAGCCTTATTATGACGTACATCTTCTTCCAATTTCTTTTGCGCATGCTTTGCGTCAATGACAGTTTTTGCAATCCCAGCAGCACCACCTGACAGCGCTCCCAGTGCCGAAAGGCCTGCAAACAAAGGGATAAGTGGTAGGAAACCTCCGGATTTCGCTACAGGTATCACTCGAGGAACCTCGACCTCTTTTTTCCCACCAAATTCTTTAATAAGTGCTTTGGCTGCTCGTAAGGCAAACGTTGCAGTGTCTTTCAAAGATGCCCCTTTTTTCATGTTCTTTCCCACTTTTAGAATGACATCTCGATGCAAGGAACGACGTTTGCGACGACAACCCATTCCCAGCTTTCTTTTCACCTTCATTCCGCCTGTCACAAGTAATGCAGCAGTTTTCTCTCCCAGTGAAGCGTCTTTTGATTTGACTCGAGCCCAAGCTTTATCTTCAAGTATCTGATCGGCCTTGTGTCGTTCTTCGAGAGACTTATTCTTCCAGTAAGAAATATCGTGTTGTTTACAAGCAGCGTCCAAAGGGTTTATGCCCGGATCTCCACGATCAAGACGTTTTTCCAATTTTGTACCGGCTAAAAATAAAACAATTAATTTTTCGCAAAAAGGGTGGGGGCAGTTTACTTACGTCCACAGTACTGATAGTTAGGTAAGTGAAGTTCAATAGGTAGTTTATTGATGAGAGAATTTAAGAGACCTTCTCCTTCAAACACCAACATTAAGACTGATACGCGTAATTGGTGACACCTATATTTAAAGAGTATTACTACGAAAAACAACACACACGATGAAGATAATTCAACAAGATCAGACGATTCCCATTGAAAATCTGGATTTCACCTCAACGCCATCGATCGGCAAACATGGTAAATTGTTACCAAATTCTTTCCGTGCCATTATATGCGGCCCCAGTGGGTGTGGTAAGACGAATGCCATGCTAGCGCTCCTATTCAATCCAAATGGCGCGAAATTCAAAAACGTTTATGTTTATTCAAAATCGTTATTCCAACCAAAGTACCAATTGCTGCAAGAAGTTATAGCACTAGTCAAGGGCGTTGGCTATTTCCCATTTAAAGACAACGAGGAAATAATTAGTTCAGAGAAAGCTCGACCAAATTCTGTCTTTTTATTCGATGACGTTGCATGTGACGGTCAGCAGAAAATTCGTGAATACTACTCCATGTGTAGACATAAAGATATTGATGCTGCATATCTTTGTCAAACATACTCAAAAATACCGAAACAGCTTATACGCGACAACTGTAATGTGATTGTATTATTCAAGCAGGATGAGGTGAACTTGAAACGTATATTCGACGAACACGTATCTCCAGACATGACATTCGACACATTCAAAAATATGTGTTCAAAGTGTTGGTGTGATCGCTATGGTACATTGGTAATTATGAAAGATTTCGCCCTCAATGATGGAAGGTATCGCAAAGGATTCGATAAATATATAAAACTGTAAGCTGCTTCTTCAGTCCACACCAATATGTCTGACGATAAGGTTGCTATTGCATTGCGCAAGAAAAAAGTGTCTGAACTTGCTAGATCAATTCGAAAAAAATACTTGGCATTGAAATTGGGTAAATCAGAGCAAGATGAGTCTCTTAATAAACTATTCAAGCCGATATCTAAACCACTCGAAGAAATTGTGCAATCCTCAAAGACATTACAAAAAACGATTACAAATTTGAATCCAAAAGAGGAAATAAAGAAGGAAGAACCTGATGATGATGATGTGTTTACACCTTTTCTCGAAACGGAACCGATAGCCGAAACCGATGAATCAGGCAATATTACACGTTCTGAATCTCCAGAAGAGATGCGCCCCGAAATTTCTCAGGAAGCTTTCGAAGAATATTTGGATCAATATCCTGCCATCAGTCATCAGTTCATTGAAGATTACTTCCAAAAAGATGATAAAATTGATAAAAATTATGGACCGATATACAACGATGAAATCGGTTGGTCATTAGGCAAACGTCGAATTGCGTTTGATGGAAAAACCGGTAATATAAACATACTACCTGAGAAAAACGAAGTAGGAAAATATATAATTGGAACACCAGGCTTGTATGAGCTTCTATTTTACCAAGATCCCAGTTACAATGATCAAGATTTACAGAACTATAAAAATCTTTTGACAACAACTAAAGTTCATTTAGACACGATAAATCGTCTTAAGGGGTCAAGTACTGATAAATATCACTACATCATAAAACCTTTATTCCAAACAAAATCTCTAACGACGACTAGATCGTCTCAGGTATTGACTCGTCTAAAATCAATTCCTTTAGCAAAAGGAAAAGGTATCGATCGTTTAAGATATAATGATAAACCTATGGAGTATATTTATTGGGATGATGTGAATGAATTGGTAGATCGTTTGAAGTTGTTGATTGCTTCAAAAGAGGCAGGTAATACGTCACACGACAACGAAATAGTAGCAATTATCAATGAACTCAAGGAAGCTGATATAATAGAATAATACAAGTTGAAACTTGTTCATTTCAATTATGCCAGTCGATAAATTCGGACATAGGCATCAAACGCCCTATGCGCGTATACCAGCGAAAATTACGTTTCCTCATACTCATGATGGTAATATTGATATTGAAAATGTGAAAATTTGTAATGTTAAGGAACCGACAACAAATAGTGATGCTGCAACAAAAAAATATGTCGATGTGCAATTGAATGGCCTACGTGCTATCAACTCACCATTAATTCAAGCACATGGTACCGTGCTCCAGCAACAAGACCATGATATAAAGGATTTAGCTATAGGATTTAACGAGATAAGAAATGAGCTTCATAAGACGGAAATCCCCATATTACAGGCGCACATTACTAACTTACAAAATAAAACTAACGAAATTGATACATTTATTTCGCGAAATCCCCCTGTAGCAGCTAGGGATATGGCTACGAAGAAATACGTTGACGATTCAATTGTGGCAGCCAAAATATTTATTCGAAAAGAATTCACTGCTTCTATTAACATGTGTGTTGAAAGCATACGTGAGTTACAAAAGGACATTACAGAAAATATCAGATCCGTCTCTGATATGAAAACCAACGTTTCGGGCATTGTAAACAATATTAAGGTTATGAATACGAATACCGTTAACCGCATTAACAGTCTGGAGCTGAAGCTAGCTGGTAGTAAGTCATAATATGTATTCTAAAGAAAAAATTCAGCTTGTAAACGAGCTCCACAAACCGATACGGAAAAAATTCCCTCGGAGGCGCACTATCATTAAGGGTCTTGACGATCTTTGGCAAATGGATCTTGCGGAGATGAGGAATTTTGCATCACAAAATAGGAATCATGAAATGATACTGGTCGTTATTGATTGTTTTTCAAAGTTTGTGTGGACACGCCCACTAAAGACGAAGAGATTACTCGGGCATTCTCGGACATTCTCGCTCACACTAGACGAATACCAAAAAATCTGCAATCTGATCAGGAAAAGGAATTTTACAATAGCAAATTTCAAAATTTAATGAAAAAACATGATATAAATCATTACAGCGTATTTAGTACAATGAAAGCTTCTATGGCAGAACGTGTTATAAGAACTTTGAAATCGAAACTCTACAAGTATTTCAGTTTAAATGGCACCTACAAATGGATTGATATTCTGCCTGAAATTACTCAAAACTATAACGATACAAAACATTCCACAACAAAATATAGACCTTCTCAAGTCAACAAATCCAACGAAAAATCTATTTTGAATAACACATATAGTCATTTGAAGATAGCAGGCCCGCGAAAATTTAAAGTTGGCGACATTGTGCGCATATCCAAGGCAAAACATGTCTTTGAAAAAGGATATACACCCAATTGGACTACAGAACTATTCAAAATCACCAGAGTTAAAATTACCAATCCTGCTACGTATTTACTTGAAGACATGCAAGGTACACCAATCAGCGGCTGCTTCTATGATGAAGAACTACAGAAAACATCAAATACAGACATTTACTTAGTTGAAAAGGTGCTCAGAAGAAAGGGTAACAAAATGTACGTCAAGTGGCTTGGTTTGGATAGCAAACACAACAGTTGGATAGAAAATATTGATATTGTATAGATCTATGTTTCGGTTCGCCACGTAGAGCAGGAGCTATAAATTGGAGTGAGCTTTGAATATCAAACTCAGTTAGCAACATGAGTTCCCAAGATAGTGGTATTGTCGACATCGTGGACGAATCTGATTCGAGTAACTACAGTTCAGAGTTAGATAGAATATTGGAAAACTATGAGACTGCTGTCAAGTCTGAAAACATTTACCTGCTTTCAACACAGTATCCAATTTCAGGGTATGAAGTAAAATGTGGAATAAGTCCTGCAAGATCATTCACACCTGCTGTTATCTTATCCCAACATCTTAAGTTCAGCAAAATATCTTTCAGTACTTATGGATGGAATGCCTTTATCTCAATTATGACACAACAGATGAATTTCTTTCATACCGGAGACGAGTTCAAACCTGATTCATTACTATGTGAGGACTTACTATGTGAGGACTGTAGTATCACCCCATTAAATTACGATGATAGTAAGGTGATTTTGGTCAAGAAACATGGTGTTGAGTATTACATGGATGAAGAAGAAGTATCGCAAATTTTAGAATTAAATAATTTGATTGTACAACGTATAATTATGCTAGAAAATTTGAATTTTTGTGAATATTATTATAATGTTTTGGATTTCTGTAAAAATACCTTCTCCGAAAATTTAAGTCCTTTACAAATTTTATATGCATTTTGTTCCATTACACCAAACGATATGTTACACAATGCCCTTAGAGAATTTGTATACTTTTATAAGGTTAAAGTTATCAATGATTTAAATAAATAATTATTTATTATTATTGTTTTATTGTTACTTTTAAGTCACCCGGTATACGTTACTTTTAACTTCAGTAATATTTATAAAGACGCTATCAGTTAACCGCGGTTACGTGTGTGATACATTGATTGAAATATCTTTTTATTTACACGTTATACTTTTATATTACAAGATTAGCGAAATATTCGTCTGACAATTTTCAATAATCAAATTAACAATTATAATCGTCGCTATCAACACTACCTCATTTTAGTATGAGATAACGAAGGGTAGCCGAGGGCGCGTCGCTGGCCCTCCCGAAGTTATCAACGATTTAAATAATTATTTATTATTGTTTTTTATTGTTACTTTTAAGTCACCCGTTTAAGTCAACGGTATACGTTACTTTTAACCGGCAGCGCTCCCGCTGTTATCTTCGCAATGAGTTTCCATTACGTGTCTCTCTTACGTCTCTCTCTTACACATTGTCTCACTGCTTTCTCTCTCTCTAACACACGGTTTTCCCTATTTCTATAGTCAGACTAACGTTGCTAATCTACTCATCCCCTTTCACATTTGTTTTAATCTCCACATTCTCACGTTTCACTTTTTATGAAATATCTTGGCCACTAATAGAATTATGTACGCGTGAACGAGGTTCCTCCAACTCGTCAAAAATTAATAACTATAAAACTAATCATAGTAGGAAACTGAATTTTTGGGAAAGTGTTAAGTAGAGAATTATGAATATATTAAATGATAATAAAGGAATTTCACCGGGTAAATCGTGAATTACAGGGTGATTTCTGAAATTTTGATATTTTGTCATTTTTATCATCGAAAATGTTCATGATCACCCTATATATTCCAACGAAATCATGTTTATACGGTATCAGCTATCTTTGGAGGATAATAATCCCCTTGAATATACAGGATGTGTACGAAAGAACCGGCCATTCATTTCACCCATTTTTCGAATCACCCTGTACGATATTTATGAATTGTGATAAATGATGGAATGAAAGTAGTTTATTGCATGTCAGAATAATTTTAATATTTCATTGTTACATCGAATTTTGAGACATTACTAAAATGTTTTTATTTCTCACTCTGTACATAATGATATAATCTTCACTATCTGAATGATATTTACTAATATTAAGGTACGTTGATGATAAGAGCGAAAAAAAAAGCATTTGACACTTTCAAATACCTAAGAAATAATTAAATAAGATTTACTGATTTTTAACTTTAACGCCCTGTATTTCAATATCTATCCATCAACAAACTTTGCGATTCTGCACGTTCAATCAGTACATCGAATACTACAACATACTAAAAATTCAGACAATTTCACCGAGAACCATTTTACCTTTAAAAGGGCGGGGTCCTTTAATGTTAAATGTTCAGCTTCTCTCAAGCTTTCCCAGGTTTCTTCTATCAGTGTCCATAAGTGTTCTTTGTTTCGTGGAATTGTATTTAAATATTTCAATTTGATACCATAAGCCCCCAAACATTTTCTATTGGATTAAGTTCTGGACTTTTAGCGACCCATGGTAGCGTTTCAATGATATTTTCAGCAATATAATTACGTACGCTGCGAGCAGTGTGCACTGAGCAATTATCATGCTGAAAAATTAAATTATCATTGGGGAAGATTTCCCTAACCGATGGTAACATTACTCCATCTAAAATATCCAAATAGTTCCTCGCATTTAATCTCCCTTCGATTTTCCAGCACATTCCTAAACCTCCTCTATACATCCAAGCCCAAACATTTACAGAAACCGTCCAGACTTATCATTAGAAGAAATATAATTTTCATTAAATCTACTTCGAGGCGGTCTATAAACTCTAAACTATAAACTCTTCCAGTACCTCTTTTTGTGCTAACAGTTTGTTTGTTATCCCAATTTTTTTAAATGTTTTGAATCGTGGCTCTGCTCCTATTAAACTCTTGGGCAAGTCGTGTAAAGGACCAACCATCCTCTATTTTGGAAATGATTCGCATTTTATCAAATTCACTTAAATGTGCTGGCATCGTGGATAATGTGTTTTGACAAATTTGACACATGTGACTGTTTGTCATTTTGATTAGTTGAGTTTGGTTTACATAGGGAAAAAAAAGTGTACCAGTTTTATATGACGCGAAGTGTACGATGTCGGAAATAAAAACAAACAAACTAATTTAAAGGTGTGCGGTTACATTAACTGCGTTTTAGTCGGATGTTATCGTGCGATGTCGGCCGACTAAGCGAGAAGAACAAACGTGTTTGTTTTTCTCGGCGACATCGTACGATATTAACGATATAGAAGGCTGTCACCTGTGGCATTTAATAATAATTGAGAAGATTTATTTAAAATGGACTTAGAAAAGCTAATTTTATGTGTTCAATCGAGGAAGCCGTTGTGGGATCAAACATGTAAAGACTACCATAATAGAGTTATAGTAAAAAAGGGATGGGAAGAGGTAGCAAAGGAAATGGAAGGAACAAGTAAGTAAATATTTTGCATATTTATATTTAGCTAGTAGGTAGAATACAAAATTTAATTAGCTTGAAAAATAAACAATAATACATACATATTTTTACACAAATTTTCATTTTACTTGAAAAGGCACTGACTCTATAGGGCTGCTAAAATAATTTTTCAATTTGTCTCGCACAGCATATGCAGCTACGATTATTGGTTCGTGTAATTCTATTATAATTGTTGTGTGAAACACTGATTACCTCAGGGTACATTTTAAAATTATTTTCGGTACATCTTTCCTTATCAATAATTATATTATGAAGAATACATGCGCATTTAACAATAATATCTGCTTTTTCTGGATGGCATTCTATGTCTTTTTTGAGGATCCTCCATTTGGAACATAGTATGCCAAATGCACATTCAACAATCCTCCTTGCTCGGGATAATCTATAATTATAAATCTCTTCTTGCTCACTGAGGTTACGACCAGAATAGGGTCTCATTAAATACACCTTTAAAGGATAGGCTTCATCGCCCAAGAGCACATATGGAATGGTAATATCTGTATTTGGAATAGTTTGATTCTCTGTAGGCAAAAAGTTTTATTTTCTAATCGTTCTTTTAAACTGCAGCCAGCAAAAATCCCTCCATCACTTTGTTTTCCATATGATCCGATATCAATATACAAAAATCTACAATGCGCATCAGCAACTGCTTGTAGAACAATAGAATAATAAGATTTATAATTCCAATACATGGAACCGGAATTTGGTGGACAACGCAGCCTTATATGTTTTCCATCAATACATCCTATGCACTGTGGAAAATTCCATTTCTTAAAAAAGTCTTCAGCTACAGTTTTGTGCACTGCTGATGTCGGAAATGGCATATGTTGTGTATTGAATTCTTCCCATATCACTTGGCATACTTCGTAAAAGATATTTGTTATTGTTGAATGAGACATTCTAAATGAGAATGCAAGGCTTCTGAAAGACATCCCGGTCGATAAAAACCTTAAAAATATATTTATTATCATTCTCACGTAACAATTAAACAGACATTATTGAATATATAGAGTGAGTCATGAGGAACGATTTGGTTCAGTTTTTTGGTAAAACATGATACTACTAGAGCATTTGATTAGCGATCTCAAAAGTTGAAATTCCAGGACCGACATAATAACATTCAAATTTTATACACACAATGCTCTATAGCAAATAATATGCAAAAAAATACAAATACCTACATGACTCACTCTGTATAGTAGAAATTGAACACAAGATCTTTTGGCTTATTTAATGACAAGTTAGTTACTGTATCTTTGTAGGAGTTGCGGTAAGAGGCAAATGCAGAAATTTGCGAGATACATTCCGCAGAGAATTTGCAAAAACACAAATCAGTAGATCTGGAGATGCAGGAGGAAGTTCAAAGAAAATCAAATGGGCCTACTTCGAATTGATGCTGTTTATAAAAGATACATTAAGTGCAAGACCATCAACTGCTTATATTCCGAGGGATGAAGGAAATGGAGGACAAAATGTGGAGGATAATGTAGATACCGATGAAAATAGTGGAGAAGTTGGCAATGAAAGTCAATTTGATAGAGATGAGACAACACAACAAAATGCAATAGAAAATAGTTCTGGTTTTCGAACTCCTGCTAGAGAGAAAGTCGTAAGGGAACACCGCAGTAACCTGCAACAGAAGAGAAAAGAGTCTACAGATGTGTATGAGCGGCTTATCAACATAGAAAACAAAAAATTGGAAGCGTATGCAGCAAAAAATGTCCTTTCCAACGATAGTAATTATCATTTCTTAATTAGCTTATTGCCGCTTATGCAGGCTCTTCCATCTACGAGAAATATGCAAATGAGACTCAATATACAACAACTTTTTCTTAACGATCAGTATCAGAATCCACCCCAAAACAGTATTTCTACTCCGCAAGCTTCTCCATGTGAAACGTATGCTTCAACATCTACTGCACAATCCTCGACACAACCACGAGTTTTTAGTCCGCCAGCTGACTCTTTTACTAAGCAAACAGACCTATCACCACACAATATCGGCTACGGAGACGCTTCCCAAGAGTCAGAAAATGCTGCTAGATATTTCCACAGTTTTCAATAAGGATGTGAATAATTATTTAAATAAATGATACTTACCTAAGTGTTACAGTTAATTTTTGTCCAGGATCAATACTTTTCCGAAAATTAGAATATGTTTCGAGTCGTTGGTGGATTCTATTTAGTATATAGTTGAATGTTGAAGGCAACATTCTAAAGTACTCATGAAACTTTTGTGGCTGCTTGCTCAACTCCTTGAAAAGGGTTACGTTCCCCTTCCTGGTCTCTCCTTAAGTACATATTATTAAACCAATATTTTATTTTTCTATTTAACACTATAAATTTCAAACAACTATTTTGAAGGAAATATAAATCCCCTTCGTCATCCATTTTGAACTGAAACTTCGGACGCAACGCATCGCAAACAATGTAACCACTCAATCGTACGACAACCGGTCTTACGACATCGCACGACTAAAAAATCGCACGTACCCGCATCCAATGTAACCATACACTAATGCGGTCTGTTCCTGACAAATTTGGCCGATAACTTGATTGAGTTGCTAACGTCTTTGTTTCAACTGCGATTAGGTAGATATTATTTTGGATGTGTGTATGTCTATTGAGATTTTTTGCAGAATGAAAGGATTAATTACCTATATGTGATGCAGAAAACAAGAAAGACACTTGTGCTCAAGAGATTTTGTAGTAAAAGGAAGACATTCTAGGAGGGAAGGTTGAAGTAAAATGTCATAAAACTTGCAGACATTTGTAAAACAAATCAGTCACTCTTATTTGGGACACCTTATATTTTATGAACTAATAAATGTTTGTCTGCAAGTTTTATGACATTTTACTTCAACCTTACCTCCTCAATAGACATACACACATCCAAAATAATATCTACCTAAACGCAGTTAAAACAAAGACGTTAGCAACTGAATCAAGTTATCGGCCAAATTTGTCAGGAATAGACCACATTATGCGTATGCGAGAGATGCCTGCTCGTTAGAAAGCACAATAATTAGGCGCAGCTGCAGAAACTTTCAAGTTTGCGTATTTATTGCTCAAAAACTATGATACTTAGAATAGTGATTCTTGTTTTAAAAACTTCCTTAAAGCTTTAGCTTTATTTGGTACGCAGATAGTTTGGTAACATTTTGAAAAATAAAAAAGTTTCTCGATTACTGAAAATAGTGCTGCAAAAAAAGTAGAGATTACAGTTTTCTCCAATTTTACAAAAAAACTAGGTTTTTTATACAAATGACACTAACACAGTAACCTTCGCTCATGTTTCTTCTGTCGATTAAAACAATTTTTTGAAAATATCTTGTTTAATTCCGGAGATATCGCAAGGTATGTGTGAAAAAGTAATAAAACATAATTTTGACAGATTTTTGACAAATTTCGCAATAAAAAGTGTTGTCCCTATTGAAAAATGTTGTAATTTTCGATTTCAGATGGCCAGGGACCTACTCTATCATTTTGTAAAGACCACATGTGGTTGTACCTGAAAAAAAAATCGAGAAGGAAGCGACTTTTTCTCCGTTTTTCAGTCGACTATAGAGATAAATCCAGTGACGAGAATGTAGTGGGAATGTGGAATGAAGATTGTGTGAACTATACTGAAATCTTATTAGAAAGTGCAAAGACACGAATCGATTTCAATATTTTTTGATGGCTTCTTTGAAATTGTAAGTGCTCTGGAAGAACTCATGTCAGAAGAACATGACAGCTGCTAATCAGTTACACAAATCAATTTGCCGTTTTCTATTTTTGGTCACTATATGCATAATGGAAAAAGTTCTTGGAATAACTTATTTAATTTCAAAATTTCTTCAGACTTAAATCATGGATATAATGACAGCTATGAATTCCGTAGAATCAACTACTGAAAAACTACAAGCTATAAGAGATGAAGAGACGTTTGCTGTGATTTTCAAACGAGCATGTGAATCAAGTTGGTGTGTCCACAACTGTACCAAGAATAGTTGGTACCCAACGGCATCGAAATAATTACGAGGTACGCAATGGCGATTGCAATTCTCACTAGAGGCAGTCCAATTTTTATCCGTATTTGAACGACTTGCTTTCGTCCTTCAATGAGAGGTTCAAGTCCAACTCAAACATCCTGACTTCACTCACGTGTTTATTGCCCTGTAAAGTATGTAACTCAACTTTTAATGATGTGAGACCAGCCATCGATTTTTACAAAGAAGATTTGTGTGAAGACGTTTACCCAGCAATAATAGAAGCAGAGTTTGAAATTAAGCCACAATATTTTTAAATTCTTTATTTCAACGTTTCGGTAGCGTTCCAGCTACCGTTGAAAACGTTGACAACGTATTCATTCTTTTTTTAATTTCTTGGGAAATTAAACCACAATATTTTTAAATTCTTTATTTCAACGTTTCGGTAGCGTTCCAGTTTCCGTTGTCGACAAAAAAACTAGGTTTTTTATACAAATGAAACTAACGCAGTAATTTTCGCCCATGTTTCTTCTGTCGATTAAAAAAAATTTTGAAAATATCTTGTTTAGTTCCGGAGATATCGCGAGGTATGTGAAAAAGTAATAAAACATAATTTTGACTGATTTTTGACAAATTTCGCAATAAGTGTTGTAATTTTCGATTTCAGATGGCCAGGGACCTACTCTATCATTTTGTAAAGACCACATGTGGTTGAACCTTAAAAAAAAATTGAAACCTTTTTGCCCCTTTTTCAGTCCACTACTACCAATATGTTTATTGTAGTACGATTTACAAATAGCCCAAATTAGCTCAATAGCATTAAAATCGCAGTGGTATGGTGTTCTTTGATTATTTCATCTATAATATAAACATTTTGCTTCCTATGCATCTTCGCCTCTTGTGATGTCTGGTTTTGTCATTTTTGGAACAGAAGTACCTAATCTCATTTTCTCTCAGCCAACTGGCAATTTCCGCTTTTTTTGTTGATGTAGATACACATTATTTTTAAATTCTTTATTTCTACGTTTCGGTAGCGTTCCAGCTACCGTTGAAAACGTTGACAACGTATTCATTCTTTATTCAATTTCTTGGGAAATTAAACCACAATATTTTTAAATTCTTCATTTCAACCTACCGAAACGTTGAAATAAAGAATTTAAAAATATTGTAGTTTAATTTCCCAAGAAATTGAAAAAAGAATGAATAATATACTACAAGGAATATACAGAAGATATTCTGGTGAGATTCCAGAAGTATCCAAGAAACATAAGACCAACATAAAATGTATTACACCTTTGGAATACTTTCAATATTTTTTTCAAGAAAACATATTCGTATTCTTTGTAAAAATTAATTTATTAAAATAGCAGAGCGCTTTCGGCTATTAAGCCATCTTCAGCAAGTAAGTAAAAAAGTTGGAAAATATTTTATTTGTTAATTTTAATGATGTTTCATATCTAGATTCGACAAACCCTAAACAGGTGATCATTTTAATTTTAATTCATGACGTCAATGTGTTGTCTAAGTTCCTTGTATAAATTACCTGACGAGTAAGTAATTCTTTATCTACTTATTTTATATTTTCCAACTTTTTTACTTACTTGCAGGTTAGCACTGAAGATGGCTTAATAGCCGAAAGCGCTCTGCTATTTTAATAAATTAATTTTTACACAGAATACGAATATGTTTTCTTGACTTTCGAGTCATGTGTACTCAGCTATAAATTATTCACAATATTTTTTTCCCGAAGATTTTTTACGAGAAATTGTGTTTCAAACCAACCTTTATGCACACAGGAATAATAAAGTAAACTTCAATCTTAGTCTAAATGAACTGAAAATTTATTTCGGAATCACCATAATGATGACCTATATTAAATATCTACGAATACGTCATTATTGGTCATCAGAAGAAGGTTTACTTAATTTTCTGTCCTCATGAACATTCACAGGGACATAAATATGCAAAAAGGGTATGCAGAAGTCTTTTCAGAATTTGCAGCATTTATATAGTTAGGCGGAGACTGCAAAGTTTTTGACTTTAAAGTGAACATGAAGTGTTAAAGCCTTCTGAATCTAGGCATTTTAAATTTAAGGAATCCAAAAGGTATTTTTTAAAACGTAATCCTTGTGGAAATGTTTTGATACGAGGAGAGCTCCATTATAGGAATGATTTAGGTTCCTATCAAGGTGTTTCTAAAAAAGTAAAGATGACTGAAAATGAAATGAAATTAAGCCAGCCAATTCCATGCTCACACAAGCAATATCCAAAAACAAACCTGTAGATCTCCAAATTTTAAGCCATTATTTATCAAGCAATGATAAAAGCATAATCGAAAATGCTATTACAATATGAAATTGATAATATTTTCAAAGCGTCTATGCATTTTATTTGTATTTAACTGCACCACTGCATTCACAGTGGTTTTTACCAATATCTTAAATTTAGCAAAGGGGAGATTCCTGCGTTTGTTTGTATATCCCCCATATTGAAAATAAGTTTTGTGAATCAATAATGAGTTTTTAATTTCTGTAATGGACCTGTACTGTGTAATTTTATCAAGTAACAGCTGCGTTAAATGGTTTTAATGTTATTAATGTTTCTAATAAGGAATTTCAACAGTATTTATCCATTCAAGTCTGGCGTCCAACTGTCCAGGCGCCCAAAAGTTCTAGACCGTATCATGGTATAGAGAAGATCAAAATATAATAGAATAGTTTTTAATTTACTTGATATGTTAACTGTCAATCCTATGGAGAAAAGCTATAAATGACAACTTGTATTTACCCCTTTCCAAGTTCAAGCTTGAGCTTGCAGAAGTACTAACGACGGTAAATACGGTCAGAAAAACACGTGATAGGCCTTCCAAGCTATTACAGCCAAAATTTGATTCAAAAAAGGAAAAAAATATATTTTTTCTCAAATTCTTGCCCAAGAAATACGTACTGACACTTGCCAGAATATCATGATGATAGCCAACGTTGCAAATTTACAGAATATAAAAGGATATCACGAATATATTGTGGAAAATGTGATATTCCTTTTTATATGAATAAAGAAACTGTTTTCGAAATTTTTATATAGAATAAAAAGCTTGAACCTATGCAACATTAACATAATATTTACCACCTTCGCAGGACGCTCCAGTAGATTGTTTTGAATAGTTCAATGAAATAGAAACAACCATCAATCAACTTTTAAATTTTAAGTTAATGCCTTAAGCAATGATGATTGTACCGTTACTAATAATTATTGATCAAAATACTTTCTTTGAATATAATTACCACCTTTCTTGTATTGCCACGCTTTCGATCATTTTTGAAATATACCTCAATCTTTAGGGAAACAATAAATGTAACTGGAAAAATTTTACTGAAGTCAAACTGTCTTCATTTCAAACCGATTTTACCATTTTCATATCTGCTCACAGCTCTAGTTCAACTGCTCGATTTTTAAAATTGAGAAAGTCTCAATCTAGCTAAGTTGAGAGATCTTTTTATTTTGATGATTTAGATGTATCGAATTTTCCTAGTCTTCATCTCTTAATAATTTTTATCAGCATTTTTTCCATTTTTTTTTAAATAGAGAGTTTGCAAAAGTTTTCCATTAATAATTCGGATATTATTCATATTCAAAGTTATTGTTGGAATTGCACCTATGTCATTTTTGTATCTGTGGCGCCACTGCGGCGGCCGACCTCCCTTCGACCAGGGTACCGAGTGTAAGCCGGCACGTGTGAATAATTAAAAAATTCTGTATATCTTACATAACGTATGTACGAGTGCTTTTTTATTAAAAACTATTTTTATAAAACAGTGTATCATTCAACCCATATCCTTAACAGTTATCATTTCTGAAGTATCTAACGAAAAATTCTTTTTTTCATTTGATAACTAATACACAACTTATCTTCGACAAATTCACAGTGTGTGAACAGAAAATTCGGACATTCAGATCGCCAGTTATCATGAGTTGTTGATGATATGCAAATAAAGATGGGCGTCTCACCTACCGTTGACCAGACTACAAAATTTAATGATTTTTTTTTATTAAATTAACGTGTCTCGATTACTGAGATCATTGACACGATGACAGTGAGTTACAATATTAAATTCACAGTGTACATAGTCACATTACATTTTAACATTTTATAGTGCATTGAGTATTTGAATGTCTTTTAAGTATTTCAATAAGTTTATGTGTTTCTTAGCTTCATTTAAAATTATATTCATGTTGTCTTCCAGGTGATTTTGTTTTCGTTTCAAAGTATAATGAGCACATTCTGTCAGGATATGTTTCACAGTTAATAAGCAACTGTTACAGTGGCTGCATACGGGAGGATGAGTAGAGTTCATGAGATAGCCGTATGTTAGCTTAGTATGTCCAATTCTTAGTCTTCTTAGGATGACTTTATTTTTCCTGGTCATTGGTGGGAATTTCGAGGATGTGATAATCGGCTGTACATCATGTAAGTGGCTTTTAGATGTATTCTTCCAGTGGGCTTGCCATTGATCACGTGATTTTTTCTTGAACATTTTTTTTAATGTCGTTATGCAGATGTACATTTGTATAATGTTCGACGTGGAAGCTCCCTTAGCGGCTAGGTCTGCAGCCTCATGTCCAGCCCAACATGTGAAGGTACCCAGATGATAGTGACAGTTACTCCGTGAAATTTAATGATTTAAATTAAAATAGAATACCATTTTAGTATCAGTATATTCATATCGCAATAAAAAAATTAGTTTCATTTGGACATTAGACATATCTACGGACCTTGCCAGATTTATGTTAGGTTTTGAAATTTTGGAAGAACATTTTTCACGCATTGATATGCTATAGTAGTTTGTGCAACTAGTGTGGATATGATGGCCATATCGCACGAGGACGAAGTTTGAGCACGACGCCGTAGGCGGAGTGCTCAATCGCTCGAGTGCGATATGGACAATCCACACGAGTCGAACAGTATATTTTTTCTACGACCCACTTAAAAAATCTAGATAATAAACATTTTAATAATCTGTAATCTCGACTGTAAGATAACTTCAAATCTAAAATTTTCAACAATTTTCATAATTTTACCAATCAATATCAAGCGGAATAATTATTTAGAAATAAAATTAACAATACAAACATTTCTCCATTGGGAATCGAACCCTGAACCTAGCGCGCGAGAGTTTGGTACGCTTACCACTTGACTACCGAGGAATGTTCAAACCGGATATCTGTAACGTCACATCAATTACATAATTTTATAAAAGGTGACGTCTATCAGAAGTCCTCTTAAATACCCATTTCATTCTGTTTTCAGTATTTGTTTTTAATTTATACGGATTATTTCATTTATGTTTATTATTGTAAATAAATATTGATCCAGTGCTTCTACGGATGCCTTTTTTTTCGATAAGTTATTTTGACGTTTATTTGAAATTCAAAAAAGGGGAGTTGACGAATACTAAACGCGAATGCTGATTGGTGGATTTCATATACGTTCTAGGATGTATATGAAATATATACGTTCAGTTAACCGATATGGCCTACATTTCCATTCTGTAAACTGTGCAAAAAATGGATAATAGTGTAGTGAGCATTGAAGAAAAAACATTCCGCAGTATAGAGTGATCAGTTAAGGGTAGCGAGCGGCCATATCTCATAGGATATCGGTCGTATAGATTTAGAAAAAAAAATTCATAATAGAAGTCGCTAAAAGAAATTGCTGGAAATTATTTCCGAGTTTGTCAAACGTACGCTACAGGGCGTAACAGCTAGCACTTAGTAGAAAAATGAGATTGTCATAGAATACTGCTGGCTTATTAGTAGACAGCTAGTTTTTGTAGGATGTGTTGGATTCTATCATTATTATTTACAATTAGCAGTTCATAAAACTGATGTAATATTCAGCCTACTGACTCTGAAACTTTTAAAATCACAGTTTTCAAACTTGTTTTATTTTGATGGGCTATACATTGTAAATAGAAGATTCCAGGCATCTTCTGAAAATAACTGTTGGTTGATATACTGTTACGATCAGACACTTGGTTCATGCAATTTTGAAAATTCTACAGAGATATACTAGTTGATCATAAATTATATTCGTACTTACTAATGTCAAATGGAATAATATGCTAAAATACTTGTGATGCCTTTTGGTCAATATAATAAGTTAGCAATAATATTTAAATGGAAGGTGTACAGGTGTGTAGGTGTACAGGTGTACCTGACTATCAACTATGATAAAAATGCATATAAATCATAAGAACGTTACATGAAGAAAGGTCTCACGTATGAATTCAAGTTCAAAGCGTGAAATAAACATAAATAGTATTATTTATATTTACTTACGATGAACTTGAATTTCATATAAAATATACAAACGAAAGTATTTTAGGATTATTATTATGTAATTATTCGTACTAGTATAATCATTCATTATTAGTATTAAAGTATCTATTTAGTATAATGTATAGTAGTAAGTTCAAGTTTAAGTAATAAAGAGAACGTATCCCAGTGCTACACGTAGTGTTTTATTCCTATAAGATGACCCTCTGAGTGACCAGCAACACCATCAGTTGAGAAGCCAATTACCACCCAGTAACCACCACATTACCTGGCTACCCTGCCAATACGTGGCATATATTACATACTCCTTACAGGGACTGATTTTAACAATAAATACTTTTTCAATTCAAAAATTCGCTAAAAACAAGACAGCAAGTTAATCTCGCATAACCTTGAATGTCCTAATGTCAAATTCAACTTTTAGTACGTCTATGATATCGTTGTCTTTTTTTACGATTATTACGGCAAATTTAAAGAAACTATATCGGATGTCTTGTTGTTGATCTTGTGAAGAAGATAATCGATCATATGCTGTTATGTTATAATGGAAAAGCCATAGATAAAATAAAAAAAGAGACGGATTGAAGTATAGGTGGTATAAGGCATAGCGTTTCTGCGCAACACACCCTCGCATCGAGTTGCTGCGGTCGCGAGAACTACAAGACTTTTTATATAATAGTTTAGAATATTTCAAATCACATTACACCTCAATATTTATCCTCCAATGTTAAGAAATATTATAAAATATCCTAATATATAAACTTTCAAGTCATTAAAAATGAGAATATACAAAATCAGTAATACATTGCCTGGTGTGAATCTAGCTTCTGCTTGTCAAAGTGAAAGTGTCAACAAAATGGTGAGTTAGATTTAAAATTATTTTACTTATAAATTTATTTAGGATTGTAGTTCTAATCAAGAAAATAAAAGAAAATGAACCTCCAAAATATCATCACCGGATATGATTAGTCATAGTTGTATTGCATAAAAGTGTAATCGTAAATATTTTTGGCCACTTTGTAGTAAGAATAACATTTTTCAACTTTTCATCTGATATTAACCGAAGTAAACAGTGGTATAATAAATAGTACTTTGTACAACTAGTGCGCAAAGCGTCACTTTTCCCAAGAGCGCAGAAGTTTGTATGTACCTTCATAGGATCAACAGAAAAATACAAAATCAACATAACCAGATGATTCAAATTTCTAATGGTCCAAACTAATTATGTTATTTTTCATTTCAGTACAATTTAGAGACATGGGTAGAAATTATTATAATTTTGAAATCGTACATATAAGTGAGAAAACAAATCATGAGAGCAGAAAGATCATGATTGACTTGGAAAGAAAGCATCCCAAGTTATTCAATCAAAAATAGAACTGACATTTAATTTCAGATTTGGTAAAAATTCAATTGACCAAGTTGAAATATAAAATTATATTTTGATATAGGATGTATTTTTCTATAAACAAAAACATTTGAATATACCTAATAATTGCATATAATTAAAGTCTAGAATTTTTTAAAACATGCAGACCCTCGACCCTTCATTGATGTTTCGAAATTTTCATATTCCAATAATAAACTTTCAAATATGTTTTACTGTATTCT
The DNA here is from genome assembly GCA_963978555.1 of Galerucella nymphaeae. Taxonomy (NCBI): domain Eukaryota; kingdom Metazoa; phylum Arthropoda; class Insecta; order Coleoptera; family Chrysomelidae; genus Galerucella; species Galerucella nymphaeae. Next base: position 32,234,686 of record OZ021704.1, on the reverse strand, counting down.
TTGACTGATGAAGAAACATATTATATTAAAATGATTTTACAGGCAGTATAGTATGTTCATTTGAACTACTTGATTTATAACTTAGACTTACTAATGACTAGAGCTGATTCAGAAAATACTTAAGCCTGAAGGAGCTTCTATTGCTGATTCTTCCTGTCCATCTCTAGTTATAGAAGCAACTATATCGACAACATGCAGACAAACATCTGGGGAAGAAAAAAAATATATTTACAATTTTACTACATATCCTGATGGAAAAACATGCAATGCAATAAATAAATGACACCAAAACAAATCTAAATATTCAGAAATGTCAATTGTCAATCACACAATAAGATAGATAGGTCACTCAATACAAATATTAGGCGATTTTTCTTTGCATGTACTAGGTATACTTTGGAATCGTTTCAGGGTACCTTGACTCTACTATGCGTATATAATCTGTCATTCAATCATAAACTGTTGAAATAATCATTTTGTCTTACACTATAGTTAAGGTTCAGCACTGGGACTCTGCACACTATAGGATTCTACCGATCGCTTTCTACAGTATTATTACTATTATTATTCCAGTCTACAGCAGTTGGAAGTATTACTCTGTATACAATCTCTATACGGTCGACAAGTATTATTTTATTTCTGACTTATTGAAATGAAATATATTGAAGTTTTTATTAAGAAATCGTCGACAAAAGACGAGTGAATAGAGTCGATAGTAGAATTCTATTGGGAAAAGTAGAATTCGATAGATGGCGCTCCGAAATGTCAATGTCATCTTAGCAACGAGTAAAACAAATAAGCTGCCCTATAAACCCTTTGATATTTAAGTGGTTTTATTTTGCTGTTTTAGTTATTTTCAGTGAGTGTTTTGTGATACTTTTGCTTTTTCTTTGATTGTGCTTTAGTATTTTGTGTTAACTAAATTTTGACTCCTAATATTTTAAAGGTTGTCAACTGAATTTTGTTTCTACTCTCTAGACGAATTTACTGCATGGAACAATAACATCTTTTTTTCTCATTTTCTACAATATCTTATTAGTCTTGTAACTTTATTCAAGAATATTTGCATCTCATTTTTGGTTAAGAGAATTTTCAGCTTAGTATTACTATTTATTAACTAACTGTACCTCATGTTTTATACTATGTTTGTGACTGGCCTTATACCAATGAATCTATCTTTAACAAATAAACATAAAACCAGGGTTGCCTACTTTCGATTTTTATTTGTAATAATTGATAAATAATACTTACTTTATGGATTTATAATGAGCCAATTCATTTCTTCCTTCCTTGGTCTTCCTGGTTCTATCAATCCATCATAATTTTTCAATAATTCATTAACATTTTTTCCAAGCAAACATTTTCCATCTTCAAGATATTCCACCTCCCTTATGATCACTAATACTTCATCAATGTGTTTAAGATGGTGGCTATTACCTGAGTCATAGTTATATGCATTACTGATGCAAATTTGTGACTTTTTCATTAACATGCCCTTGTTTAATTTTGTTCCACCTTAACCAGCTTCATTGTCAATTTCATATGTAGCTACATTTTGTCAATTACCAAAAATCCTATTTTTATTAACCTGCTTTTTGGAATTTCTAAAACAAATACAATTAAGGGATTAGGATTTGACTCATCAAATTTGTTCAAAATTTGTGAATACAAGTTTGCATCCACATAATCTAATTCTGAGTATAATTCATTCCATTTTATATTATATACCTAAGCTACATTCAGGGTTATTATTTATTTATTCCAGAAAATTTTTACAATGTTGGTACATTATAACATCTATAGAGGTAAAAAAAAATCACCTATAGATAAGCCCGGATATACTCAACATCTAACTTAATAGTTATTTATGCAACAAGTGCAAAAAGTGAGTGTTTTTTGCACGCGACGCGAGTGCAAAAAACACGTTTTGCAAGAGTTGCATACAATATTTTTTCTAAATTCATGCAAAAACAGGAAAATTAGAATATAAATATGTTAAGAACCTAACCTAACCTAATAAAACTCAACCCGTTCTTCTTTTTTGTATCTCTATGGCCTCCACCTTGTCAGTACTCAATCATAGCTGGTTTTCGCCTTGACCATTTAAATTTTAAATGATTAAAGATTTTTGCAATAATTGTAACTCATTGAGACTAAGTAGTAAGACATACATATATTATTGTTGTATTAAAGCAGGATCAGATACTTGCTATGGATTTTTAGTTAATTTAAATGTTTATGTTTGTCATTAATCATCACAAAACTGACACAAGAATGACAGATGAGTGCAATAAAATATTTTATTGCACTAGTGCAATAAAGTACCACTTTTTCAATTAAATGTGGTTCACAAAAGTGTTGTTTTTTGCATAAATGTAGAAAAAAAAATTGTGTAGAGTCAAAAAACAGAGAAGAGAGATTTATTACACAACTGAAAAAAAACAAAAATAATAATAATATCAATATGAAAAATAGAAGTTAATTTCAGCCCGTTAATGCTCATTTATGAGCTAGTATGATTACATTTAACCCACTTTCCAATTTTTGCTTAATAGTATTTTCACTGTTTATTAATGATTCACAATCTATTGGTAACTTTTGGTAAGTTTCAATAGCTGTTAGGTTTATTCTAGGTAATAATAGACTTATTTCTAGTGACACTGTTAGACTGCAAAAATGTCTTTTTAAGATCATTGTAGTGAAAAATATGAAAGCCTGATGTAAGTTCATCAGTGGTGAGGGGAGAGTGTTGGTTCCTTTGAATACTGTTTTTAATATTCTTTTTTGAAGATTTGACAATATTCATTTAACATTACTATATGCAGCTCCCTAAGCTATTATTCCATAGCTACATATACTATGAAAAAAGGCATAATAAATTGACAGTAAAGATTTAAAATGTAATAATTTAGCTAGTTTTGTGAATATGAATAGAAAATACTTACAGCAGTATTAATAATAAACATGACATGATAACAGCATTCTAACTAATGGCTAATAGGAGTGTACTTACATCATGCTAAGCAAATCATATTAATAATTGAATACTTAGAAACATGTAACTAACAATATGTTTATATAACATAAACATGACAACAATGTGAAATACTTAAATGGCTATATTCACTCTTATTTCTCTTACCAAAATTTTTCTGATATTCTGTCATGCTCTGTGATAAAATATATATTTCTGTGTTCTGTAATGGTACCTAATGGATGTATATCATGTTTATCACCTAATAAAAATACTTCAGTATAAATAACAGATATATATTATTTAAGTTCTCCTTTAATGGTCACAGAGGTTTGTTGATGAACCATATTATATTTTCAGTTAAATTTTTGTTTATTCTGTGAATTTGTATTTCGAATCATCATATTCTCTAAACGGATTTATTTTCCTTAAATATGCCTTAGGATTTTCAAGAATTCTCCCCTATCGGGGTTCATAGCAATGTACATATCAAGTACATGCAGCCACATTTTTCTTTTATAATCTCCACAAAAGGACAATTATTCAAACTGACATTCGAGCAAAAAGATTAGGTTAACTTAAATACGGTGTAAAACATACCCTAACATGTTACTAGGATTTAGTATCATTCTACTGTTAAATGTATTATTAATATGCTTTTTACTAATTTAGTTTTAAAGTCATGTTAGAATAATCTCAATTTTATTATTAATAAGGCTGTTAGTCTTTTTAATAATATATTCAATGTGTAACTCTTAACTATAAAATCAATATATACCACCAGGTACTTGCAACTTACAACTCTTTGTATTTTATAGTTATTGATTTTTATGTCCAATACATTAGGGACACTATCACAGTACGCCCCAAAAGCTATATAAACTGTTTTTAAACGTTTAGTGATAACTGATTTAAAGCCAATCATGTGCTGACAATGTTAAGAGAATTATTAATTTTTCCTTCCACCTTATACCATGAATCGTTGTTGCATAAAACAACAGTATCGTCCACAAAACAGTCTAACCTATAGAAGTGAAAGTTTATAGGATGACCTTGAATACAAAAATGAGGTTTCAAACCCATCCACCTGAAGCGCTAGTTGCAATTGAGTTGTCAAAACAGGCCAGGCAGCTAGGGCCTTTAGCACGAAAAGAAAAGATTTTAAAATTCATCACAGCTGTCATATAGTTGTCACCATTTTTCATTTACATCAGTATTAAACATAAAAGTTAGTTTTATTGAAAAATTAAGTTGATGCTATATGTTTCCTCAAGGAAATTTTGTACTAATCATAGTATTGTATTATTGAAAAATGTGAAAACAAATTATAACAAAAATAGCATGAAAAAGTGGAAAAAACTTGATCAAAAAGTGATGGGAAATACATAATATTATCACTCTTAAGTATTACTTAACACATGGTAGAATGTAAATTGCATTTAGGAATTCCTAAAGTTGCTTTAGGTGTTATCTAACTTTAGGAAATGGTTAGTGGAATCAGGCATTAGTAATTCAAATGATCAAACTTCCATTGAAAAAAATCGCTATGAAATAGTTCTGAACCCATCCACTGCCAACGCTGAAATTCTTCTTCTCTTAGTATGTTTCTTGGCCTCAGCTGCCTTGCCTATTTCGACGATTCAATTGCGACTAGCGCTTCATTAGACTTTCACTTCTATAGGTTGGACTGTTTTGTGAATATCGTCAGCATATGATACTATGGTTTCAGATGACAACTGATGCATCAAATCATCGATAAACAGAATAAACAATGGCCCGAGAATAGTGCCTTGAGGTACCCCATGAGTAATTAACATAGAATTACCTACTACAAAAATTACCCAATTTTACGGTTTGCTGTCTATCAAAAATATAACTTTTAAATAATTTCAAAGCAATTCCCCTGACACCATAATTATTCAACTTATTCAAAAGTATATCATTCCCCGTTTAAAGAAATATGAAATATTGTTGAGGACAATTTGTCTTCAAATGTGTTTATTATTTTAATAGAAGCAGTAAGTTTTCATCCCAAACAATATTTCAGATTACGTTGGAAACAACCTGCTCAATAAAAGAAACAATTCTAATCCTGTAGACATGAACATAATCTGCAAAAACATCATTTTGCACTAAACCATAATCTATGGAGCCATCAACTTATAAATTTTCTAATTAACATCAATATGTGCCTATAATGCTACTTCATCTAAAAGCAAGACACATACTCTGAACTTCTCTTTCAAGATAGCCACATTTATTTTACATTTTCTAAATTCTCCAACATCTATGGGAGAAGAGTTTATAGCTCTTTTGATTCTGTTTTTGTAAAACTAAGTCCAGAATGTAGCAATGATCTTTAGCAGATTTAGTAGATAATTGTTGTGATCGTGATCTACTTTTATTTTATAATCATTTATTCAGTTGTACTGCGTTTACGATTCAATTTTTTTTCTGGAGTTTGAATCTTGTGTTCTCCAAAATATTGATATTGAAATTGAAGAATCTGAGATTATTGATTGGATTTTCAATTTCAAGTCAAGAAGTTACTGTTGAGGTGAGTTATTTTGGGGCAGTCAATAGGGTCAACTCTATAAGAAGTAGTTCTAATCTATACATAGTCAAGATTTGGATTTAAATTTTAACAAGTATGATGTTCAATTAAGAGTTTCCCATTATTATTTCAAGGTATTTTATGCATTCTGAATAGTCAATTGAAATTAGCAGATAGTGTAATTTTTAACCATGTGTTAAAATTTCATATTTGCTTACAGAATTACTCCTATAATCACATTAGTTTTATTCAAATAAATGACATGCTGTTAACAAAAAACAATATTTTTTAATGCCCCTAATCTACCAAAAGAATGTCATAAAATAAAATATTTTATTTCACATTTCACCAGAGATGAAAATTTGACAAGGTTTTGTAGTCTTATACTTAAAAATATTATTGATTGTCTAGTTGTCAGATTTTTTGGGTCATATAGGGAACAAAAATTATTCAATAACTAATTTACCTTGACAACGGTAGCTGGAACGGTACTGAAATGTTTGGATAAAAAATAGAAACACATTTTTTTTTCTAATTTTGACACATAAAGTGACAATTTTTAAAACTGATTGACATTATGAAATGTCTTACTTTTTGTAACTAGTTGCATAAAGTGAAATTACTTTCTTCAAAATTAGAAAAAATCTTGTATGCAATACGTTACAAAATGAAATTTTGTGTAGCTTGTGAGTTTTTGCGAAAATTAGGCATTTCGTAACTGATGGCATAAATAGCTATTAGACTGATTCCCAAAAAACTAGGAGAAAAAAGAATAAGTAATATGCCACAACAAACATACAGAAAATATAAGTAATCTATTTTCAAGTTGAACTTTTTCAATTTTCAAACTAAACAGTCTTGTATACTTACATTTTCTTTTTCTTACAACTTTTCTTAGGGTCCGGTGAACTTAAGGGAAACACGAATTTTTTACTAATTTTGAGAAAAATCGATAGTACTCACCTATTTTGAGAATAATCCGTCAAAAAATTTGCGGGTTATACATATTTTGCTGAGAAAAATCCAAAAAAAAATTTTTTTTGCCACTTGAGACATCACTTTTTGGCACGATATTTCGTGCAAAAAACAGTTTAAATGTATTGCTCTGTACATGAAAGTGATCAACAACATGTCTTCTCGCTATCCATGACAAAAAAACCAGTTAGATTCCTCATAATATTTTTTAAATTACCACTTTTATAAATATATATTTGACAGGATACCAGTTTGGATATAAATAATTTTAACGCCGTTAGAAGTACATCGGATGTACGAATTTATTTTGTACATCAGCGTTGTTCCTAGGAAAAATTTTATGGTAACAGAATACCACAGAAAAACGTAATAGATTGTCAAAAAAGGTAATAGATTGTTCTTCTTTTTATTTGCAAATATATAGAGGATAAAGGGGATTATTTATAGGGTTCAAAATTTTGACACTTCGACTTACAGATTTTTCTTACGTTCAAGCAAGGCCACCTCTAACACAAGGCCGGAAACCTAGATGTGGCAACGTGGCGCGACTTTCAAATAGAGGGCCGATGAAAACGATTGTAGGCCTGAGAAATATGAAATAAATCAGACTAAAAAACATTTTAAACGAATAAAAATCGAAATATATATGGGTAGACCAAAGAGAATAATACTGCAAAAGGTATTTTATTGATAAGAATATAAAATATGAATAAAATCAGCATCTACAGCTGACGAGACATCACCTTAAAATAAATATAAATCAACTAAATACTGAATAAATTATGCTCAATTCTTACCTAGATTATCATTATTTATTCATTCAAATAGTTTTATACTACACCTGACATATGGTTCATCATTGTCAAATCCAATCAAATATAAATATATACAGTTTGTTTGTTATTGACAGTCACTTCTCTAAATGAGCACTCAATTTAGATTTAATCTTTACAAAAATTCACTATCACATCACTGTTTAACCATTCTTCTTGTTCCTGTCCTTTTTCTTCCCATTCCAGGATTACTTCTTGCAGCTGGATTCTTCTCCACTGGAAGATATTTCGAGAGATGGGGAAATATTTGTGGTATTACATTTTCCTTTAACACAGGTCTTTTCCTTGTAAATGTCTTCAGATCACCATACTTATCCTTATACACATCAGTGAATGAAATTTGATCTTTGGGGAAATATTTAATACTGAGTTTAATACACACTGAAGTTTGACTTAGTCCCCAATTTGTATGTAGGATCCTTTCTTCAGCTTATCACTGGGTGGAAACTACTGTAATATATCCTTCACTGTTGAAATCTATACAACTTTAGTACTGAACATTTTGCAGACATCTACAACAAAATAAAATATTTAATAGAAGTGTTACTTATTAGTCGAGTTATTAGTTTATGAGTAAATAACTTTATTGGCTTAATTTATATACTTCATGTTGGCTTAACAAGAATCAGAAATTGTGTAATAATATAAAAATTAGTCTTGGTTTAAGTCACTTTTAAACAATTTCAATCAGTTTAAGAAAATTCTTAAACATCCTTTATTTGATACAATTACCATGTTATGCCTTAATTGCTTTATATTTTATATGAGTCCACATACTAGAGAGTATGTTTACAAATTATACTGATGCTAAAATCTTTTTATTTATATATATTATTAAATATCTTACCTAAAAAACAAACGGATGCAAACAGAAGTCCTATGTTGAAGTTGTCAGTCTGTTAACTGCGAATAACAAGCACCAAGTTCATAAAATCAATTTAAAAAGATTGTACACACTATTACAATCCTCTGATCATCTATTACATATCACGAATTATAAATACAGAGGCACTATAAACGTAAATAAATATTATTTCACGGTCTCGCCATGATAGAAGTCTGACATGATCAGCCCGCTCTACAAAGTTGCCAAATTTCAGCATTCCGGCCTAGTGTTGTAGGAGGCCTTGGTTCAAGGTTCAATACTTTATTGAACTATATTTAGTGCAAAAAGTCGTTCTTTATTGCACTCATCTGCCAAATCATAATATCACTTCATGTATCATTCATGAAAAGGTAATAGATTGCTATCAAAACGTAATAAGGTAATAGATATGGTTAAAAGGTAATAGATCTATTACGAACGTAATGACAGGAACAACACTGTTGTACATCGGCTCGTGCGTTGATCGAAGCGCGCATTCAAATAATATGTCAAATAATATAGCCTAAAAAAGCTTAGGCGATTTCGTCCCGTTTTGGTTGGTAGGGACTTTGGTTAACCAATTGGTAGGTCCTACGTCACCGCTATGACGTAAACTACCAAAAACAGGCGAAATCGTTTGGTTCCCAGCATAACCCAGCTGGTACAGCTGATTGATGAAATTGACATAGAACAATATACTTACAAATAAAAAGAAAGACAGAAACTATTTTAGACAAGGATAGAAAGCTACCAATTTCAGTAACCGTGCTGCAGATCTCGGTATGTGATTTGACAGACCAAAAAGGTACCAAAGTTAGATTGACGTCATCGTTTTTCGGAACGAAATCGATTGGTATGTAATTGACAGACCAAAGTGGGGTACCAAAGCGGGACGAAATCGCCTCTTGTCTTTTGTCTGGTTTGTTTATATTATTTTGGAATTTGGATCTTGGGTCATACATAATAATATACTTTTGTTTCTGACTTGAAATAAAATATAAGTTGTGTTTATTGTGTGATATTTATAAGTTTCCAGGTTTTGTGATCTAGGTACTTTATTAGAAATAAAAATGAAAGTAGGGGCGATATTCAACAGTGAGAAAGAATTTGTGACGGAATTAAAAAAATGGGAAGATGAAACAAAAAGTATTTATTACAAAAGAAGTAGTACAAATCTGAAGACCGCAAGAAATAAAGGTGTGCATAGACATATTAATCCCAGTCTGCCCTATCAACTTTTATTTTGTTGCATACATGGTGGAAAAAAAGTTCAAAAACAAACCACAGATAACACTCGCAACACAAGGTAAGATAGTTTAGCTTCTGTATAAACATCTTGCAACAATTTCAGTACTTTTTCTCTTCCCAGGACCTTTCAAAAAAATTGTCCAGCAAATATCAGATTAATTGTTTCTGAAGATGGTAATCATCTAACAATAGCTAATACCAATTTTAATCATAATCATGAAACAACAGAGGTAAGTGTGGGAACTTGTTACAATGTTTAGAATGTAACTTTAAATTTTTACTTTTGTTATAGGCTCTTTACAAACATTTACCACAAAAACGCAAGTTAAACCCAGATGAAAAATATAAGGTTGAGGAATTTCTTAAAGCTGGTGGTAATAAAAAGAAAATAAAACATATAATGGAATGTGAAACAAAGAAAATGATTTTATTAAAAGACTTACGGAATTTGGAATATAGTAGAAAATCTAAAGATAATTCACTAAATACTGTGGTTGACTTGCTCCAGCAGACTTATAGTAAGTATTTATTTGAAGGCTATAAATTTCATGTTTAGGTGTACTTATTAAATATGTGGATTTTTGACTAATATATACTTATTTTTAAATTTGTAATTTAACAATGTATTGCTTTTGGAAAGTTTAAATGTATCTTTAATTTCAGGTGCAGATTGTGAGATTTTGGTGGAAAACAATGTGTTTAAAGGGATTTTCTTCCAAACGGATCAAATGATTTCCTCTATGAAAGCATATCCAGAATTTGTTGCAGTGGATGCCACCTACAAGTTATTAAATATCCGAACACCAGTTTACATAATTTTATGTGAGAATTCAAATGGAGGGTCAGAAATTGTTGCTGTGGCTATACTTGTTTCTGAAGACAAGACAAGTATGGAATGGTTTTTAAATACTTTTAAGGAGAAGAACCCATCTTGGATAAATAATCGTGTTATAATGAGTGATAAAGATCTGCTTGAAAGACAAGTTTTAAAAGACAGTTTTCCAAATTCTAACGTCATCATTTGCATTTTTCATTCATTAAAAACATTTAATAGAGAAATTAGCTGTGAAAAAATGGGTATAACCCCAGGACAAAGAGATATACAGCAAAAGAGATTTTCCAAAAAATGTTATATTCACAAAGTGAGGAAGAATATGATGACCTCTACAGTAAAATTGATGAGCTACCACAACCAGTAATAGATTATTTCAATTCCAATTGGCATTTAATTAGAGATGATTGGACATTAAATCATAATTTTTTAGAAAATAGTCTAAATAATACAACTAATAATAGATTGGAAAGTATTAATCAAAAATTAAAATCAGTTATTGCCAAAGATTCATCACTGATTGACTTTATTGAAAACTTTTTTTTACTATATCATGGAATGTTAGAAGAAAGAGATCAGGTAGCTGCATATGAGTATTTTAAATTTCCGTTACAAAGATTTAAAGCAGAGAGCCCACAATTGTTGTATAGTAACATATTAACCAATTATGCCTATAATTATGTTCATAAAGAACTTGAGCAGTACAAGAAAATCAAGATAATATCAGAAGGAAACGAACCATACTATACAATTCTGGCTGGAACAAGAACTATTAAAGCTACCGTAGATAGTTGTACTTGTAGAGTACGCATTTCTCTGGTTATACCATGTCGGTAAGTAAAACACAGTTCACTGCACTGTATAAATCAGTTATAGTACCTAATTAAATTGTTAGTGCTTGCCGAATTTTATTGTATTTTAAATCTTATTCATAGTGATTTTTCCTACCTTTACTTTGTGGAATCTATTTATAATAAATAAAATGCAAAATTCCACTATGTTTATAATGATGATAGAAACTCGATTTCTGAAACAATTGTCAATCTTATAAACATAGTGGAATTTTGCATTTTCCTTAATATTTATTATATTCATTTTAAATCTTATTGTTTTTTCTATTTTTAAAAATAATCTATTTACTGTGATAGCTTACACTATGATCATCCCATGAACATACTTATATTTATTTTTTTAATAATTTTTGTATTGAAAAATTTTAGGCACATATTTGCTGTTCGAGAAAGAGAAAAAATGTCTTTATTTGAACAATCATTATGTAATACTCGATGGACTCTACTGCATGTGAGGAAACATCAACGGGTATTTCAAAACTGCAATTTACAACCAATTGAAACGCAACATACGAAAGCAACTTTTATAACTGATATGGCTCATTCTGAAAAAGACACAGGAAGGAAATTAACTCGGAAATTAAATAAATTTGAAAAATATAAAAAGTCTATGTTGGTGCTACGAGACATTGCCAGTTTGATATCTGAACAATCGGGAGATATTTTCGATTTATCAATACAAAGTATTCTAAAGTTGAAAAATTTGTTGTTAGATGGTAAACTTGTGGAAGTGTCTGAATTGTATGAAAATCCTAGTGACAGTGCAGTTACCAAGGAGGTAGTTACACTAACAAGTCCAGATGAAAATTATTTTGATAAACATCTATATCAGAATAGAGATTTGGAAAGTCATAGTATTTATGAAATTAATGAGGAAACTGTAATTACGGAAAATGAAGATATTATAGAACCTACCCAAACTGAAACTTACAATTATTATGACAGAACTGCTGGAGTCGATAGGGCAGCAATTGCAAATTTTCCAGATAATACTGAAATATCTTGCCTCCCTTTGGTCAGTCTCAAAAGTAATGAAATTGAAACAGTGTTTTTTGAAAGTAAAGGCAATCAAAATGACGAAAGTGAAAAACTCAGCCATATCGTCATGAGTGATCATAGCTATAGTAAAAGTAATAACACATCTGATTTAAAAAATTGTCTTGATAGGATAATAATTCCAAAAGTAGCCAAAATAAGAGGTAGACCTAAAGGATGCGGTAAAACTGCTATTGGGTTACCTAAGGTTAAGTGCTTCTCTTTAAAGAAAAAACCTTTTGCCAAAAGAACCGCAAGTGAGAAAAAACTTTTTATATTGAATCTTGTTTCAACATCTTCAAAAGATGTTTATGCCAAAAAGAAAAAAATTGAAATCGAACATTTAAATGCAGATTTACCATATTCATTGCTACATGAAAGTATAAACATAAATTTAATTAGAGAATTTTGCTCCGAAGCCTCTTGGCTCAAAATCACAACAATACTTAGTTGTATGAAAAATATCCCCTGTCCTTGTGCACAGTGTAACTCTACATTAGATGATCGACCAATTATATGTGCATCATGTTTAAAATCATATCATTTATTTTGTGTAGCAAAGAAACAAGTCCCAAAAAAAAGAAATTGGATGTGTAGATATTGTTCAGAGTGAAGATACATACCAACAAGATGTAATTCATTTCTGTAAATTTTATATGTACCTAGTTATTATTCGCTTTTAAATGTTGATAAATTTTTTTTAATACTTTTGTTACATGCATTTTTTTTCCTAAAAACCTTTATTCATAAATATTAAGTTTTAAAGCAGAAACAGAAATTCGTTATCATGCAAATATTAAAAAGGAAGAATCAAATTTAGGAAAATCCAGCTTATTTAACTTTATTAAATATTTTCCGACACCTTTTTGGTTCAGATAATAAGTATGTACCTCTATTCGTTTTTGGCACATTTTGTTACTTCAGTAATAATTGCTGATACCTATATTTTAATACTAAAACCTAGCTGCACCATCTTTATAAAAACCTACCAATTTTAATAAGTTTGTCTCGTAATTGTGTATAACCTGTTATAAAATGAAAACTATCCTATAAGTTCTTTATTCATTATTCTGATGTACGAATCAAATATCGCTCTTACTTTCATTTTTATTTCTAATGAGATACCTACCTATAATACATTAATTAGGTATCACACAATAAACAGACATCTATGTTTGCAAAATCCAAAATAATATAAACAAACCAGACAAAAGACAAGCTTTTTTAGGTTATATCATTTGGTCTGTGGGTTATATTATTTGAATATTGAATGCGCGCTTCGATCAACGCACGAGCCGATGTACAAAATAAATTCGTACATCCGATGTACTTCTAGTCACGGCGTAATTTTAATGACATAACTGACAGATATCCTTTCGTGAAACGTAATGCGTAACCAAAACCATAAATCTAAATAAGCATTCTCTGAAATTTTATGTATTATACAATGTAATGAGAACATTCAAAATTTTTAGGATATAATAAAAAATAGAATTCTTTATACTACTTCATTTTTAAATAAATATCACGTTTGGGTCTCATTATTTTATACTCATGAAACCAAAACATAAAAATTTATATGAGTATCGCATACACAGATATGCAACCTACAAAACATAGAACAAAATACAATACTTTGTAAAAGATATTCAAGAAGGGGAAGGGTGAATCCAATTAATATATTCCCTTCCCCTTCTTGAATAACTTATTGTGGATTACAAAGTATTGCCTTCCCCTCAAAAGATATTCAAGAAGGGGAAGGGAGAATCCAATTATTATATTCCCTTTCCCTTCTAGAATATCTTTATAATCCACATTAATTATTCTAGAAGGGGAAGGGTGAATCCAATTATTATATTTTTTCATGAATTATGAACGTTTGTCATTTACAAAATAATTAAAAAATAGTTGGCTTTGCAATGCGACTAACATTTCCTGTTTGAAATCGAACCTAAGGGATAGAAATATACTTAGTAACAAATTTGGTGTAGGTTTGTGGATATCACTAATTTTTAACAGTTGTTACACACTACTGTTTACGCTAGAGCTTCTATGTCATTTGTCAATTGATTTAATTGTCTTTATACAAATTTGTAGCCTGTCAAATATATATTTATAAAAGTGGTAATTTAAACAATATTATGAGAAAACTAACTGAAATGTTGTTATAATTAGCGAGAATACATGTTGTTGATCACTTTTCTGTACAGTGCAATACATTTAAACTGTGGTTTGTATAAAATAACTAGTCCAAAAGTGATGTCTCAAGTGGCGAAAAAAAATCTTTTTTTGGATTTTTCTCAGCAAAATATGTATAACCCGCAAATTTTTTGATTGATTATTATCAAAATAGGTGAGTACTATCGATTTTTCGCAAAATCAGTGGAAAAATCGTGTTTCCCTATAGTTCACCGGACCCCTTTTCTTATATTAGCCTCAAAATGGGATGAATTTCTTTGAATGTAAGGTAAATGACTCTCCAATTTATGTTGAAAATGATGAATATCAGTGGATTTCCACATTTCAGGCTCATTGTCTCCATGTTATAAATAATCATGGTCAGGTACATCTGAAACAAAAATTATAAAATTAATTTCTTTTGACATATCAACAATCCATGAGGGAAGCTGGCTTGAGAGTATATCCTTCAGTCACACACAATACATAAATTGTTAATATAACGATTGTAACTTTAAACAATGATATAACCAATTTTACAGACATATATTTTTTAAATTGATTGCCCAAAAAGTAATATGTGCACACAAGGGGTCCGTTGAACTATAGGGAAACACGAATTTTTTACTGATAGTACTCACCTATTTTGAAGATTATCTGTCGAAAAATTAGCGGGTTATTCACAATTTACAAAGAAAAATCCAAAAAAGACGTTTTTCGCCACTCACGCCATCACTTTTTGGCACAATATTTCATACAAAAAACAGTTTAATGGGTCGATTCTGTGCATGTCTGTAAGCATTCTGTAAGAAATCTGTAACTATACCATAGAGAAATCTAACTATACAGTACAGAACTTTCGTTAGCTACAGATTCGTAAGCTCTTACGAAAAACGCAGAATCGACCCCTAAATGTATTGCTCTGTACATGAAAGTGATCAACAACATGTGTTCTCGCTATGTATGGAAAAAATCCAGTTAGATTCTTCATAATATTGTTTAAATTACCACTTTTATATATTTGACAGGCAACCAGTTTGGATATAAATAAGTGTAATGACATAACTGACAGATATCCTTTCGTGAAACGTAATGCGTAACCAAAACCATAAATCTAAATAAGCATTCTCTGAAATTTTATGTACAATGTAAATGAGAACATTCAACATTTTTAGGACATAATAAAAAATGAAATTCTCTATACTACTCCATTTTTAAATAGATATCACGTTTGGGTCTCATTATTTTATACTCTTAGTCTTACCATGAAACCAAAACATAAAAATTTATACGAGTATCGCATAGATATGCAACCTACAAAACATAGAACAAAATACAATACTTTGTCATGGTTGCCAGCTGTAATCGACAATCATGCGATATGACTATTAAGATACGAAATTAAATATTATATCAAACTATATTTTTAGTTAGATTCATTCCAAGACAAACCCAAGAACACAAATGAAATTATAAACACATTTTATATATGATGAAATCTTTATATTGCGTATTTGAAGAATGGGAAACAAATTAATATATAATCATTGCATTCAGCATTCCCCTCAAAAAGTATCCAATACTTTGTAATCCACATCAAGTTATTCAAGAAGGGGAAGGGAATATAATAATTGGATTCACCCTTGCCTTCCCCTCAAAAGATATCTAATTCTTTGTAATCCAGATTAAGTTATTCTAGAAGGGGAAGGGTGAATCCAATTATTATATTTTTTATTATTTATAAACGTTTGTCACGTACAAAATAATTCAAAAATAGTTGGCTTTGCATTCAAGCAATGCGACATTTTCTGTCTGAAATCAAACCTAAGGGATAGAATAGTTATTTACGTAGCTAGTTATGAAAAGTGCGATATTGTTCAATGAGCGTAATATTTGCCAAAGCGAGTTTTGCAAATTACGCGAGTTAAACAATATCGCTCTCTTCATAACGTGTTTACGTACAAAGTTTTATCTAATTCCGCGCTTTTATAATATTTAATAAAATTTTCAATTAGAATGAAAATATTAAGGTAGAATCAAAGTGTTACTATGGAAACAGTCAGAAACAGTTATGTAAAGTCTTTACATAACTGTTTTTACTACTTTTCATAACCGTTTTTTGAAGGTTATGAAAAATGTGACTTTACCTAACGTCAAAGAGTAACGTAAAGTGTCACATTTGATAGCGGAATTAGATGAATATACTTACTACAAATTTGGTGCAGATTTGTGGTTATCACTAACAGGAACGTGAACTCTGTAACAGAATATAAAGGAAATTTCTTTCTATGTTAGGAACACAAAGCAGTCTAGTCTAGCACACAAAACAGTCCAACCTTTAGACTGCTTTGTGTTACTCACTACTGCTTAGGCTAGAGCTTCTATGTCATTTGTCCATTGATTTAATTGTTTTCATACAAATTTGTAGCATGTCAAATATATACAGGGTGGCCGACTTTCGGTAGAACCGGAAGTCGGCCATTTTTGAAAATATTTTAGTTGAAAAGATCGTATCCGAAAACCCAAACGCAGAAATTTTCATGATTTTACTATAAGTATTTTGCCATATAGAGATAGTTTTCACTCGTCGTGGGACACCATGTATATTTATAAAAGTGGTAATTTAAACAATATTATGAGGAAACTAACTGAAATGTTGTTGTAATTAGCGAGAACACATGCTATCGATCACTTTTCCATACAGTGCAATACATTTGAACTGTGGTTTGTATAAAATAACTGGTCCAAAAGTGATGTCTTAAGTGGCAAAAAAAAAGTCTTTTTTTGGATATTTCTCAGCAAAATATGTATAACCCTCAAATTTTTTGACGGATTTTTCTCAAAATAGGTGAGTACCTACTATCGATTTTTCGCAAAGTATGCTAGACCCGAGAGTCAGACACCAACCAAAAATTCGTGTTTCCCTATAGTTCAATGGACCCAATCTTGGACATTTTATGTAACATTCCAGTATTTGCAATTTCTTCATGAACACTACCAATAAATATTTACAGTATAAGAAAACTAATAGGATATAGCTACGCAGATAGGTAGAAAGTGATTACCTTCATCTTTGTTTACCCCACAAAGCAGTATTGGAACAGCATGATGTAGATGTAGAAGACAATTGTTAGTTTTGTCTTCAATACGAAAGTGTACATCACAAAATCTGACATGTATCTAAATCAATTCACATAGATAATCCAAATCAACATATCCTTGAACTGCACATGTTAGGGACCATTTGTTCATACCCATTTTATTCTGAAAAACATGTTTTTTAGCGCATTCTTGTTAACAGCAGCTAAATAAAAAATCATGTAATGTCATGCGTTTGATAAATATTGAAATTAATCTATAAAATAGTTAAATTCATTATTTGAAAAACTTACCAAATCTAAAACAGAACACTAAACTAGTTTTAAAAAGTTTTTTGTAACAAGCGCATGAAATAAAAACATGGAAGCAATGGGCACTTAGTTCACTCAAATAAGGATTTTGGATCGGAATAATTCAAAGTGAGCTGAATTTTGGTATACACCTTTATTTTGTGTTCTCAAACAACATCCGAAAAGTACCCGTGATTTGACCTTGAGCTTCGCGAGCTACAGGGCGCAGATGTAGTAAAAATTTGGTTTTTTTACTTATATCTTCTTTTCTTTTGACTTTAGCTTTGAGGTTGAGTACGCGTTTTTTTAATGTGGTATCCCCTCTAGGCCTAATCGACTGTCTCAGTCGGTCAAAATATTCTCTCAATACTTCTTAAAACAGTCAAAATAGAGATCTAAGTTTCTTCACCCTTCTCTTATTCTTCTTCCATGTCGCGTTCTTCTAGATAATCCGTAATTTTACATATCAATTTTGTGAAACATATGTAACGGTATTGATCATACTTCTTGAATTGAATTACCATACAACATCAGTAAAAATTACATCCCATTAGGAAGAATCAATTCGTGTGAGGAATTTGTTTGCGTGGAAACTTGAGCTGCAGCTTGCAAATCTGCGTTTTTCCAACAGTCTTAAAAGTGTCGTTTTACCTTTACTAAAAAGAGCTGATGTGTCACACCCGGAGACAGAATGTAAAAATAAAAAATCTTGTTCACAAGATTCATGTTGGTAACAACTTCAGCATGAGTAAATTCTTTGCGGAACTTTTCGTCTGCCTGGCTTCATAAAATAAATTTCTCCAATAGTCTGCGTACGAGCTATCAGGAGTACCAAGAGATCTATATCCTCCCCGACAACAACAGTTTTATTTTGACGTGATTCTTTCAGATCTGTTTCAATGATTAAAACATCGGCATGATCTTCAGATTGCTGGACACAGATATTATGAACCTCAAAATGATTAGTTAACATGGAAATAAATCTAGTTTTGTTGCCAAGAAACTTATCTTGGCTTATCGTTGCGTTCATTGTCTCATCGAATAAGATTTCGGCCGATGACATTTTAGAAGATCTACGGATTGTTCCATACTTTTCAGAATTTTGCTGATGTTTAAATATCCATCGAAGACAATAATAGTATTTGGGCCAAAATGCTTTTGTACAGATAGAATTAAAAGAAACATTTTGATGCCATACAACTCTGTGTAAACGAGAGCCACCGTCAATTATATAAGTTGCATTTTCAAAATCAGGTTGAGATGTCAATGGTTCAAAGTTTTAAAAAATATATGACTTCTTAGTTCTACGGATACCAGTGTCATCAAAAAGTGATACCGGATACGGAGCCAATTCATACTTAAAATATTCTTGGTGGATTTATTCATGGCACTCATTCTTCGAAACAATAGTAACGGATCGACGGGTACTGTACGATCGTGTACTTTGATTTTTACATTTACTGTTGAAATTGGAGAACTCTACTAGCGCGCGTGAATTTAATATCATTGAAATTCGAGCCCAGAACTTTTTCAATCGCAGCAGTACCAATTTCTTGCGCCTGTAGCAGTTTATTTTTCCATCTCCAGTCAGTCCCGCTGCGATGAACATAATTTTATGGATTAGCGGAAAAGGATTGTTTGATTCAACCATTCCGAAAGTCTCTGTATATCAGTATCATCTTTAACAATTCGCAAATCTCTTGCATCGACATGTTGTTCACTGCTACTAAAAGAAAGATCACAAAAATTCCTGAGACCTTCGGAAATATTACTTGCCGTAACCAGTCCAAGAATCCAGAACGGGCAGCAGGCAGAATTTACAGGCTAGAACAATACCACGTAGGTATAGCAGCTGCTGCCTACCAAGCGATTTTCTTGAAATATTCCGTTTTGGATACATTGTTGTTTTGAAATTGTACGAAAAAGACTCTTTGAATCAGCTCATAGTATATTATTATATTTCAGACCTTAAATTGATTGTGGAAATAGGGACTTCTGTGGTGTTATCATTAAAATCAACGTGTAGGGCAAGTTTTTGCAGAAATGGTTGGTCCTACGGAAAAATTACTCATATACTTTTTTGTAGAAAATTTTGTGCTTCTCAATTTCTCTCTTCACTGTTTTCTACCTAGGGTCAATAAAAAAGAAGATATAAGCGGAAAACCAAATTTTTGCTACATCTGCGCCCTGTAGCTCGCGAAGCTCAAGGTCAAATTACGGGTACTTTTCGGATGTTGTTTGAAAACACTGAATAAAGACGTATACCAAAATTCAGCTCACTTTGAATTATTCCGAAATTTTACCGTAAATTTATCTAATATGAGTGGACTAACTAGGAGCACTGAGAAGTGGCAACTGGTAAAACAAAATACATTTAATGTAATCTAGAAATACCTCTATGAAATAAGCTTTTTCAAAATCAGTGAGGTTACATTCACACACCCAATAAAATAATGTAAACTGTAACTCAAAATCGGTTTTACTAGGCTATACTTAACTTACAACACTATTTCACTTGTTGTGTGCAATGTTGACATATTCTATTAGGTGTCTTATATAACCCATTATCTTCTTCAATATCATTATTTGTAGGCTATAGGTAGGTGGAAATCCAAAACCAAGGCAAAAGCAAGCCAGTTGCGAATTGAAATGGAAAGGACTGGTGGGGGACCGGTGAAAGCTCCTCCACTAAACCAAGTAGAGGAGAGGTTAATGGCATTGCTGGGGTGGAAGTCAGTTACGAGAGATAAAAACCTTGAATTAGGACTGGTAATTTGCACATACAATATATATATATTAATCCATTTATAAATAAAGTACTGTAAGTATTCATACTTGATAAAAGTCATTAATTTATTTGCTGCCACCCCTGATGCCACTAAATGTGACGAATATATCATCCAAAACACCAGAGGTAAATATAAATACTTACATATTTTATTTAATAATACTTTTGATTTTTAGCCTACAGCATATAGAGTCGAGATGCCTAGCCCTCCATCTAATGAACAGGTGCCTAGCCTTCCATCAAACCCAGAAGTAAGTAGTTATATCAAATTTACATATTAGCAGTAAATTTTGTTTGTATAATTTATCATATATCAAACATTGTAAAATTGAATATGTTTTTCCATAATTTCCATCAAAATTCCTTTTTATTGAAATTATATAGCCTCTTTACCTAAACCTATAAAGTATTAACTGCATTATTTGTTATTTTATACATGAATTGTAAACAAAGAATATATAATATGACCTAATTAATAGTACTTTAATTATTTGTAGTTGCCTGTGTTTAAGTCAGTTGGCCGCCTTCCACAGTTGGCAGCTTTAAAGAGAAAAAGAACTGGTGATGAGAAATGAGAATATGCCAAACACAAAGAGACAAGTTAGGGCCACAAATGATAAATCCAAAAAATTTGTGACCCCTTACTAAAATGCATAGTGACACTATGCTAAGGCTGCAGTCAATAGACAAAAACATTCAAATAATGGCAAATGCCTTACAAAGCATTAGCCAAAATATTGAAAAATTTGTTAATCATGCTGTAGACTAAGGCATTTATCATCATTTAAGTGTTTTTGTTTGTTGATCAAAGTCACTTTGTAATAATTGTTTTTACTGTGTAGTACCAGGAAACCCAAACTCCTGCATAAATTGGACTTAATTTCTTTCCTTTTCTGCTTGAACCATGGGAAATTTCACCCAGCGATGTGCAATGGCTTCCATAGCCCTATAAACCTCCGATAGAGCAGTACTGAAGGTCTGCATCTCATTTCCAATGCCCCTTTGGTAAGACCCGTGTGCAAAGAAACGTAGGGATCCCATGACTCTCGTAGTGATACTTACCTTCGTAGATCGAAGACCATCCTGCATATGTGGCGAGAGTTCCCTAATTAAATTTCGAGTTAGCTCTCTGCTAAGTCGAAAACGTTTCCTAAACTCTCTTTCTGGGAGTTCGAAGACATTTGTCGTGTCCGTGTCTTCTTTCCATCCTCAGCATTTCTCTACGATCTTCTTCTTCTGCCTCTTCTACAAAATTGGCCAATACCAAATCCATTTCAAACAAATTTAAATAAAAAAATCAACTAACAAAACAATGAATAAAAATAAACTGCAATAACTGGATATAAACTTGGAACTTGGATAAACTCATAGATAATACAAGATAAACTGACAATACTGACATTAGGCCAAGCTTTTATTGACAATTTTGACATTTGGAATGTCGAAATCACCGGTAGATACTTTGAAAATCGAAAAGTTCTAAAATCTCCCAAAATGTTTTCAGATTCAATAGTACACATTTCTCTATAGACGAACTTGCCCGAAGATTTCAGGAAAAAATCATAGAGAGTAGCATTTGTCCATAGAAAGAAATTTATTTTTTTTGTTATTTCTTTTCTATCTCTATCGAGTTACAGAGTTCGCATGCAGATCCCACAGATTACCCAACCCCCAAAGTTAAAGTCAACAAACAGCTCAAAAAATGGCGAGATCTTAGGCTTAGGCCCATTTGCACCATCTATTCCTAAAACTGATACACGGTTGCACCAACTCTACATAGAACGCATTCCAGACCTAGGTCCGACTTAGGGGTCGATTCTGCGTTTTTCGTAAGAGCTTACGAATCTGTAGCTAACGAAAGTTCTGTACTGTATAGTTAGATTTCTCTATGGTATAGTTACAGATTTCTTACAGAATGCTTACAGACATGCACAGAATCGACCCATAAGACTTAGAATACGAATCCGTCGTATACCGTTGCACCAACCAAAAATCAGCGTTCTACGATGGATCGATGTTCCACACCACATTCTAGGTCGTCGATTTCCGTGACCTAGGATGGGTATTCTAACCTCATTGTCAATTGTGTCATTCATTTCTTTTCTAAACTATTTATTTTATTTCTTGATCATTATTATAATTTTAATCGTAGTCAGTAATCAGTAGATGTTTATTTTATAATTGGAGCTTTTTCCTTTATTTGAAGTTTTCACTCATTTGCTTTCGAAGTGATTTTATTTTTTTATATTTTATTTAATATGAATGTAGGTGTAGATAACGTAGATTTAGTGGATAACGTACGTTCGAAAGAAACTATTTTGAGTCATATTCTGATGACGAATTTCTTAAAAGATTCAGGTTGCAAAAACCAACGGCTTTGATGGTGTTAGATCAAATCGAGGATCAGTTAGAGTAACTAGATGATAGGTAATTTACTGCAAATCTATACATTATTGTGAAAGAAGTTAATACTTATATCTTTTCTAGAAATAATTCTTTGAGTCCCATGAATCAATTACTTTTGACATTACGGACATTTGCTACTGGTGGACATCTCTTGTCAATTGGGGATTTTATACATGCTGACAAAGCCACTGTATCACGTACTGTAGCTGAAGTATCTAGAGAAATAGCTCATTTATCAAGAGAATACATCAAGATGCCCAGAAATCCAGTAGAAACAGCAGCAGAGCAAAATAAATTTTGATTTCCTTCGAGTTATTGGAGCAATTGATGCTACTCATGAACGAATATTATCACCAGGTTTGGATTAAACACATTTTATAATTGTAGGTACCAGTATGCAAAAGATATAATGTGTCAATATATTGTGGTATAAATATGTATATCACAATAATTTGACATATCATGAATATTTGAAAAAAATTGAATTATTAGGTTCGTTCCAACCAGAAATTCTGTTATCGTAGGTAACCAGTAATTGCAGCATTTAATGCGCATGCGTGAGAGAAATTAGTAAAGTTACTGGTAATCTCTTACCAAACGGTTGGAACGTACTTTGAACTAGTATGGTAGTTACCATGATTTTGACGCACACAGAGAAATATTTATTTCTCCATAGACGCACACTTCATTGTACCTACATATTAACATTAATCAAAAAATAAAAGTTTAAAATCAAGACATTTTATTTGTAATTATAAAGCCTTTAGACTTGAAAATACATAAAACTAAATACAACGAACTTATAAAAACCAAAATAGACACTTTCAACCTAAAATTATAAAATTAGTGAAACTTAATACTAATAATGTCACCTATATCAAAATATCACAAAAATAGAAGTCTTTGTAACCTTAATGAATAGCAAAATTATGTGTATGTTCTATTTTGACCATTTTTCAATTATCTATATCATAAGTAGCAGCATATAAAGTGGTTTCGGTCTATATTCTTCCCTTTTTCATTTTATCAACGACTACACAAAGAAACAGTCAGTAAGAAACGGTGCACACTATTTTCAAAACAGTTCCAAAACTAAAAATTCACTTTTATATCCTATTTATACTTTCCATAAAAATACAAATTTGACAGTTTAAGACGAAAATGTTGCCATTGCGCATGTATCTTAATTTCAGAACTATCGATACTCGCTATCAAGCAAGAATCTTTGAACGGTAATTTTACTGGTCCACAAACGGGATGGAACAGAGAACTGATAGTAATCGATAGTTCAGAATCAGTAATTTCAGGTGGTTGGAACGATTTTTTTCAACTGCGCATGTGTATTAGAAATATTACTGTAAATTACTGGTGTTTGGAACGAACCTAATGTCTCTAAAAATGTAATAAGTTCTACCCATGATATGACAATATTAATAATTCAGGATTGAAAGCTAACTTTGAAATGAGTAATTTCACAAATGGACTCTTGCTAGGTATAGTAAATGAAAAATAAAATATATATTAATATCATTGTAGGTGACAGCGGGTACTCTAATTTACCACATTTATTTACACCTTTCCTTGATCCACATAATGCTGGTGAATGAAAGTACAACAGGTCACATATTTCCACTAGAGTTAAAGTAGAGCATTTATTTGGTTTTTGGAAAAGACGTTTTCCAATAATGGCTTATGGATGCAGGATGAAATTAGAAAATGTGTTACCTGTTGCTATTGCAACAGCTGTGCTTCATAATCTTGCTCGGCTAAATGTTGAACCAGAACCCCCAGAAGAAAATGAAGTTTTAGGGCATGAGCTTCAACAAGCCCTGCAAGATGGGGATATTCCAGTTCCAGCCCAATTGAATAATTTAGATTACAGAAGGATGTCGGTCGAAAATTATTCTGCACATTTGTAATTTCTATTATATTTCAAACTAGGTTAATGTTTCTGTTTTCTGTAATTTTAATTATAAATTCATATAAATCTGTGTATTTTGAAATTAATAGTGGCTCAACTTTCGTTTAGCTGAAATCAGTTATGGAAAAACTGTTACCATGGCAGCGATTGTAGTGATTAGTACTAAACAAAAACCCCAATCAGATGGTGAGGAAATGCGCGGTTGCCAAGTTGACCCCACTTTCTTTTAGCTGAATTCAGTTATAGAGAAACTGTTGCCATGGCAGCCATACCATGGTAACTTGTACACACGAACCTAAATAATATGGTGAGGAAATGCGCAGTTGCCAAGTTGACCCCGCTTTCGTTTAGTTGAAATCAGTTATGGAAAAACTGTTTGCATGGCAACGATTATTGTGATTAGTTGTAAACAGAAACCCAAACTCTCAAGGTTAAAACCGCTTATAGCTAGAACGCTGCCTAAAAATATTGGTGCAACGGATTTCTACGTTAGGTCCTAGGTCAGACTTTGGTAAAACGCATTCTAGGATGGGGTGGTGCAACCAGCCGCCAAAAGTATCACTTAAATATAATTGTCTCTTATATTTATGTTCTTTTGCATCATTCAGATTTTGACCTGGCTTCTAAGTAATACTTAAACTAAATATGACTTGGCATCGTTGGAATTTTATAGTTAATTTTTATTCTTGTATTGGCACCTGCCATGTTTTGATTAGGTTAGTTCATGGTTTACGGTATTTTTTATTATTATAATAGTAGATTGTCTGAATTACAATACGATTATGTAACTAGAAAAAAAGAAACATGCTTTAAAAAAAATAGATATGGAAAATAGTGAGTACTTAACTATAATTAATTCTTCTCTTCCTCAAATAACAACGAATTATCACAAGCAAAGCTGGAAATTGCCAACCTGGAGTTACAGGATTTGAAAAAGACAACCAACAAAAAGGAGGAGAGAGAAGAAGTAGAGTTTTTACTACGAAAACGTTCTTTGGAGCTAGATGTACAAATTAAAGAAATTTTGAAAAAAATTGAAGCATTGTCTCCAAAGGATATATTTCATTTTGGTGCTGGAATTATGAATAAAAAATAATCATGTACGATTTTTTTTTAATTTCAATACATACATACATTATTCATAACTGAGCAAAATAATTATTGATCAATATTCTTCTCACATCAGGTCCAGCATTTCCATTATAATTATAATACCAACCTGAAGTTGGTTAGGCTGGTTCTTCTTCTCCCATACTTCTTGCTATATTGTGAAGTACAGCTGTTGCCACAATAATTGTTAATAATTTGGGAACACGTAATCTGCAAGCGTACCTATGCCAGTATAGGAAACCTTCTTTTCCAATCTCCGAAAGTTTTTTCAATCATTCCACGAGTGCGGATGTGGGATTCGTTATATAAACGTTTTTCTTCCCCTGCTGGATTATATGAAGAGGGGTAAATAAATATGGTCTCATACTGTATGCACTATCTCCTACGAAATAATTTGTTAAAACTGTTCACAAGTAGTTGGCCTGAAATATAACCTAAGATCAAACAATTTGGATACATATTTTCCTCAAAATCAATTTTTTTATTGCAATTATTGAATATTGTGGCATCATGAGTAGATCCTGGCCATCTTGCAACTAAATCAATGATCTTCATTTCTGCATTACATATCACTTGCACATTTATAGAGAAGTAGTTTTTTCTGTTACGGAAAACTTCTGCATCATTACCTCCTAAAAAGCAGCTTGTTACATGAATCATAACATAAACAATTTTACACCTGGTGATCGAATTCTCATGTGAGTGCCATCAATAGCACCAATAACTCTTGGAAATCATTTTGTGCTTCATGCACCTCCTCAATGGTTAATGGAAATTTTATATAATGTGGTCGTAGTGCGGCAATACTTTCTGAGACCAGTGGCGGCTCGTGAAATTTTCAAGAGAGGAGGCTGGACATAAAAGTTAAAACGTTTTTCTCAATATATACTCTATTAAGCCAATTAATTTAAACTTAATACTCGATGTGATATGTTCTTGTGATTTTTCATGTCTGTCTAGACCACGAGATAAATTTTTTAAATCATTATAACCCAAGCGCCCCCAACATGAAGAATTATCTGTTGTAAAAAGTAAACAAGTCCAGCAATATAATTTATTGTGTACCTCAGATCCCGTTAACCATGAATATTTTTTATAATTTATTGTCAGTGTTAAATGATCGATTTTGATACTTACCTGATAACACTAATCTTTTTAAATCCGGTAGGGGCCGTTTATTTAAAAAAAACACTTTTTGGTCGTATGTTAATCCACTAAATGAATTTTCTAAAAATTCAGCAACTAAATCACTAGCACAAGAGATCGAATTTATTTTAAATTTTATTAGCTTTCCGAACAAACTAATTATTCCCGCTAATCGTATGAAACAAAACAACCACTTACCACCCACGAGCCCACCGTCGTATTCTGTATTTCGTGGTTCGTATCAGTTCGTATATCATTGCAGCCGAGAGAAACTAGCCTCCTGAGGGTGTTGCCATTTCCGCTATTTTTTACGGTATTAGCAATTGGACTGGTAGAAAAAACAGCAACTGTGTTGAGCAGCACGTGCTTCGATAGAGATGTTAGTGGAATCTAGCCTCCGGGCTCTGTTGTGAGATTCAAAAATAAGTAGTGTAAACGGGGAATTAATTGTGAAATTTCAGTGAAACGAGAAAAAAAATGAAGAATAATCAATAAAATATTTCTGGTGCTATTTGCTGGATAAATTGTTGAGGAAGCTGAGCCTCCGTAGCCTCCTTCGAGGAGCCGCCACTGTCTGAGACTCTTTTTATTATTCTACAAGCAGTTGATACATCTACACCACCAAAATCAGCAATAATGGGTACCTGTAGAATAAAATCTGAGTGTCATCAAAAGCTGATTCATTGGGGAAACGCAGTTGTTCCTACAAATGATTATAAACATCAATGTGTACCTAGTCTTTGAATTTTCTCAACTTACCGATCATATGGATATTCTAATTGGTTTTAAATCAATATTAATAACTGTAAACAGTATGTTTTGTGAGACGGAATCTCTTGTAAAACGAGAGATCGTCAAAAACATGAAAATGGTCAGGACGAGTACGAATTTGACGAGGTAGTCCATACTCAATTATTTCTAGGACCTCAATATCGTCATCAACCTCGTCAAAGTCACGTATTAATTGTAATAACTCCCACAGATAATACACCCATAACTCCATACTGAGACACTCAGACCATACTCAGACTTCGCTTTATCCAAAAATGTTAGGTTAAGTGTCACTTAAATACATTTGAGGGCAGGCCTAACTACCGCTTAAATTAAGGGAAACTTACTGGCAGATAAGTGACACTTACGTCTTACCGTTTGGTGTAGAGTTAGGTTTCCCTTTGGCGATTTAAGTATCACTCAAGTTTTAACTAAAGGTGGTGCAAACGGCCCTTAGACAAGGAAAGAGAGTCTTGTAGTCATAGTGGGAATTGAAAAGGCTCGTTCTCTTGGTGCAACAAGAGGAATTCCTAGGAAAGGTTGAATAGCGTTAGTAAATTTATTTATTAATTTTGCAGGAATTCTCCGTTTTGGTAATTTTCTATTATTTTTTGTGTATAGGGCATTCGTTCTCTGTAAAATGTCAACATATTCCTTAGCATCATTTTGAGTAAAAATGTGTGGGTCTGTTTTGAATAACAGTTCATACCTGGAGACCTGGAGTACCCTTGTAGGTAATACCTTGTATTTTTAAATCAGGTCCGATAAAGTCAATTGGAGAATCACCAATAGAGAATTTTTCTAGCTGCAAATCATGATAGACTCCAAGAGTATTATCAAATTGTCCTTCAGTGTCAGCAATACTTTCCCTTATGTACACTCTAGGTAAGGGATTTTCAAACTGTTCGTAATATTGTTGAATACCTTGGTCGGTGGTCATTCGACCGAGGTCACGGATACTTTCATCCATAAATCTACTAATATTTTTATCACTACTGTACCCTAAAGTTTCATTTGGCTCAAACGCATCATCATCATCATCAATTGTATTAGAACTGAAAACATCCTCTTTGGGAGGTGAATTGAAAGCAAGTGCATAATCGGAAGGCTTTGGTTGATATTTCCAACTTGATAGATTCAGGTGGGATTCTTCTTTTGATGATGATGATGGTTCTTGTTTAATCAATTCTTGTTTCTCGATAGTTGATATTAGTTGTTTTAGCGGTTGAGTAATGGGCTCATAGGTTTGTTCCAGTCGTGTTTGAGATTGGTTCGTGTTTCGCTTCAAACTTTTATACTTTTTTCGAAGCGCCTGCCTAGCTTTGACCAGTCGTTGAGTTAGTTTAGGATTCATGTTGGGTTTGAAATTGACCATATTGACTTTTCTCCTTATATATGAATGTATCCATCAAATCCTTTTCTATAACGACCACCAGATGCTATTTCAGAATCTTTATCGATAGTGAGAAACCCATACTTCTCTCCCCAACAGTATGAACAAATGTCTTTAAATTTTTGGAATGACATGTCAATATTAACATGATCATCATAGATGCGTTTTAAGTTGGTGAAATCTTGTTGAAAAATTATCAGGAGATTGGCATTATCTCGGATTAATTGTTTTGGTATAGCCGAATAAGTTTGACTTAAGTAAAAACAATCTGTGGATTTATGTCGACCAAAACAAAAGTAACTTTGAATGGGTTTTTGATCGCAGGAAGCCACTACATCATCAAATATAATAATTGAATTGGTCTTTATGGCATCTGGAGTAATTATATCATCAGAATTGTTGAATTCCTCTTATCCAATCTCTTTCATGGGTTAAATTAAATTACGTAAATAAGCATATTTTGGTTGATGTAAACTCTTGGAATATATGTATAAATTTTCAAATCTTAAGCCATTAGGATGATCTATTAAGGATAACATAGCATTAGTTTTACCACAACCACTGGGACCGATAATTATTGCTCGTTTAGAGTCTCCACCAAATAAATATCCATGTTTACCTGCAGTACGTTGTTGTTGTTCACAGCTTAAATCATAATTTTTAACAGGTAAAGCTATAAAATGTTTTGCAATCTTCATCTCATATAAATAGTTAACAACACTGAGAGTATTTATAGGGTGATCAGAGTATATAAAGAGAATTATGGTTAAACGTAAACAGTTACAATCACATCGTCGTCGTCATCACAAAGGTGGAGATTTAGTTTCGTTAATTAATAAACTACCATTTGAACTTCATTTACCTGGTGGATACGAATATTGTGGACCAAACACAAAAATAGAACAAATACTACAACGAAATGATAAGGGAATTAATATTTTAGATCAAGCTTGTAAGGAACACGATATAGCATACGCAAAAAATAATAATCTACAGGAAAGACATAAAGCAGATCAGGTATTGGAGGATAAAGCTTGGAAACGAGTTAAATCCCAGGACGCTAGATTAGGTGAAAAAGTAGCTTCATTGTTTGTCACTGCAGTCATGAAAGGAAAACGTAAACTTGGTATGGGTGTAGGAATTAAAAAAAGTCGTTGTGGTAATTTACTTCAGAAAAAACCTAAAAAACGTATAATTCAAACACCGACGAAAATAGGTGGATTTTTACCGTTGATATTACCACTGTTAGGTGCATTAGGAGCTCTAGGAGGTGGAGCAGCTGGAATTGCAAAGGCAGTAAATGATGCAAAGTATAACAATCAACAATTAACTGAACAAAAACGACATGATATGGCTATGGAATTGAAACAGGGAAAAGGTTTGAAAGAAAAAAAACATCAAAAAAAGCCAAGAAGACAACTAAGACATAAAGGAAAAGGTCTTTATTCAAGACCATACAAAGGAGAAGGAACAACAAAAAACTGAAATTGCCCCATCGTGAGCTTACCGATAAAGATCTGTGGAAATATGTTAAAATATTGAAAATACCTTTTTTTAGGGGAGTTTTCATGAGAGATAATTTACCAAAGAAAATTCATAAACATGAATGTGGTATTTTGAATATAGACACAGTTAGAGGAGACGGAACACATTGGACATCATACATAAAATCAGACAAGGAAATTATTTACTTTGATAGTTATGGAAATTTACCTCCACCAATGGAACTGATCAAGTATTTTAATAGTAACGGTCCAGTATATATAACATACAATTATGATAGACTACAGAACAATTCGTATAGTTGTGGTCATCACTCACTTCAATTCATTCATAAATATTTCAATCGTAATATTTAAACTTCTTATTGAACACTTATTAAGTTGAAATGTCATTTTCCGTTACACTTAGTGGTGCATCATCTATTCTTAATTATAATTTCAATCCTCCCATTTACTTGGATGATAAATATGACTATGAAGTTGGTTTAGTTAATTTCAATAGTTTCAATACAATACCAAATATTGATGAAACTAATAATAGATTTATTTTTGGAGGTCCTTATATATATCATACAATAATTATACCTAAAGGTGCTTATGAACTTAATGAAATAATTCAATATATTAAACAACACATGCTCACAGTAGCATCAGATTCAACAATTGACATAGTCCCAAATCTAAACACATCTCACGTATCAATTTCTAGTAATAAGACAATTTCATTCTTAACTGATGACTCAATTGGTAAAGTATTTGGATTTGGAAAAGTTGTGTTAAATCTCAATGTGACACACACCTCTACAAAACCTATAAATATTTTACAAGTTAATTCTATTGGAATAGATTGTGACATTGCTGTTGGATCATATCTCAATGGACATCCTGTTCACATTATCCATCAAATTTTTCCTACTGTTCCTAGTGGCTATAGGTCTAGTCTTACTTTGGTTAAATTGTAAGGAAGATCAAATTCAAAATATGGAAGATTTTGAAAAATTATTTTTACACAATTTTTGGGGTGAGTTACAACAGGGAAAAGTACGTGAAAAATTATATTTTGGTAAGTTTGATGCACAACGCAATAACTTGACAAATTATGCATTGCAAGTGTATTCTCAAGCGCAATACCTTGTACCAAGCATACCTGAATCAGAAATCGTCATGTTTTTGTCCAGGCACTATAAAAGCGAAATTTGTGAAACTATAAGCATACAGAATATTCACAAATTTGATATGCTTTTATCATATTTAACTAGAGTAGAACGAAACTTAGATATTGGTCATTCTAACAATTTAGACATTAATAGGAATTCTCAAAATAACCAGAATAGGGCACGAAATAATAGGAATTATAATTAATTAATTGATAGTAATAATCAGAATAGAAAGTATTATAATCAAAACAATTCAAATGAAAGTAATAGAGGTTTTCAAAATAGGCATAATCAATATAATCAGACAAACAATAATTTAAATAGAGATTTTGGTGGATATAACCAAAATAAAAATTTTCAAAATTACAGAAATCAGAATAATAATAACTTACAGAGAAATAATTATAACAATTATAATCGGGGGAATAATGGTAATCAAAACAATGAGAATAGAAATAATAACAATTATATCCAAAATACAAGAAACCCACAAAATGTTGATAACCAAAATAATAATAGTGGTTATAATAGAAAACATGAATTTTCGAAATTCAGGTGAGCAGGTAAGACGTGTCAATCGCATAAATGTAGCAGACGTAAATCACAGAGGGAGAAGTGCAGAAAGACATGCTCCACGACGTTTCTCTTCCCAGGAAAATCTTAGATCTTCAGAAAGATCACGTTCCTCAGAAGATGTTATAAA
Organism: Galerucella nymphaeae; assembly: GCA_963978555.1. Lineage (NCBI taxonomy): Eukaryota > Metazoa > Arthropoda > Insecta > Coleoptera > Chrysomelidae > Galerucella > Galerucella nymphaeae. The sequence continues at coordinate 32,202,055 of OZ021704.1, read as the reverse complement.
TAGTCAAGATAACTGTAGCATAGTTGGTATAAACAAGGTTGTCATCTTGGTATGTCAAAAGTCAAGAACCGGAAGACAGATGACAGACAGACAAGTGAAGATGGTGGTAGTATGCAATGAACTTGTATGTGTACCTGTTAAAGTAGTTAATAAAAGTTGTTAAGTAACATGTGTTTTACTCAATAACATCATAAAATACATGGCGCAGTCATATAGTAAACGTTCCTGAGAGTGAGTAAAAACAACTCGGCTAAATCAAATATTTGTGAGACCACGTGGGAAAGCCTGCCATCACCATGTCCGGTTTTAATTTGCCTAAACCATTAAAAATGTCTGGTAATATAAACGAAAACTGGAAATGTTTTAACCAGTCATTAAATATTTACCTAAGAGCTTCTGGTCAAATTACTAAAAGTGACGACACGAAAATAGCAATTCTTCTCAATTGTATAGGAGATGATGGTATAAAAACATATAATAATTTTAAATTTGTAGAAGAGACATTCGAAGCAGTATTAAATAAGTTCCAGGAAGTGTGTAATCCCAAAAAGAACATTCTATACTGTAGGCATATGTTTTACGAACGTTCACAGAAAGTAAATGAACCCTTTGAGTCGTTTTTAATAGATGCACAGACTTTAGTGAGAGACTGTGAATTTACTGATGTAAATGAAATTCTACGAGATAGACTTATTTTTGGATCAGCTGATAATGAAACGAAACAAAAAATTATAACAATGGAAAAGGTAACCCTAGAAGAAGCTATAAAGATGTTTAAAGTAGCAGAATTAGAAAAAGTCCAAACTAAAAATATATGCCAGGCAAGTAATGGTATGAATTCAAATGTTGACAAAATCAAAATGTCAATAGCAGAAGAAAAAAGTTCATATAAGAAGAAAAATGGTACTAGATACAATCAAAATATAGTTGATTGTAGATGGTGTGGAGGAAAGCATGAACGTAACAAGGACATGTGTCCAGCAAAAGGAAAGAAATGTAAGAAATGCGGTTTAGAAAATCATTTTGCAAGCGTATGTAGATCAAAATTTGGAAGAAGACAAGTACAGGAAATAAATGTAGAAGATTCCGAGGAAGATGAAGAATATTATTGTGGTTCAGTAAGTAATAAAATTGTAAATGCTATTTCTTGGTATCAAAAAATAAAAGTTGAAAATTGTGTAATAAATTTCAAACTTGATACAGGGTCAGATGTTAATTTGATTCCATCAGATTGTCTTGAGTTGATAAGTAAAAATTCAAAAGTAATTCTAAACCAAAATGCTAATATAAAATTAGAAGCATACAATGGAAGTAAAATTAATGTAATTGGTGAAACTAATCTAGATGTAAGTATGGAAGATAGAAAGTTCAGGATAAAATTTGTAATTGTTGAAAACAAGTTGACACCAATTTTAGGCCTTGAGAGCTGTATAGAGCTTGATTTAATAAAAAAATCATGCAAAATTCAAGAATGCTCTAATAAGCTTGTAACAAAAGACAATATTTTAGAAACATATTGTTAAGGTGCGTGGTTTGAAAGTAAACAATACTTTATAACACAAAATAAGCTTTATTACTAATAACGAAAACATACATAAAACATGACATGCTAGGTCGGCGTACTTCTATACACTGATCTAGAACATAGTTGATTGCGCAGCGCTACCGCTACTAAACGGAAGTTCTCCATATATGGGCGCACATGCGCACTCTCTACACAAAGCTACACTGGCATACAATATAAATGTATTACATACTCAACACGCCTCCTTACATTTATATTGTACTTACATTAATTTAGGTTCAACAAATCTCGGAATTTTTCAAATTTCTCTCGGCAAAGAGCCTTCGTGAAAATATCAGCAGTATTTTCATCCGTATCTATCTTAATAATATTAATAATACCTTCTTCTACACATTCATGTACATAATGGTAATGAACCTCAATATGTTTCGAATTCTTTGTAAAATTACCATTTTTTGCGATATCTATTGCACCAGAATTATCTTCATAAATATCAATTGGTTTTATTAATCTAACATTGAAAGTGTTCAATAATTCTTTTACAAATTTCAATTCACTTACGGCTTCTGACAACGCTACATACTCAGCAAAAGTCGAAGCCTTAGTTACAGATTTTTGTTTTCTCGATTTCCAATATATCACATTACCGAATAGTCTAATTACATAACCAGTAGTGGACTTTCTATCTATATTGTCTCCAGCCCAATCGGCATCAACATAGCAATCGACAACATTGACATTTTCATTTTTATTATAAATTAGTTTCAAATCTTTTGTTAAATATAAATACTTCAAAATTCGTAAAGCATATTTGAAATGTGTTTCATTGTAACAATTTTGGAATCTACTCAAGTAATTAACACTAAAACTTACATCAGGCCTTGTAGCCGAGCTTATGTATAATAATGCACCAATCAAATTTCTATATTTTAGATTTTTCTCACAATTATCAGACTTTTCAATTTTTAAATTAACTTCCATCGGTGTATTAAATAATTTACTATTCTCTATATTATAAATTCCAGCTAATGACTCAATATATTTGGTTTGACTCAACTCCATTTTATTACCATATACATCAAAACTTACAGTTATTCCAAGATAATCTTTAATCTTACCTAAATCTTTCATATTGAACTTCTCAGATAACAAATTTTTAATTTTCTTCACATAGTCTATATCTTTACCACAGATTAATAAATCATCAACATAGATCAACAAATAAATAGTATTGTTTCCGTCTTTAAATACATATAAACAAGAATCAATGTTACTTCTTTCAAAACCAATATTTTCCAAGAATTTATCAAGACAATCATACCAAGCCCTCGGGCTTTCTTTTAACCCATATAATGCTTTTCTTAGTTTACAAACCTTGCTTGAGCCATCATCATAACCTTTTGGCTGTTTAACATATATTTCCGAATTCACCTCACCATTTAAAAATGCTGTCTCTACATCCATCTGTTCAATACGTAGGCCCATTTGACAACAATATGACAGTAAGATTTTTAGAGTTTGCATTTTGGCTACAGGTGCATAAACATCGTCAATCTCACCAGTTTGTTGAAAACCTCTAACAACTAACCTTGCTTTATAGGTATTATCAGCCTTTTTTGAATATACCCATTTTACATCCAAAACTTTATTATTATTTACATTTTCGACTAGCTTCCAAGTATTATTTTTATTTAAACAATCAATTTCTTTATTCATAGCCTTTATCCAAAATCGACTTTCTTCTGATTCTAACGCCTCCTCAGTTGTACTTGGTACATTTGTGCTACAAAAATTTACAAAAATACTACTATTGTATACAACATAATCTTTAAATTTCTGTGGAGTTTTTCTTGACCTCTCAGATCTACGAGCTGTTTCATTCGAAGATTCAAATTCTCCAATGTTCTCATTCATACTTTCCTGATCAGAACTTACAAGTTCCCCTTCACTGTCAGCGTTATAACATTCAAATTCATCTTCACCTAAACCTATGCATTTTACATTCTCCTCGACAATATCTACGTGTCTAGCCACTATGACTCGATTATTTAAAAGCACACGATACCCTACTTCGCTATAACCAATCAAAATACCCATATCAGCCTTTTTGTCCCATTTAGAAATCCTTTTCTGTTCAGGTTTTCTAACAAAAACTTTACTCCCATATAAACGCAAGTTTGACACGTTGGGTCTTTTACCAAAAAATATTTCATAGGGTGTTTTTCTTTCAATCGTGTTTGTTAACGTTCGATTCTTTAAATAAGTTGCTGCGCAGACAATTTCGGGCCAATATCTCTTGTGTATGTTAGCTTCATCTAATAAACAACGCGACATATTCATAATCGTTCTGTTGAAACGTTCTGCTGTTCCATTTAATTCATGAACATAAGCCGGACAATTTTTAATAACAATGCCTCTTTCTTTAGCGAAACTGTAAATCTTACCATTCAAATATTCTGTGCCATTATCACATCTCAAAAATTTCACCTTTTTTCCTGTCAAATTCTCACATTCATTCACATACTGAACAAAACAATCATACACTTCTGTTTTGGATCTCATAACATACACTTTAGAAATTTTACTGTAATCATCGATAAACGAAACAAAGTACTTTTCTCCTTGAAATCCTGTAGTAGTAAACGGTCCACAAACATCAGTATGAACGATTTCTAAAATTTCTTTTGCCTTTTCCCTATAATTTTTAAATGGAACATTACTCATTTTATTTTCTATACATGTTTTACATTTCATGAAATCAGATTCAAGCTCTATTGGAATACCATTTATCAGCTGATTTTTCGACAAAACCTCTAAGTATTTAAAATTTACATGACCTAACAACCTATGCCATTTTTCTTTTTCACTCATATTGTTTGTATTCTTATTTGCTATATTTACACAAGAAAGATTATCATTCAACTTACTTTTCATAAAATATAAGCCATTATTTTTAACCGCTACAGCTGTTACTTCACCTTTCATATCGCTAATTTTAGCTATTTTTCCTTTATAAACAATCGTATTATTTTCTGTAACTTTACTAACGCTAATTAGATTTGACTTCATATCTTTTACAAAAAAAACATTTTTCATATCAACTAATTTTTTCTTGCCAAATGCATTAAAAAAACTTTTAACGTTACCAATTTTTGTTGCTTTAACAATCCTATTATCGCCTAAATAAACGTTTACAGGTTCTTTCAATATAGTACATTTATCAAATAATTTTTCATCATTAATTATGTGATCGGTACAACCACTATCTAACAACCATTGTATATCATTACCACTTACGTCATTTAAATCAACGTTGTGCGCAGCATGATGGGCAACTGCTGTAACCCATGCGCTATTTCCTTCTTCATCTCTCCTTTCTTGCTGTTGGTCCACGCAATGCGCACTTCCCCTGCGTCGACTACCATTGTTGTCATGCGCACTCTCCCTGCGTTGACTACCATAGTTGTCATGCGCATTTCCGTAGCTTCCTTTTCCGGCACCTCGTCGTCCACGCGATGAACGCCATGTGCTTCTTTTAACTGTTGCTTGGCCTCTGTTTCTACAGTCTCTTTGGATATGCCCAACATCACCACAGCCATAACATCTCCGCTCTTGTCGACTTTTTACAGTGAACACATTTGACTTTCTTTCGTGATTGTCGTCTTTTCTATTTTTCATCTCCGTCATTTGAATCTTAGTTTTTACGTAATCGGCTGTTTGGTCCTCTTCTTTTAGAGTATCAATTAGATCACCAATATAACTGTATGAGTCAGGCAGAGTATTTAGTATATAGTTCAGTTTTTCCTTCTCCGACACTTTTGCACCTGCACTTTTTAATTCGTTAACACATTTTTCAAAGTCTCCAAAAAAAGTCGCCGAGTCTCTATAGTTTTTCAATCTTATTCTCTCCAATTTATTTCGGCAAATAATTTGCAGTGCCGATGATTCTTTCAGGTACAGATTGTCAAATTTCTTCATTATTCCATAAGCCGTCGTTTCATCGCAAACAAATTCCAGTTGTTTATTCGAAATAGCACTATATATGTAGTTCATAGCTTTCAAGTCATTTTCATCCCAGGTTTCTTTATCATTTACCGTTTTTGAGCGTATAACTACTTCATCACATTTTTTCAATTTCAAGAATAACATTACACGTTTTTTCCACATGCCATAGTCTTCTCCATCAAACACCGGTACAGTTGCTTCACCGTTTCTCGCCATTTTGTATCACACGTGCTTTCCTTCGTACACAGGATACTGTTTTATAATTTTTACTTTTCAACCACGCTCTGCTACCATGTTAAGGTGCGTGGTTTGAAAGTAAACAATACTTTATAACACAAAATAAGCTTTATTACTAATAACGAAAACATACATAAAACATGACATGCTAGGTCGGCGTACTTCTATACACTGATCTAGAACATAGTTGATTGCGCAGCGCTACCGCTACTAAACGGAAGTTCTCCATATATGGGCGCACATGCGCACTCTCTACACAAAGCTACACTGGCATACAATATAAATGTATTACATACTCAACACATATAAAGATGTGTTTACTGGAATTGGTAAGTTCTCAAAAGAGTATAGTATTAAATTAAAAGCCAATGCATCACCTTGTTCCAAACCGCCTCATAGAATTCCATTGAAAATCAAAGATAAATTAAAAGATGAGTTAACAAAATTGTGTAACCTGGATATAATTTGTAAAACTAAAGAACCAGTAGAATGGGTAAATAGTTTAGTAATTATTGAAAAACCTGATGCTAGCTTGCGTCTATGCCTAGATCCCAAATACTTGAATGAGTCAATTGTTAAAGACTATTATGAGATACCTAAATTTGAAGATTTGGCATCAAAATTGAAAAAGGCCAGGTATTTCAGTGTTTTGGATCTAAAAGATTCATTTTGGCAAATTCCTCTAAATAAAGAAAGTTCAAAATATTGTACATTCTCAACACCTTTTGGCTTATATTCCTTTAAACGTTTACCATTTGGCATAAACATATCAGCCGAAGTTTTTCAAAAGTACTTGTCTGAAAACTTTGAAGATATGAAAGGTGTAAATATATATATTGATGACTTGTTGATATTTGCGGAAACTGTAGAGGAGCATAATGAAATTTTAAAGAATGTATTAGAAAGAGCCAAACAAATCAACATAAAGTTTAACAAAAATAAATTTCAGTATTTGCTAAATGAAGTAAAATATTTATGCCATACTTTTGGCAATGGTACAGTAAAAGCAGATGATGAAAAAATTAAAACAATAGTAGATTATGATAGGCCAAAGGATAAGAAAGCAGTACAGCGGTTTCTTGGCATTATCAATTATTTAAGAAACTTTATACCAAACATGTCTGAGAAAACATATCCATTAAGATCACTGTTGAAAAAGGATGTTGAATTTGTATGGGAAAAAGATATCCATGATAAAGCTTTTGAAGAATTAAAACAGATCATTTGTAATGCTCCTGTTTTAAAAAATTATGACAATGATTCTGAGATAGTAATACAGACAGATAGTAGCAAAAATGCAATAGGCTGTATTTTAACACAAAATGGTCATCCTGTATGTTATGCATCAAAGGGATTATCAGAAAATGAAATAAATTATGGACAGATAGATAAAGAATTTTTGGCCATATTGTTTGCATTAAAAAAGTTCCACAACTATGTGTATGGGAAAAGTGTAACAGTACAGACTGATCATAAACCATTAGTTGCGTTAATGAATAAGGATATACACAAAATACAGTCAAATCGCTTACAAAGAATGAGACTCAAAATAAGTATTTATGATGTTAAAGTTATATTTGTACCTGGAAAACAAATGTTTATAGCAGATGCTATTAGTAGGGCTGCTTCCAAAGCAAACAAACAAGATACTGATAAAATGTTGAATAATGTTGTGCATTCCATCAATGTATCTAATGAAATTACTAAAATAATAAAAAACAACACACTGGATGATCCAATTTTGTGTAAAATTAAAGAATTTTATTTGAATGGATGGCCAAAATCACTATTAAAATGTGAAAGAACTTTAAAAAATTATTACCAATTAAAAAATTCAATATTTGTAGAAAATGAGCTAGTATTCTTAGATAATAGGTTGATAATTCCAACTAAAATAACTAATGAAATAATAAAAAAAGTGCATGAGAATCATTTTGGCATTAACAAAACTAAAAATCGAATTAAGTCACTGTTTTACTGGCCAAAAATGGATACTGAAATTGAAAACTATGTTCAAAATTGTTCAGTGTGTAAAAAATTTAGCAATAAAAATCCTAAAGAACCTATGATATCAGAAGAGCAATGTGAATACCCATTTCAAAAAGTTGCTTCAGACATTTTAGACTTTGCAGGGGAATCATATTTAGTAATAATTGACTATTATTCAAAGTGGTTAGAATTAACTAAAATAAAACATAAAGATTCAACAACACTTATCAATATTTTAAAGCAAATATTTTCAACACATGGTATTCCTGAAGTATTGAGAGCTGATAATATGCCTCATGCATCATTTGAGTTTAATGAATTTGCAAATGCATGGAACTTCAAAATTATAACCTCAAGCCCATATTACCCAAAAGGGAATGCGTTGGCTGAAAAGGGTGTAAATATTGCAAAAAACATACTGAAAAGATGTAAAGAGGAAAATCTAGACCTAAAACTAGCACTATTAGAACACAGAAATACATCAGTTTTAAATTCAAAATATAGTTCATGACAGCTTCTTTTTAGTAGAAAAACGCGAACGAACCTACCAATTCACAGAAACCAGTTGAAACCCAAAATTGTTGAAGAATTTCAGGAAATTCAAAAAGAAAAAAACGAAAGAAACAAACACTTCTATGATAAAAACACAAAAAATCGAAAACATAACTTTATTAAAGGTCAAAAACTATATTACCGGAAAGATAATGTGTGGCTACCTGGGAAATTCATCAAGTTTGGTGATACACCCAGAACAATTTTATTCTTTGATACCAATAATAAAATAAAACGCAGAAATAGCATAGATATTAAAGAAACGAAAATTATGTCGGAAAATAATAAGCAATGTCAAAACAAAGAAAACGTGTCTAGGTATTTTTCAAATAAAAAAATTGTTATTCAAGATGAGGGAGAAATAGACAATAGTGTAAAAACAAGTACTAATAGTACAGTAGAACAAGAGATTAAAGATAACATAGTGGAAACAGAAAATATTGTAGAAAGTAGTAATGAAGCAGAAAATGTAGTAGTTCGTAGTGGACGTACAAGAAGACAACCTGATTATCTAAAATCTTATATTCTTGATTTAAATGATGACTTATTTGAAAAGGGGGGAGATGTAGCATAGTTGGTATAAACAAGGTTGTCATCTTGGTATGTCAAAAGTCAAGAACCGGAAGACAGATGACAGACAGACAAGATGGTGGTAGTATGCAATGAACTTGTATGTGTACCTGTTAAAGTAGTTAATAAAAGTTGTTAAGTAACAAGTGTTTTACTCAATAACATCATAAAATACATCCGCATTTTTAAAGCGGGTGTATGATGTTGCAACTAGGTGTCAATAAATGCACCCACGTGAATTTCTTGATCTCAACAATTACAACGATGTACACCTAGAATAAAAAATTGTAAGTTTAATAATTTTAAATGGTAAGATATATGATAATAATGTTAGCATAATTTTAGATACAGGTTCTACAACGTGTTTAATATCCGAAGATATTATAAATAAGTTACAAATTTGGAAAAAAGACATAATTAAAATTCCTAAAACGCACTTAACAAGAGAATGTGGAAGTTCCAATATCTTTTGTTTCACGTTTAACTCGCCAAGCAGAAAAAAATTATGGAGCAAGCGAACTAGAGCTTCTCAGTATTATTTTTTGTGTAAACAAGTTACGTTATTTCTTATTAGGTGGACATTTTATAATTGAGACAGATAATCAAGGTTTAACTACGATTTTAGATAATAGATATAATAATTCTCGTATCCACAGATGGAGTTTATTATTGCAAGAATATTCATTTACAATAAATTTTATTCCTGGACATTTAAATATTGTATCAGATGCTATTACAAGAATGGAAGGTGACAACATTGGTAAACCATACACTCATAAAGTAGGACTTAATCAATTGAAATATGAACAGGGAATATTTTCATTTTATACTATTCAAATGAACCAAAACAGGTTAACAGATAAAGACAAGAACAGGCTAAATTATAGGGAAAATATTTATTTTAAAATCATAAATGGAACAGCAATAACATCTGAGTTGGCTATTTTAATAATAGATCATATACATGTTACTTTTAATCATCCTGGAGTTAGACGTACTCATTTGATCTTTAGAGAGAATTATTATTGCAAAAACGATTTAACATTAATAAAAACACAAATAAGAAATTGCACTGCTTGTCAATTTAATAAAGAAATAAATATGCATTATACTAACTTACCAAAATCTTTAATAGCTAGTAAACCATTAGAGATAGTAACAGTAGACTTTATTTCAAATTTAATTCCAAGCACACAGGGAAATCTCCATATTTTTGTAATTCTAGATGTTTTCTTGAAGTACATAACTTTACAATTTATAAATGATCATGGAAAATTTGATATATGTATAATGGATAATGCAACATATTTTAGGAGTAGACAATTACAAAATTGGTTTGATAAAAATAAAATTAATTATAGATATACGAGTATTAGGCATCCTAAATCTAATTTAGCTGAGAGAGGAATAAAAGAGGTTATTAAACATTCAAGATTACTGGTGTCATATAATCATAGAGAATGGGAGGATAGATTGTCAGATGTAGAATATTTTATAAATAATACTCCTAATATAAATTTAGGATTTTCTCCAATCATATTATTCAAGGGAATAAGTTCAGATAGACCATGGGAAATTAATTTTGATTATAATCAGATAATTGAACAGGCTAGAATGAAAGAGTCAATAAAGGAGAAACGATATAAAGAAAAACAACTTGAAAAAAAGAATAAACATATTAAAGTTTTCAATAAGGGAGACTTAGTATTATTAAAAGCATTGAGATTTGCTGATCACAGAAATAACAAATGTAAGAAATTGGATTGTTTATTTGAAGGTCCATATGTAATCCAAAAGGAAGGTGGAATAAATAGTTTTATTTTAGTACATCCAGAGACAGGAAACACACGTGGGGTATTCAACATTGACCAGTTATTTGAATATAACAGTTGTTCAACACCATAATATTATATAAAGTTTGATAGTTAAAAGTTATTTATTATTTGAAAGTTTAAATTTTGTTACTAACAGAAGTATCAACCCTTTTCGAATTTCTAATGTAAACATATAAATTACTCAAAGGCTTGAGGGGGAATGTTAAGACGAATTTATCGTCTTATAAATATAAAATGGATCCAAGCTTTTGGAAAAAAAATATAGTTTACAATTTTAAAAAAAATAATTATTATATTTGCTTATTGTGATATATTTTTAGACAATAGATAAGAAATTGTATGTTTAAATATTAGAAGGTGAGTTAATGTAATGTGAACATACAGAATTATGTTATTTTAGTGTTTTTTAATTTCATTGAAAGAAAATATGAAATTTAAAAGGTTTAAAATTATGAACTGTCAGGTGTAGGTGAAAAATTAAAGTTTTGAAGTAAATAATAACTTGTGAGGAAAAAGAAGACTAGTTCCAGACTCAGGAGATGAAGCTCTATGAATGGGGCCAAGCACAGGTGTCCCAGCTAAAATAAAAATTTTGAAAGGTAGCATTTTTGATGGTGATATCAAAAATGTCAGATGGAGTCTGTAATTTGATGTGGCCAGAGGAGCACGGTAATTTTTTTTGCTGTGGTACTCGTTTGTTTCCGAAAACTAGATACCAGGTTGCCCAGGTAGCTGGAAAATAAATAAGAAGTGAAAAGAAAATTTTTTTGAATATTGTCATGAGTTAATTTAAATTGAAGAAAATTTTGATTTATAACGACTAAAGATAATTATTAATTATCTGGAATAGAAAAAGTGAATAGATACATACCCTTAGAATTGTTTAAATGGTCATAAAACTATAATAGGATATAGTTCAATCAATCCATACAATACATGGTTTATGGACGAAGCAATTCATTGTACTGAGAAGATGTGAGGTAACAAACATTCCATTGGAAATAAACTCCATAGTATCCTAAAATTTTTTGTAAGAAGTAATAGTTTATTTGTTTTTGAACAGTTATTGTATAAAATTGACTTACCAAAGGTTATACTCCATAAATATTTGATCGGTAGAGGTATAACAAAAAGGTATATTTGTTGCTCCTATATTAATGTAATTGAAAAAATAAAATTTGTTCCAATAAATAAACTTCTATTTAGGAAATCAGTTGTTTTCTACAGTAGATAGTGTGTTGATAGTTCTGTGACGACTATCATAGATAAAAAAAAAACATAAAGATCGAATCGTACGCCCGAGTGCTAACGCTCAAGAGTTCTCAAGGTAAATAAATTTCAAATCTTTATAAATTCAGTGGATTGTATTTTTATATAATATAAAGAAAGAAAATAGAATTAAAATTAAAAACTAATTAAATAACTGGCACTCAACATTGAAATAAAATTAATTTAAAATAAAACTAATTTACAAATAAAATAAATAATTATATAGAAAATATTAAAAATTAATAATATCGTCACAATATATAATCAGTTCTGTAGGCCTAGAAGGCCCATGGCTTTGTTGACTTCCTTTCTCCATTCCTTCCTGTTCTCCGCTTTTCTTTTCCAGTTGGTTATTTTTAGTGTTCTAAGGTCTTTTAACACCTCTTCCATCCATCTTGCTTTGGGTCGTCCTCTTTTCCTCTTTCCTCCTATCCCGCTTTCTACAATTTTTTGGGGTACCCTTTCACTTTTCATTCTCTGTATGTGGCCAATCCATCTCAATCTATTTCCCTTTGCAGTGCCTATTATGTCTGGTTGATCATATAGTTCCCTCAGTTTTTTGTTCTATACGTATCATATTTCTAAGGAATTGTAAATACTACAAATTATACGTTTTTTAAGATTTCTGAGCTGATTAAGATAGAAGGCAAAGATTGCATGGAATTTATGAAACGATGTAAGTATCTTTTTTCAAAAATCTGTTTTTCATTTTTTTCTAACCTTTGGAACGTTTGTCAGTAATATTTGAATATAACAAGCTGAAGACTACTCTTTTATCAATCTATTTCTGAATTTTTTTCAATAATCATTTTTTGTAGATACAGGAGAGAAAATAAAGTGAAGTATTTCAAAAATCTGATTTTTTTTTCTCACCTCTGGAACGTTTATCAGGAATTTTTGAATATAACAAGCTAAAGACTACACTTTTATCAATCTATTTCTGAATTTTTTTTCAATGGACATCATTATTTATAGATACTAGAGAGAAAATAAAGTAAAGTATCTTTTTTCAAAAATCTGTTTTTCATTTTTTTCTAACCTTTGGAACGTTTGTCAGTAATATTTGAATATAACAAGCTGAAGACTACTCTTTTATCAATCTATTTCTGAATTTTTTTCAATAATCATTTTTTGTAGATACAGGAGAGAAAATAAAGTGAAGTATTTCAAAAATCTGATTTTTTTTCCCACCTTTGGAACGTTTGTCAGTAATTTATGAATATAACAAGCTAAAGACTACATTTTTATCAATCTATTTCTGAATTTTTTTTCAATGGACATCATTATTTGTAGATACAGAAGAGAAAATAAAGTAAAGTATTTTTTTTCAAAAATCTAATTTCTATTTTTTTTCTCACCTTTGGAACGTTTGTCTGTAATTTTTGAATATAACAAGCTAAAGACTACACTTTTATCAATCTATTTCTGAATTTTTTTCCATGGACATCATTATTTGTGGATACAGGAGAGAAAATAAAGTAAAGTATCTTTTTTCAAAAATCTGTTTTTCATTTTTTTCTAACCTTTGGAACGTTTGTCAGTAATATTTGAATATAACAAGCTGAAGACTACTCTTTTATCAATCTATTTCTGAATTTTTTTCAATAATCATTTTTTGTAGATACAGGAGTGAAAATAAAGTGAAGTATTTCAAAAATCTGATTTTTTTTTCTCACCTTTGGAACGTTTATCAGGAATTTTTGAAAATAACAAGCTAAAGACTACACTTTTATCAATCTATTTCTGAATTTTTTTTCAATGGACATCATTATTTATAGATACAAGAGAGAAAATAAAGTAAAGTATCTTTTTTCAAAAATCTGGTTTTTATTTTTTTTCTCACCTTTGGAACGTTTGTCAGTAATTTTTGGATATAACAAGCTAAAGACTACACTTTTATCAATCTATTTCTGAATTTTTTTTCAATGGACATGATTATTTTGTAGATACAGGAAAGAAAATAAAGTAAAGTATCTTTTTTCAAAAATCTGGTTTTTATTTTTTTTCTCACCTTTGGAACGTTTGTCAGTAATTTTTGGATATAACAAGCTAAAGACTACACTTTTATCAATCTATTTCTGAATTTTTTTTCGATGGACATAATTATTTGTAGATACAGGAAAGAAAATAAAGTAAAGTATCTTTTTTCAAAAATCTGGTTTTTATTTTTTTTCTCACCTTTGGAACGTTTGTCAGTAATTTTTGAATATAACAAGCTAAAGACTACACTTTTATCAATCTATTTCTGAATTTTTTTTCAATGGACATCATTATTTATAGATACAAGAGAGAAAATAAAGTAAAGTATCTTTTTTCAAAAATCTGGTTTTTATTTTTTTTCTCACCTTTGGAACGTTTGTCAGTAATTTTTGGATATAACAAGCTAAAGACTACACTTTTATCAATCTATTTCTGAATTTTTTTTCAATGGACATGATTATTTTGTAGATACAGGAAAGAAAATAAAGTAAAGTATCTTTTTTCAAAAATCTGGTTTTTATTTTTTTTCTCACCTTTGGAACGTTTGTCAGTAATTTTTGAATATAACAAGCTGAAGACTACACTTTCATCAATCAATTTCTGAATTTTTTTTCAATGGACATCATTATTTATAGATACAAGAGAGAAAATAAAGTGAAGGTAATTTTCTTAAAAATCTGATTTTTATTTTTTTCTCACCTTTGGAACGTTTTTCAGTAATTTTTGAATATAACAATCCAAAGACTACTTTTTTATCAATCTATTTCTGAATTTTTTTTCAATGGACATCATAATTTATAGATACAAGAGAGAAAATGAAGTAAAGTATCTTTTTTCAAAAATCTGGTTTTTATTTTTTTTCTCACCTTTGGAACGTTTGTCAGTAATTTTTGGATATAACAAGCTAAAGACTACACTCTTATCAATCTATTTCTGAATTTTTTTTCAATGGACATAATTATTTGTGGATACAGGAGAGAAAATAAAGTAAAGAATTTTTTTTCAAAAACTTGATTTTCATTTTTTTTCCCACCTTTGGAACGTTTGTCAGTAATTTATGAATATAACAAGCTAAAGACTACACTTTTATCAATCTATTTCTGAATTTTTTTCCATGGACATCATTATTTGTGGATACAGGAGAGAAAATAAAGTAAAGTATCTTTTTTCAAAAATCTGTTTTTCATTTTTTTCTAACCTTTGGAACGTTTGTCAGTAATATTTGAATATAACAAGCTAAAGACTACTCTTTTATCAATCTATTTCTGAATTTTTTTTCAATAATCATTTTTTGTAGATACAGGAGAGAAAATAAAGTGGAGTATTTCAAAAATCTGATTTTTTTTTCTCACCTTTGGAACGTTTATCAGGAATTTTTGAATATAACAAGCTAAAGACTACACTTTCATCAATCTATTTCTGAATTTTTTTTCAATGGACATTATTATTTATAGATACAAGAGAGAAAATAAAGTAAAGTATCTTTTTCCAAAAATCTGGTTTTCATTTTTTTTCTCACCTTTGGAACGTTTGTCAGTAATTTTTGGATATAACAAGCTAAAGACTACACTTTTATCAATCTATTTCTGAATTTTTTTTCAATGGACATAATTATTTGTAGATACAGGAAAGAAAATAAAGTAAAGTATCTTTTTTCAAAAATCTGGTTTTTATTTTTTTCTCACCTTTGGAACGTTTTTCAGTAATTTTTGAATATAACAATCCAAAGACTACTTTTTTATCAATCTATTTCTGAATTTTTTTTCAATGGACATCATTATTTATAGATACAAGAGAGAAAATAAAGTAAAGTATCTTTTTTCAAAAATCTGGTTTTTATTTTTTTTCTCACCTTTGGAACATTTGTCAGTAATTTTTGGATATAACAAGCTGAAGACTACACTTTTATCAATCTATTCCTGAATTTTTTTTCAATGGACATAATTATTTGTGGATACAGGAAAGAAAATAAAGTAAAGTATCTTTTTTCAAAAATCTGATTTTTATTTTTTTTCACACCTTTGGAACGTTTGTCAGTAATTTTTGGATATAACAAGCTAAAGACTACACTTTTATCAATCTTTTTCTGAATTTTTTTTCAATGGACATCATTATTTATAGATACAAGAGAGAAAATAAAGTAAAGGTAATTTTCTTGAAAATCTGATTTTTATTTTTTTCTCACCTTTGGAACGTTTTGCAGTAATTTTTGAATATAACAATCTAAAGACTACACTTTTATCAATCTATATCTGAATTTTTTTTCAATGGACATAATTATTTGTAGATACAGGAAAGAAAATAAAGTAAAGTATCTTTTTTCAAAAATCTGGTTTTTATTTTTTTTCCCACCTTTGGAACGTTTGTCAGTAATTTATGAATATAACAAGCTAAAGACTACTCTTTAATCAATCTATTTCTGAATTTTTTTTCAATAATCATTTTTTGTAGATACAGGAGAGAAAATAAAGTGAAGTATTTCAAAAATCTGATTTTTTTTTCTCACCTTTGGAACGTTTATCAGGAATTTTTGAATATAACAAGCTAAAGACTACACTTTTATCAATCTATTTCTGAATTTTTTTTCAATGGACATCATTATTTATAGATACAAGAGAGAGAATAAAGTAAAGGTGATTTTCTTGAAAATCTGATTTTTATTTTTTTCTCACCTTTGGAACGTTTGTCAGTAATTTTTGGGTATAACAAGCTAAAGACTACACTTTTATCAATCTATTTCTGAATTTTTTTCCATGGACATCATCATTTGTGGATACAGGAGAGAAAATAAAGTAAAGTATCTTTTTTCAAAAATCTGTTTTTCATTTTTTTCTAACCTTTGGAACGTTTGTCAGTAATATTTGAATATAACAAGCTAAAGACTACTCTTTTATCAATCTATTTCTGAATTTTTTTTCAATAATCATTTTTTGTAGATACAGGAGAGAAAATAAAGTGAAGTATTTCAAAAATCTGATTTTTTTTTCTCACCTTTGGAACGTTTATCAGGAATTTTTGAATATAACAAGCTAAAGACTACACTTTTATCAATCTATTTCTGAATTTTTTTTCAATGGACATCATTATTTATAGATACAAGAGAGAAAATAAAGTAAAGTATCTTTTTCCAAAAATCTGGTTTTTATTTTTTTTCTCACCTTTGGAACGTTTGTCAGTAATTTTTGGATATAACAAGCTAAAGACTACACTTTTATCAATCTATTTCTGAATTTTTTTTCAATGGACATAATTATTTGTAGATACAGGAAAGAAAATAAAGTAAAGTATCTTTTTTCAAAAATCTGGTTTTCATTTTTTTCTCACCTTTGGAACGTTTTTCAGTAATTTTTGAATATAACAATCCAAAGACTACTTTTTTATCAATCTATTTCTGAATTTTTTTTCAATGGACATAATCATTTATAGATACAAGAGAGAAAATAAAGTAAAGTATCTTTTTTCAAAAATCTGGTTTTTATTTTTTTTCTCACCTTTGGAACGTTTGTCAGTAATTTTTGGATATAACAAGCTAAAGACTACACTTTTATCAATCTATTCCTGAATTTTTTTTCAATGGACATAATTATTTGTGGATACAGGAAAGAAAATAAAGTAAAGTATCTTTTTTCAAAAATCTGATTTTTATTTTTTTTCACACCTTTGGAACGTTTGTCAGTAATTTTTGGATATAACAAGCTAAAGACTACACTTTTATCAATCTATTTCTGAGTTATTTTTTTTCAATGGACATCATTATTTATAGATACAAGAGAGAAAATAAAGTAAAGGTAATTTTCTTGAAAATCTGATTTTTATTTTTTTCTCACCTTTGGAACGTTTTGCAGTAATTTTTGAATATAACAATCTAAAGACTACACTTTAATCAATCTATTTCTGATTTTTTTTTCAATGGACATCATTATTTGTAGATACAGGAGAGACAATAAAGTGAAGTAATTTTTTTTTCAAAAATCTGATTCTATTTTCTCACCTTTGGAACGTTTGTCAGTAATTTTTGAATATAATAAGCTGAAGACTACATTTTTATCAATCTATTTCTGAATTTTTTTTCAATAATCATTTTTTGTAGATACAGGAGGGAAAATAAAGTGAAGTATTTCAAAAATCTAATTTTTTTTTCTCACCTCTGGAACGTTTATCAGGAATTTTTGAATATAACAAGCTAAAGACTACACTTTTATCAATCTATTTCTGAATTTTTTTTCAATGGACATCATTATTTATAGATACAAGAGAGAAAATAAAGTAAAGTATCTTTTTTCAAAAATCTGTTTTTCATTTTTTTCTAACCTTTGGAACGTTTGTCAGTAATATTTGAATATAACAAGCTGAAGACTACTCTTTTATCAATCTATTTCTGAATTTTTTTCAATAATCATTTTTTGTAGATACAGGAGAGAAAATAAAGTGAAGTATTTCAAAAATCTGATTTTTTTTTCTCACCTCTGGAACGTTTATCAGGAATTTTTGAATATAACATGCTAAAGACTACACTTTTATCAATCTATTTCTGAATTTTTTTTCAATGGACATCATTATTTATAGATACTAGAGAGAAAATAAAGTAAAGTATCTTTTTTCAAAAATCTGTTTTTCATTTTTTTCTAACCTTTGGAACGTTTGTCAGTAATTTTTGAATATAACAAGCTAAAGACTACACTTTTATCAATCTATTTCTGAATTTTTTTTCAATGGACATCATTATTTGTAGATACAGGAGAGACAATAAAGTGAAGTAATTTTTTTTTCAAAAATCTGATTCTTTTTTCTCACCTTTGGAACGTTTGTCGGTAATTTATGAATATAACAAGCTAAAGACTACATTTTTATCAATCTATTTCTGAATTTTTTTTCAATGGACTTCATTATTTGTAGATACAGAAGAGAAAATAAAGTAAAGTATTTTTTTTCAAAAATCTAATTTCTATTTTTTTTCTCACCTTTGGAACGTTTGTCTGTAATTTTTGAATATAACAAGCTAAAGACTACACTTTTATCAATCTATTTCTGAATTTTTTTTCCATGGACATCATTATTTGTGGATACAGGAGAGAAAATAAAGTAAAGTATCTTTTTTCAAAAATCTGTTTTTCATTTTTTTCTAACCTTTGGAACGTTTGTCAGTAATATTTGAATATAACAAGCTGAAGGCTACTCTTTTATCAATCTATTTCTGTATTTTTTTCAATAATCATTTTTTGTAGATACAGGAGTGAAAATAAAGTGAAGTATTTCAAAAATCTGATTTTTTTTTTCTCACCTTTGGAACGTTTATCAGGAATTTTTGAAAATAACAAGCTAAAGACTACACTTTTATCAATCTATTTCTGAATTTTTTTTCAATGGACATCATTATTTATAGATACAAGAGAGAAAATAAAGTAAAGTATCTTTTTTCAAAAATCTGGTTTTTATTTTTTTTCTCACCTTTGGAACGTTTGTCAGTAATTTTTGGATATAACAAGCTAAAGACTACACTTTTATCAATCTATTTCTGAATTTTTTTTCGATGGACATAATTATTTGTAGATACAGGAAAGAAAATAAAGTAAAGTATCTTTTTTCAAAAATCTGGTTTTTATTTTTTTTCTCACCTTTGGAACGTTTGTCAGTAATTTTTGAATATAACAAGCTAAAGACTACACTTTTATCAATCTATTTCTGAATTTTTTTTCAATGGACATCATTATTTATAGATACAAGAGAGAAAATAAAGTAAAGTATCTTTTTTCAAAAATCTGGTTTTTATTTTTTTTCTCACCTTTGGAACGTTTGTCAGTAATTTTTGGATATAACAAGCTAAAGACTACACTTTTATCAATCTATTTCTGAATTTTTTTCCAATGGACATGATTATTTTGTAGATACAGGAAAGAAAATAAAGTAAAGTATCTTTTTTCAAAAATCTGGTTTTTATTTTTTTTCTCACCTTTGGAACGTTTGTCAGTAATTTTTGAATATAACAAGCTGAAGACTACACTTTCATCAATCAATTTCTGAATTTTTTTTCAATGGACATCATTATTTATAGATACAAGAGAGAAAATAAAGTGAAGGTAATTTTCTTGAAAATCTGATTTTTATTTTTTTCTCACCTTTGGAACGTTTTGCAGTAATTTTTGAATATAACAATCTAAAGACTACACTTTTATCAATCTATTTCTGATTTTTTTTTCAATGGACATCATTATTTTTAGATACAGGAGAGACAATAAAGTGAAGTAATTTTTTTTTCAAAAATCTGATTCTTTTTTCTCACCTTTGGAACGTTTGTCAGTAATTTTTGAATATAACAAGCTAAAGACTACATTTTTATCAATCTATTTCTGAATTTTTTTTCAATAATCATTTTTTGTAGATACAGGAGAGAAAATAAAGTGAAGTATTTCAAAAATCTGATTTTTTTTTCTCACCTCTGGAACGTTTATCAGGAATTTTTGAATATAACAAGCTAAAGACTACATTTTTATCAATCTATTTCTGAATTTTTTTTCAATAATCATTTTTTGTAGATACAGGAGAGAAAATAAAGTGAAGTATTTCAAAAATCTGATTTTTTTTTCTCACCTCTGGAACGTTTATCAGGAATTTTTGAATATAACAAGCTAAAGACTACACTTTTATCAATCTATTTCTGAATTTTTTTTCAATGGACATCATTATTTATAGATACAAGAGAGAAAATAAAGTAAAGTATCTTTTTTCAAAAATCTGGTTTTTATTTTTTTTCTCACCTTTGGAACGTTTGTCAGTAATTTTTGGATATAACAAGCTAAAGACTACACTTTTATCAATCTATTTCTGAATTTTTTTTCAATGGACATAATTATTTGTAGATACAGGGAAGAAAATAAAGTAAAGTATCTTTTTTCAAAAATCTGGTTTTTATTTTTTTTCCCACCTTTGGAACGTTTGTCAGTAATTTATGAATATAACAAGCTAAAGACTACTCTTTAATCAATCTATTTCTGAATTTTTTTTCAATAATCATTTTTTGTAGATACAGGAGAGAAAATAAAGTGAAGTATTTCAAAAATCTGATTTTTTTTTCTCACCTTTGGAACGTTTATCAGGAATTTTTGAATATAACAAGCTAAAGACTACACTTTTATCAATCTATTTCTGAATTTTTTTTCAATGGACATCATTATTTATAGATACAAGAGAGAAAATAAAGTAAAGTATCTTTTTCCAAAAATCTGGTTTTTATTTTTTTTCTCACCTTTGGAACGTTTGTCAGTAATTTTTGGATATAACAAGCTAAAGACTACACTTTTATCAATCTATTTCTGAATTTTTTTTCAATGGACATAATTATTTGTAGATACAGGAAAGAAAATAAAGTAAAGTATCTTTTTTCAAAAATCTGGTTTTCATTTTTTTCTCACCTTTGGAACGTTTTTCAGTAATTTTTGAATATAACAATCCAAAGACTACTTTTTTATCAATCTATTTCTGAATTTTTTTTCAATGGACATAATTATTTATAGATACAAGAGAGAAAATAAAGTAAAGTATCTTTTTTCAAAAATCTGGTTTTTATTTTTTTTCTCACCTTTGGAACGTTTGTCAGTAATTTTTGGATATAACAAGCTAAAGACTACACTTTTATCAATCTATTCC
Organism: Galerucella nymphaeae; assembly: GCA_963978555.1. Taxonomy (NCBI): domain Eukaryota; kingdom Metazoa; phylum Arthropoda; class Insecta; order Coleoptera; family Chrysomelidae; genus Galerucella; species Galerucella nymphaeae. Next base: position 32,180,449 of record OZ021704.1, on the reverse strand, counting down.
TGAATTTTTTTTCAATGGACATAATTATTTGTGGATACAGGAAAGAAAATAAAGTAAAGTATCTTTTTTCAAAAATCTGATTTTTATTTTTTTTCACACCTTTGGAACGTTTGTCAGTAATTTTTGGATATAACAAGCTAAAGACTACACTTTTATCAATCTATTTCTGAATTATTTTTTTTCAATGGACATCATTATTTATAGATACAAGAGAGAAAATAAAGTAAAGGTAATTTTCTTGAAAATCTGATTTTTATTTTTTTCTCACCTTTGGAACGTTTTGCAGTAATTTTTGAATATAACAATCTAAAGACTACACTTTAATCAATCTATTTCTGATTTTTTTTTCAATGGACATCATTATTTGTAGATACAGGAGAGACAATAAAGTGAAGTAATTTTTTTTTCAAAAATCTGATTCTATTTTCTCACCTTTGGAACGTTTGTCAGTAATTTTTGAATATAATAAGCTGAAGACTACATTTTTATCAATCTATTTCTGAATTTTTTTTCAATAATCATTTTTTGTAGATACAGGAGAGAAAATAAAGTGAAGTATTTCAAAAATCTAATTTTTTTTTCTCACCTCTGGAACGTTTATCAGGACTTTTTGAATATAACAAGCTAAAGACTACACTTTTATCAATCTATTTCTGAATTTTTTTTCAATGGACATCATTATTTATAGATACAAGAGAGAAAATAAAGTAAAGTATCTTTTTTCAAAAATCTGTTTTTCATTTTTTTCTAACCTTTGGAACGTTTGTCAGTAATATTTGAATATAACAAGCTGAAGACTACTCTTTTATCAATCTATTTCTGAATTTTTTTCAATAATCATTTTTTGTAGATACAGGAGAGAAAATAAAGTGAAGTATTTCAAAAATCTGATTTTTTTTTCTCACCTCTGGAACGTTTATCAGGAATTTTTGAATATAACATGCTAAAGACTACACTTTTATCAATCTATTTCTGAATTTTTTTTCAATGGACATCATTATTTATAGATACTAGAGAGAAAATAAAGTAAAGTATCTTTTTTCAAAAATCTGTTTTTCATTTTTTTCTAACCTTTGGAACGTTTGTCAGTAATTTTTGAATATAACAAGCTAAAGACTACACTTTTATCAATCTATTTCTGAATTTTTTTTCAATGGACATCATTATTTGTAGATACAGGAGAGACAATAAAGTGAAGTAATTTTTTTTTCAAAAATCTGATTCTTTTTTCTCACCTTTGGAACGTTTGTCGGTAATTTATGAATATAACAAGCTAAAGACTACATTTTTATCAATCTATTTCTGAATTTTTTTTCAATGGACATCATTATTTGTAGATACAGAAGAGAAAATAAAGTAAAGTATTTTTTTTCAAAAATCTAATTTCTATTTTTTTTCTCACCTTTGGAACGTTTGTCTGTAATTTTTGAATATAACAAGCTAAAGACTACACTTTTATCAATCTATTTCTGAATTTTTTTTCCATGGACATCATTATTTGTGGATACAGGAAAGAAAATAAAGTAAAGTATCTTTTTTCAAAAATCTGATTTTTATTTTTTTTCACACCTTTGGAACGTTTGTCAGTAATTTTTGGATATAACAAGCTAAAGACTACACTTTTATCAATCTATTTCTGAGTTATTTTTTTTTCAATGGACATCATTATTTATAGATACAAGAGAGAAAATAAAGTAAAGGTAATTTTCTTGAAAATCTGATTTTTATTTTTTTCTCACCTTTGGAACGTTTTGCAGTAATTTTTGAATATAACAATCTAAAGACTACACTTTAATCAATCTATTTCTGATTTTTTTTTCAATGGACATCATTATTTGTAGATACAGGAGAGACAATAAAGTGAAGTAATTTTTTTTTCAAAAATCTGATTCTATTTTCTCACCTTTGGAACGTTTGTCAGTAATTTTTGAATATAATAAGCTGAAGACTACATTTTTATCAATCTATTTCTGAATTTTTTTTCAATAATCATTTTTTGTAGATACAGGAGAGAAAATAAAGTGAAGTATTTCAAAAATCTAATTTTTTTTTCTCACCTCTGGAACGTTTATCAGGAATTTTTGAATATAACAAGCTAAAGACTACACTTTTATCAATCTATTTCTGAATTTTTTTTCAATGGACATCATTATTTATAGATACAAGAGAGAAAATAAAGTAAAGTATCTTTTTTCAAAAATCTGTTTTTCATTTTTTTCTAACCTTTGGAACGTTTGTCAGTAATATTTGAATATAACAAGCTGAAGACTACTCTTTTATCAATCTATTTCTGAATTTTTTTCAATAATCATTTTTTGTAGATACAGGAGAGAAAATAAAGTGAAGTATTTCAAAAATCTGATTTTTTTTTCTCACCTCTGGAACGTTTATCAGGAATTTTTGAATATAACATGCTAAAGACTACACTTTTATCAATCTATTTCTGAATTTTTTTTCAATGGACATCATTATTTATAGATACTAGAGAGAAAATAAAGTAAAGTATCTTTTTTCAAAAATCTGTTTTTCATTTTTTTCTAACCTTTGGAACGTTTGTCAGTAATTTTTGAATATAACAAGCTAAAGACTACACTTTTATCAATCTATTTCTGAATTTTTTTTCAATGGACATCATTATTTGTAGATACAGGAGAGACAATAAAGTGAAGTAATTTTTTTTTCAAAAATCTGATTCTTTTTTCTCACCTTTGGAACGTTTGTCGGTAATTTATGAATATAACAAGCTAAAGACTACATTTTTATCAATCTATTTCTGAATTTTTTTTCAATGGACTTCATTATTTGTAGATACAGAAGAGAAAATAAAGTAAAGTATTTTTTTTCAAAAATCTAATTTCTATTTTTTTTCTCACCTTTGGAACGTTTGTCTGTAATTTTTGAATATAACAAGCTAAAGACTACACTTTTATCAATCTATTTCTGAATTTTTTTTCAATGGACATCATTATTTATAGATACAAGAGAGAAAATAAAGTAAAGTATCTTTTTTCAAAAATCTGGTTTTTATTTTTTTTCTCACCTTTGGAACGTTTGTCAGTAATTTTTGGATATAACAAGCTAAAGACTACACTTTTATCAATCTATTTCTGAATTTTTTTTCGATGGACATAATTATTTGTAGATACAGGAAAGAAAATAAAGTAAAGTATCTTTTTTCAAAAATCTGGTTTTTATTTTTTTTTCTCACCTTTGGAACGTTTGTCAGTAATATTTGAATATAACAAGCTGAAGACTACTCTTTTATCAATCTATTTCTGAATTTTTTTCAATAATCATTTTTTGTAGATACAGGAGAGAAAATAAAGTGAAGTATTTCAAAAATCTGATTTTTTTTTCTCACCTCTGGAACGTTTATCAGGAATTTTTGAATATAACATGCTAAAGACTACACTTTTATCAATCTATTTCTGAATTTTTTTTCAATGGACATCATTATTTATAGATACTAGAGAGAAAATAAAGTAAAGTATCTTTTTTCAAAAATCTGTTTTTCATTTTTTTCTAACCTTTGGAACGTTTGTCAGTAATTTTTGAATATAACAAGCTAAAGACTACACTTTTATCAATCTATTTCTGAATTTTTTTTCGATGGACATAATTATTTGTAGATACAGGAAAGAAAATAAAGTAAAGTATCTTTTTTCAAAAATCTGGTTTTTATTTTTTTTCTCACCTTTGGAACGTTTGTCAGTAATTTTTGAATATAACAAGCTAAAGACTACACTTTTATCAATCTATTTCTGAATTTTTTTTCAATGGACATCATTATTTATAGATACAAGAGAGAAAATAAAGTAAAGTATCTTTTTTCAAAAATCTGGTTTTTATTTTTTTTCTCACCTTTGGAACGTTTGTCAGTAATTTTTGGATATAACAAGCTAAAGACTACACTTTTATCAATCTATTTCTGAATTTTTTTCCAATGGACATGATTATTTTGTAGATACAGGAAAGAAAATAAAGTAAAGTATCTTTTTTCAAAAATCTGGTTTTTATTTTTTTTCTCACCTTTGGAACGTTTGTCAGTAATTTTTGAATATAACAAGCTGAAGACTACACTTTCATCAATCAATTTCTGAATTTTTTTTCAATGGACATCATTATTTATAGATACAAGAGAGAAAATAAAGTGAAGGTAATTTTCTTGAAAATCTGATTTTTATTTTTTTCTCACCTTTGGAACGTTTTGCAGTAATTTTTGAATATAACAATCTAAAGACTACACTTTTATCAATCTATTTCTGATTTTTTTTTCAATGGACATCATTATTTTTAGATACAGGAGAGACAATAAAGTGAAGTAATTTTTTTTTCAAAAATCTGATTCTTTTTTCTCACCTTTGGAACGTTTGTCAGTAATTTTTGAATATAACAAGCTAAAGACTACATTTTTATCAATCTATTTCTGAATTTTTTTTCAATAATCATTTTTTGTAGATACAGGAGAGAAAATAAAGTGAAGTATTTCAAAAATCTGATTTTTTTTTCTCACCTCTGGAACGTTTATCAGGAATTTTTGAATATAACAAGCTAAAGACTACATTTTTATCAATCTATTTCTGAATTTTTTTTCAATAATCATTTTTTGTAGATACAGGAGAGAAAATAAAGTGAAGTATTTCAAAAATCTGATTTTTTTTTCTCACCTCTGGAACGTTTATCAGGAATTTTTGAATATAACAAGCTAAAGACTACACTTTTATCAATCTATTTCTGAATTTTTTTTCAATGGACATCATTATTTATAGATACAAGAGAGAAAATAAAGTAAAGTATCTTTTTTCAAAAATCTGGTTTTTATTTTTTTTCTCACCTTTGGAACGTTTGTCAGTAATTTTTGGATATAACAAGCTAAAGACTACACTTTTATCAATCTATTTCTGAATTTTTTTTCAATGGACATAATTATTTGTAGATACAGGGAAGAAAATAAAGTAAAGTATCTTTTTTCAAAAATCTGGTTTTTATTTTTTTTCCCACCTTTGGAACGTTTGTCAGTAATTTATGAATATAACAAGCTAAAGACTACTCTTTAATCAATCTATTTCTGAATTTTTTTTCAATAATCATTTTTTGTAGATACAGGAGAGAAAATAAAGTGAAGTATTTCAAAAATCTGATTTTTTTTTCTCACCTTTGGAACGTTTATCAGGAATTTTTGAATATAACAAGCTAAAGACTACACTTTTATCAATCTATTTCTGAATTTTTTTTCAATGGACATCATTATTTATAGATACAAGAGAGAAAATAAAGTAAAGTATCTTTTTCCAAAAATCTGGTTTTTATTTTTTTTCTCACCTTTGGAACGTTTGTCAGTAATTTTTGGATATAACAAGCTAAAGACTACACTTTTATCAATCTATTTCTGAATTTTTTTTCAATGGACATAATTATTTGTAGATACAGGAAAGAAAATAAAGTAAAGTATCTTTTTTCAAAAATCTGGTTTTCATTTTTTTCTCACCTTTGGAACGTTTTTCAGTAATTTTTGAATATAACAATCCAAAGACTACTTTTTTATCAATCTATTTCTGAATTTTTTTTCAATGGACATAATTATTTATAGATACAAGAGAGAAAATAAAGTAAAGTATCTTTTTTCAAAAATCTGGTTTTTATTTTTTTTCTCACCTTTGGAACGTTTGTCAGTAATTTTTGGATATAACAAGCTAAAGACTACACTTTTATCAATCTATTCCTGAATTTTTTTTCAATGGACATAATTATTTGTGGATACAGGAAAGAAAATAAAGTAAAGTATCTTTTTTCAAAAATCTGATTTTTATTTTTTTTCACACCTTTGGAACGTTTGTCAGTAATTTTTGGATATAACAAGCTAAAGACTACACTTTTATCAATCTATTTCTGAATTATTTTTTTTCAATGGACATCATTATTTATAGATACAAGAGAGAAAATAAAGTAAAGGTAATTTTCTTGAAAATCTGATTTTTATTTTTTTCTCACCTTTGGAACGTTTTGCAGTAATTTTTGAATATAACAATCTAAAGACTACACTTTAATCAATCTATTTCTGATTTTTTTTTCAATGGACATCATTATTTGTAGATACAGGAGAGACAATAAAGTGAAGTAATTTTTTTTTCAAAAATCTGATTCTATTTTCTCACCTTTGGAACGTTTGTCAGTAATTTTTGAATATAATAAGCTGAAGACTACATTTTTATCAATCTATTTCTGAATTTTTTTTCAATAATCATTTTTTGTAGATACAGGAGAGAAAATAAAGTGAAGTATTTCAAAAATCTAATTTTTTTTTCTCACCTCTGGAACGTTTATCAGGACTTTTTGAATATAACAAGCTAAAGACTACACTTTTATCAATCTATTTCTGAATTTTTTTTCAATGGACATCATTATTTATAGATACAAGAGAGAAAATAAAGTAAAGTATCTTTTTTCAAAAATCTGTTTTTCATTTTTTTCTAACCTTTGGAACGTTTGTCAGTAATATTTGAATATAACAAGCTGAAGACTACTCTTTTATCAATCTATTTCTGAATTTTTTTCAATAATCATTTTTTGTAGATACAGGAGAGAAAATAAAGTGAAGTATTTCAAAAATCTGATTTTTTTTTCTCACCTCTGGAACGTTTATCAGGAATTTTTGAATATAACATGCTAAAGACTACACTTTTATCAATCTATTTCTGAATTTTTTTTCAATGGACATCATTATTTATAGATACTAGAGAGAAAATAAAGTAAAGTATCTTTTTTCAAAAATCTGTTTTTCATTTTTTTCTAACCTTTGGAACGTTTGTCAGTAATTTTTGAATATAACAAGCTAAAGACTACACTTTTATCAATCTATTTCTGAATTTTTTTTCAATGGACATCATTATTTGTAGATACAGGAGAGACAATAAAGTGAAGTAATTTTTTTTTCAAAAATCTGATTCTTTTTTCTCACCTTTGGAACGTTTGTCGGTAATTTATGAATATAACAAGCTAAAGACTACATTTTTATCAATCTATTTCTGAATTTTTTTTCAATGGACATCATTATTTGTAGATACAGAAGAGAAAATAAAGTAAAGTATTTTTTTTCAAAAATCTAATTTCTATTTTTTTTCTCACCTTTGGAACGTTTGTCTGTAATTTTTGAATATAACAAGCTAAAGACTACACTTTTATCAATCTATTTCTGAATTTTTTTTCCATGGACATCATTATTTGTGGATACAGGAAAGAAAATAAAGTAAAGTATCTTTTTTCAAAAATCTGATTTTTATTTTTTTTCACACCTTTGGAACGTTTGTCAGTAATTTTTGGATATAACAAGCTAAAGACTACACTTTTATCAATCTATTTCTGAGTTATTTTTTTTTCAATGGACATCATTATTTATAGATACAAGAGAGAAAATAAAGTAAAGGTAATTTTCTTGAAAATCTGATTTTTATTTTTTTCTCACCTTTGGAACGTTTTGCAGTAATTTTTGAATATAACAATCTAAAGACTACACTTTAATCAATCTATTTCTGATTTTTTTTTCAATGGACATCATTATTTGTAGATACAGGAGAGACAATAAAGTGAAGTAATTTTTTTTTCAAAAATCTGATTCTATTTTCTCACCTTTGGAACGTTTGTCAGTAATTTTTGAATATAATAAGCTGAAGACTACATTTTTATCAATCTATTTCTGAATTTTTTTTCAATAATCATTTTTTGTAGATACAGGAGAGAAAATAAAGTGAAGTATTTCAAAAATCTAATTTTTTTTTCTCACCTCTGGAACGTTTATCAGGAATTTTTGAATATAACAAGCTAAAGACTACACTTTTATCAATCTATTTCTGAATTTTTTTTCAATGGACATCATTATTTATAGATACAAGAGAGAAAATAAAGTAAAGTATCTTTTTTCAAAAATCTGTTTTTCATTTTTTTCTAACCTTTGGAACGTTTGTCAGTAATATTTGAATATAACAAGCTGAAGACTACTCTTTTATCAATCTATTTCTGAATTTTTTTCAATAATCATTTTTTGTAGATACAGGAGAGAAAATAAAGTGAAGTATTTCAAAAATCTGATTTTTTTTTCTCACCTCTGGAACGTTTATCAGGAATTTTTGAATATAACATGCTAAAGACTACACTTTTATCAATCTATTTCTGAATTTTTTTTCAATGGACATCATTATTTATAGATACTAGAGAGAAAATAAAGTAAAGTATCTTTTTTCAAAAATCTGTTTTTCATTTTTTTCTAACCTTTGGAACGTTTGTCAGTAATTTTTGAATATAACAAGCTAAAGACTACACTTTTATCAATCTATTTCTGAATTTTTTTTCAATGGACATCATTATTTGTAGATACAGGAGAGACAATAAAGTGAAGTAATTTTTTTTTCAAAAATCTGATTCTTTTTTCTCACCTTTGGAACGTTTGTCGGTAATTTATGAATATAACAAGCTAAAGACTACATTTTTATCAATCTATTTCTGAATTTTTTTTCAATGGACTTCATTATTTGTAGATACAGAAGAGAAAATAAAGTAAAGTATTTTTTTTCAAAAATCTAATTTCTATTTTTTTTCTCACCTTTGGAACGTTTGTCTGTAATTTTTGAATATAACAAGCTAAAGACTACACTTTTATCAATCTATTTCTGAATTTTTTTTCAATGGACATCATTATTTATAGATACAAGAGAGAAAATAAAGTAAAGTATCTTTTTTCAAAAATCTGGTTTTTATTTTTTTTCTCACCTTTGGAACGTTTGTCAGTAATTTTTGGATATAACAAGCTAAAGACTACACTTTTATCAATCTATTTCTGAATTTTTTTTCGATGGACATAATTATTTGTAGATACAGGAAAGAAAATAAAGTAAAGTATCTTTTTTCAAAAATCTGGTTTTTATTTTTTTTTCTCACCTTTGGAACGTTTGTCAGTAATTTTTGAATATAACAAGCTAAAGACTACACTTTTATCAATCTATTTCTGAATTTTTTTTCAATGGACATCATTATTTATAGATACAAGAGAGAAAATAAAGTAAAGTATCTTTTTTCAAAAATCTGGTTTTTATTTTTTTTCTCACCTTTGGAACGTTTGTCAGTAATTTTTGGATATAACAAGCTAAAGACTACACTTTTATCAATCTATTTCTGAATTTTTTTCCAATGGACATGATTATTTTGTAGATACAGGAAAGAAAATAAAGTAAAGTATCTTTTTTCAAAAATCTGGTTTTTATTTTTTTTCTCACCTTTGGAACGTTTGTCAGTAATTTTTGAATATAACAAGCTGAAGACTACACTTTCATCAATCAATTTCTGAATTTTTTTTCAATGGACATCATTATTTATAGATACAAGAGAGAAAATAAAGTGAAGGTAATTTTCTTGAAAATCTGATTTTTATTTTTTTCTCACCTTTGGAACGTTTTGCAGTAATTTTTGAATATAACAATCTAAAGACTACACTTTTATCAATCTATTTCTGATTTTTTTTTCAATGGACATCATTATTTTTAGATACAGGAGAGACAATAAAGTGAAGTAATTTTTTTTTCAAAAATCTGATTCTTTTTTCTCACCTTTGGAACGTTTGTCAGTAATTTTTGAATATAACAAGCTAAAGACTACATTTTTATCAATCTATTTCTGAATTTTTTTTCAATAATCATTTTTTGTAGATACAGGAGAGAAAATAAAGTGAAGTATTTCAAAAATCTGATTTTTTTTTCTCACCTCTGGAACGTTTATCAGGAATTTTTGAATATAACAAGCTACAGACTACATTTTTATCAATCTATTTCTGAATTTTTTTTCAATAATCATTTTTTGTAGATACAGGAGAGAAAATAAAGTGAAGTATTTCAAAAATCTGATTTTTTTTTCTCACCTCTGGAACGTTTATCAGGAATTTTTGAATATAACAAGCTAAAGACTACACTTTTATCAATCTATTTCTGAATTTTTTTTCAATGGACATCATTATTTATAGATACAAGAGAGAAAATAAAGTAAAGTATCTTTTTTCAAAAATCTGGTTTTTATTTTTTTTCTCACCTTTGGAACGTTTGTCAGTAATTTTTGGATATAACAAGCTAAAGACTACACTTTTATCAATCTATTTCTGAATTTTTTTTCAATGGACATCATTATTTATAGATACAAGAGAGAAAATAAAGTAAAGTATCTTTTCTCAAAAATCTGATTTTTATTTTTTTCTCACCTTTGGAACGTTTTTCAGTAATTTTTGAATATAACAAGCTAAAGACTACATTTTTATCAACCTATTTCTGAATTTTTTTTCCATGGACATCATTATTTGTGGATACAAGAGAGAAAATAAAGAAAAGAATTTTTTTTCAAAAACTTGATTTTTATTTTTTTTCCCACCTTCGGAACGTTTGTCAGTAATTTATGAATATAACAAGCTAAAGACTACACTTTTATCAATCTATTTCTGATTTTTTTTCCATGGACATCATCATTTGTGGATACAGGAGAGAAAATAAAGTAAAGTATCTTTTTTCAAAAATCTGTTTTTCATTTTTTTCTAACCTTTGGAACGTTTGTCAGTAATATTTGAATATAACAAGCTAAAGACTACTCTTTTATCAATCTATTTCTGAATTTTTTTTCAATAATCATTTTTTGTAGATACAGGAGAGAAAATAAAGTGAAGTATTTCAAAAATCTGATTTTTTTTTCTCACCTTTGGAACGTTTATCAGGAATTTTTGAATATAACAAGCTAAAGACTACACTTTTATCAATCTATTTCTGAATTTTTTTTCAATGGACATCATTATTTATAGATACAAGAGAGAAAATAAAGTAAAGTATCTTTTTCCAAAAATCTGGTTTTTATTTTTTTTCTCACCTTTGGAACGTTTGTCAGTAATTTTTGGATATAACAAGCTAAAGACTACACTTTTATCAATCTATTTCTGAATTTTTTTTCAATGGACATAATTATTTGTAGATACAGGAAAGAAAATAAATTCAAGTATCTTTTTTCAAAAATCTGGTTTTTATTTCTTTTCTCACCTTTAGAACGTTTGTCAGTAATTTTTGAATATAACAAGCTAAAGACTACACTTTTATCAATCTATTTCTGAATTTTTTTTCAATGGACATCATTATTTGTGGATACAGGAGAGAAAATAAAGTAAAGAATTTTTTTTCAAAAACTTGATTTTCATTTTTTTTCCCACCTTTGGAACGTTTGTCAGTAATTTATGAATATAACAAGCTAAAGACTACATTTTTATCAACCTATTTCTGAATTTTTTTTCCATGGACATCATTATTTGTGGATACAGGAGAGAAAATAAAGAAAAGAATTTTTTTTCAAAAACTTGATTTTTATTTTTTTTCCCACCTTTGGAACGTTTATCAGGAATTTTTGAATATAACAAGCTAAAGACTACACTTTTATCAATCTATTTCTGAATTTTTTTTCAATGGACATCATTATTTATAGATACAAGAGAGAAAATAAAGTAAAGTATCTTTTTCCAAAAATCTGGTTTTTATTTTTTTTCTCACCTTTGGAACGTTTGTCAGTAATTTTTGGATATAACAAGCTAAAGACTACACTTTTATCAATCTATTTCTGAATTTTTTTTCAATGGACATAATTATTTGTAGATACAGGAAAGAAAATAAATTAAAGTATCTTTTTTCAAAAATCTGGTTTTTATTTCTTTTCTCACCTTTAGAACGTTTGTCAGTAATTTTTGAATATAACAAGCTAAAGACTACATTTTTATCAATCTATTTCTGAATTTTTTTTCAATGGACATCATTATTTGTGGATACAGGAGAGAAAATAAAGTAAAGAATTTTTTTTCAAAAACTTGATTTTTATTTTTTTTCCCACCTTTGGAACGTTTGTCAGTAATTTATGAATATAACAACAATATGAACAAGCTAAAGACTACATTTTTATCAATCTATTTCTGAATTTTTTTTCAATGGACATCATTATTTGTGGATACAGGAGAGAAAATAAAGTAAAGAATTTTTTTTCAAAAACTTGATTTTCATTTTTTTTCCCACCTTTGGAACGTTTGTCAGTAATTTATGAATATAACAAGCTAAAGACTACATTTTTATCAATCTATTTCTGAATTTTTTTTCAATGGACATCATTATTTGTAGATACAGAAGAGAAAATAAAGTAAAGTATTTTTTTTTCAAAAATCTAATTTTTATTTTTTTTTCTCACCTTTGGAACGTTTGTCTGTAATTATTGAATATAACAAGCTAAAGACTACACTTTTATCAATCTATTTCTGAATTTTTTTTCCATGGACATCATTATTTGTGGATACAGGAGAGAAAATAAAGTAAAGTGTCTTTTTTCAAAAATCTGTTTTTCATTTTTTTGTAACCTTTGGAACGTTTGTCAGTAATATTTGAATATAACAAGCTAAAGACTACTCTTTTATCAATCTATTTCTGAATTTTTTTCCAATAATCATTTTTTGTAGATACAGGAGAGAAAATAAAGTGAAGTATTTCAAAAATCTGATTTTTTTTTTCTCACCTTTGGAACGTTTATCAGGAATTTTTGAATATAACAAGCTAAAGACTACACTTTTATCAATCTATTTCTGAATTTTTTTTCCATGGACATCATTATTTGTGGATACAGGAGAGAAAATAAAGTAAAGTATCTTTTTTCAAAAATCTGTTTTTCATTTTCTTCTAACCTTTGGAACGTTTGTCAGTAATATTTGAATATAACAAGCTAAAGACTACTCTTTTATCAATCTATTTCTGAATTTTTTTTCAATAATCATTTTTTGTAGATACAGGAGAGAAAATAAAGTGAAGTTTTTCAAAAATCTGATTTTTTTTTTCTCACCTTTGGAACGTTTATCAGGAATTTTTGAATATAACAAGCTAAAGACTACACTTTTATCAAACTATTTCTGAATTTCTTTTCAATGGACATCATTATTTGTAGATACAGGAGAGAGAATAAAGTAAAGGTAATTTTCTTAAAAGTCTGATTTTTATTTTTTTCTCACCTTTGGAACGTTTTTCAGTAATTTTTGAATATAACAAGCTAAAGACTACACTTTCACCAATCTATTTCTGATTTTTTTTTCAATGGACATCATTATTTGTAGATACAGGAGAGAAAATAAAGTGAAGTATTTTTTTTCAAAAATCTGATATTTTTTTCTCATCTTTGGAACGTTTGTCAGTAATTTTTGAATATAACAAGCTAAAGACTACATTTTCATCAATCTATTTCTGAATTTTTTTTCCATGGACATCATTATCTATAGATACAGGAGAGAAAATAAAGAAAAATATCTTTTTTCAAAAATCTGATTTTTATTTTTTTCTAACCTTTGGAACGTTTTGCAGTAATTTTTGAATATAACAATCTAAAGACTACACTTTTATCAATCTATTTCTGATTTTATTTTCAATGGACATCATTATTTGTAGATACAGGAGAGACAATAAAGTGAAGTAATTTTTTTTCAAAAATCTGATTCTTTTTTCTCACCTTTGGAACGTTTGTCAGTAATTTTTGAATATAACAAGCTAAAGACTACACTTTTATCAATCTATTTCTGATTTTATTTTCAATGGACATCATTATTTGTAGATACAGGAGAGACAATAAAGTGAAGTAATTTTTTTTCAAAAATCTGATTCTTTTTTCTCACCTTTGGAACGTTTGTCAGTAATTTTTGAATATAACAAGCTAAAGACTACACTTTTATCAATCTATTTCTGATTTTATTTTCAATGGACATCATTATTTGTAGATACAGGAGAGACAATAAAGTGAAGTAATTTTTTTTCAAAAATCTGATTCTTTTTTCTCACCTTTGGAACGTTTGTCAGTAATTTTTGAATATAACAAGCTAAAGACTACATTTTTATCAATCTATTTCTGAATTTTTTTTCAATAATCATTTTTTGTAGATACAGGAGAGAAAATAAAGTGAAGTATTTCAAAAATCTGATTTTTTTTTCTCACCTCTGGAACGTTTATCAGGAATTTTTGAATATAACAAGCTAAAGACTACACTTTTATCAATCTATTTCTGAATTTTTTTTCAATGGACATCATTATTTATAGATACAAGAGAGAAAATAAAGTAAAGTATCTTTTTTCAAAAATCTGTTTTTCATTTTTTTCTAACCTTTGAAACGTTTGTCAGTAATTTTTGAATATAACAAGCTAAAGACTACACTTTTATCAATCTATTTCTGAATTTTTTTTCAATGGACATCATTATTTATAGATACAAGAGAGAAAATAAAGTAAAGTATCTTTTTTCAAAAATCTGTTTTTCATTTTTTTCTAACCTTTGGAACGTTTGTCAGTAATTTTTGAATATAACAAGCTAAAGACTACTCTTTTATCAATCTATTTCTGAATTTTTTTTCAATAATCATTTTTTGTAGATACAGGAGAGAAAATAAAGTGAAGTATTTCAAAAATCTGATTTTTTTTTCTCACCTTTGGAACGTTTATCAGGAATTTTTGAATATAACAAGCTAAAGACTACACTTTCATCAATCTATTTCTGAATTTTTTTTCAATGGACATCATTATTTATAGATACAAGAGAGAAAATAAAGTAAAGTATCTTTTTCCAAAAATCTGGTTTTTATTTTTTTTCTCACCTTTGGAACGTTTGTCAGTAATTTTTGGATATAACAAGCTAAAGACTACACTTTTATCAATCTATTTCTGAATTTTTTTCAATGGACATAATTATTTGTAGATACAGGAAAGAAAATAAAGTGAAGTATCTTTTTTCAAAAATCTGGTTTTTATTTCTTTTCTCACCTTTAGAACGTTTGTCAGTAATTTTTGAATATAACAAGCTAAAGACTACACTTTTATCAATCTATTTCTGAATTTTTTTTCAATGGACATCATTATTTATAGATACAAGAGAGAAAATAAAGTAAAGGTAATTTTCTTAAAAATCTGATTTTTATTTTTTTCTCACCTCTGGAACGTTTTTCAGTAATTTTTGAATATAACAATCTAAAGACTACACTTTTATCAATCTATTTGTGAATTTTTTTTCAATGGACATCATTATTTGTGGATACAGGAGAGAAAATAAAGTGAAGTATCTTTTTTCAAAAATCTGATTTTTATTTTTTTTCCCACCTTTGGAACGTTTGTCAGTAATTTATGAATATAACAAGCTAAAGACTACATTTTTATCAATCTATTTCTGAATTTTTTTTCAATGGACATCATTATTTGTGGATACAGGAGAGAAAATAAAGTAAAGAATTTTTTTTCAAAAACTTGATTTTTATTTTTTTTTCCCACCTTTGGAACGTTTGTCAGTAATTTATGAATATAACAAGCTAAAGACTACATTTTTATCAATCTATTTCTGAATTTTTTTTCCATGGACATCATTATTTGTGGATACAGGAGAGAAAATGGAGTAAAGAATTTTTTTTCAAAAACTTGATTTTAATTTTTTTTCCCACCTTTGGAACGTTTGTCAGTAATTTATGAATATAACAACAATATAAACAAGCTAAAGACTACATTTTTATCAATCTATTTCTGAATTTTTTTTCAATGGACATCATTATGTGTGGATACAGGAGAGAAAATAAAGTAAAGAATTTTTTTTCAAAAACTTGATTTTCATTTTTTTCCCCACCTTTGGAACGTTTGTTAGTAATTTATGAATATAACAAGCTAAAGACTACATTTTTATCAATCTATTTCTGAATTTCTTTTCAATGGACATCATTATTTGTAGATACAGGAGAGAAAATAAAGTAAAGTATCTTTTTTCAAAAATCTGTTTTTCATTTTTTTCTAACCTTTGGAACATTTGTCAGTAATATTTGAATATAACAAGCTAAAGACTACTCTTTTATCAATCTATTTCTGAATTTTTTTTCAATAATCATTTTTTGTAGATACAGGAGAGAAAATAAAGTGAAGTATTTCAAAAATCTGATTTTTTTTTTCTCACCTTTGGAACGTTTATCAGGAATTTTTGAATATAACAAGCTAAAGACTACACTTTTATCAATCTATTTCTGAATTTTTTTCCATGGACATCATTATTTGTGGATACAGGAGAGAAAATAAAGTAAAGTATCTTTTTTCAAAAATCTGTTTTTCATTTTTTTCTAACCTTTGGAACGTTTGTCAGTAATATTTGAATATAACAAGCTAAAGACTACTCTTTTATCAATCTATTTCTGAATTTTTTTTCAATAATCATGTTTTGTAGATACAGGAGAGAAAATAAAGTGAAGTATTTCAAAAATCTGATTTTTTTTTTCTCGCCTTTGGAACGTTTATCAGGAATTTTTGAATATAACAAGCTAAAGACTACACTTTTATCAAACTATTTCTGAATTTTTTTTCAATGGACATCATTATTTGCAGATACAGGAGAGAGAATAAAGTAAAGGTAATTTTCTTAAAAGTCTGATTTTTATTTTTTTCTCACCTTTGGAACGTTTTTCAGTAATTTTTGAATATAACAAGCTAAAGACTACACTTTCACCAATCTATTTCTGATTTTTTTTTCAATGGACATCATTATTTGTAGATACAGGAGAGAAAATAAAGTGAAGTATTTTTTTTCAAAAATCTGATTTTTTTTTCTCATCTTTGGAACGTTTGTCAGTAATTTTTGAATATAACAAGCTAAAGACTACATTTTCATCAATCTATTTCTGAATTTTTATTTCCATGGACATCATTATTTATAGATACAGGAGAGAAAATAAAGTAAAGTATCTTTTTTCAAAAATCTGATTTTTATTTTTTTCCCATCCTGTTTGTCGGTAATAGTCTGACAACCTTATGGGCTAAAAATTTAACAGTTTTTCGGTATTTCGGATTGGACGTTTAGGTGGCGTATTGTGAAAGCTAGATTTAACGCTTAGATAGCGCTGAATATAATATTTCACTTGGAATTAGGAAAGATATGGGATTTTTACGATAAAAAGACGATGACGTTGCAAAACAAAATATTGTGATGTTGCCAAGCTGTAGTTTTTTTCTTTACTTTACGAAAACTAGAAAAGTCAATTTGATGTTAGATTGACAATTCTTCTTTTTTATTGGTCCCTGCCTCGTAGAGCCAAAGTCAAAAATATTTATTTATAAAAATTAAAGGCTTATATTTAATATAAATATTTATTTATGAAAAACTATGGATAAGATACAAGAAGAAATAGTAACCAATCATTTTATATTCGAATTAACATTTGATTTTACATAGAAGAGGGTTAGGTATATGAAAAACATTCTATGCTGTAGAGCCTCTAGAACACTGCACGAGTTTATGGTAAAAGGAATCCAATATCCATACATCTGTAATCATCTTCATACAAATTTAAATATTGTTTCTTTATACATACATCATCTATTATATTTATTATAATAAAACTAGAATGAAAAAACTTATGAAGGTATACATTTGTATCATCACCGCTACATTATTTGGAACAAGAAGTGAATATAGATCATCTGAATGATTTTGTGATATAATGAGTCTATTTTCTACACAATCATACATTGGGAAGTTGAATTAAGATGTTCCATGGTTTCATTCGTATCTCTGTTCCATATTATGCAGTGTTAATTTTGTGTGAGGTGTTATTCACAAAAATATATAGACTTGGGAAGCTGGCTACATATAGGTGTCCTATTAGACTTTTTATATATAGCTGTGATAATCCACCAATGCAAATTGATATAATGAAATATCGAGTGAACATTTCTTTATCGACAACTAGAATACCCTGCTCAAAGTCTCCTTCTGATAATAATTTGAAGACTGTATGAAAATTACTTTAAGTCACTACCTGATTTTATATTGTATTTCTAAGTTTTACTTATGTTAATAATGAAAACAATAACTTGTTAATATACATTTTATTTTGAATATGTTAACTGGTTGGTTATTACGATACAATTATTTAATCTAAAGCCTTTTTACATAAACCAATTGCTTGTTCTGTTGATGCACCATCAGATTCTACATGATATCTATAACAATTTTCAACTATCCCTCAAATATGTTCAATTGGGTTGAACATTCAGTGGTAAGGGGGAAGTCGAAGCACTTTGTGACCATATTTTTCAGATATGTCAGCTTCATATATATACTAATGGTGGTTTATTCCTACAAAAATATTTAAGTATGCATATTTTCAAACAAAATAAGTTAGCTCAGTATTACCATAATATATTGAAAAATGTTTATATCAACTTACTGTTGTACCAAATTCAATAATTGGGTTTTGAAGAAAGTATTTTCAAACGGAATATCGGGTCCGGTGAACTTAAGGGAAACACGAATTTTTTACTAATTTTGTATCAACCAGTTCTGTATATCAACCTTTTTTTTTGGTAGTTGTTGCTGGTACTTTATTTATCACCTTACTGTGATAACTTGCATTATCCATTACAATTGTGGCAGGCTCTTCCAAGTTCACCCAATTCACTGACTCCATACATTTTGTATAAACATTTCGGAAAGCATTGTGGTCAAAGTTACCAATTTCAACAGTAGGTTTTTTGCATTGTCTCTTTTTAGGTGGGCCTTTATGCTGTTCACCTCTATTATGCTTGGCGGCAATACGGTTAACAGTAGTAAGGCTAAGTTGTAATGCTTCTGCAAATCTCTATAACATAATTATTACAATTTATGAAAGAATAATATATCAAGTTTAATCAACCTTTACATTAAAATATGTAACAATAATATCAATAATCATGACAACAAATAACTAATACTATTACTTACGTCTCTTACAGCAGTTAGCGCACCCGTTTCGGCATTCTCGTTCAAAATAGCTTAACAAAGATGTTACCATCTCTTGACATTTACTGTTCAGGTGCTTCGGCATTTTATTAACTACACACTGCATATTTGCCTAAATAATTAGTTATGGAAATAACTGTTTTTTTAATCTCAAAGAAACAATGAATTCAAAAGCACCAAAAATACTTGTAAATATTAGACGATGATCAAATGTCAATAAACGTCAAAACAAACTGGGGAATTTTACCAGTTTATCTGACAACGTCTTGAAGTTTTGCCAACCCGTTAGCTGTAAATAGCACTGGCTGTTAAGGATAAATTGCATTTACGGTTGGTAAATTATTATTTATTCTGATATGCAGGAAAGTAACCAGATGTGACGTCATCGTCTTTTTATCGTAAAAATCCTTTACCTATTTATTTTAAGTGATTATGTTTTTAAACGCTAGATGTAACTGACGACAATCTGTATTAATTGTGAATCTATTTTCGAAATAAATCTACCTGTTTTTGAAGGTCATTTATAATAACCATACCACCCTTAGGTAAAGGGTGAAAAGGTTTTATAGTTATCTCGCATTTATCAAGTATTTAATTCTTGTTGTAGTTGCCTGGATTGGTATTTTGAAGAATTGTTGTTATTTTGATTATTATACGTAAAAAGTGGTTGGATGGAATAGAATACAGTTTATCAAATAAATATGCTAATAATGGATGGTTCTGAATTATTTTTTCGTTAGTTGCAGTCACAAAGATGATATACGAACAGAGCCTACATTTTTCCAAAATAGTTCACAGACAATTAAATGCTATAAAATAAACTCACTTTTTTTGGACAGTCTTAATAATTACTATTTTTTGAAGAAAAACTTTCGCATATTATTATTTTTCAGTAGAGATATACCTAGGTAGGTAGCGAACGGAAAGTAAAATACTACGATTAACTATGATACAATATGATTGAATCAAAAGAAAAACAAATAGCACGTGGACGTTAATCCGATATACAGGGTGTTTTCAAATGACTTTTACAACGTATACATATGTGGAAAACTCTCGAAAAATTGGACAAAATGGATTAGTTCATTTACTTTTCGAAATACGGGGTGTTGAAGTTATGAAAATTCAAATGTTTTCATTTGATAACTTTAAAATGGATGAAATAAATTGATTTGACATTTGGCAAGTTGTTTTTAAATGTAATAAGGCATTTTTTATAAAAAAAAACATTCGTCAATTTTTGATCCAGTGGTGTACATTTGGAAGAATATGTCACTTTTCTCCGTCCTTTTTTCACTGACATTTGTGGCTATTTTCAATCAATTTTATATTCCTTATTTTTTCCACGTAAAAAACATAACCTTCACATATAAAAAAATTAGTAGTTATCAAGATATTTAATGTTTGCATGAAGTTTGCAACATCATTTTCAATAATAAAAGCACAATTTTGGACAAATATTCTCGAGAGTCTTCTCACAATGTTCAAGATGCATTAATTGCTGCTTCACAAATTGGTTTCTGATACATATTTTAGTAGTTTAATAGTTATTTATGCAACAAGTGCAAAAAGTGAGTGTTTTTTGCACGCGACGTGAAATTGTCCAACGAGGTCTTTAGGCCGAGTTGGACAACACGTCAAGTGCAAAAAACACGTTTTGCAAGAGTTGCATACAATATTTTTTCTAAATTCATGCAAAAACTGGAAAATTAGAATATAAATATGTTAAGAACCTAATCTACCCTAATTAAAAGAGTCCCGTTCTTCTTTTTTTGTATCTTTATGGCCTCCACCTTGTCAGTACTCAATCATAGCTGTTTTTCGCCTTGACCATTTAAATTTTAAATAATTAAAGATTTTCGCAAAAATTGTAACTCGTTGAGACTAAGTAGTAAGATATACATATGTTATTGTTGTATTAAAGCAGGATCAGATACTCGCTATGGATTTTTATTTAATTTAAATGTTTATGTTTGTCATTAATCATAACAAAACTGACACAAGAATGACAGATGAGTGCAATAAAATATTTTATTGCACTAGTGCAATAAAGTACCACTTTTTGCATTAAATGTGGTTCACAAAAGTGTTGTTTTTTGCATGAATGTAGAAAAAGATTATTAAAAAAAGATATTTTTTATTTTATTATCAATAAATTAGGTTTCAGACTTCATGAAAACATTAAATATCTTGAAAACTACACATTTTTTGATGTGCAAAGGTTATGTGTTTTTTGCATGAAAAAAAATAAGGAATACAAAATTAATAGAGGCCACCGATATGTTGTGTAGGTATTCAGCTAATAGGTAAGTCAATTTAAATTTCAAGATATACGGTTCATATATCATTATTTTAATAAAGCAATATAGATGTCTCTACAAAATCACGTGAAATCAATTAAAACAGTTTAAAAGCTCATAAGAAGACTAAATAATGCACAAATTCACTTCAATATGCTGTAGAACAAAAGTTAGGTCGAAATTAGACTATTTTCCATTCTATTTCAGTCAGATCTCTACCAAATCGCGTTAAATCATTGAAAAGAGTTTAAAAGCACATGAGAATACTGAATTATCCACAATTACACTTCAATATGTTGTAGAACAAAAGTTAGGTTGAAATTAGACTATTTTCCATTCGATTTCAGTCAGATCTCTACCAAATCGCGTGAAATCGTTGAAAACTGTTTAAAAGCACATGAGAATACTAAATAATGCACAAATACACTTCAATATGCTGTAGAACAAAAGTTAGGTCGAAATTAGACTATTTTCCATTCAATTTCAGTCAGATATCAACCAAATCGCGTGAAATCGTTAAAAACAGTTTAAAAGCACATGAGAATTCTAAATAATGCACAAATACACTCCAATATGCTGTAGAACAAAAGTTAGCTCGAAATTAGACTATTTTCCATTCTATTTCAGTCGGATATCAACCAAATCGCGTGAAATCGTTTAAAACAGTTTAAAAGCACATAAGAAGACTAAATAATGCACAATTACACTTCAAACTACTGGAGAACAGAAGTTAGCTCGAAAAAGGACTATTTTACATTCTATTTCAGTCGGATATCAACCAGTTCGCGTGAAATCGTTAAAAACAGTTTAAAAGCACATGAGAATACTAAATAATGCACAAATACAGTCCAATATGCTGTAGAACAAGAGTTAGCTCGAGATTAGACTATTTTCCATTCGATTTCAGTTAGATCTCTACCAAATCACGTGAAATCAATTAAAACAGTTTAAAAGCTCATAAGAAAACTAAATCATGCACAAATTCACTTCAATATGCTGTAGAACAAAAGTTAGGTCGAAATTAGACTATTTTCCATTCTATTTCAGTCAGATCTCTACCAAATCGCGTTAAATCGTTTAAAACAGTTTAAAAGCACATAAGAAGACTAAATAATGCACAAATTCACTTCAATATGCTGTAGAACAAAAGTTAGGTCGAAATTAGACTATTTTCCATTCTATTTCAGTCAGATCTCTACCAAATCGCGTTAAATAATTGAAAACAGTTTAAAAGCACATTAGAATACTGAATTATGCACAATTACACTTCAATATGCTGTAGAACAAAAGTTAGGTCGAAATTAAACTATTTTCCATTCGATTTCAGTCAGATCTCTACCAAATCACGTGAAATCAATTAAAACAGTTTAAAAGCTCATAAGAAGACTAAATAATGCACAATTACACTTCAATATGCTTAGAACAAAAGTTAGGTCGAAATTAGACTATTTTCCATTCGATTTCAGTCAGATCTCTACCAAATCGCGTTAAATCATTGAAAACAGTTCAAAAGCACATGAGAATACTGAATTATGCACAATTACACTTCAATATGCTGTAGAACAAAAGTTAGGTCGAAATTAGACTATTTTCTATTCGATTTCAGTCAGATCTCTACCAAATCACGTGAAATCAATTAAAACAGTTTAAAAGCACATAAGAAGACGAAATAATGCAAAATTACACTTCAAACTACTGTAGAACAAAAGATGGCTCGAAATTAGACTATTTTCCATTCGATTTCAGTTAGATCTCTACAAAATCACGTGAAATCAATTAAAACAGTTTAAAAGCTCATAAGAAGACTAAATAATGCACAAATTCACTTCAATATGCTGTAGAACAAAAGTTAGGTCGAAATTAGACTATTTTCCATTCTATTTCAGTCAGATCTCTACCAAATCGCGTTAAATCATTGAAAACAATTTAAAAGCACATGAGAATACTGAATTATGCACAATTACACTTCAATATGTTGTAGAACAAAAGTTAGGTCGAAATTAGACTATTTTCCATTCGATTTCAGTCAGATCTCTACCAAATCGCGTGAAATCGTTAAAAACAGTTTGAAAGCACATGAGAATACTAAATAATGCACAAATACACTCCAATATGCTGTAGAACAGAAGTTAGCTCGGGATTAGACTATTTTCCATTCGATTTCAGTTAGATCTCTACCAAATCACGTGAAATCAATTAAAACAGTTTAAAAGCTCATAAGAAGACTAAATAATGCACAAATTCACTTCAATATGCTGTAGAACAAAAGTTAGGTCGAAATTAGACTATTTTCCATTCTATTTCAGTCAGATCTCTACCAAATCGCGTTAAATCATTGAAAACAGTTTAAAAGCACAAGAGAATACTGAATTATGCACAATTACACTTCAATATGCTGTAGAACAAAACTCAGCTAAGAAATTAGACTATTTTGCATTCGATTTCAGTCAGATATCAACCAAATCG
Organism: Galerucella nymphaeae; assembly: GCA_963978555.1. Lineage (NCBI taxonomy): Eukaryota > Metazoa > Arthropoda > Insecta > Coleoptera > Chrysomelidae > Galerucella > Galerucella nymphaeae. The sequence continues at coordinate 32,156,863 of OZ021704.1, read as the reverse complement.
CGTGAAATCGTTAAAAACAATTCAAAAGCACATGAGAATACTAAATAATGCACAAATACACTTCAATATGCTGTAGAACAAAAGTTAGGTCAAAATTAGACTATTTTCCATTCGATTTCAGTCAGATCTCTACCAAATCGCGTGAAATCATTGAAAACTGTTTAAAAGCACATGAGAATACTAAATAATGCACAAATACACTTCAATATGCTGTAGAACAAAAGTTAGGTCGAAATTAGACTATTTTCCATTCGATTTCAGTTAGATCTCTACCAAATCACGTGAAATCAATTAAAACAGTTTAAAAGCTCATAAGAAGACTAAATAATGCACAATTACACTTCAATATGCTTAGAACAAAAGTTAGGTCGAAATTAGACTATTTTCCATTCGATTTCAGTCAGATCTCTACCAAATCGCGTTAAATCATTGAAAACAGTTCAAAAGCACATGAGAATACTGAATTATGCACAATTACACTTCAATATGCTGTAGAACAAAAGTTAGGTCGAAATTAGACTATTTTCTATTCGATTTCAGTCAGATCTCTACCAAATCACGTGAAATCAATTAAAACAGTTTAAAAGCACATAAGAAAACGAAATAATGCACAATTACACTTCAAACTACTGTAGAACAAAAGATAGCTCGAAATTAGACTATTTTCCATTCGATTTCAGTTAGATCTCTACAAAATCACGTGAAATCAATATAAACAGTTTAAAAGCACATGAGAATTCTAAATAATGCACAAATACACTCCAATATGCTGTAGAACAAAAGTTAGCTCGAAATTAGACTATTTTCCATTCTATTTCAGTCAGATATCAACCAAATCGCGTGAAATCGTTTAAAACAGTTTAAAAGCACATAAGAAGACTAAATAATGCACAATTACACTTCAAACTACTGGAGAACAGAAGTTAGCTCGAAATTGGACTATTTTACATTCTATTTCAGTCGGATATCAACCAGTTCGCGTGAAATCGTTAAAAACAGTTTAAAAGCACATGAGAATACTAAATAATGCACAAATACACTCCAATATGCTGTAGAACAAGAGTTAGCTCGAGATTAGACTATTTTCCATTCGATTTCAGTTAGATCTCTACCAAATCACGTGAAATCAATTAAAACAGTTTAAAAGCTCATAAGAAGACTAAATAATGCACAAATTCACTTTAATATGCTGTAGAACAAAAGTTAGGTCGAAATTAGACTATTTTCCATTCCATTTCAGTCAGATCTCTACCAAATCGCGTTAAATCATTGAAAACAGTTTAAAAGCACATGAGAATACTGAATTATGCACAATTACACTTCAATATGCTGTAGAACAAAAGTTAGGTCGAAATTAGACTATTTTCCATTCGATTTCAGTCAGATCTCTACCAAATCGCGTTAAATCATTGAAAACAGTTCAAAAGCACATGAGAATACTGAATTATGCACAATTACACTTCAATATGCTGTAGAACAAAAGTTAGGTCGAAATTAGACTATTTTCTATTCGATTTCAGTCAGATCTCTACCAAATCACGTGAAATCAACTAAAACATTTTAAAAGCACATAAGAAGACGAAATAATGCACAATTACACTTCAAACTACTGTAGAACAAAAGTTAGCTCGAAATTGGACTATTTTCCATTCTATTTCAGTCAGATATCAACCAATTCGCGTGAAATCGTTAAAAACAGTTTGAAAGCACATGAGAATACTAAATAATGCACAAATACACTCCAATATGCTGTAGAACAAAAGTTAGCTCGAAATTAGACTATTTTCCATTCTATTTCAGTCAGATATCAACCAAATCGTGTGAAATCGTTAAAAACAGTTTAAAAGCACATAAGAAGACTAAATAATGCACAATTACACTTCAAACTACTGGAGAACAAAAGTTAGCTCGAAATTGGACTATTTTCCATTCTATTTCAGTCAGATATCAACCAATTCGCGTGAAATCGTTAAAAACAGTTTGAGAGCACATGAGAATACTGAATAATGCACAAATACACTCCAATATGCTGTAGAACAGGAGTTAGCTCGGGATTAGACTATTTTCCATTCGATTTCAGTTAGATCTCTACCAAATCACGTGAAATCAATTAAAACAGTTTAAAAGCTCATAAGAAGACTGAATAATGCACAAATTCACTTCAATATGCTGTAGAACAAAAGTTAGGTCGAAATTAGACTATTTTCCATTCTATTTCAGTCAGATCTCTACCAAATCGCGTTAAATCATTGAAAACAGTTTAAAAGCACATGAGAATACTGAATTATGCACAATTACACTTTAATATGCTGTAGAACAAAACTTAGCTAAGAAATTGGACTATTTTGCATTCGATTCCAGTCAGATATCAACCAAATCGCGTGAAATCGTTAAAAACAATTTAAAAGCACATGAGAATACTAAATAATGCACAAATACACTTCAATATGCTGTAGAACAAAAGTTAGGTCAAAATTAGACTATTTTCCATTCGATTTCAGTCAGATCTCTACCAAATCGCGTGAAATCATTGAAAACTGTTTAAAAGCACATGAGAATACTAAATAATGCACAAATACACTTCAATATGCTGTAGAACAAAAGTTAGGTCGAAATTAGACTATTTTCCATTCGATTTCAGTCAGATATCAACCAAATCGCGTGAAATCGTTGAAAACTGTTTAAAAGCACATGAGAATACTAAATAATGCACAAATACACTCCAACATGCTGTAGAACAAAAGTTAGGTCAAAATTAGACTATTTTCCATTCGATTTCAGTCAGATCTCTACCAAATCGCGTGAAATCATTGAAAACTGTTTAAAAGCACATGAGAATACTAAATAATGCACAAATACACTTCAATATGCTGTAGAACAAAAGTTAGGTCGAAATTAGACTATTTTCCATTCGATTTCAGTCAGATATCAACCAAATCGCGTGAAATCGTTGAAAACTGTTTAAAAGCACATGAGAATACTAAATAATGCACAAATACACTCCAACATGCTGTAGAACAAAAGTTAGCTCGAAATTAGACTATTTTCCATTCGATTTCAGTCATATCTCTACCAAATCTCGTGAAATCGTTGAAAGCTGTTTAAAAGCACATGAGAATACTAAATAATGCACAAATACACTCCAACATGCTGTAGAACAAAAGTTAGCTCGAAATTAGACTATTTTCCATTCGATTTCAGTCATATCTCTACCAAATCTCGTGAAATCGTTGAAAGCTGTTTAAAAGCACATGAGAATACTAAATAATGCACAAATACACTTCAATATGATGTAGAACAAAAGTTAGGTCGAAATTAGACTATTTTCCAACCTATTTCAGTCAGATATTAACCAAATCGCGTGAAATCGTTTAAAACAGTTTAAAAGCACATAAGAAGACTAAATAATGCACAATTACACTCCAAACTACTGTAGAACAAAAGTTTGCTAAGAAATTGGACTATTTTCCATTCGATTTCAGTCAGATATCAACCAAATCGCGTGAAATCGTTGAAAACTGTTTAAAAGCACATGAGAATACTAAATAATGCACAAATACACTCCAACATGCTGTAGAACAAAAGTTAGGTCAAAATTAGACTATTTTCCATTCGATTTCAGTCAGATCTCTACCAAATCGCGTGAAATCATTGAAAACTGTTTAAAAGCACATGAGAATACTAAATAATGCACAAATACACTTCAATATGCTGTAGAACAAAAGTTAGGTCGAAATTAGACTATTTTCCATTCGATTTCAGTCAGATATCAACCAAATCGCGTGAAATCGTTGAAAACTGTTTAAAAGCACATGAGAATACTAAATAATGCACAAATACACTCCAACATGCTGTAGAACAAAAGTTAGCTCGAAATTAGACTATTTTCCATTCGATTTCAGTCATATCTCTACCAAATCTCGTGAAATCGTTGAAAGCTGTTTAAAAGCACATGAGAATACTAAATAATGCACAAATACACTTCAATATGCTGTAGAACAAAAGTTAGGTCGAAATTAGACTATTTTCCAACCTATTTCAGTCAGATATTAACCAAATCGCGTGAAATCGTTTAAAACAGTTTAAAAGCACATAAGAAGACTAAATAATGCACAATTACACTCCAAACTACTGTAGAACAAAAGTTTGCTAAGAAATTGGACTATTTTGCATTCGATTTCAGTCAGATATCAACCAATTCGCGTGAAATCGTTAAAAACATCTTAAAAGCACATGAGAATACTAAATAATGCACAAATACACTCCAATATGCTGTAGAACAAGAGTTAGCTCGAGATTAGACTATTTTCCATTCGATTTCAGTTAGATCTCTACCAAATCACGTGAAATCAATTAAAACAGTTTAAAAGCTCATAAGAAGACTAAATAATGCACAAATTCACTACAATATGCTGTAGAACGAAAGTTAGGTCGAAATTAGACTATTTTCCATTCTATTTCAGTCAGATCTCTACCAAATCGCGTTAAATCATTGAAAAGAGTTTTTCCTACGACCACATAGGAAAGTGACATATATCGCACTGTCTATCTCTATGGAAAGTGGTCTTTATTCGTACGCGTACGGAAAAAAATCTTATCCGTACGTGTGCGGATAAAAAAGCTGTCAACTGTCAAATTGAATGTTGAAATGCTAGTCTTTTTACTCCTCAAATTAATATGTATATGTGAAATGCTTATTTCCTAAGTTGATTTGTCCATATAATAATATAATATAATTTATTTATTTCATTTAAAATTAAAAAAAAAAATTTTAAAAAATACCGAAGCCCGGACTCGAACCACCCTACTGTTTGTCAAAAATCGAGTTCACGGATGCGTAGACCGCTCTGCCATCCCACTGTTGTAGTTCATAGTTCTTGTCCAAGATACTAATAAGCGCTGAGGAAATATACACACACAAAATAAAAAGTGCTTATATCGACATTTATTGGACTTTCATGTTATTGAAACAATAAATATCCGTTTTCAATTATTTGAACAATGAATCCTTAAAATAGCTAGTTAATACTTTCAATCTCCTACAGGTAGGCAACAAGTGTGGTGCTAATAATAATTTTACTTTTAATTTTCACAGCAAATAAATAACTAATTTTGAACCGCAATATTTATGTAAAACTATTTCCAATCATCTGTTTGTTGTAAGTTGTTGAAATAAATGTTCGTAATATTTTATATTTTGTGTACCAATATTAATTCTAACTTTTTTATAAAGGTACTGGGCCACTTTCAAAGGTAAGTAATCAAAACCATATAAAGTATTTACAAATACACATATGTAACACCTCTCACATCTACATAAAAACGCAAGATTATACATGCCTAATTCGGTAAAAGTATATCGCGTGGTCGTAGGAAAAATAGTGTACATAACTTGTGCGAAAGTGATTTTTCACACTCGTGGGATTGTCTCACTCGGCTGCGCTCGTGAGACAATACTTCCCACTCGTGTGAAAAATGTCACTTTCCGCACACGTTACGTAATATACTATAAAAGCACATGAGAATACTGAATTATCCACAATTACACTTCAATATGTTGTAGAACAAAAGTTAGGTTGAAATTAGACTATTTTTCATTCGATTTCAGTCATATCTCTACCAAATCGCGTGAAATCGTTGAAAGCTGTTTAAAAGCACATGAGAATACTAAATAATGCACAAATACACTTCAATATGCTGTAGAACAAAAGTTAGGTCGAAATTAGACTATTTTCCATCCGATTTCAGTTAGATCTCTACCAAATCACGTGAAATCAATTAAAACAGTTTAAAAGCTCATAAGAAGACTAAATAATGCACAAATACACTTCAATATGCTGTAGAACAAAAGTGAGGTCGAAATTAGACTATTTTCCATTCTATTTCAGTCAGATCTCTACCAAATCGCGTTAAATCATTGAAAACAGTTTAAAAGCACATGAGAATACTGAATTATGCACAATTACACTTCAATATGCTGTAGAACAAAACTTAGCTAAGGAATTGGACTATTTTGCATTCGATTCCAGTCAGATATCAACCAAATCGTGTGAAATCGTTAAAAACAGTTTAAAAGCACAGGAGAATACTAAATAATGCACAAATACACTCCAATATGCTGTAGAACAAAAGTTAGCTCGAAATTAGACTATTTTCCATCCTATTTCAGTCAGATATCAACCAAATCGCGTGAAATCGTTTAAAACAGTTTAAAAGCACATAAGAAGACTAAATAATGCACAATTACACTTCAAACTACTGGAGAACAAAAGTTAGCTCGAAATTGGACTATTTTCTATTCTATTTCAGTCAGATATCAACCAAATCGCGTGAAATCGTTTAGAACAGTTTAAAAGCACATAAGAAGACTAAATAATGCACCATTACACTTCAAACTACTGGAGAACAAAAGTTAGCTCGAAATTGGACTATTTTCCATTCTATTTCAGTCAGATATCAACCAATTCGCGTGAAATCGTTAAAAACAGTTTGAGAGCACATGAGAATACTGAATAATGCACAAATACACTCCAATATGCTGTAGAACAGGAGTTAGCTCGGGATTAGACTATTTTCCATTCGATTTCAGTTAGATCTCTACCAAATCACGTGAAATCAATTAAAACAGTTTAAAAGCTCATAAGAAGACTGAATTATGCACAAATTCACTTCAATATGCTGTAGAACAAAAGTTAGGTCGAAATTAGACTATTTTCCATTCTATTTCAGTCAGATCTCTACCAAATCGCGTTAAATTATTGAAAACAGTTTAAAAGCACATGAGAATACTGAATTATGCACAATTACACTTCAATATGCTGTAGAACAAAACTTAGCTAAGAAATTGGACTATTTTGCATTCGATTCCAGTCAGATATCAACCAAATCGCGTGAAATCGTTAAAAACAATTTAAAAGCACATGAGAATACTAAATAATGCACAAATACACTTCAATATGCTGTAGAACAAAAGTTAGGTCAAAATTAGACTATTTTCCATTCGATTTCAGTCAGATCTCTACCAAATCGCGTGAAATCATTGAAAACTGTTTAAAAGCACATGAGAATACTAAATAATGCACAAATACACTTCAATATGCTGTAGAACAAAAGTTAGGTCGAAATTAGACTATTTTCCATTCGATTTCAGTCAGATATCAACCAAATCGCGTGAAATCGTTGAAAACTGTTTAAAAGCACATGAGAATACTAAATAATGCACAAATACACTCCAACATGCTGTAGAACAAAAGTTAGCTCGAAATTAGACTATTTTCCATTCGATTTCAGTCATATCTCTACCAAATCGCGTGAAATCGTTGAAAGCTGTTTAAAAGCACATGAGAATACTAAATAATGCACAAATACACTTCAATATGCTGTAGAACAAAAGTTAGGTCGAAATTAGACTATTTTCCAACCTATTTCAGTCAGATATTAACCAAATCGCGTGAAATCGTTTAAAACAGTTTAAAAGCACATAAGAAGACTAAATAATGTACAATTACACTCCAAACTACTGTAGAACAAAAGTTTGCTAAGAAATTGGACTATTTTGCATTCGATTTCAGTCAGATATCAACCAATTCGCGTGAAATCGTTAAAAACATCTTAAAAGCACATGAGAATACTAAATAATGCACAAATACACTCCAATATGCTGTAGAACAAGAGTTAGCTCGAGATTAGACTATTTTCCATTCGATTTCAGTTAGATCTCTACCAAATCACGTGAAATCAATTAAAACAGTTTAAAAGCTCATAAGAAGACTAAATAATGCACAAATTCACTACAATATGCTGTAGAACGAAAGTTAGGTCGAAATTAGACTATTTTCCATTCTATTTCAGTCAGATCTCTACCAAATCGCGTTAAATCATTGAAAAGAGTTTAAAAGCACATGAGAATACTGAATTATCCACAATTACACTTCAATATGTTGTAGAACAAAAGTTAGGTTGAAATTAGACTATTTTCCATTCGATTTCAGTCAGATCTCTACCAAATCGCGTGAAATCATTGAAAACTGTTTAAAAGCACATGAGAATACTAAATAATGCACAAATACACTTCAATATGCTGTAGAACAAAAGTTAGGTCGAAATTAGACTATTTTCCATTCGATTTCAGTCAGATATCAACCAAATCGCGTGAAATCGTTGAAAACTGTTTAAAAGCACATGAGAATACTAAATAATGCACAAATACACTCCAACATGCTGTAGAACAAAAGTTAGCTCGAAATTAGACTATTTTCCATTCGATTTCAGTCATATCTCTACCAAATCGCGTGAAATCGTTGAAAGCTGTTTAAAAGCACATGAGAATACTAAATAATGCACAAATACACTTCAATATGCTGTAGAACAAAAGTTTGCTAAGAAATTGGACTATTTTGCATTCGATTTCAGTCAGATATCAACCAATTCGCGTGAAATCGTTAAAAACATTTTAAAAGCACATGAGAATACTAAATAATGCACAAATACGCTGTAGAACAAGAGTTAGCTCGAGATTATCTCTCTCCAAAATCGGGTAGAGCTGAAAAAATACAAGGCAAAGGCACAACTTGTAATCAAACAATCTAAGAAAAAATCATGGCAGGTTTACGTTTCTGGGATAAACTCCTCCACTCCAATAAGTCAAGTATGGGCTAAAATAAGAAAAATGAATGGACTCCAGTCAAAAAGCAACATTCGTAGCATTAAACACAATGACCATTACTACTCATCTGCAATAGATATAGCCAATATTTTGGGCCAAACCTATCAAGAACATTCATCAACTTCAAACTTCACACGTGACTTTCTTACTTTTAAAGCCCAAATAGAACAAACTCCCATCAGTTTTGAAGATACACTTGATAATCCATTAAATCTACCTATCACCATAGAAGAACTTGATAGCTCTTTAGACAAAATGAAAAATTCGAGTCCAGGTCCAGACAATATTCCAGTTATATTTCTCAAGTATCTCCCACCATCTGCAAAATGGCATTTATTGAAACTGTTCAATAAAATATGGGAAGACAAAGTCTTTCCTTCCCTATGGTCTGAAGCTATCACTCTACCTTTTTTGAAAAGTAAAAAACCCAAACAAGAAGCTAACTCGTACAGACCAATATCTCTAACTTGCTCAATGGGAAAATTACTAGAGAAAATTGTCAATCAAAGACTCATGTGGTATCTAGAAACTAATAATCTCCTAATTAAAGAACAAACTGGATTTAGACCAAACTGCTCAACTCTAGACAATATTGTTGATTTGGAAAGTGAGATCAATGAGGCCTTTGCTACCAAACAGATATGCGTGGCCATATTCTTCGATATATCAAAAGCATTTGATACCTGCTGGACTCGAAACATCTTGATGCAACTGCAAAGATGGAATATCTCCGGAAATTGCCTAGCTTATATAAACAACTTTCTTGCCAATAGAACATTCAAAGTTCGGGTTGATGACAAACTATCAGATACCTATCGTCAAGCAAATGGAACCCCACAAGGCTCAGTTATCAGTCCTACCTTATTTTTGATTGCAATCAACAACATTCTTGATAATTTGAAAAAACCACTGAAAGCGAGAATTTTCGCAGATGACCTAGTGATATACATAAAGGGCAAAAATATGAAGACAATATCACCACTTATGCAACAATTTATCTCAAACTTGGAAATATGGTCACGTCAATCCGGCTTCAATTTTTCTGTCGCGAAAACAACAGGTGTAGTTTTTAACAGGAAACGTTCATACAATACTCCAAAACTTAAGCTTTACAACCAAAATATCAACTTTAAATCATCAGCAAAATTTCTAGGCATGATCTTCGATCACAAGCTCACCTGGAAAGATCACATAGAGAAGTTGGTCCAAACATGTACGAAGCGTCTTAATTTGATGAAAAGCTTAGGAAATATAAACTGGGGATCAGACCAAGCAACGCTACTGCTTATATACAAAACGCTAATCAGATCAAAAATAGATTACGGCTCCATAGCTTATGCATCTGCCAGAGAATCTGTACTTCGCAAACTTGATGTTATCCACAACACAGCATTGAGAATTGCTTTAGGCTCGTTTAGAACATCCCCTAACACCAGTATCCATAGTCTTCTAGGCGAACCACCGTTAAGCTACAGACGTTCTATACTGAGCTTGAATTATGCGGTTGCTATATCCTCCAATGTCGAAAAACCAGTTCACAATAACACATTCAACAATAAATACAAAGACCTTTTTGATAAAAAACCGCATCTATCTAAGCCGTTTTTTGTTCGAGTTAGAGACTTTTTTCAAAAATTCAATTTGGAGCTCCCAACAACGTTTCCATCTACAGTCGATCATCCAGCTCCTTGGACAATCCCCATTCCGCACTGCCATACTAACCTGACAAGACTTGATAGGGATATAAATCGCTTTGAAATCGTCTCAGAACTCAACAAAACACTGCATGATTACAGTGATTTTAATTTAGTCTACACGGATGCTTCGAAATCACAGGCTGGAGTGGGTGCTGCGATAGTGACTCCAACCGAATATTACAGCATAAAATTATCCCCTCTCACTAGCATATTTACGGCAGAACTATATGCTATCTTCCACGCTCTCAAATTAATGACTTCTTTTCCAAATCCCAAAACCCTAATTTTAACTGATTCCTTAAGTAGTATATATTCCTTGAAACATATTTATCCTAAGCACCTAATATTACAATCAATTAAGTCACAGCTTCATAAAATCCAAAACGACAAAAAATCAGTCGACTTCATATGGATTCCTGCTCACATTGGTATCAGAGGCAACGAAGAAGCGGATTTACGTGCGCGTAATGCGATAGATAGTGTTAATGCCGAACTTATACAGGAGTGCGTGACGAGTGACTTGAAAATGCTTATTCGGGAAAAAGTTCGCAACAACTGGCAACAATTCTGGCAGCGATCGCAAGATAAACTTCGCGAAGTTAAGCCAACAGTGACATTGTGGAAGCATCCAATCACTACGCGCAAAGTACAAGTGATTCTCAATAGACTTAGGATAGGACATTGCAATTTTACTCATTCTTATCTTTTCACTAAAGACAGTGTCCCCCTTTGTAATGTATGTCAAGAACATTTAACAGTGAAACATGTCCTGATTAATTGCACCAAGTATGACACACACCGGCTAAAACATAGGCTACCTACAAACTTAAACTTACTCTTAGGTGAAAACTGCCCAGTTGACAAGCTGATGGAGTTCTTAAAGGACATTAATCTACTGAACAAAATTTAATAATATATTATACATTGTTATACACCGCTAATCACCTTGAGTGGAAGCGGATTAGTTTGAATAAAAAAAAAAAAAAAAAAAAAAAAAAAAAAAATATAGATGTTTGAAATGATAGAAAACATGCAACAAGTATACATTGACTGTCATTCTTGTCAGAAAAAACCACTTTTTGTTGGCCACACTGACCTTAAACTGAACTCCTCTATTGAAAATAGCTACAAATACCAGTAGCGTGAAAAATGGGAGGAGAAAAGTGACATATTTTTCCAAATGTACACCACTGGATCAAGAATTGACAAATGTTTTTTTTATAAAAATATGCCTTTTCACATTATTTAAAAACAACCTACCAAATGTAAAATCAATTTATTCATCCATTTTAAAGTTATCGAATTAAAACATTCAATTTTTCAATACTTCAACACCCTGTTTTTCAAAAAGTAAATGAGCTTATATCATTTTGTCCGATTTTACTAAAGATATATACATGCAAACGTTGTGTGTCATTTGAAAACACCCTGTATATAACAATAACACAGTATCGTATCTTTTTTAAAAGAAAGATTGTTTAATAACATTTTGCAATTAGATTTGTTCTTGTAAAATTCAGTTATTTTTTGTCAAAAAATAAATTTAATTTATGATTTGGTATCTAAATTTTATCTAATACGGATCTGTTACCTTTATTATAAATCCGAAACTGAGTCCAGAAATTATTTTGAAATATACTTATCTATACTCGTAAAATTTTGTTTGGTTGGGTTAGTTACCTACCTAGGTAAAAATTTTTATTCAACTTTGATAAGTAAAAATGTATTTTGTTATGTTTATTTTGAGGGTTATTAAGATTTTATCATAGAGCCACCTATTGGTCAATAGCATCTCGTGTACACAAGTTTCTGGAAGTTTCAAATTTTACCGTAATTTAACTTAAGCCGCCACCTCTCAATATGTATGCATCTCTTTTTTTAGGGTCTCTGTTATACTCATGAGGTTGACAGACTATTTCTTTATATTAGACAATGGTAATATAAAAGGCTAAATACTACTGGTTTACCAATCTATTTCTGATTTTCTTTGCAACGAACATCATTATTTGTAAATACAGAAGAGAAACATTTTTTGCTGTTAATATATTGGGTTTTATAGGTGAAAACACAATTTGTTTCATATATAATATCATTGATTTGATACTTAAATAAAATAAGTGCTTCAATATAAGTCTTCCTAATTGTTAGAATTCGATTCCCCCCGTATAGTTCACTACTGATCATCAGTTGACTATTATAACCCAACACATCTGTGCGATGTTGCCGGTTCAGTCAATTGTCGCAGTTCTGCGTTTGGAGCTAGCTTCTCACTCGTTTTTTAACTCTAAATCCATTCTTGGTTATTCAAATAATCTAGGTATAAAAAAGTTGGTTTTTGAATGCTTTGCATGGAAGTATTTTTTGTAAAGTGTGGTATGAATATAAACCAAGGTGGAAAGAACACAATTTGTGATATCACTCAACAGTCTTTGTTGCTATTGTTATTTTGCAACTTTTAAAATGTTTCATTAACCCACACACATTTTTTTCTATCTTTGATTCATACAAATCTATATCATGCATAATCTTATTCCAAATAGAAATGAATCAATGTATAATCAATGAACTAATTTAATTTGAAAAATGAACTGGAAAATAATTCCTAGTTGAAATTGTAAGCAATTTAAACATATGCAAACATAGTATATACTTTTTTTAATGATTTAAAACCATTTTTTACTTGGATAGTTTTGCATCTGAAGAAGTTGCTGTGAGAAGAGTAACAGAGATCATCAAAATTCATAATTATGGAGGTTTCAATATGAGATGATGGCTTAGCAATTCACCTAAAGTGATGAATGTCATGCCAGAAACTCTTCATTCAAAAAAAAAACTTTGATAGACTTAGAAAAATGGTAGTCGACAGCTTATGAAAAAACGTTAGGATTAAACTGGGAACCACCAAATGATTTTCTGACATTTTCAAATAAGTTTCTAGACAACTTTAAAGACATACTAGCCAAAGAAAATGTACCTATCAAAAGACAGGTAATAAGGATAGTTATGTCTATATACGATCCTCTTGGTTTCCTTGCTACCTTTACTATTCAAGCAAGAATTCTCATGCAAGAAGTTTTGTCTCAGAAAATAGAATGGGATGAAAAACTGAGTCCTAAATTATTCGAAAAATGGTGTTTATGGGTAGCAAGTCTTCATAAAATTCAGAGTTTAAAAATTCCTCGCTGGTATAGAATAGAATTTTCTTTTTCAGTTGAAATTCAATTACATATATTTAATGATGGTAGCGAAAAAGGATATGCTTCTGTTTCATATTTCAGGATAATTTCGAAGGAGGGAGACATATCTAAAGTCTTCATTATGGCTAAATCAAGAGTAGCTAGTCTAAAACCTATGACTATTCCAAAAATTAAACTGCAATCTGCATTGCTTGGAGCACGGCTATCGAAAACTATTGAATCTGGGCATAATTTTAAAATTAACAGGAAATTTTTTTTGGCAGATTCTAAAATTGTTTTAAGCTGGATCAAGTCAAATCCACGAAATTATAAGATATTCGTCGCAAATCGAATTAGTGAGATTTTGGATTTGACTGAACCTACTGATTGGTACTGGATTCCATCCAAGCTGAATATGGCTGATGACACGACTAGAGGATTATGGGATATAGGTTATTTTGAAACTTGGTTGCAGGGTCCAAAATACTTAACTACAGATGAAACAAAATGGCATCTACATAACGATCAGTATGAACTTGATCCTGTTGTCGAGAGAAAAAAATATGTTGCTATTTGTATTATCCGAAGATGAAAAAGTATTTGAATTTCCAAGATTTTCCAATTACCTACGACTTGTTAGATCAGCTGCATGGGTTTTGAAATTTGTCAAATTATGTAAAATTAAGATTGGTAAAATTGTCGTTTCTAACTTCTCCAGTCAAATAACTGTTGTAGAATTCGAAGAAGCAAAACTAACAATTTTTAATCAAGCACAAAAAGAAACCTTCCTTGAAGAAATAGAACAGTTATCGAGAAATGAAAATATCAAGAAATCTGGCCGTATCTATAAGCTAAATCCATTTATTGATGCCCAAGGTATTTTGAAACTAAGTGGCAGATTAGACTATGCCGAACACTTACAAGTGTCTATGAGACAACCAATCATTTTGAACCCTAAACATTTAATGACGGTGTTATTAATCCGACATTATCACAAAATAAACTATCACCAAGGAAGAGAACATGTTTTAAGCCATTTAAGAGAAAAGTTCTCTTATTTCTGATATTTACGAGCTTTCCAATGTTCGAACTATGTCGAATCTTAAACTTCCAACACAGACATATAATTTTCAAAAAGATGGAAGAGCAAAAACCCAAAGATTATTTCAGAAAGAAACTCTTGATGGAAAAAGTAAGATCAATTTTGAGTATAAGTCAAAGCCTTGAACATTGTTATGGACCAAAAGATGATGAATTTGCGTCTCATCGAAAAGTCTGCAAGATCAAAAAAGAATCCAATTCCGCCAGCTAGTACAATGGTAACGATGGGATTGAAATACCCAATTAGCATAGATGTAAATAAAGCAAAAAGCTTCAAAGTCCCCAAAGAATTCCTAAACTTAGGCCCACAAGCGAATATTGTGCAAGAAGGATGCCGTAAACTGGTGGGTGATGCAAAGTGAGATCCCTGATGAGGGTACCATAAAGGTCATCGACATTCTCTTCAAGAGACATAGGGAAGAAGTTAGCAGATTTTTCTCTATTGATTGGTCTAAAGCCACTTTGAAATTTGGACCTCCAATATTAGAGAGGAGAAGTGTAGCAACCAACACAGTCCTTACTGATATAAAAAGAAAACTACACGAACCCCTTATAAAGAACACATTGTTCCCAGAACTAACTGTACCAGATGCAAGAATCACCCCAGATCTGAGAGATAGAATGCAACAGCTTGTGGACCTGAATGTAGAAAGAATGAGTTTGATGTTGTAACATGTCTATCGACCTGTTTCGATTTGACGAAATAATTTCGATTTTACCGCTTGCCGTCATAGTAACTACTTCCAATTTAGTTCTGTGATCTAAATTTCTCTTATCGTTGATCGTTACGACAATTGACATATGATGTCAACGCTCGATTCTCATTCTCGATTTTCCTTCTTTTCGTTACCGACCCTTGAGAAGCAAGAACCTATCTTCCTACCGTCTTTCAATTTCTTATTGTTTTACCTTAAATTGCTGTGGTAAGTCCAAAATTATAATTTATATTCATCAAGCTTTTTCTAAAGTAGTGGCTGATATAATTTTTCTGTGCATTTCTTATTTTTTTACAGAGATAGACGAATATACACATACCACGTGGTCAACTACATTTCTTTTATACTTGCACATTACTTTTAAACTCAATCTTTTATTGTAAATAGCTGTTACCTTTTTTAATGCAAACATTTGCTAGATTCTCTGTTGTAGAATACCTAATTATTTTCATAGATAGATAACATTTGCATTTTAACCTTTTCAAATATTCTGCCAGTGCTGGCTTCACATTTCATTAAACATTTTACTCATTTAGAAATGATTTATTCATAACTTTTTACTATAATTAATATTTAATTAATACTTGAGGGTCATTAGTACTTTTTTTAATTTGACTGATAATTTTTTACTGTTTTAAATGGGACATATATGTTGGAAAGCTTTCAGTAATTTTAAATATCATTATTTCAAACTGCCTTCCTTTTTTACCTGAAAAGCTAAACCAACATTATGTACCCCATTACATTCAAGTTCCTACTGCTGCCAGGATACCACTGCAAAATATTGTTACAGGCAGGTTACCGTTACTGCCAGCATACCCCTGCCAAGATACCACTGCAAAATATTGTTACTGCCAGGTTACCGTTACTGCCAGGTTACCATTACTGCCAGGTTACCGTTACTGCCAGGATACCCCTGACAGGTTACCGTTAGATTCCATTACTTCAACTCTAAGACATCTCTACTTCCACTCTGACAGCTATACTTCAACTTCCAGACATCTCTACTTCCACACCGACAACTATACTATAACTCCAAGACATCTCTACTTCCACACCGATAACTATAGTTCAACTTCAAGACATTTCCACTTTCACTCCGACAGCTTATCTTCAACTTCAGGACAAGCTAAGTACCTTACAAAAGTACAGGTTTTTTCACTTCCTTTATGTTAACTACTCCTGAGGCAAAATAAATTTAATATTTGAACTTCTTTTTTTAATTTCTTTTATACCCGGCTGTAAGAGCTGTAGGGACTGTGTCCGGGTTTATGTAAATTTGTCCTTTTTTTTATTTTTAACTTTCAGTAAATTCTACAAGGTGTTTCTACCTTTCTCACCTTAGTTCTTTTTCATAAAATTAAATTATTTTTTTGTCGACGTCTAAAAAGGTAGTGGCGCCCTTAAGTTCTTATAGTCTGTCAACCCTCTGGCACACCTAGTGTGGCATCAACATGGAGTCGATCCACCCTTGAGAGAGTCTCTAGCCGGGATCTGTCTCTTAAGGAGAGAACTAGTGTTACAATGTCTCAAATTAGAATTCTAATAAATAGTATGGATCCAAGAACAAGATATCTACCAGTCTTATCAGGGTCACATGATTCCATAGCGGCTTATAAACATGCAATGTGCTATTCAAATTTGGTATCAACAAACATCCCACTAGAACCTATGACCAAGGACAAGGACAATAGAAAATTAAAAGAAACTGCAACCAATATATAAGGAACAATACTGTATGAATCAAAAAGAGAAAAATGGGACCAAACAAAGGTTCTAGAGGTGATGTCAAAATTCAAAATAAAAGGAACACCATTGAAAACTGTTGTTGAGCAGCTAGGCAAATACAACAATATAGAATTAAAATACTTCCGAGCTCTCTATGGAATCCAAGACAATTTGGAGGTCAACAAAAAAGGCTTCATAACATGCCCACAAATTGACAGAGTAAGGATGGTTAGAAAAGAAAATGAGGCTGGAGTTACCATACACTATCAAAGCGGTAAGCAGTCGGTCAATTTTAAATTTGGAGACATAAGAGGAACATTCGTCCACAGTGAGGGATCATTCATAAGTGTCAGCTGCAACTACACTTCAAAAAGAGAACTGACAGAATCTCTTGCTAGAGTAGCTGCGGAAATAAGATATGGGTTTGTTTTTAGTAGGAAAAAGAATATCATTGAAATGGAAATAGAGGCCTCAACACACATAAGAAAACACCCACATGTCCTAATAGGAATAGACCAGATAAAGTATCGAGGCATTAGATACACCAAAGAGCCTGCTGTCTATGGTGCCTTAACTCTAACTGACAAGTCTGATTATAAAACTACTGGAGAGATCTCTATGAGAATAGATTTATTTGGGAATTCGGCTGGGATCTATAATTCGTGAATACGCATCCATGGCAACCAACAAAATGGCGGCCGAAAATGGTATATTTTTGCTCGGGGCGCGACTTTTGCATGAATCGATCGATGTGATTTTTCGCACGAAATCGCAACGCAACTTTTGCCCCTAAGGGAATTTTGAGTTGTTTTTTTTTCAAATTGACAATTTTTGTGTACTTCCTATGGCTTTTAGGAGCGAGCAAATGGAAAACTGATTAGATGTCCGGAAAGCTTCGAGCTTCTTACGTTTCTTAGGCCATATTTGGTTACGATCGAATGGACGGTTTCGATTGTAGAAAGATTGAATGACACCATGTTTTGCCGAAAATGAAAAACACGATTTCGTTTAAGAATTTTTATTCAACGGATCGGTATGCAATTTGTATTGGCCAATAGAGAATTGAAGAGCGGATTTGAAACGTAACGTTTCACCTCCACCATCATCGATATGAGGAAATGGCCGTCAGAATAAATATTAAATATGTTGGAAATCGACCTTGCCATGTACAAAGAATTGTCGACCGAACGGTATCGAATACATTGATGGTTCGTGTGGCAAATGTAGCTGATGCCGATAATGGAATATATATGTTTGAAGACCTTTTCACGAATGCAGAGTTATTCAATCATCCGCTAAGATGTTTGGAATGTGGTAAAAAAAATTTTGGAAAGAAATTTGACGATTTCAGAGGTGGGAGATTACACAATTGTATGCTTCGTAAACTATATGAGACGTGATTCTGTACGAATCTTCTCATGTTTGAATTTCCAAGATGAAAACAACGTAAAAATATCGAGCTACTATTTCAAAGTTGTCGCAGCATTATACCACGAAGGAAATACATGCGATAGCGGACATTATAAAGTAACTATATTCGATAAATCTTTGAAAAAATGTGTTTTGCTGTTTTCAAAGAATGATGTGTTTGGACATTAAGAAAAGGATGATGAAAATAATTTGTTATTTGTTGCAAAGTAGTAGTTTACTGTGGTTATTCTAGATTAATGTGCTTTTACGTTTTTTAGGAGAAGACTTTTTATTTATATATCAAAAATGTTGGGATTGGGATCTTTTTTCTAATTTACAATTTTTGAAGAAGAGGAGTGGGAGGAGGAGTAGGAAACAGAGTTTTTTTGTTTGGTAGTATAGGTTATACATTTTTTTTGTATTATCATGTTCAAGGGAAAGTAGGAGAAACATTGAAGTGAAAAGGAAAAAATTCTGAATAATAGGAACATTTCTTTTACATAGAATCTAATTATATAATAATATACATACAGGGTAGCGAGAAAGTCTGGAACTAAGTCATGTTCACTCTTCCCATTCAGATTAGGAGAAAGCAATGCTCTATGACAATTGATCATCCGAGGCTCTTATTGTTTAAAAAGGTCGGACTAACCTATTATCATTCTAGAAGACCTCGAATCCACGGATATGGACCTTTTTTCCCACATGAATTCCTAGTTCGTATATGTGGAAAGACCAGTGGCAATAAACAGGGAAAGTTTATATGATTATATTAGACAACAAGATTGTCAATTTGGATACGATACTATGCGTGGACATTTATCAATAGCTATCACGAAACCAAACGAATTCGCTTATTTAATGGGTCTGGAACCAGGGTTCGCTGGTACATTAGCTGGAGAAGTGGTGTATGTATCTAAATGTAACCCAGTGCCAGTAACCAAGCGAGCGACCGAAAGATGTTATCAAGAACTGTCGGTGACAGTAAATAATAAATCCATGTTCATGACACCATCCATGTTCATGACACCGAGATACCATAATTCAATCTCTCGTGGACAGGAGATTGCTTGTAGTCCCATCATGGGAGTCCAATACCACTTAGTGGTGGTAGGTCCAAGATTCACTAGTAAGAGCACAAGAGCAACCAGAATTACCTTTTGAAAAAGTAGCTTGTGACACTAGATTTTTCTAATAATCCATACTTAAATTTAGTTGATTACTATTTGAAATGGATTGAACTAGTGAAATTGAAAGATAAAAGCGAAACTCAAATAATAAGTACTTTAAAAGTAATTTTTTCCAATCATGGCATCCCAAAAATTTTTAGGTCAGATAATGTACCTTTTAATTCATTTTAATTCAAAGAATTTGCAAAATAGTTGAATTTTCAGTTATCCACATCCAGTTCATATTACCCAAGAAGCAATGGGCTTGCAGAAAAGGATCTAGGTATATGTAAAAACTTGTTAAAAAAAAAAGCAAATAGTTCGAACACAGATATAAATATTATGCTGTTAGAGTATAGAAACACCCCAGTAGCTGGTACAAAGTATTTACCAGCTCAGTTACTTTTTAATCGTAGATGTTGAAAAAAATTACCAGTTTCAGACACTCTACTGAAACCTGAACTAATAAAAGATTTCAAAATTGTCCTGGAAAAGAATGCAATACAAAATAAAAGATATTATGACAAATCATGTCGGTTTAGAACAAATAATTACCAACCAGGTCAAAATATAACTCACAGAAATAATAAAATATGGAAGTTCACTAAAGTAGTGAAAATGAATGATTCTCCAAGATCAATTATAATAAGATGAAAATAATAGGTACAAGAGACGAAATAAGAGTTCCCAAAATCAACCTAGATTTAAGGTAACTAATAATGATGAATTGTATTTGAACCAAAACAATGAAAGTAATAACTATTGGAATCATTATAGAGATTACAGTAAGAATATAAATAAATGTTATAGTGATAGAAATTCCTCTGAAAACATACCTAGCACAGTTTTGACTTGCGTATAACCTTTGATATGTGTATTGTCATTTTTCACGTACAAGCAGTGTCGAACGATTTCGATATTCGTAACTATGGTGTCCTATTTATTATTTTCATTGTTTCAGATATTGAAAAGTATTATTGCGAGTCGATAAAGACAATTGGATGGTACTTTTCAAATAATATACAAATCTGCATAGGAGTTTTTATTTAATGCAAGTAAGTATAAACAACAATTATTTTATTAATAGCAAGAAAGTTCTTTATCATACTATAAAGTAATCAATTCACCCATCCGTCCATCCATCTAGCATCAAACTCGGAAAGGTAATTTATTGTTTTTTCCACTATTATTATCATCCTTTTCTAGAGACAGGAGCAGACAAATATTTACAGATACTTTTATTTTTATTTTTAAGGTGTATGTATGCATGCATGTATGTATGAAATATGTGTATCAGCAAGCGACAAATACACACCAAATTTAATTTAATATTCATGAATATTTTTAGAGAGAATTTACGTTCAGAGCAACGTGCTGGATTTTATTGATCCTTCCAATTCAGTATAAGAAGGTTTTGAAGGAAACTTTTGCGCGGCAAGTGGAGAATCAAGTTTTACATCTTTCGAGCGACGAGAAGAAGTGTCGAATCTCCATAATCATCAACATCATTATCATCATCATCAAGTTTGGAGGAATATATTTATTGCAGAAAGGTAATGTATCATTAATTTTTTATGATTCCACCAGGTATATATTGACAATGTTTTACCAACATTTTCATGACATGCAAACCTCACAAAAAAAAGTTCTACATTTAGAAAACAAATGAATGGAGATTGATGGAAATGTATGCTAAGCTGGGCGAATTTATTTATATAAAAAACGAATTACTATGGAGAAATTATTAACAATTTCATTTATACATCTGTCCAAAACATTTTTTTTATATTTTATTGTTTTTTGAGTTTTTTATATACATGTTTAATTTATTACTATTTTTACAAATATATTTTACTTATAATCTCGTTTAGATATATTCCTTGAAAATGAACACGTAGCTGTTCGAAAGCTCGGAAATACATTCTTAAAAGAGTACACTTTGGTATTATTGCCACATCCCCAAGAAAACTCCTATTAAACAAATAGTTGGCAAATATTTCTCCTTGAATTAATAAATATATATGATAATATATATTTTTAAATGTAGGGATATGTTATAATTTATTTGAATTACAATGTTTGTTGTCACACTTTTTTTACTGGAAGGTTATTAACATTTTTATTTTTAGGTCAAGTTTAACTTGTAAAACAACAAGTTGTGTTTTATTGTTTATTGCTGTTGGAATCGAAGCGGATTATACTGGGAGGGGATCATACATTCATTTTCAGGCTTTGGAGGAAATCTTTGAAACAAAAAGGTAAATTATTATCATAATAATATAACGGAAGATTGTATCATTTTCAATAACGAGTTAATGACATTCTTTGGTTTCTTTCATTACGATAATTATCAGAGAGTAGCTGGAGGTTTACTTTTAAAATTAAAAAGAAACAAAGGAAGAGTGGTCGAATAAAATGTTACATTATTCGAAAATATTTATAGGTACTTTTCAATTTCTAGGGTGCTTGCATGTAAATGTTAAGATATCTATGATAATTACTGAATACTTTATATTTATTAGTTAACATACTATGATTATTATGAATATATTTTA
Organism: Galerucella nymphaeae; assembly: GCA_963978555.1. Lineage (NCBI taxonomy): Eukaryota > Metazoa > Arthropoda > Insecta > Coleoptera > Chrysomelidae > Galerucella > Galerucella nymphaeae. The sequence continues at coordinate 32,134,646 of OZ021704.1, read as the reverse complement.
AATGTCAGTCACTTGGTAAAATATAAAATGTTATATATGTAATATAAAAGTCGTATCATTGTGATATTTTATTTAAAAGAACATTAAAACTAAAACTAAAACTCAACAGGTTATGGGCCCAGGGCATTAAAATAATAAGAAAACACATAAGTCGCCTGAAAAATAAAATAGTAACAAATACCTACCTTCACTCAACAGTTAGCTACAACTGGTTATGTGATTATGTACTGTGGAGGACCCATTATGTGGTGCAGTAGAAGACAACCAATAGTCTCCCTCTCAAGCACAGAGGCAGAATACATTGCTGCGGCTGATTGTGTGAAAGAACTAACATATCTTAAAGCTCTAGTTGAAGAACTTATGAGTTTTACAGACAGCGTGAGCATAAGCCTTAAAGTAGATAACCAGAGTACCATCAAATTAGTTAAAAGTAACCAATTGAATAAAAGCACATAGATGTCAGGTATCAGTTCATAAATGAAAAAGTTAAAGAAGGTGTTGTGAATCTACAATATTGTCCAACAGAAGATCAGATCGCTGACGTCTTAACAAAGCCACTGGGTTTAAATAAGTTTGGGAAGTTTAAAAACGCTTTGATGTGTTGATTTTTTTGTGTTCAGAAGATTTTGTTTAGATTCAGTAATTAGGAGAAGGTGTTAAGATATCTATGATAATTACTGAATACTTTATATTTATTAGTTAACATACTATGATTATTATGAATATATTTTAAATGTCAGCCACTTCGTAAAATATAAAATGTCATATATGTAATATAAAAGTCGTATCATTGTGATATTTTATTTAAAAGAACATTAAAACTAAAACTAAAACTCAACAGTAGATACCTAGGTAGGAACGTAGTGTATGTGTAAAAACAATAACAACCACCAAATCCGCAAACGTATGCTACATTCATTTTAAATCGATATATTATAATATATATTCATATATATTTTTTAGGTCAAGTTTACGTTTCAAATAGAAAGAGTCGAACGAATTACCTGGACATTTTACTACACGCGAGTGGAACTTTGGAGTAGAGAATCGTTTGGAAGCCATTGGAAACTAGGAGCAGGAGAAGGATAATGTATAGTTTTTTATTTTTAATATGGAAAGGTTATCATCAAATTTTAAAAATACATTTAGTTGAGATTTTCACGTTTGAAAATATGGGTAGAAAATTTATGTTGAAATCCATTTCAAAATCAGCCTCGCGTAGTAGAAGATCATCAACACCTGATGATAAATTTCGTATGCCAGTCGTAGTTAACGTTACACGTATTGACAACAATAGTAATGTCGACGAATTGAAGGAAATTGATCCTTCAACTCGTCGTCAACTGGTGGTGGTGGTGGTGGTGTTGGTAGACAACGTAAAATAACATTTTCGTCTATAATAAAATCTGAATTGCTGTTTTATAAAAGGTATTGTTGCAGACCTGACATATTATTTTTTGATTTCAAGCTTAAACAAACATTCGAAATGTTCAATGGTATCACATTGTGTATTCGACAACAACGTCAAAATAAGAAAATAACCGCCGCTAATCTACTCGATTATAAAGGCATCAATAATTTGATAAATAACGATCATGCTTTTTCTTTTATGAAAAACATGAGAAGCTCACCATCATTTTGGCAATCGGAAAAAAGGAAACTATTCATAAAGGCATCAATAATTTGATAAAATTATATCAACGAGATTTGTGTATATCCATTGCCAATGATTTTGTTAAAGGTGTCGTTTATAATAATAATATGAATAATTTTTCAACAATAAAAACAGCATCAACAACAACGATAAGCGAATGTTTCGGTTTGGCCGAACGAATACCACTCCATGTCGACGCACGATATATGCTTATAATAATACCCAGTTAACACAGGATATCCTATGGATATCCATTTCGAGTCCAATTCAAGGCGGGTTATCCTTGGATATGGAATGTACATCCATAAAATATCCACCCACGGAAGTAAGTAGGATATTCCATTAGGGATTTGTTCAATCTTCCATAAGATATCCATACAAGGAAGTAATTGGGATATCCCATTAGATTTGGTCAGTATCTCCATAGGATATCCATTATGGATAAGCCAGAAACGTATGTTGTTGTAACCTAGGAGGTTACATATATTTTATTTTACTATTTACTTATATTTACTGTACTATATTAGTTATACTTTTACTTATAGTAATTATTATTGCATTATATTTTAAATAATCAACAGTTCTTTCAATTACATTTTTATTGTTTCATATTCTTTATCAGTTTTTGCGCCCACATGATGCCTCGAATAATAGACATGTAATTTAAGGCTTATTCTTATCAATTTAGTTTTTACTCTTAATGTCACGAATTAAATATAATATTAATTATAATCTTATATCAAATGTATCTTTTTGTTAAGTCAAGCTCATTTCTTAGAATGCATTTTCAGTCTCAAAAAGAAATAAGTTTTAGTTCACATTTTTCTCACAGAAACTGCTGGTTTTTGCTAATTTAGCTACTTTTAAAATATCAAAGCTTATTTTCTTTTGAGTGGGAACTATTATTGTAAAAAGAACAAAAGAGGAGACTTGTAAGAGCAGTTGACATGGTAACATCGTAAAATTACTAAAGGGATTAAACGAAGTATTGATAACCTACAGTTTTTTATTCTTCAACCACTGTTGATCTGCGGATCACAACAGAAATTTTTGGTGGCAGCGGTGGAGGATTTTCCAAATTTCGAGAAATTTGGCGAACCTTTTTTATTGTGTTGAAGAAAAACTTGGTCTTAGGACACGTTTCCAAGGAAGCGCAACGGGTATCAAGAAAGTTTAAACCCATTTGTTAGCGACGAAGAAATAGCATCACGTATCCTGAACTACAATAATTAGAGAAGTTGAAATAAAGTTATTAAAATAGTCTGAAGTTATAAAAAGTTCCTGATTGCAGTCAAAAGCAATATCTTTGTTCCTGATCCAGAGTTCCGGTTAGTGTAAACTTGATCCAGAGTTCCTGATAGTGTATATATACCTTGTTCCTAAAAAGTACAGCAGTGTTGTTCGAATTGCAAAAGTTTGTTCCAAGGTTTCAATTGTGTATTACAGTGTGAAGAAATTCCGGAAAATTTTGTGCGAAGTATATTCGAGTTCAATGGTTTCGAGCAAACTACATGTGATTTTCCTGTAAGTAGTATTTTTGTTTGATATTTTAATGGCCAAAATTTTCGAATATTTTATTTGACTTCAGGAACAGTAAAAATATAATAAACCATGACAGATCCAACCCCTTCTAACTTAACGCAAGCCAATTATGACAAATATGTATCTATCGATACAGCAATCAAATTAATTCGTGAATATGACGGAAATACGTTGGGTGATAGAGTTCATGATTTTCTAGATAATTGCGAAATGGCTTTCAAATCTGTAGATTCAAGAAGTCATAATGTTTTGTTTAATTTAATAAAAACTAAATTAACTGGTAAAGCCCGTTCACTTACCAAATATAGAGATTTTTCTACCTGGCGTGAATTAAAAGATTATTTGGAAGATGTTTTTTCAGAAAAGCGATCAATTAGTTTTTGGCAACTTGAACTTAATCAGTGTAGGCAATCAAAAAATGAAGATGTTGCAAGTTATAGCAACAAAATAGAAAAATGTTTATCAAATTTAGTTGATGCGTCCACAGTCGGAAAAAGTAATAATGTAGCACGCGAAATTTCCCAATTGTTAAGAGCACAAGCATTAAACGTTTTTATTCAAGGTCTAGTTGATCCTTTAAGGTTGCATCTAAAGGCAAGAAATCCTCATACTTTAGAAGACGCCATAGAATTAGCACGAGAAGAAGAGCGGCAAACTTTAAGTCTTAGAAATAGAGTTCAATTTAATTTTAATAAGTCAAACATTAACTGTCATTATTGTAAAAAATCAGGGCATTTAGAAAAAGACTGCTATCTGAAAAGAAAAGTATCGAGTAGTTCTTTCAATAGAACTCAAAATTTTCAAAATAAGCCAAATAGAACTTTTCACATAAACTCCAATAATGTAAATTCAAATATTTGTTTTTATTGTAAGAAATTAGGACATAAAATCGCTGAGTGTAGGAAAAGAATGTACAACGAGTCTCAAAGACAAAATAAATCGATTTCGGGAAACGATCAGCGCCCGTCGGTAAGTGGCCAATCGACACGAAGGGTTCCCCAATAGAAACGGTCACACAAACTCTGAAAAATCAAGAATCTATTTCTAAACCTGCAATTTTTGTTAGTTCGTTTGCAGACCCATTAGATTTAAAGTACGTAAATTTAAGTTTAAATATAACAGAATCCCAGAATACTAAATTTCTTGTAGATACTGGAGCATCAGTGAACCTATTAAAGATATCCTGTCTAAAACCAGGTCAATTTGTATATAAAAATTTAGTGACAGAAATTTCTGGTATAAGCGAATCGAGAATTAAAACTTTAGGTGTTGTGTTTGATAGTTTTGATATTATCGTATGTTTTCATTTAGTTAGCGATACCTTTCCATTTCCGTATAAATCCGAAGGTATTTTATCAAACGAATTTTTCGCTCTTACAAATTCTATAATTAGTTATGAAAGAAATTGTATATATTATAATAACAAGGTGATCAGATTTGTCACTCACAATGAAAAAAAAGTCTACGATACGACAAACTTAGTAATTACAGAATTCGCAGAACCTCACCTTGTAAAATCTAATTTCGTTGAACCTAACTTCGTTGAATCTAATTTAGCTAAGTCTAATTTCGTGAAATCTAATTTCGTTGAACCTAATTTCGTTAAATCTAATTTCGTTGAGCCTAATTTCGTTGAATCTAATTTCGTTGAGCCTAATTTCGTTGAATCTAATTTCGTTGAGCCTAATTTCGTTGAATCTAATTTCGTTGAGCCTAATTCCGTAGAATCTAATTTCGTTGAATCTAATTTCGTTGAACCTAATTTTGTTGAATCCAATTTAGTTGAGTCTAATTTCGTTGAACCTAATTTCGTAAAATCTAAGTACATGGATCCTAATTTTGGTGAAAATGATGATTTTCAAATTAGCAATAATAAAATAACAATTCCCGCACGATGTGAACAAATACTAGAAGTAAATTGCTCAGTAGACAGAATTAGTACAGATTATGTTTGTGAAGGTAAAGAAATTGTAAACGGTGTTTTTTTGAGTCACTGTGTTACAAAAGTTGATAAAGATAAATGTTATGTTAGTTTTATGAACGTTTTAGATCACTCCATCGATTTTGAGTGTCCCATTTTAAAGTTAGAACCCATATCTTTAGAAGAAAATAGTGTTTCAAATTTAATATACAATATTAATACTAATAGTAAAAGAGTAGAAAAAGTACTAGAGAAGTTACGTTTAGAACATTTGAATACCGAAGAAAAAAATTCTTTTCCTCCTACCCTTTTAGAAAGTACACACTTTCCTCCCTCAAGTCAGGGAGGAAACTAATACTTTTTCTCCCAGGGAGGAAAAGTACTTTCCTCCCTCATTTCAAGTAAGTTGTAAACGATGAAACTTGAGAATTCATTATATTCATATTGTTTCCATAATTTCTAGAACATCCTGTATATCCTGTTTTTTGGTAAAAATCAAACATTAATGGTACTTCAACGTAGTTCTTCGATACAAATTTCAACTTCAGGAATCTTAGATAGGTATAAGTTTTTTGAGATCAGAATAAGAAAAGCATAGTATGCTGTGGCTCACTGACAGTAAACACGGCGATTGACTTTTGTGGTGCAAAGTTGCTACATTCATTAAACTTGGTTGAATTTTTGAAAAATGGAGAGCGATTCAAGTGATTTTGAATTTCCTAATACACCACCTAATATTAAGGCACATGCTAACATAGCGTCATTAACCTTACTACCACAAAAATCTAAAGATAGGTATGAAAAACAATATACACAATATAAGCAATGGACTGAATTATATTCGTTACCTATTTGTGTCGTGAATAAATTTAAAAAAAAGTGGGTAGGAGGAAAAATCATATGTATCACATGGGAGTAAAGTGCCTTTTCCTCCCTTGGATGTTTACTGCCCTCCGCTTCGCGTCGTGCAGTAAACTACATCCTGCGGGAGGAAAAGTGACACTTTCCTCCCTAGTAATACAAATAGCTATTGTTGGATGTCATTTACCAATTTTCTGACATTTTTCATTTGGAGGGTGAAATTTTGACAAGTACAAATGCAGTAAAACATAAAATCCCCTTAAAAGCAAATTCCGAACCTGTAAATTTAAAGCAGTACAGGTTACCATTTAGTCAACGCTATAACGAAAAATTTCCTCCAACAAAGCTTTTCGTCAGAGATTACCAAAATTGATTATAAAACTAATAAAAACTTCCAAACGTTCGTTATAGGTGTTAGACTGTCCCGTAGGCAGTCAGTACTCGCCGTCGACTAGCTTCGAGTCGAAGAAGGGGTGGATCCTTCTATAATAAAAGTTAATAAATAGGGCGCCAGAGAAGTTAAGACAAGTACTAAAGGTTTAAGTTAACCCACAACTCCTCAGTAAGTTAACGAAGGTAATTCCTCACTAGGAAGGTAATTCAGGTATCATAAAATAAAACTAGAAAGTTCCCCTGACTAAAGAATAAATTTAATTATTGGTTAGATTGGACCAAATGTCTCTTTTCCAATTTAAAAATTACAAATGTAATAAAAATTCACAAACCCTGGTTATCGGCTGAAGGCTGATGAACCAGTACGAATATACAGCTGAAGGCTATAGAAATTGTTTACCAAATTGAGAAAATCTTACAACAATAACATTAATCAGACATTACTTACAATACGTCAAGCACTGTTCAAGGTCTAACCCAATCTCTCGAGTACTAACACCAGAGTGTCATCCCCAGGGTACCGTAGAGATGGTTAGCTTACTTGACGTACGAAGAGTATCCAAGTACCCTCAGAATCAAATTTAAACCCAAAACTAAACCCCCCTTACTGTTCAGAAAAATGTTAAAATGTTGAAATATTAAAATGTTGAAAAGTTACAAGCAAAAGTTAAATTTACCAAATAAAGAACAAATGATAATGAAATTTAAAACAGTAGAAACTATAGTAATTATAGTTGATGTACCAAACAGACAAAATTACTCAATCGATGCAATATTTTACACAACCATTCTAATATAAACCATATATATAAATATGTAAAACCAATGGTACGTACCAATGGTTGTTCGAATAGGAACAACCCAAAATATATGTAAAAAAAAATATACGTATAAATGTAAACCTTGATAAGTACTAAAATTATTTAAATTATGAAATGCACCTTAGTAGGTACTAAAATTATTTAAATGATGACAGGTACTAAAAATATTCAAGTTATGCAATGAAAATGAACGAATATATAACAAAATTACGACTGATACTCAAAAGAACCAACTGTACTTCACCGGATGGTGAACTAAACGAAGTCTTGAGAACTAGTGGAAGGCTCCCAGCTCACTGTCCAAGCTCCTATTCCTGTCCCGTAGGTGTACAGGAAACTGGTACCAGAATCAAAAAGTTATTGTTCAACTTCTAACCAATTACAAGAACCCTAGAAATAAGCCATCATTAATACACTACTCAGCAACAGTGCTCTTTAACCCCAACTGACTAATAAACGCCCCCAACTGACTAATAAACGCCCCCACCTGTGTACTTCTTTCGCTAAAATCCGTTATATCCAATGAAACGTGAATGAAAAGTCCTATAACGAGTTACGTATCTCTACTTTAAACTAATACAAGTAAAATTGCCCCTCTATATCATGAAACACATAGAATTCTCCGGCACAACCTCTACTCATAAAATATAATCGAAAGTATATTTACCCAGGTAAGTCCTCCTGAGGTTCTTCAAAGGAACGTTAAAATATCCTCTACGTACTCGTAGTCAGGGAAGAGAAAAAAAATATATAGATATATATGATGATGATGTCGTATATGCTACAAAAGAAACGGGATTCACAGATTAATCATAAGAATCCTTTTTGGTAAGAATCAGGAACCAAACAACGGGAAAAACAAGATACTTACATCGACAAGTGAGCTCCTAAAACCAAGTCTTCCTTGGCAGTAATAGTTTTAAAAATCAAATCCGACAGTATCGGGCGAAATCCTGGTCATCGGGCCAATTCAACAGCTTAAAATCCTCAATACCATTCCCAAAATCCCAGTAATCGCAATATTTACCACATCGGGCCACTAAATCCAACACTTGTTGCAACTATTTTAAAATGGCCACGAGGGGTTTTATAAACTCACAAACAACTTAAGTACTGCTCAGGAAGACAAACAAGAAGGAACTGACCGTCCCGTCAGAACTATCACTCCTCGTTCATCAATCAATCAACACATAGAAACTAAAATTCCCTAAGGGCGATTTTTCGCGTCGCATAGAATAGTACAGAGTAGAGCGGATCGGCGAACACTATTCGTAATGTACCATTGTTTTCTATGACATCTAAGTATTAAATATTTACGGTGAATTTTTACCGTTACATTTGTAATTTTTAAATTGGAAAAGAGACATTTGGTCCAATCTAACCAATAATTAAATTTATTCTTTAGTCAGGGGAACTTTCTAGTTTTATTTTATGATACCTGAATTACCTTCCTAGTGAGGAATTACCTTCGTTAACTTACTGAGGAGTTGTGGGTTAACTTAAACCTTTAGTACTTGTCTTAACTTCTCTGGCGCCCTATTTATTAACTTTTATTATAGAAGGATCCACCCCTTCTTCGACTCGAAGCTAGTCGACGGCGAGTACTGACTGCCTACGGGACAGTCTAACACCTATAACGAACGTTTGGAAGTTTTTATTAGTTTTATAATCAATTTTGGTAATCTCTGACGAAAAGCTTTGTTGGAGGAAATTTTTCGTTATAGATTTTTGGCGCCCAACGTGGGGCATTGAAAGATTTTTTGTTATAAGTTTTCATTGTAAGACAGACAAAGTTGCTCATCGAATTGTATGCGCACGATATTTTTCTTTTTCAGGTAATTGGTTGATAGTGATTTTAAAACTTGTATTTTGTATCCATTGTATAATTTATTGCGCCATATTGATTTATTGCATAACCATATTTGTGAAAGATTTTTGCTGGTAAATTGCGTTTGTGACTTTCGAACTAAATGTAACATTGGTAGGTACTAGAGAGTAATTTTTCTATCTTAAATTGTTTTAAAATTTTATCTTACTTTACGGTGGTAAGCAACAGATTCGGGGCAATCCAGGCAGATTGAGGTATTGGCGACCTGACCCTCGTATACTTTGGTGCTGTGATTTAACTTGTTGAGGAAGGAGCGTTGTGTTGGTATCGATTAGTAAATTTATTGGAAACTCTGTGGGTTGGTGATTTGAATGTCAGATAGGGACTTCTAGGCATTCAGTATCTTTGTAATTGGTTTTAAATTCCTCGATAATATTCCAGGCATACTGGAAGTATAGGAGTGATTAGGCACGTGATTACATCAGTATTTTTTTTACTTCAATTTTTACCTTATTTGGCGGTAGTGAGCAACAGTTTGGGAACAAACCTAGCAGATTAGTTGACGACTTGATCCTCGTGAACTCTGGTGCTGTGGTCTAACTTGCTGAGGAAGGAACGTTGGTTTCGAGAAGTACATTTATTGGAAACTCCGTGGGTTGGTGATTTGATTGTCAGATAGGGACTTCTAGGCATTCAAGGATTTGGTGATTGGTTTTAAATTCCTCGACAAGATTCCAGGCATACCGGAGGTACAGGAGTGATTAGGAACGTTTATTGGTTGGCTAGGTGAGGTGATTGGTCTGTTGTTTGTTTCCATATTCAGAGCTGAGTTTTTAAGATGTCCCCACGTTTTGCAATTAACCGTTTAGTACAGGACGAACTCGTTTATGAGTTGACAATAAGAGGCATTGCCGGTGGGACGGTTGCAGAGATGCGGCGTAGTTTAGCTTTAGCCATGCAAGTAGAGAATGAGAATAATAGCATAGATCCGCCAGAATATCCATATACGGCCACGGAAGATTTGAATGCGGTTGAAGCTAAGTTAGAACAGGTTGAACCCAATGTAGACATGTTTAATGAAACTCGAGTGAGTGGTAGTTTCCAGAAATTACAGAGTCAGTTGGTACATGTATTAGGTCGTTTGGGACGGGTCACGAATTTCGAAGAAGGTGATGCTGGTGTGGCGCAAAAAGCGAAATTAGAGGAGTTGTTATTAAAAGTGTACTCTTTGCTCGAATCCCTGAATAGTAAAGCATCCAGACAGGAGAGGTATCGTCAAAGTCAACCCCCGCAGTTAGAAATTCTTTCCCAACCTGGTCCATCTTTCGCGAATTTATCCATCAACCGTAGGTCGACTCTCTCGAACATAAGGCAACCGTCTAACTCTGGAAATGTAACAACAAACTCCGGAAGGTCAAATATCAAATCAATCGCACCTAGTAAATGGGGCTTAATGTTTTCTGGAGATTCCAAGGGGCTTTCTTTATCAAGTTTTCTAGAAAAAGTAGAAGAATATCGGGTTTCGCGCAATGTAGATAAGGAGACTTTGTTAGCAAGTGGTATTGATTTGTTTACTGGGAGGGCGTATCAATTTTATTTAGCGTACAGAGACGAGGTTAATTCTTGGGACGAATTTGTGGATTTATTAAGGGAAGAGTATTTATCGGTCAATTATAATGAAAAATTATTCGAGGAAATTAAGCGAAGAACTCAGGGTCCTGATGAAAGCATGGGTATTTATTTGGCGGTGATGACGGGTTATTTTAAGAGGTTGACTTGTCCCATCTCTGAGGAAACTCAGCTTAAAATTCTGTTGAGGAATATTGCACCTTATTATCAAAATCATCTTGGGCTAGTGGAAATTAGTAGCGTTCGTGAGCTGTTAACCTTGGGTCGCAAATTAGAGGCTAGAAAATCTGCAATCGAAAATTATAGCGTGCCATCAAGGAAGGCGAATTGTCTGGAGCCAGACCTAGCTTATGTGTCATCACAGGTAGAACCGGTGTCCGAGGTTGCTACTCCACCACTCCCAACCCCGTCTCCAACGTCTAGAGATAATGAAATTGTATGCTTCCGTTGTAGACAGCCAGGTCATCGCGCTATAGGGTGTTCTAAAGTTCCTAGTAAAAAGTTTTGTTTCAAATGTAAAAAGGAAGGATTTACAGTTAGGACGTGTCCAAGTTGTTCTCCCAAAACGAGTTCGGGAAACGAACCAAGGCGTACTTGAGTGATCGGGTAGAGTGCGTCAATCATAACCCATCAGTCGTTAATTTTCAAGCTGTTATAGATTACGTGTTAGATCATGCCGTCAATGATGAACGTCCGTATCTCAAGGTGGAAATTTTAGGAAAAACTCTGCTTGGTCTTTTAGATTCGGGTGCTTCAAGAACTATTCTAGGTAGTAAGGGTTATGAATTGATTTCCTGTTTAGGTTTACCTCTAGATAAAAGTAAGATAACTAATTGTACTGTAGCGAATGGTAATGTTTTACAGAGTATCGGAACCGTAATGTTACCCGTGGTTTTAAGAGAGCGTATGCGTTTGATTGAGGCTCTGGTTGTTCCTGAATTGTCTCACGTCCTGATTCTTGGCGTTGATTTTTGGAATTCGATGGGTATTGTACCAGATCTTCGTCACAACGAGTGGCATTTCTCCTCTGAACCTGTGTTGCTAAATAGCGTAGAGCATATGTCATCTAGTGCTGTACTTACTCCTTCGGAACAGCAGAAGCTAAGAGCGATCGTCGACAGAAATATGGAAATTATGGGGAAAGGTTTAGGTTGTACTGATAAAGTTGAACATGTAATAGTAACTTCTAGCCCACCTATCAAACAGCGTTATTATAGAGTCAATCCCATTGTTCAGAAACACATTGATTCTGAATTGGATGAGATGTTGCGACTAGGTGTTGTAGAACCCAGCAATAGTCCTTGGGCTTCACCCATCCTACTTGTTAAAAAGAAAGATAATTCTTACCGGTTTTGCGTAGATTATAGGAAACTGAATGCTGTCACTGTACGAGATAGTTATCCCCTTCCGCTGGTAACTGATACTTTGGAAAAATTGCGTGAGGCCAAATACTTGTCTAGTCTTGATGTTAAGTCCGCTTATTGGCAGGTTCCAGTCGCCGAGTCTTCAAGGCAATATACTGCATCTACGGTACCCTGGGGATGACACTCTGGTGTTAGTACTCGAGAGATTGGGTTAGACCTTGAACAGTGCTTGACGTATTGTAAGTATTGTCTGATTAATGTTATTGTTGTAAGATTTTCTCAATTTGGTAAACAATTTCTATAGCCTTCAGCTGTATATTCGTACTGGTTTATCAGCCTTCAGCCGATAACCAGGGTTTGTGAATTTTTATTACATTTGTAATTTTTAAATTGGAAAAGAGACATTTGGTCCAATCTAACCAATAATTAAATTTATTCTTTAGTCAGGGGAACTTTCTAGTTTTATTTTATGATACCTGAATTACCTTCCTAGTGAGGAATTACCTTCGTTAACTTACTGAGGAGTTGTGGGTTAACTTAAACCTTTAGTACTTGTCTTAACTTCTCTGGCGCCCTATTTATTAACTTTTATTATAGAAGGATCCACCCCTTCTTCGACTCGAAGCTAGTCGACGGCGAGTACTGACTGCCTACGGGACAGTCTAACACCTATAACGAACGTTTGGAAGTTTTTATTAGTTTTATAATCAATTTTGGTAATCTCTGACGAAAAGCTTTGTTGGAGGAAATTTTTCGTTATAACGCGAAGAAATAGAAAGACAAACAGAACAAATGTTAAACGACGGAATAATAGTAGAAAGTAAAAGTCCTTATAACTCACCTCTTTTAGTAGTAAAGAAAAAGTCAAATGAACCTAATGGCAAACCCCTTTGGCGCATTGTGGTGGACTATAGAAAAGTAAATGAAAACACCATTGGTTATTCCTTCCCATTACCCAATATAACTGACATCTATGATCAATTAGGTCACTCGAAATATTTTAGTACTTTAGATTTGTCTAGCGGTTACCATCAGATTGAAATGGATCCATCAGATCAACATATTACGGCTTTTAGTACAAATTCAAAACATTTCGCATATAAGAGAATGCCTTTTGGCCTAAAATCAGCTCCGTCCACATTTCAAAATTTGATTAACACTGTTATGTCAGGAATCCAGAATGTTAAAGCTTTCGCCTATTTGGATGATATTTGTATTTATAGTAGTAATTTAAAAGAACATTGCGAAAAACTCGTAGAAATATTTGATAGACTTCGGCAATATAATTTAAAATTAAGTCCGCAGAAATGTGAATTTCTGAAGAAAGAAGTTCTTTATCTCGGTCATAAAATAACTGATCATGGCATAGAGCCTGACGACTCTAAAATAGAGTGTATTAAAAACATTCCTACCCCCAAAGATCAAAAAAGCGTTAAATCATTCCTAGGATTAGCTTCTTATTATAGACGTTTTATACAAGATTTTTCGAAAATTGCAAAACCACTCACTAATTTATTAAAAAAAGGTCAAAATTTTATTTGGACATCGCAATGTCAGTTAGCTTTTCAGGACTTAAAATCTAAACTTATGAATCCCCCAGTTTTGCAGTATCCTGATTTTTCCAAACCATTCATTGTTACATCCGACGCTTCGGGTTATGCTATTGGCGGAACATTATCTCAAGGTGAAATTGGTAAAGATAGACCTATAGCATTCGCTTCTAGAACACTTAATTCGGCTGAGAAAAATTACAGTACCACCGAGAAAGAATTATTAGCAATCGTTTGGCTTTGTAATCACTTCCGACCATATCTTTTTGGAAATAAATTTTTTGTTGTAAGCGATCATAAAAGTTTGCTTTATTTGAAAAACCATAAAGACCCTAGCTCTAGATTGATGAAATTTAAACTTAAATTAGCTGAATATGATTTTGAACCTATTTATAAGCCGGGAAAATTAAATTCAAATGCAGATGCACTTAGTAGAGTTATCTATAATATCAATTCAGAAGAAATGACTTATTCACAATTTTGTGATTACTCAAAAACGCACCTTTTTCCTAATATTGCTATTAATGAAATTAACGACAGCATTTTAAAATCCTTTTCCACACATTCGTTAGCAATCCCCATTAGCGCAGATTTAGAATTAAAAGACACGAACTTGCAGCTAGTCAACTCGTTAAATTGTAGAGACAAAATCTTTGAAACAATTACATGCAAAGAAAAAGTTTCGTGTGTAAAATTAAAGGAAAAAATTTTATTTTTATTAGTTTTCACAGGAACTAGTATTGAAAAAGAAAGCTATGAAAATATTTATAATACCTTGAAAGATCTTAGAACAGTTTTGTTAAAATATAAGGTAAAAAATATTTCTATGCCAAAGTTAGGAGGTAAACACATACAATGGCAAAAAATTAGAATGATGATTAGATATCTGTTTAAAAATACCGATATTAAATTTTTTATCTATCATAATAATATCATTTGTAACGAATATATGACGGAAGAAGAGAAATTTAAAATATTTAAAGAATATCACGACATACCCACAGGAGGTCATCCAGGAGTTAGTCGTATGTATAAACGTATTAGAAAAAATTATAACTGGAAAAACTTGAAAGCCGATATAAAAAATTATGTTAAAAAGTGCGAATCTTGTCAAAAAAATAAATCATTAAATAGAAAGATAAAAATGCCATTGCAAATTACTGATACGCCGGAAATTGCATTTGAAAAAGTTTACATGGACATAGTAGGTCCGTTAGCCATTAGCGAAAACGGTAATAGATATATCTTAACCTGCCAAGATGCTTTAAGTAAATTTTTAGAGGCTATTCCCTTACAGAATATAGACGCTGAAACTATTGCGTTAAAATTAGTTTCGGAGGTTATTTGTAGGCACAGTATAATGAATTCCATTGTAACAGATCAAGGATCAAATTTTATGTCAGAAATATTTACTGAATGCTGCAAACTTTTGAAAATGAAGAAATTAAATTGTACTGCGTATCATCCCGAGTCAAATTCTATCGAAAGAAATCACAGAACTGTAGCGGAATACTTGAGAAGCTTTATAAATTCAAATAAAACTGATTGGTGTAGTTGGTTACCCTTTAATGTCTTTTGTTATAATACGACCCCACATAGTACGACAACATTCACTCCCTTTGAATTATTGTATGGTAGAGAGGCACGTCTTCCAAATTCAATTCTAAGCCCCCCAACATTTTCTTACACGTACGATGATTTTATAAATGACTTAAAATTAAAATTACAAATTACAAGACAACATGCTCGAGAAAACTTAGAAAAACGCAAAGAGAATTGCAAAAACTATTACGATAAAAATTCAAAAAATATCAAATATCAAGTCGGAGATAAAGTATTAATGACTGACGAATCCACAAAGTCTAGTCGAAGTAAAAAATTATTCCCGCGGTATACAGGGCCGTACAAAATTGTTTCCGTTGATTCCAATGTAAATTGTACTATTAAATGTGGAAAAAAACTAATGAAAGTACATAACAATCGCTTAAAACCGTACTATGAAAGATAAGAAAAAATATATATATATATATAATATATATATAATTTCGTTGTTACAGGATAATCGGAACAATAAGAAATTCGATGACCATGGAAAATGCAGATCCTTCCAAAAGGAAATATTCATTTTCAGAATTTAATCATTCATCCGGAATACATTACGAAAACTTAGGTAGCTCTCAATTATATAATGATTTGTATGACATTATAACTTTTATAGATATGTATGAACATAATGAAAAATTACAAATTTTGCAGTCATATTATACGCGTACCGAGACTTATTGTCAACATAAAGTTTATGCGCTTAAAATATTAGATTTGTGTGATAATTTCTTGCAAATGACTAAACCTGTCCAAGAGAAAATTCAAAAGGAAAGAAATTTATTAAATCAATTAGTAGGCCATAATTTAGATAATGAAATGAATAATATTAGACAAAAACGTGGATTATTCAATTTTGTAGGTAAAGCAGCTAAGTTTTTATTCGGTAACTTAGATGATGATGATGCTGAATATTATAATCAAAAAATTAATCAGTTCAATCAAAATGAACAGAATTTGGTTACAATACTTAAAGATCAGAGTCATGTAATTAAAACAACCATATCCAATTTTAATAGTACTATTTTCACCTTAAATAAAAATGAAAGAATATTAAAAGAAAACTTAGATAAGATTGAAAAATTTGTTAGCACTGAAATGAAAGATATAACATTATTAGAAACAAGACAGATCATTGATGAGCATTTTTCTAATTTTGTCATGATATACGTGCAATATCAACTTGAAACACATGCTCTTATAAATGCTATTTTATCAGCGCAATCCGGTGAACTTAGCCCATTTATTTTAACACCCGCAAAACTTATGTTAGAATTACAAAACATTTCGGCTACTAGTTATTTGCATTTTCCCATAATGCCTACTGTAGAAAATGCCCATTTATTTTTAAACTTTATAAAACTTAATGTATTTTATAAAAATGGTCGTTTAGTATATATTTTATCAATACCTATGACAGATAATCAAAATTATGATATATATAAACTTACTCCATTACCCGTTCATATTAGTGAACAAAAATATATTTTTATTCAACCATCTAGTAAATATTTGGCTATTAATAATGTTAAACAGAAATATTTTCTTCTTTCTGAAAAACAATTTTCAACATGTGTAGAGTATGTTAAGTATGATTTTATATGTAAACAGGAAACTCCATTATTGTTGTCTCATCAACATGAAAGTTGTGAGGTCAAACTTTTTTTGCAACGAGTTCGGTTCCCAATAACTGTGATAAGAGATTAGTTAATTTAGATCAAAATATATGGCATCAACTTTCAACAAGAAATGCTTGGATATATGTATTAGTTTCTCCTGAAAGAATTACAATAAATTGTCAAAATGAAGTTTTTACTGAATTAATAAAGGGTACAGGAATTCTAGAACTGACTGAAAATTGTAAAGCTTTCACATCTAGCGCTTTATTGATACCTCATAAAGTTCACTCAAGTATCTTAAACGAAAATAATAATTTTATTCCAACTGTTAATTTAATTGCCGATTGTTGTGACGAAAACGAAAAGACAAAAAAATTAAATATTTCTACATTGCATTTAAATCCAAATTTTAAATCAGTTGGCATGCATTTAGATGATTTGAATTTAGCAAGTCAAAAGTTAACAGAAGTTGATGAAGAATTAAATAATATGCTCTGGTTACCCAGCTCGTTGACATCTAGTTCTAGTGTTTTAACTATTTTGTTTATTATAATTTTATTAGTTATATTTTGTTGTTGCTGTTATAAGAAATGTAGATTACGTAGAAATTGTTGCGAAGCTCTTCCAGGTATTTGTATTAGAATAAATAATAATTCGCCAGCTTCTAGATTTTCGGAGCCAGTTGTTCAATTTAGTAGCCCGGAAATTGCTTCAATACAGTATACAGATTCAACATCCTCAGAAAGTCTTAGAACACGCCCGATTATTGGACGAAAAAACATAAAAGATTTCACATCTTAGTACCTAGATGTTCAATCTTTTTCTAAGAGGGGAAGTGTTGTAACCTAGGAGGTTACATATATTTTATTTTACTATTTACTTATATTTACTGTACTATATTAGTTATACTTTTACTTATAGTAATTATTATTGCATTATATTTTAAATAATCAACAGTTCTTTCAATTACATTTTTATTGTTTCATATTCTTTATCAGTTTTTGCGCCCACATGATGCCTCGAATAATAGACATGTAATTTAAGGCTTATTCTCATCAATTTAGTTTTTACTCTTAATGTCACGAATTAAATATAATATTAATTATAATCTTATATCAAATGTATCTTTTTGTTAAGTCAAGCTCATTTCTTAGAATGCATTTTCAGTCTCAAAAAGAAATAAGTTTTAGTTCACATTTTTCTCACAGAAACTGCTGGTTTTTGCTAATTTAGCTACTTTTAAAATATCAAAGCTTATTTTCTTTTGAGTGGGAACTATTATTGTAAAAAGAACAAAAGAGGAGACTTGTAAGAGCAGTTGACATGGTAACATCGTAAAATTACTAAAGGGATTAAACGAAGTATTGATAACCTACAGTTTTTTATTCTTCAACCACTGTTGATCTGCGGATCACAACAATGTTTCCCTCTTCCGTCTTGACCGGCGTGTTTGCTAGTCTTTTATTTGTTATTACGTGGCTTCTATTAGTTCTGTTTGGTTTTGATTTTTGAATGCTTTGATGCATTTACATTATACATTCAGTTTCTATATGAATTTAATATAGGTACCTAATGGGTACCTAAGGTGTGTAATACAGTAATAAAAAGACAATAGAAAGATATGCTAGTTTTTCTGTTGCAATAATAAGTGCAGTGGCAGTCAGAGATAATATACACACGTGGCAGTGTGAAAGGTGTACGCAGAATTCAGTGATCCAAAATTCACCGCGGTAGAAATGCTTATGTTGAAAAATTTAATCCTAAGGTAAGTGAATCAAATAATCAATAAGAATAGCCCCGAAAAGCAATCACTTATAATCGATGGCAGAGTCCCGCCCAAAAAGGACGAAATTTTTCTACAGGTACATATATTGTCAAAGCAGGTAGAGGAATGTAGAGAAATATCACTGAGCCCAAGAGTAAAGACTTGATAAATGCTTCAGCTGATATTGATGTATCCCCAATTTCGAATTGAACTTATGATGACTCTAGTCATGATGATACGTGACTTAATTGGTACTTGTTAAATCTTCAATCAAGACCTCAATTTAATTTAGCAAAACATTGACATTCCTTTCCTTTGATTTATAAAGAATTATTTGTTTCATTGCAGTTGCTGCAGACAAGAGCACAAAGTCAGTGGATAAAAAGACGACAGTGGAGTCCATCAAAAATTGGTTGCGACGATCAGAAGAAAGGTTCACCAATGAAGAAAAAAAAAAGCAATATTTAGAGTGATAGGAATTTAGTTTTTGTTCCAAGTTTGACAGAATTAATATTTTTTGTGTTTCAATTAAAAGTTTTATTAAAGAAAAAGAGGCTTTGTTTTCTCAAGGGTCACTTGTATACTGAAGTAATACTTGTCAAATGATTTTATAGCTTCTCAAAGTAGTATACCTTATTAAGTTGAAAAAAATTAATATTTCGAAAAGTAATGGGTGGAATGTAATGAAATTCGGCAGGGATCTATAATTCGTGAATACGCATCCATGGCAACAAACAAAATGGCGACCGAAAATGGTACATTTTCGCTCGGGGCACGACGCATGAATTGATCGATGTGATTTTTCGCACGAAATCGCAACGGAACTAAGGGAATTTTGAGTTGGACTTACTTTTTTTTTTTGAAAAAAAATTGATAATTTTTGTGTACTTTCTACGGCTTTTGGAGGCGAGCAAATGGAAAAATGATTATTAGATGTCCGGAAAGCTCCGAGCTTTTTACGTTCCTTAGGCCATATTTGGTTACGATAGAATGGACGGTTTCGATTGTAGAAACGATTGAATGACACCATGTTTTGCCGAAATTGAAAAACACGATTTCGTTTAAGAATTTTTATCTCGAAAAGTTTTCGACAGATCGGTATGAAATTTGTATTGTCCAATAGAGAATTGAAGAGCGCATTTGAAACGGAACGTTCCACCTCCACCATCATCGACGACAGGGATGGCAGCAGATCTATACTATCGTTAGTACATCTCAATCAGGAGCACCCTTCTCATTCAGATTAGGAAAACGATATGCTCTATATCATTTAACGGCTTACACAAGTGATAATCCAAGGCTCTTATTGGTTAAAAAGGTCGGACTAACCTATTATCATTCAAAGAGACTTCTCAAGTCCTCAGATATGGACCTTTTTTCATACATGAATTCCAAGTTCGTATATGTAGAAAGACTGGTAGCAATAAATATGGAAAGTTTATATTATGATTATATCAGACAACAAGGATGTCAACTTAGATACGATACTATGCGTGGACATTTATCAATAGCTATCACGAACCCAAACGAATTCGCTTATTTAATGGGTCTGGGACTAGGGTTCGCTGGTACATCAGCTGGAGAAGTGGTATATGTATCTAAATGTCACCCAGTGCCAGTAACCAGACAAGCGACCGAAAAATGTTATCAAGAACTGCCGGTGACAGTAAATAATAAATCCATGTTCTTGACACCGAGATACCATAATTTAGTCTCTCGAGGACAGGAGGTTTCTTGCAGTCCCATCATGGGAGTCCAATACCTCTTAGTGGACTCGTGGTGGTATGTACAAGATACACTAGTAAGAGCACAAGACCCTCAAATACTTCACACAAATACGAACTTAGAGTGGACATTCGTGTCACCGTCACTCCACAAATTAAAGTAACGTTGACCGAATATCAAGCTACTGCGAATGTTACCAAGAATGTAATTCACTTAAGATCAGGACTAGCTTGCGAATATTCTCCAAGGAAGTGCGTAGACTCACATGAAGGAGACGTACTGGGATACAATATCAGATGACTCATGCCATAGTGCCTCATATAAAGTATTGAATCAAGGAGTAGTAAACCTAACAAAGTCGACAGGGATGGCAGCAGATCAATACGAAGGGGCTATCGTTAGTACTTACATCTCAATCAGAGACACTCTTCTCATTCAGATTAAGAGAAGGCAATGCTCTATGTATGTCATTTAACGGCTTACACAACTGATCATTCGAGGCTCTTATTGGTTAAAAAGGTCGGACTAACCTATTATCATTCTAAAAGACCTCTCGAATCCACGGATATGGACCTTTTTTCCCACATGAATTCCTAGTTCGTATATGTTGTAACATGTCTATCGACCTGTTTCGATTTAAACGAAATAATTTCAATTTTACTGCTTGCCGTCATAGTAACCACTTCCAATTTAGTTCTGTGATCTAAATTTCTCTGATCGTTGATCGTTACGACAATTGACATATGATGTCAACGCTCGATTCTCATTCTCGATTTTCCTTCTTTTCGTTACCGACCCTTGAGAAGCAAGCACCTATCTCTACCGTCTCTTTTAATTTTTAATAGTTTTTACCTTAAATTGCTGTGGTAAGTCCAAAATTATAATTTATATTTATCAAGCTTTTTCTAAAGTAGTGGCTGATATAATTTCTTGTGCATTTCTTATTTTTTTTACAGAGAAACGAATATACACATACCACGTGGTCAACTACATTTCTTTTCTTTTTATACTTGTACATTACTTTTAAACTTAATCTTTTATAGTAAATAGCTGTTACCTTTTTTTTAATGCAAATATTTGCTAGATTTTCTTTTGTAGAATACCTAAGTAATTATTTTCAAACATAGATAACTTTTACATTTAACCTTTTCAAATATTCTGCCAGTGCTGGCTTCACATTTCATTTTATTCTTTTAGAAATGGTTTATTCATAACTTTTTACTATAATTAATATTTAATCAATATTTCAAGGTCATTAGTATTTTTAATTTTTACTGTTTTAAATGGGACATATATGTTGGAAAGCTTTCAGTAAATTTAAATTTCATTATTTCAAACAACTGCCTTCCTTTTTTACCTGAAAAGCTAAACCAACATTATGTGCCCCATTACATTCAAATTCCTACATATCCCTAATCCACCTGAACTTCTAGGTAAGCACAGCGGCCAGGATACCCCTGCCAGTTTATTGTTACTGCTAAGTTACCACTGCCAGGATACCCCTGTCAGGTTACCGTTACAGCAAGTTTTTCACTGCCAGGATACTCCTGACAGGTTTACTGCCAGGATAACCCTGCAAGACATCTCTACTTCAACTGCAAGACATCTCTACTTCAACTTCTAGACATCTCTACTTCAACTTCAAGACATCTCTACTTCAACTTCCAGACATCTCTTCTTCAACTTCGACAGCTCATTCTACCACTCCAACAGCTCATTCTACCACTCCGACAAGCTAAGTACCTTTAAAGAAGTACAGGTTATTTTTTCACATTTTTACCTTCCTTTATTGGCAGAATAAATTTAATATTTAAATTTCTTATACCCGGCTGTAAGAGCTGTAGGGACTGTCCGGGTTTATGTAAATTTTGTAACTTTTTTTTTATTTTCAACTTTCAGTTAATTCTACAAGGTGTTTCTACCTTTTTCACCTTAGTTTTTCTCTTGAAATTAAATTATTTTTTCGTCTAAAAAGGTAGTGGCGCCCTTAAGTCCTTATAGTCTGTCAACCCTCTGGCATACCTAGTGTGGCATCAACATGGAGTCGATCCACCCTTGAGAGAGTCTCTAGCCGGGATCTGTCTCTTGAGGAGAGAACTAATGTTACAAATTGGCGCCCCTTGTTTTTGTTGCACTGTATGACAGTTGGGTTGGAACGGGCCATAGATTTTTTTGCTTTTTTGAATTTTTTTGTCTTTAACTTTGAGTTTTTTCCAGCTTTTTAAAACTTTTTTGCTTACTTTTAATAATTAATTTTTTACCTTTCCACTCTTTTGATTAAATGTAGTAACGTCCCTGCATTCACATTTTACCTACATTATCTGCCTTATCTAATATATTATATTTTTTAAATTTCGTTTTGATATTTCTTGGGTCTACATGTAACATTAACACAATCTTATGTTGTTAAAAAGATAATTAAATTTTCTTTTATCGATTATTTATAGATGGTGTATAACATCTGATTTCTTGGCAGTGTTGTCACATGTAAAGCAAATTTTTGAGATGTTAATTTTTTAATGACATATTTAATCTATATTTTCTTTATCTCGTTCAGTTGAATTGTGTCTAGTTACACAAACTGAAACATCTTATCTATTTTTAATATTGTTAATCAAGTGCAGTGTTGCCAAGTTAACTATTTATCTTTAGAAATGAACATTTTTCATTCCAATTTTTTGTGTTACAATCTATGATCCATTTTTTATCTTGATTGGTTATATTTTTAGTCATTATGCAACATTCACATTACTAAATATAAATTGTTCAAATATTGTATAATTTGTTGAAAGTATCGTACAGTATTGTTTATTTTAAATGACATTTATCGGTAGTGTGTATATGTTGTTTTTATATCTATAGTCATCTGCTTACATTGAGTTTCTTTATCTATATCTCGTTGACAGGCTTTTATGTTCATTTGGATTTTAGATTCTTTGCTTTCGTTAGTGCAATTTGATTAGTACTGCTGATTTAGATACCGTTTATTATTAATTTTCTCTCCTTTTAAACACTCACAAGATGCAGGCCAATCACTTGAAGTCATTTGAACTATCATATGAGATTGAAATCAGAAATTTTCCTGTTCCGGATACTGTCGAACAGAAACGAAGAGTTTTAACAGGTCTTCTTGCTAGGGAAAATTCTAATAGAAGTTTTACGTCCCCAGTTAATTCCTACCTTTTTGAGGACGATATATTAGAAGTAACAGAAACAATTACTGACTTGACAAATATCATTGAACAATTTAGTGGCAATAAAAACGAACCAGTCTTTTCCAGAATCAATTCAAGATTGACACATTTGACTAATAGAATCAATAGATTAAATGCCGAAAGTAACGAACAACTACTAACAAAAGAAACATTGACAAATAGACTAATACTTTTAGAAGCTGACCTTGCAATGAAAACAAATCCGACATCTAACTATAGAACTGAAGACACGTTACCTTCAAACTCATTTCATCCCCCCACTCATTCCGACATCCCTTATCAAAGACACGATCCAGTTTACAAATGGAATGTTTTCTTTACTGGCAAAAATGAATCACTTCATTTATTTTTGGAAAAAGTTGAAGTCCTTAGACTTTCTAGAGGAATTACAGAAAATGAGCTCTTTCTGCAGTCATGTGAACTTTTCAAAGACAATGCCTTCACATGGTACCTTAATAATCGTAATAAATTTCAATCCTGGAAAGACATTGTTGCCAAATTGAAAGCTGACTTTTTGCCCTACAGTTATGAGACTGATTTGGAGTTGGAAATTTCTAATCGCACTATGGGTGCTAACGAACCAGTCGCTGTATACATCTCTTCCATGATAGGATTATTTAATCGCTTGTCTAGTGTCGTTGACGAACGTACTCGTGTTGCAAAGATTCGTAGGAACCGAAAACTAGTGAAGACCATAATGAAAATTGTCAGCATTCGTGGCATCGACGATTTGGACATCGGGGAATTGAAGCTATCAAACACTTGGAAGAAAAAGACTTAGCAATCGGGATAAAAATTACAGATTGTGGGATACGGAAGACTTGTGAACAGATCGGATAAAAATTAGTCGAGATGTAGTTTTTCTAAAGGAGGAAATATTTACAGAGAAAATACAAGCGTCAAACCAGGAAACACAAATTTTATTTGAAAAAGATCAGGATAGTGAAGAAAATGGAGAACAAGAGGAAGTTATGGTTGAATCAAGTACACATGAACTAACGAACAGTGAATCTAGCTATCAACCATGTACTAGTAACAATGAAACTGATGATGGAATTCAACTGGAAAGGAGGTGTTCAGAAAGAAGAAATAAAGGAATACCACCAGATCGTTACATTGCAACAGCAAAACTTACAGAATTACAGGACATAGAACCAAAAAATGTGAAAGACATTCATGCTAGAACAGACAGTAGTTTGTGGAAACAGGCAATGGAAGAAGAAATTGAATCAATGAAGAAAAATAATACCTGGAATTTGGTTCCTTTACCCAAAGACAGAAGAATCGTTCCATGTAAATGGGTATTTAAATTAAAAAGAAGTGCAAACAATTTACATAATAAATATAAAGCACGGCTAGTTGCAAAAGGATTTGTACAAAAATATGGAGTCGACTATGATGAAGTTTTCGCACCAGTAGTACGACAAACTACACTGAGAACATTATTAGCTATAGCCGGAAAAGAAAAAAATGTTAGTGAAACATTTTGATGCAAAAACGGCATTTCTTAATGGAGAACTTAAGGAAGAAATTTATATGGAACAACCGGAAGGTTTTACAATTCAAGGCAAAGAAAATTTTGTTTGTAAACTAAACAAAAGTATTTATGGACTTAAACAATCGGCAAAGGCGTGGAATGAAAAAGTTAATGAGATCCTTCAAAATTACGATTTTAATAAAAGCGCCGCAGACCCATGTCTTTATGTGAAACGTTTAAATAATGACAAACTTTATCTTATAGTTTACGTCGATGATTTTTTAATCACAGCCAAGAACATAGACGCAATAAATTTTGTCGAACGGATGTTGAAAACATTTTTTGAAATATCAGATTTAGGCTTATTACAAAATTATTTGAGCATTAATTTTGAAAGGGATAGTGAAGGAATATATAGTCTTGATCAAGCGAAATATATTGATAAATTATTATACAGGTTTGGGATTCAGGATGCCAAAAATTCAATGGTACCACTTGATCCTGGCTATTTGAAAATAGAACGACAAAAATCTATTATGAGAAATAATGAAAAATATCAACAACTAATAGGAGCATTGTTATATTTAGGAGTAAATACAAGGCCAGATATTATGGCAAGTGTAACTATCCTAAGTCAACACAATCAGGAACCCTCAGAAAACGATTGGAACGAAGCGAAACGAATTCTAAGATATCTAAAGGGATCCAAAAATAAAAAACTTTTACTTGGAAAGTACGATAATAAATATACATTAGAAGGATATGCTGATGCTGATTGGGCAGAAAATAAACAAGATAGAAAATCGAACAGTGGTTATTTATTTAAGCTGTATGGAGCACCCATTAGTTGGGCATGCCGAAAACAAACATGTGTTTCGCTATCGTCAACAGAAGCGGAATATATTGCATTAGCAGAAGCATGCCAAGAGGCGATTTGGCTAAGAAGATTAATAAAGGAATTTTTAGAAAAAGATCCAGATACAGTCATTTTTGAAGATAATCAGAGTTGCTTAAAACAAATATCAAATCGCAGATTCAATAACCGTACAAAACATATTGATACAAAATATCATTTTGTCAAAGATCTTGATAAAAATAAAGTTATAGACTTCAGGTACTGTCCAACAGAAGATATGATTGCAGATATGCTGACCAAACCATTAAATAGGGTCAAACTGAATTACTTGATGAAAAAAGGAGGACTAGTTGATTGATTATTTAATTGATTGTTTATTTAATTATTATTAAAGTTGAGAAGGGGTGTTGGAGTTATAACATTAATAATAATTTGAAAGGGTTGCTATTTGATTGTATCAGTAATATAAAAACGACTACTTCTTGATACAGCAGCACAAGTCTCCAACTCCATCGTATGTATACTTTATATATAAATAATCTAAGTATGTTGATGTTATTATATATTTTAATTTAATATATGTCAGTCAATATTTTGTCAAATAAAGGTTGAAAAGTAAAAGGTTGAATCTGGCGATTTATAAATATTATTAAACAACACTCAGTGTATGCTTTGCCTTATCCGATGACGTAACGACACAATAATCACAAGATGACAAAACTATGAAACACTATGGTTGGATGTAAAAAAAATTGATTTTAAGATAATGTAGGTTCTTGCCTAACTAACCACTTAAATTTGGTAGCAACTAAGCCAGTTCGCAGGACTTAGTTACTTATTGATCTTATACAAGAAAAAATTAGAAAAAAAAGAAAAGGCAGTTTTAGGGCGCCACTAATTTTCTTTCCTAAAAGAAAATTAGAAACAAAATCAAATTTAAAGGCTAGCTAACTTTAATCTGTTGAGAGAAAAATTAAAAAGTACGTTTCTGTATAATAAATAAAACTAAAGAAGTAAAATAATGTATATATTAACTTACAATTATATAAAAAGGGTTAGTAAATTATAATTTATAAAAAAAATACTTAAAGTCGACTTTGGTATGTGATGTCGATG
This sequence comes from Galerucella nymphaeae, assembly GCA_963978555.1. NCBI lineage: Eukaryota > Metazoa > Arthropoda > Insecta > Coleoptera > Chrysomelidae > Galerucella > Galerucella nymphaeae. The sequence goes on along the minus strand of OZ021704.1, from coordinate 32,107,708 downwards.
GATAGATGTTGATGGAGATATTATCCAATACAACTGAAATCTGCAGCTTAGCCTGGGACGGTGGTCTCCCACTATTGAGTTTATTTAGTTTCTCCATGAAACCGCTTCTGGCAGGTATAAGGAAGCTCTCCCTGTCTACCAGGCACTGCTAGTTTTACAGTTCTGTATTTTTTTCTTTCAGGTATTCTAGGTACTATCAATTTACCAGTTACTATCAGCTACTAAGCCCCAGAAACTGTTCTCCAGAAACTGTATCCCAGCAACTGTGCAGTAATCCAGATATTGATGAAATAATGCTGCAGCTATAAGTTATTCTTATTTAAAATTTTTGTTGTAAAGTTATATGGATTACTGCACAGTTGTAGTAGTATTGTCGACAGACGATGAGAGAAGACCTGCCGGAATTTTCCTCATTCTTATTTATAGATATTCCAAAATTTTGAATTTAGCGGTAAAAGACATTAGGAATCTTGATTTTAGGCCTAGTAGTTTATTCCACCACGGAACAGAAAAGAGAAATAATTTCTTAATTATTTGCATGAAATATTTATAAACTATTCCACCAAAAATCAAAATTCTGAAGAAAATCTTCAATAAAAATATGAACTGGAACAATGAACGCAAAGTTCATGTTTCAACTACCTTACCGCTACCTTTGACAATTACCTTCCCTACCTGCTATACATAGATTTTGCATTGATACTTCACCCCTCCTTCATCTTATTAACTTTAAATTATTTTAAATAAAAAAATAATTCTTCGAATCATTTTTTTCCCGGAGGAGAGGGGGTGTAATATGTCTATCGACCTGTTTCGATTTAAACGAAATAATTTCAATTTTACCGCTTGCCGTCATAGTAACCACTTCCAATTTAGTTCTGTGATCTAAATTTCTCTGATCGTTGATCGTTACGACAATTGACATATGATGTCAACGCTCGATTCTCATTCTCGATTTTCCTTCTTTTCGTTACCGACCCTTGAGAAGCAAGCACCTATCTCTACCGTCTCTTTCAATTTTTGATAGTTTTTACCTTAAATTGCTGAGGTAAGTCCAAAATTATAATTTATATTTATCAAGCTTTTTCTAAAGTAGTGGCTGATATAATTTTTTGTGCATTTCTTATTTTTTTTACAGAGAAACGAATATACACATACCACGTGGTCAACTACATTTCTTTTCTTTTTATACTTGTACATTACTTTTAAACTTAATCTTTTATCGTAAATAGCTGTTACCTTTTTTTTTAATGCAAATAGGTATTTGCTAGATTTTCTTTTGTAGAATACCTAAGTAATTATTTTCAAACATAGATAACTTTAACATTTAACCTTTTCAAATATTCTGCCAGTGCTGGCTTCACATTTCATTTTATTCTTTTAGAAATGGTTTATTCATAACTTTTTACTATAATTAATATTTAATCAATATTTCAAGGTCATTAGTATTTTTAATTTTTACTGTTTTAAATGGGACATATATGTTGGAAAGCTTTCAGTAAATTTAAATTTCATTATTTCAAACAACTGCCTTCCTTTTTTACCTGAAAAGCTAAACCAACATTATGTGCCCCATTACATTCAAATTCCTACATATCCCTAATCCACCTGAACTTCTAGGTAAGCACAGCGGCCAGGATACCCCTGCCAGTTTATTGTTACTGCTAAGTTACCACTGCCAGGATACCCCTGTCAGGTTACCGTTACAGCAAGTTTTTCACTGCCAGGATACTCCTGACAGGTTTACTGCCAGGTTAACCCTGCAAGACATCTCTACTTCAACTTCTAGACATCTCTACTTCAACTTCAAGACATCTCTACTTCAACTTCCAGACATCTCTTCTTCAACTTCGACAGCTCATTCTACCACTCCGACAAGCTAAGTACCTTTAAAGAAGTACAGGTTATTTTTTCACATTTTTACCTTCCTTTATTGGCAGAATAAATTTAATATTTAAATTTCTTATACCCGGCTGTAAGAGCTGTAGGGACTGTCGGGGTTTATGTAAATTTTTTAACTTTTTTTTTATTTTCAACTTTCAGTTAATTCTACAAGGTGTTTCTACCTTTTTCACCTTAGTTTTTCTCTTGAAATTAAATTATTTTTTCGTCTAAAAAGGTAGTGGCGCCCTTAAGTCCTTATAGTCTGTCAACCCTCTGGCATACCTAGTGTGGCATCAACATGGAGTCGATCCATCCTTGAGAGAGTCTCTAGCCGGGATCTGTCTCTTGAGGAGAGAACTAGTGTTACAATGTGGAAAGACCAGTGGCAATAAACATGGAAAGTTTATATGATTATATTAGACAACAAGATTGTCAACTTGGATACTATACTATGCGTGGACATTTATCAATAGCTATCACGAAACCAAACGAATTAGCTTATTTAATGAGTCTGGAACCAGGGTTCGCTGGTACATAAGCTGGAGAAGTGGTGTATGTATCTAAATGTCACCCAGTGCCAATAACCAAGCGAGCGACCGAAAGATGTTATCAAGAACTGCCGGTGACAGTAAATAATAAATCCATGTTCATGACACCATCCATGTTCATGACACCGAGATACCATAATTCAGTCTCTCGAGGACAGGAGATTGCTTGTAGTCCCATCATGGGAGTCCAATACCACTTAGTGAACTCGTGGTGGTATGTCCAAGATTCACTAGTAAGAGCACAAGAGCAACCAAAATTACCTTTTGAAAAAGTAGCTTGTGACACTAGATTACTATTTGAAATGGATTGAACTAGTGAAATTGAAAGATAAAAGCGCAACTCAAATAATAAGTACTTTAAAAGTAATTTTTTCCAATCATGGCATCCCAAAAATTTTTAGGTCAGATAATGTACCTTTTAATTCATTTGAATTCAAAGAATTTGCAAAATAGTTGAATTTTCAGTTATCCACATCCAGTCCATATTACCCAAGATGCAATGGGCTTGCAGAGAAGGATCTAGGTATATGTAAAAACATGTTAAAAAAAAGCAAATAGTTCGAACACAGATATAAATATTATGCTGTTAGAGTATAGAAACACCCCAGTAGCTGGTACAAAGTATTTACCAGCTCAGTTACTTTTTAATCGTAGATGTCGAAAAAAATTACCAGTTTCAGACACTCTACTGAAACCTGAACTAATAAAAGATTCCAAAATTGTCCTGGAAAAGAATGCAATACAAAATAAAAGATATGACAAATCATGTCGGTTTAGAACAAATAATTACCAACCAGGTCAAAATATAACTCACAGACATAATAAAATATGGTTCGCTAAAGTAGTTAAACTGAATGATTCTCCAAGATCAATTATAATAAAAGATGAAAATAATAGGTACCTAACCAAAATCAACCTAGATTTAAGGTAACTAATAATGATGAATTGTATTTGAACCAAAACAATGAAAGTAATAACTATTGGAATCATTATAGAGATTACAGTCAGAATATAGATAAATGTTATGGTGATAGAAATTCCTCTGAAAACATATCTAGCACATTTGAAAATTTTAACTTGAATAAGGAAGGCAGCACCTCCTATGCCACTAGATCAGGTAGGGTTTCAAAGGCACCTGATAGGTTAAACTTGTTAAGGAGGGGAGATGTCATATATATAAAAGACTTCGCCAAAGCATGCCTTGTATACATGTATTTGACAAGTGACACTTCCGACATGATATGTAGATCATCAGGCACATGCACGTGTTAAACTAAAGCTGTGTAACTGGATGAGTTTCAGGGCCAGTTTCATAATCAACTTAAAGTGCCTTTAAATATTAAAGTTGGCTTAAAGTTGAAAAAGTGGTCCCATAATCGTACTTTAAGATAAAGTAGTGCCTAAAGTTTCCTTTAAATTAAAGTGCGAATTTCTAAACTTTACAGAAGATAAAGTGGCTTTAAAGCAGACATAACCTAGTTTTCTCCATATTTTTTGACAACCAGGGTGAATACTCAACGAAAAAAATGATGAACATGCTTGATAGTTCTTCCAGCTCTAGTCATCATCCGATGACGAAGTGATTTATTTGGGAAGAATATAAAATTATTCAAAGAGAAAGTGTCACTTTGAAAGATATGATGATGCTGACTTTTTTGATCGCCAAAGCAATAATTTTAGGTTAGATAACTAAATTAAATAGTGTCTAAGGTATCGAAAAACCAATTTAAGGGCTGCCAACTTAGCTAAATGCTACTTTTATTAAAAGAAGGTGCTACTTTCATTATGAAACGCAATTATTTTTGTTGTATAGTGATATTTGGTAACAACGGTTGGCAATAGTGGTTGCAATGTCGACAACTGTTTGTCACTAGACACGGTGAATCAATAAAGCTAATTGTTAGTCAGGATTGTTTAATTTAATTATTAAACCTATATAAAGTATAAAACATGGCGCTGCTTAATCAAGTTAGAAGTGTGTAGAGTAATATTGAAAATTCTCAAACCCCAGTAAGAAAATTATTAATATATTAAGAAATAAGTGAGGTTAGGCTAGTAAAAAACACGTGTACAATTAAGAAGACACGACATGGAACTGTTTAAGCCCCCCAAAAATCTTATCGTTGATGAAAATATTGCCAACAATTGGAAAAAGTTTAAACAAAGCTATGAAATATACATGACGGCATCTGGCAACAACTCCAAAACCCCTGAAGTAAAAGCTGCAATCCTATTAAACTTCCTTGGCGAAGAAGGACTAGATCTTTTTAATACATTTAATTTAAATGAAGAGGATGAGAAAAAGCCAGAAATAATAATAAAAGCTTTTGATGATTATGTAAATCCGAGAAGAAATGTAATATTTGAGAGATTCATATTTCATCAACGAATTCAGAAAGAAAATGAAGACTTCGCAGTGTTCTTAAGAGACATAAAAACCTTAGTAAAAACATGTGAATTCAAAGAACAAGAAGATGAAATGCTTCGAGACAAAATAGTTTTAGGCGTAAACTCCGGAGAGCTGCAAGAGAGATTATTGAGAATGGCAGACTTAAAATTAAATGATGCAATTAAAACCTGTCAAGCTGCAGAAATAAGTAAAAAACAAGTAAAAAGTCTTCATGTTGAAAATCATATAGATGAATTAAAAGATAACAGAAATGGGAAACTAAAATATCATTGCAAAAAGTGCAATTATAAACATGGGCCCAGAGAATGCCCTGCTTATGGTAAATACTGTAAGAACTGCAAAAAAGCTAATCATTTTGCAGTGGGCTGTAGAAGTACCAAAAATCAAATGTACAATAATAAAAATGTACAAGAAATTAATGTTGAAGAAGAAGATAGCATTGAAGATATTACTGAACTCTTCCAAGTTCATTCATTAAACGACACAGTAAATACTGTTTGCACTCACAGCAGAGAAGATATTTGGACCCAGGATGTAGAGATAAATAATCATAAAATTAATTTTAAGCTGGATACTGGTGCACAAGTCAATGTCCTTCCGTTCAAAACTTTTAAGAAAATTGTTGGTAATGATCAGCTGTTAAGAGAGTCCAGAGGGCTGTTAGAAGCCTTTGGAGGAGAAAAAATCAAGCCCCTAGGTAACATAAAACTAAGTTGTAAAATAAATAATAGTATAGGTGATGTAGAGTTTGCTGTAGTAAATAAAAATGTAATGCCTATTTTAGGACTACAGGTATGTAAAAAATTTAATCTTCTTGTGAAAATAACAAATAGTAAAATAGACACATTAAAAATAAATAGCAAAAATGAATTTATAAAAAATAATAATGAGATATTTGAAGGGTTAGGCGCATTTCCTGAATGTTATACAATAAAAACCAAGGTGAATGCAGAGGGAGTAATAAGGCCGCCTAGAAGGCTACCCCAAGTACTTTTGAATAAATTTGAAAAAGAGTTAAACAAAATGATTGAAAACGGTATAGTTTCAAAAGTTTCAGAGCCTAAGAAATGGTCTAGTAATGTTGTATTAGTGGAGAAACCAGACGGATCATTAAGGATTTGTCTGGACCCCAATGAGTTGAATAAAGTAATTGTAAGAGATTATTGTTTGATACCACGGTTTGAAGACATTCGCCCAAAATTGTTGAATAAAAAATTTTATACCTTGTTAGACCTGAAACAAGGGTTTTGGCAAATTAAGCTTGATAAAGAATCATCAGATCTCTGTACCTTCAGTACACCATTTGGGTTTTATAAATTCAATAGGCTACCTTTTGGATTGTCTTGTGCTCCCGAAGCATTCATTAATATGGTTCAAAAATACTTTGGTAAAATTGATGTTAACAATATTGTAATATATTTTGATGACTTACTCATCGCTACTGAAAATGAGGAATTACATGATATGTTATCAAAAAAAGTTGTAAGTTTAGCTAAAAAGATAAATATAAAATTTAATCTTAGAAAATTACAGTACAAACAGGCCAATATAGAGTTTTTGGGTCATAAATTCAATAAAAATGGTGTAATACCCTCAGAAGAACACACAAAATCAATTTTAAACCTAAAAGAACCTAAAAATAAAAAAGAGCTTCAGTCATTGTTAGGAATGTTTAACTATTTGAGACAATATATACCTAATATGTCCACAATTTGTAGTCCATTAAGAGAATTACTTAAAAAAGATTCAGCATGGTTTTGGTCCAGTAAACACAGGGAGTCATTAAACAAACTTAAAGAAATAGTTGCAAAGCCACCGGTATTGAATCAATTTGATGTTAATAAACATATAGAAATTTACTCGGATGCATCAAAAGACGGATTAGGCTGCTGCCTAATTCAAAACAAAAGACCTGTTTCGTTTGCTTCAAGGAGTATGTCAAACACAGAAACAGCATATTCGCAAATTGAAAAAGAAATGTTGAGTTTAATATTTGCGTGTCGTAAGTTTCATTACTTAATATATGGTAGAAGAGTTGTTGCTTTTAATGATCATAAACCACTTATTTCTATAATGAATAAAGATATTTCACTTATACCTTCACAACGTCTTCAAAAAATGAGACTAAAATTATTAATATATGACATTGAATTGCGATATTTACCAGGAAAATCACAATATATAGCAGATTTATTGTCCAGGAACTTTATTAAAGAAAATAGTGAGAGTGAAAGTTTAATAAATGGTCAAGTACATTGTATTAATCGTTATAATAATAATTTAAATGAACTCTATGATCTAAGGAAAGCTAGTGAAACAGACACATTATTAAGTAAAGTCGCTGAATATCATATCAAAGGTTGGCCAAAACAGAAAAAACTCACAGGTTACTTGAAAAAGTTTTACACAATTAAAAATGAAATTATTGTAGATGAAGGTATAATTTATTATAATAATAGAATAGTTATACCTCAATCTTTAAGATCAACTATGCTGAAACTGTTACATGAAGGACACATGGGGATGACTAAAACAAAACTACGAGCTAAAAACATACTTTATTGGCCTGGCATGTACAAAGATATTGATAATATGGTTGCATGTTGTAAAATCTGTGAAAAATTTAGTGCATCAAACAAAAAAGAAAAACTGTTATTACACAAGGTACCTGAATTACCTTTTGAAATCATTGCTACAGATATTCTAACATATCAGAGTATAGATTATCTTGTTGTTATTGACAGTTTTTCTAAGTGGATTGAAGTAATTGAATTAAAGTATAAAACTGCTAAAGAAATAATATCTAAATTAAAAAATATATTTTCATATCATGGGATTCCTAAAATTATATATTCTGATAATATGCCTTTTGGGTCAGTGGAATTCAAAGATTTTGCATTGAAGTGGAATTTCCAAATAATAACTTCTAGTCCCCATTATGCTCGAAGCAATGGATTTGCAGAAAAAGCTGTTCACATTGCTAAACAAATGATTAAAAAACACAAGGAGGAAGGAAAAGATTTAAGCATATCATTATTAGAATATCGTAGCACACCAATTCCTAGTTTAAACGCTAGTCCAAGTGAACTATTAATGAGTAGGTTATTACGTACAAAGCTTCCATCCTCTTTGTGCAAATTGAAGCCTAAAATTCAAACAAATGTAAAGGACAAACTTTTACAATCACAGCTAAAGTATAAAGCTCAGTTTGATAAGTCAGCAGTTAATAGAAATGTTGATTTTTGTCCAGGTCAAAATGTTGTTATCAAAGACAAGGTATGGGTACCAGGCAAAATAATTGCAGACGCTGAAACACCCAGATCTTATTATGTGTCTAATGAAAATAATAATATTTTAAGAAGAAATACCTTACATTTAAAACCTTCTATAACTAATAAACAAATTCAAAATAGTCCTAATAGCACAGGTCATTGTAGTAATAGTGATAGTAATGAAACAGAAAAACTGTATTCTACTTTAGCTGATGATAACTTAGAAGTAAAAAATAATTGTGACGAGCCTGTTGTTCAGAGCCCTGAACAAGAGTCGCTCGGAAAGCGGGTTTGCAAAAAACCATCTAAGTTTAAGGATTTTGTATTGTATTAACTATGTGTCAATTAACTTACTTAAGGAGGAAGATGTTGTATAGTGATATTTGGTAACAACGGTTGGCAATAGTGGTTGCAATGTCGACAACTGTTTGTCACTAGACACGGTGAATCAATAAAGCTAATTGTTAGTCAGGATTGTTTAATTTAATTATTAAACCTATATAAAGTATAAAACAATTTTAAAGTCGTCTTAAAGGATACTTTAAGATTAAGTCTACTTTTACTAAAGGCACTTTAACTATCGAATTATGAAACCGGCCCTTAATAAAACTATACCTAAAGATAAAGTGTGACTTTTCATTTAAGAAGTAGTATGAACAAGAAGATACATCAATAGACGGAGTCACGACCTCTCATCCTATTCACCAGTTTACGTTTGACTACAGTGCAAGCTAAGACCAGCATATATGTTATGGAAACAAAGAACATTAAAGTGTAACTCTAAATCTAGTTTCCGACGATGTTAGATAAGACCATAGGAACCAACCTATTGTATCAGTACCCAACATCGAGCGTAGAAAGTGCGCAGGAGAAGGATGTTCATCAGTTGGCCGAACACAATGCAGAGAATGTGATTTGAGATTCTGTATCAAATAGTCATATCTTCCAACTACATTTTTTCAAATAATTTTTTTTCAAAAACGCCTTTTTGTACTATTTTTCACTCTATAGACCACAAAACTACTCATCTTTTGCAGTTTAAATTGAAAAATCGTATTTCGGCTTTAATGGGCTAAAATCACATCTACCTACTTGTAGATGTGCTTTCAGCGCCTGTTAAATTTTTAACGGCCTCTAAATTTTAAAGGACTAGTTACAGAATAGACCCCATTGAGTTCATAAACTTTCGTCGAGTGGGAAGAGTTATGAACATCTTCTTTGTCATCTCATTAAATAGCTGTTATGAAAATAAGCCAAAGATACATGTTTATGTCATTAAAAGGTGAAGATTAGTGGTGGGTTATTAATTGCGACCAAGTAATTATGTTAGTAGATAAAAATATTGGAAAAGGTTAAGGGTAAATTATGACCCTTATTTTGTGCAATATGTGCCTTTGAGCTCACAGTTGACAATCGATGATCCAGTACTGTGGCAGAAACAAATATGGGCAATTTGTAGCAAGAATGCTTAATCGTTTCGACTTCAAAGCACGAATTCTTGATCGATCATCTGGATACTGTATCAACGTCGATACAAAGGAACGAGTATGAATAAACATAAAAATGTTCTTTTGAAAATGCGGATAAAATGAAATATAAAGAACGCTGAGTCTACGAAAATGTACTGGACGAAGATGAAAATATTTTATTCGTTTTTAGGTTTATAGCTGGGAAGACAACAGTGCCTCACTTTGATGTCAAATGGATATGGATTATGCCCAATCAAAACCAAAACAGCAAGATATTCAACATAATACAGAAAATTGTAATAGTCTGAATCAAAATTTATAGAATAATTATTTCGAAAAAGTGACAAAATCATCTTTTAACTAACCCGTGCATATACTCAAACTAAAGCTTAAATTTTGCTCAAGCGGATAAACCAAAGTATATGCAAAACAGTTTTCTCTTTACATCTCCATCACAATATAGTTGAAAAAAATTAAATCTCTGGCATTATCAAATTTTCCCTGAAGAGAAAACATTTCAACACTCATTTTCTTACCATTAAAAATGTGGTTCAACTACAACTAACTAAAAAGGTAGGTTACCCTGGTTGAAATTTTCGGTGAAAATACAACAGCATAAAAAAGTATAAACGAAGAATATCTGAGCCTTGTAAAGATTTGACATAGTGTTTTGTAAACAAAAAATTCCTTTTGGAAATATCGTATATGGTTTCCATAAAATCATCAAATTCGGGTTTCATTATACAGGTTGTTTCACGACACTATCAATATAATCATGGAGATTGGTCACACGATTTCTATAAAAATCTACATAGATATAGAACATGTTTGGACGAAAATATTTTTATATATGGGAGAATGGGGGAATACCAGTCGAATGGGAAATTCAAGATTGTCTCACTCAAATAGAAATTTTAAAGAGAAGGCGTAATATGGTATGGTCAGTGCAATAGTTAAACTGAATAATATGAGTAGAGACTTCTACGAAAAACCTAGTGCTACTATAAGAAAGGTGTGTGATCCAGGATATATCTATATATACAGTGTGTAAAAGCCAAATGGAATAAATTCATTATTTCGGTTACTGTACATATTTATAAAAAATCCCGAAACACGTCAAATTTAAATTATAACTTGACATTCTTTAACGTGAAAATGCAACCCCTACCTTCAACCCCCTTAGAATGACAGGTACAACCCCCAATTTTTTAAATGGGAAGTATAGGCTTGTGATATATCATTTGAAAGGTCTCTTCATTCTCTATTCAAAAATGTTATTGTTTTTAAATTTAATGCAAAAATTAGCATAAAAAAAATTAATATCATGTTGTTACCGAAATTCGCTACAATACAATCAAAAACTAAAATGTAATGCAAAACGTAATAAAATGTAGAACACGAAAAAGAACTATGAATGTTAATGAAGTAGATGTTCAAAATGTTCTCCGCGAACGTCTTGGCAACATCCTAATCTCAAATAAAACTGTCTTCTAACATTATTTAACATATCAGGCGTGATCGACCTAATCGCAAGCGTTATTCGTTCTTTTAAGTCATTTAAATCAGAAGGTTTAGTTTTGTACACATGGCTCTTCACATATCCCCATAAAAAGAAATCTAATAATGTAAGATCAGGTGATCGCGCTGGCCATTCAATCGATCCTCGCCTCCCTATCCACCGATTGGGAAATATTGTATCGAGGTACTGCCGGACATTAAGTTGGTAATGTGGTGGTGCTCCATCCTGCTGAAACCATATCGTATTCGCTGGAACTTGAGGATTACCTGGATCAGGATATAAATTTGCCAACGTTGGAATGACATCATTTTGAAGTAGTGCCAAATAATTGTTGCCATTCAAGTTGCCCTCAATAAAAAAGGGACCAATTATATTGTTCCCTACAATCCCTGCCCAAACATTAACCTTTTGAGGGTATTGAGTGTGTTCTTCTCTCATCCAGTGAGGATTTTCCGTGGACCAGTAGCGGCAATTTTGCCGATTAGCATGACCGTTAAGTAAAAAAGTACACTCATCAGAAAACATAACGTCTTCTAATTGGATAATATTGTTATCCAACATGTCCATCATTTGCTCACAAAAAAAAGTTCTCCTATCAAAATCGTCTTCCATGAGCTCCTGAGTAGGTATCATCTTATACGGATGCAATTTATTTTCTTTTAATATGTTTGCTATCGATGTATGGCTAGCATTGAATGTAGTGGATGCCTGTCTACTCGATGTATGTGGGTTTTCCTGAAACTCAAGCAACACATCTAATTTGAGTTCATCACTCAGTGCATTAGCAGCTGCTTTTTTTATCTGCCTTACATGACCAAACTCGCGAAACTGCTTTTCTATTTTACTTATTGTTCCTTGGGATATAGGCGGTAAATTAGGAAATTTCTCATGAAATAGGCGAGTTACTTCCTGTTGTGTTCGGATGTTATCTCCGTAACCAATCATTTGTAAAACTGTTATTTTATGCATTTCCGTTAATCTAACCATTTTTCAGAATTGAATTGAACAAACTTTATACTTAAATTACAACAATGACAACTTAAATAAAACAATTTACAACTGCTTGTTAAAATAGCGTTGCCACGGAAATTCTTTAAAGTTTTTTAATGGTTACCATCTAAAAACCACATTGCTACGGTATTTGTTAACTTTCTCATTATCAAGACCTAAACGGGAAATAAGTTTTAAGTAATATTGTAATAAGTTCCGAGTATATTTTAGCGAATTTCGGTAACAACATGATATTAATTTTTTTTATGCTAATTTTTGCATTAAATTTAAAAACAATAACATTTTTGAATAGAGAATGAAGAGACCTTCCAAATGATATATCACAAGCCTATACTTCCCATTTAAAAAATTGGGGGTTGTACCTGTCATTCTAAGGGGGTTGAAGGTAGGGGTTGCATTTTCACGTTAAAGAATGTCAAGTTATAATTTAAATTTGACGTATTTCGGGATTTTTTATAAATATGTACAGTAACCGAAATAATGAATTTATTCCATTTGGCTTTTACACACTGTATAAAAGAAAGTCGTGTTAGTTACACCATTTATAACTCAAGAACGGCAGAACAGATTTTGGTGAAAATTGGTAGGGAGGTAGCTTAGAGCTGAGTGAGCGAGCAATTTTAGCGGCTAAGAATAAAGATGTAGATGACCTGAACTACATAATTCAAAATAAGATCATTGGAACAATGCATTCATTCAAATCTATTGACTGCGTCACAAACGAAGATAAAGCCACCTACTATCCAATTGAATTTTCAAACTCTTTGGACGTGCCTGGCTTACCACCGCACAATTTACGCCTAAAGGTTGGCTCCGTAGTAATCATGCTTCGAAACATAAACCAACCAAAACTGTGCAACGGTACGCGTTTGGTGGTTAGCAAATTGATGAACAAAGTAATTTACGCTACGATAATGATAGGAAAATTCAAAGGTGAGGAAGTTCTTATTCCGAGGATCCCAACCGATATGCCGTTTGAATTTAAAAGACTTCAATTTCCGATACGTCTTGCATTTGCCATGACCATCAACAAATCACAAGGCCAATCCTTAAAAGTTTGTGGTTTAAATCTAGAACATTCATGTCTTTCCCATGGTCAATTATACGTGGCATGTTCACGGGTCGGAAGACCATCTGCGTTGTTTGTTTTTGCGCCTGATAATAAAACAAAAAATGTCGTTTATCACAAGGTACTTAAGTGAAGAGCAACCTATGTACTAAAATACAGAAATAATAATGAATGATTAATGTAGGTATTTAAATTTTTTGTATTTTTTCCAATTAAAAAAAAACACAATCTGCTTATTTATTGCCATTAAGGCGGAACAAAGTTCGCCGGGTCAGCTAGTATTTTAATAACGGTAACCTATACTAATGGTTTATATATAGAAATAAACTGTCTCTAGTCTTTTACTACTGAGAAAACAACAGCAATTCACAGTCGTCGGGGTGCTCAATAGGTGGCGTCATTCTAAAATTACGCAAACGGATGTTGACTCGATTGGATAGTTCCGTAATGGCGTTTGTAGATTCCCGGTGCGAATGTGATAAGCGGCAACCGCAGTGCTACGGCGGCGTAATTTAAAAGAGGTACTTACGTCAACATCAGAACTATTAGTATAAACTTCATTTACCCAAAACATTAGCGTACAGACATAAATTTTGCTATTGGTGGGAATCGACGTTTTATCAGGTCTCCTAACACCTTGCATGCTTATTTTTTCAAAAAAATATTAACTTTACTTTTAAAACGACTTTGAAAATAATAAAATTTGAAAGTCCGCCAAAACGCGTTTGACGTCACTGTTTTACACGTACTCGTTTACATTCTTATTCGGAAATATCGAATATTTATCAACACTTTCCACTTTACGTTGACTTTTAGAAATTAAAAAAGCACACACACTCACTTAATTGTGAATTTTATTTTAAAATTTGTAAGTAATTTAAAATGGACAGCTTTTAGCTAAAAGGAACCATCCCACAATTTTGTGATTTTTGGATTTACGCACAATATTACATTAATAGCCGTAACCTTTACTGCAAACAAAATCCAAGCCACATTCTGGTACCTAGCGTCATCTGTTGACCAATTAACCAACCAACAAAATTTGTTAAGCAAGTAACCTACCTGCAGAAAGATCCAAGCGGCTTGGTTCCTTTCTGCATAACAATAAAGAAGAGAGTTGTTGACAGATGCCAGTATTTGGTTCTTTGTTTTCTGGGATAAACGAAACCCATATTAAAAATTGGCAAGAAGCCCGAACCCAGATGAAGAATGATATGAAAATGGCAAAAGAAAACGAAGAAATAGAATGTTAAACATTCGATCTTAAAAAAACACTGCCACTACCACGATTAGCAACTGGAATATTGTTTTATAAGAGACAAATTTGGCTCTACAATTTGGGAGTTCATTCCGGCTCAACCAACAAGGGTCATTTTTATATCTGGACTGGAAACGAGGCAGGTCGGGGAGCACAAGAAATTGGATCATGTTTATTAAAACATATTAAAGAAAACCTCTTTAACGTTACTGAGTTAATTTTGTGGTCGGATTCCTGTGGCGGTCAAAACCGCAACATTAAGATGACACTCATGCTCAAAGCTGTTCCGCAGGCACACCCCTCTTTAAAAAAAATTCGTATGCGTTTTCTTGTATCTGGGCATAGTTTTCTCCCGAACGATTCGGACTTTTCCGACGTCGTATGTGGACTTAAACATCAACAGCGCCTTTACCTGCCAGATGATTATATAAAAATCATGAAAGACTGTCGAACGAAAAATAAATTCAAAGTTTCGCGAATGTTATCTACTGAATTTTATGGGGCCACTGAGCTAGAAAAACAAATAGTAAATAGAAAAGTGGATGTTGAGAATAAAAAAAATAGCTGGTTAAAAACACGATACTTCTTGATGAAGAAAAACCATTTTCAATTTTTCTGAAAACAAATTTTGAAGATAACTCGTATGCTGAAATAGATATCAGAAAAAAACAAATAGGTCGTCCGGCATTATTTAAAGATTTGCTAATACCAATGTGGCCTGAAGGAAAAAAAATATCACATCCAAAGGTAGAAGACATAAAATCTGTGATGCACTTAATTCCGAACGATTGCAAGCAATTTTATGAAAATATAACCGGCACAGACCTGTGGATGGATTCAGTGGAGCACCTGATTTTGAAGTGGAACTCATAATAGATGAATAAATAAAAAAACAATATGTATTTTTTACCTATTTAGTTAAGCAATAAAGTATTTTTAACCAAAAAGTGCTAACATTCATTTTACAGAAAGGAACCAACACACAAAAACCAAAAAATTCAAGCGAAGTATGTAATTTTTTAAATTTTTAATAATTCATATCGTATATGCATATTTAAAGCCCAATTATGTTATCAATTAAAATTATCTTTATTGTGTAATTAATTTTAAATAATTGTCAAAACTTTAACCCTTAAATACTCAATAACTTGTTTTTGAGGTTGGTTCGTTTCAGCTAAAAGACGTCCAAATGGAAACTGGTTTATTTCCTATTATTAGTTATTTTTGATATCAACTTTACTATTACAATTTAATATTTAAGCAAAATATGAAATATGCGTGTACCCTTTTGCAGGTGAATCAAAGTTTGATGCGTTTAATTTTATTAATTTTGAACTTTATCCCCATGAAGTCCAATAAGAAGAAATGAAAAAAATTACAATATATCGGTAAATGAATGAATACTCTATTGAGTAGTGTTTTCTTCATCCTTACTAATGATATATGCGAATTATATCAGTTTGTGTCTCTCCTCTTCTCTTGAATCAAGATTTTTCTAACTAGACGCATACATTGAATCCTGTAAAAAAAATCACCACTCTTTATTGACATATTTAATTTATAATTTAACTGCAATAAAACCCAACTTATCACTTAGAGCATAAAATACGATGGCGCTCTGACGGAAGAGTGAAAAAGTTACAGCAAAAATAATGGATTGAGTGCGTTTAGCTTTTACACACTGTAAAATACAAATATAATATAAAATATAATCGTTCTCAGAAAAATCCTAATTCTGATTCTGGTACATTGAGAACTGTTGGGACTTTGATTCATTAAGAAGAAAAATATCAAATGTATGAAGAGCAATTTATCCCGGGAGCTGTCAATACTGCCGTGTGCAATATTAGGTCCAAGGATGGAAAATATTCTTAGGCATATTGAGCTGCAGATTCCGAATGTGCCCGGAGTTTTTTCGGAAAAGTGGTACGCAATAGGCCTCTTGCATAGATTTTTATTTTTACCTTAAAGTATTCTGAAAACCTCTTAAAGTATAATAAATATCCTCCCACATTTTTTTTTTCCAAGAAGTACTAATTATCTCATGAATTCCCTAAGAAAGTTTCACGAAGCCCTTTAAATTTGACGTCACACGAAAACACAATGAAATTGGTCGTGACGTCACAAGGTACACCTGTCGTCCGCTAAATGTAAACTTCAAATCTGGTTTCCCGTTTATCCATTTTAAAAGCATTTTACTTGAAATATGTTAGCATCAATTTATTGTTTAATAGTGTTTACTGTTGTGTTTCTTTGTTTATCGTTAATTTTAAATATTAAGATGTCTGAAGGATTTTTAAAGGCACAATGATAATTTACCTCTGGGTCCTTTTTCGGAGTTTTTCTTCAATGGGTAGCTTAATGAATGTTTTTCCAAGAGTGGAGATTGTTGTACTTCCACAACCTGGAAAGATACAATACTGATAAACCATTTTTTCTCAAAAAATCACCAAAAACAACGTCAAAATTAACTTTGATAGACGTCAAAACTTGGCATAAGTACCTTGTGACGTCACTGTTGCATGAAATGTGTTTTTGGCGGCATTTTAGTCGTTTGAATTTCAATTATTTATTACGACTTTAATATCAAACAAAATTTGAAAATATTCCTGTGGGATGATATTTACGTATAATTGATCATTTTAATGCAATAAAAAAATTATCTGCAAGGGGCCTATTGTTGGAACAAGTTATGAACAAATGATTTTTCGGTTCGGACATTGGTCTGTTTTAGAAAGAAAAAGTCTCTTATCATTTTTCCATAAAGTGCTGTATATAAAAAATGGATGAAAGATGCGACAGGGATTCCTGTACATAACTGTCAAACGCGACAGTGTTATATCATTGTCTAATATAAAGAAATAGTCTGACAACCTTATGGGCTAAAAATTTAACAGTTTTTCGGTAGTTTGGATTGGACGTTTAGGTGGCGTATTGTGAAAGCTAGATTTAACGAGTAGATGGCGCTGAATATAATATTTCACTTCGAATTAGGAAACATACCTATTTATTTCAAGTGATTATGTTTTTAATCGCTAGATGTAACTGACGACAATCTGTATTAATTGTGAGTCTATTTTCGAAATAAATCTACCTGTTTTTGAAGGTCATTTATAATAACCACACCACCCTTGGGTAAAGGGGGAAAAGGTTTATAGTTATCTCGCATTTATCGATTATTTAATTCTTGTTGTAGTTGCGTAGATTGGTATTTTGAAGAATTGTTGTTATTTTGATTATTATACGTAAATAGTGGTTGGATGGAATAGAATACGGTTTATCAAATAAATATGCTAATATAATGGATGGTTCTGAATTATTTTTTCGTTAGTTGCAGTCACAAAGATGATATACAAACAGAGCCTACATGTTTCCAAAATAGCTCACAGACAATTAATTGCTATAAACTCACTTTTTTTGGACAGTCTTAATTACTATTTTTTGAAGAAAAACTTACGCATTTTTTATCCTTTTTCATCAGTAGAGATATACCTAGGTGGGTAGCGAACGGAAAGTAAAATACCTACGATTAACTATGAATGATACAATATGATTGAATCAAACGAAAAACAAACGTAGCACGTGGACGTTAATCCGATATACAGGGTGTATTCAAATGACTCTTACAACGTGTAGAGATGTAGAAAACTCTCGTTAAATAGGACAAAATGATATAAGGATTAGTTCATTTACTTTTCGAAATACGGGGTGTTGAAGTTATGAAAATTCAAATGTTTTCATTTTGATAACTTTAAATTAATGGATGAATAAATTGATTTGACATTTGGCAGGTTGTTTTTAAATGTGAAAAGGCATTATTTGATAAAAAAACATTCGTCAATTTTTGATCCAGTGGTGTAAATTTGGAATAATATGTCACTTTTCTCCTTCCTTTTTTCACTGACATTTGTGGCTATTTTCAATCAATTTTATATTCCTTATTTTTTTCACGTAAGAAACATAACCTTCACATATAAAAAAATTGGTAGTAATGTTTTCATGAAGTTTGCAACATCATTTTTAATAATAAAAGCACAATTTTGTACAAATATTTTCGAGTCTTCTCACATTGTTCAAGGCTGCTTCACAAATTAGTATCTGATACATATTTTAGTAGTTTGAAGGTTATTAAAAAAAAGATATTTTTTTATTTTATTATTAATAAATTAAGTTGCAGACTTCATGAAAACATTAAATATCGAAAACTATACACATTTTTTGATGTGCAAAGGTTATGTGTTTTTTACGTGAAAAAAATTAAGGAATACAAAATTAATATAGAGGCCACCGATATGTTGTGTATTCAGCTAAAAAGTCAATACTAAATTTCAAGATGTACCTTTCAGGGCTGTATTCTTTATTTTAATAAAGCGATATAGATGTTCACAATGATATCAAACATTGACATGCAAAATCTTATGTTTTAAACAGTATACATCAACTGTCATTCTTGTCAGAAAAAAAAACACTTTTTGTTGGCCACACTGACCTTAAACCGAACTCCTCTATTAAAAATAGCTACAAATACCCAGTAGCGTGAAAAATGGGAGGAGAAAAGTGACATATTTTTCCAAATGTACACCACTGGATCAAGAATTGACAAATTTTTTTTCATAAAAACACCCTGTTTTTCAAAAAGTAAATGAGCTTATATCATTTTGTCCAATTTTACTAAAGGTATATACATGCAAACGTTGTAAGTGGCATTTGAAAACACCCTGTATAAATAACACAGTATCGTATCCTTTTTAAAAGAAAAATTGTTTGATAACATTTGCCAATTAGATTTGTTCTTGTAAAACTCAGTTATTTTTTGTCAAAAAAAAAAATAAATTTTATTTATGATTTGGTATCTAAATTTTATCTAATACGGATCTGTTACTTTTATTATAAATCCGACCAGAAACTGAATCCAGAAATTATTTTGAAATATACTTATCTATACTCGTAAAATTTTGTTGGGTTGGGCTATTTATCTAGGTAGAAATTTTTATTCAACTTTGATAAGTAGAAATGTATTTTGTTATGTTTATTTTGAGGGTTATTAATATTTTATCATAGAGCCACCTATTGGTCAATAGCATCTCGTATGCACAAAAGCTTCTGGAAGTTTCAAATTTCACCGTAATTTAACTTAAGCCGCCACCTCTCAATATGTATGCATCTCTCTTTTTAGGGTCTCTGTTATACTCACGAGGTTGACAGACTATTTCTTTATATTAGACAATGGTTATATCATTGTAATAGCGAAGTCAAGCAGAATTCAAATTTGAATTAAAATACAGGTAGTCCCATTTAAAAATATATAACTTCAATCTGACACTGCGTTCTGGAACACGCTGTACAATTGCTACTAATTTTAAAATATGTGCCTCTAAGCTGGCTACAATCGGTCAAAATTTCATTCAAATATCTCCAACCATTTACCAGATATTTACAATTATTGCACAAATCTCTAATTATTTTAAATTTAAATGATCAAGGCGAAAACCATCTATGATTGAGTACTGACAAGGTGGAGGCCATAAAAATACAAAAAAAAAGAACGGTTTGAGTTTGATTAGGTTAGGTTCCCAACATATTATATTCTAATTTTTCAGTTTTTGCATGAATGTAGAAAAAAATATTGTATGCAACACTTTTTGCATAAATAACTATTAAATTAACCAGTTATGTAGGTGCATTAAGTATCTGAGTCGTTGATCAAAAACACTTTTTTCTACGACCGTGCGTTTCAACCCACTTTCCCGCACGCATTTTAGTTTTGAAAGTGTCACTTTCCAAAACAGTGCGGGAAAGTGAAATTATGCAAATTTTGACTCTATTAGATAGTTTTTTACTTCGGAGGTTATAACTATTGTGAATACTTTATAGCTGAGTACACATGACTCGAAAGTCAAGAAAACATATTCGTATTCTGTGTAAATATTAATTTATTAAAATAGCAGAGCGCTTTCGGCTATTAAGCCATCTTCAGTGCTTACCTGTAAGTAAGTAAAAAAATTATGGAACATATAAAAGAAGTGGATACAAAATTTTTACTTACTCGTCAGGTAATACAAGAAACTTGGACAACACATTGACGTCATGAATTAAAATTACATTAAATTAAAATTAAATGATCCCCTGTTTAGGGTTTGTTAAATCTAGATTTTAAACATTATTGAAAATTTTCTTGTTGAAATTATTTAAAAAATGAACTCCGAACACGTGTTCATCTAACGGAAGTTGAAGTGACACTACCTCAATTTCAAAAAATTAGCAAATGACAAATGACAGTGAACATAGAACTCAATCAATCTAACAAAAGTTTAAAAATGACACTATAGAAATCCTATTCAAATGTCCCAAAACAAACATGTAAACTTCTTAAATGAAATTAAAGACAATTTGATAATAAGGTCTAATGGGAACCTATCAAATTATAAAATACTGAAAAAAGATTAAGGGTCTAATGAGAACCCATTACTAAATCTAATTCAAAATAAAAATTCACATATATGTCAAGGGACATCCAAAAGTGAACAAATCAATTTAAAATTAAACAATAAAAATGTTAATGCAAATATGTAGTCTGGTTGTAACCAATAACAAATAACAAATTTAATTAAGGAAAATTAATTTGATTAAAGTCTAATGAGAACTCAATACTCAAATCTAATTCCAAAAACGAATAAGATTAAGGGTCTAATGAGAACCCCTTTCCAAATCTAATTCAAACTATAATCAATTAAAAGTCAAAGGAAACTCCAAATACAATAATCGTTCGAGCAATGAAGTATGTAAAAACAAATTTGAGAAGTTATTAAAAACTGTTCAAATACAATACAAAATAACAATCAAATGTAAACCAAGTAATATTTCAAAACCAATGTGAGTGGTCTTTTATTAAGGAGATCTGATTTAGAGTCTAATGAGAACTCATTAATCAAATCCACTACTATAAGAAAAAGATTAAGGGTTTAATGAGGACCCATTACTAAATCTAATTCTAAAACAACTACAACAAAAGCTCAGAAAAAATTTCATTTCTAAAATAAACAAATGGACAATATTGTTAGATCTCGTTTAAGATATTCAAATTTGGCGCTCTTATAATCTTTCAACCGCTCACGCATGCGCGCCAACACAGGCGGGCACGAGGGAGGAGATGTACATCCCCCGTGTTTCCGTCCGGCATTCGCTGCTTGACTTGGGTTGTTAATGGTTGTTAATACATCTAAGAATAAGAAATCTAACATCAGGTGTGGGGTACACGTGCACTTTCTTAACCCTTCTGTGCTATGTGAGATTTTGTAGTTCATACATGCAAATAAATATTTCTGTGGGTGAATTGAAATGCATTACGGCAGAAGAGCACCAATTTTGGATAATCTGCAAAACCGTTTGGATAAGACAGTAATGTATGGTAAAAAATTTATATCAGGTTTTAAACTGTATTTGGGTGATCAGAGCGAAAAACCGTAAGTAGAGTTGATTCTTTTTCTAATAAAATCTGTGCAAAGGTGGTTACCGCATGGCAACCCATTCCAGAAACGTAGATTTTAAAACTGATTTTAAAGTATCTCTTCCCCAGTCATTTTTATTGATTTTATTGGTGTGTACAAGTTCTACGGGGTTCAAACAGTAAATTCAAGTATTTGCGGTCTGTACAATTGTTTCAAACTATTAGATATTTCAGTTATTCTTGGTGACTCGTCATCCATACGAGTATTGTGGCATGACATGAGTGGCTCGATTGAATTTTATTATAAAAGTTCAAAAGTTTCTATTGCTATAAAAAATAATTCATTTCTGGTGAATCTACAACGAACACATCACCGGCTCATAATAACAACGTCGATAACGCCGACAAAGCATTCGGTACCGAAAAAAAAAACTGCACCACGAAACAACACAATGCTTTCGGCTTCCTACGTCCAGACAAACACGCTCGAGGCGGTGTAATTGAAACTTGACTAAGACGCCTGAACAAATTTTAGAGAGAAAAATTATTTTTTATTTAATGTTCTAATCTAGATACAATAACAATAACCATTCAAAGTTATTACCTGTTGTAATCTCTGGTATCATACAAATTGTCCTATTGATACGACATGTTGAATAATTATTGAAACACTGGCTAACAAAAATAAATTGAACCAAAGTTTCGCATATTGAACCGTTACGGTGGCTTGAGAGTTCTATTTACAATTCCTATTTTGTTACAAATGCTTTCGTAGAACTTCCTGATGTAAAATTGAAACCTAATCTTGTGGTAGCACCACACAATCATACTAATTTACTAATTACGATGTTGACATAGGCGTACATAATTATGCAATCATACTAATTACGATGTTGACATAGGCGTACATAATTATGTAGGTAAGGACAGTCTAAGTCTTTTGATGGTAACAAACGGGACGTCAGCAGAAAATAGAAGCTTGATTATTTTTCGACGTCCTTCAAAACCAATAGACAATTTCGGTTTCAGTGATTCATAATTACGTCCTAGCCGGTCGAAATAATAAATATGGTGGGAATAATCTACTCACATTACTCCAGCAAGAATTGTCCAATGTGCATTGTTTTCATTGAATGTCAGCCACCTGGCGAAGTGTATTTCCGTGAAGCGCTGTCATACATTTTTAAGAAATTTTGAACCGAGTGCTATGAATTCTTAAAAGGTTATTCAGAAAAAATAATCTATCGACCACCATTAGATTAGATCCCTAATTGTTATAGAATTGAGATAGATGTAATGTAGATCGATTTGTTCAATCTTTGAAAGTGTACAGAACTTCTTTCACACACGAATGAATATGTTTATAAACAGAATGCCAATTTGAAATTTTATGAAATCCTATATTTTTCAATAAATGTGACAAAGCCGCTCACATTTTTTTTATTATTTTTTTCTAGACCATTGTTTGTTTCAATTGTTACTGGGAAACATTTTGATGTAGACGAAATATAAGTATGCTTTATGGAATAGTTACATTTATAAAATGGCGAATCGTTGTGTACTATAATATGCAAAAAAAAGTAAGGTTTAAGTGTTGTTTACATTACATCCCTCCACAGGTATACAGCAGGTCTCATAATCTCTGTCAGGTTGTTTTCAGTATTTTTTCGTCTACTAATACAAAAATACCCGCATCAATACTGAGAGTCATTTACAGGAAGACTTACGTAAGTAGTATGAGCTATATTTGGTTTGTAGTTAATTAAATGTTGCTAAACAAATTAGCGTCTGTGAGATATTTAAATAAATCACTTGTGTCTGGTGAGCACATCCTTGAATACCGCAACTAAGTTATTCTGTTTTATATGTCTGGAAAATTCAGGACACCAATGATAATGTGTTTCACGGTAGGAGAAGTATGATAGTTTTTACATACTGGTGCTGGTTCTCTCTTGAGGAGATATTTGAGTGTGTGCCCTATACGCAAGCGGCTTGATCTCTTGGTTTGTCCAGTATTGATAGACAGAACTCAACTTGTATCTTAAGTCCTCTTTGTTTGGATGTCGTATGATTCCATATTACTTGCCACGAATTAAATATGTTATGTTTTTTATTACATTAACGTGGTCAGTGCAAGGATTTTTTTTGTGGATGTAATAGCTGTAGTGTCTACGGATAATTGATCGATTTCCTCGTTTCTTTTTATGCCAGAATGATATATGGAACCTATAGAAATGATATGTTTTCAGTTTCTTCTCGCTCTCTTGTGGCATTAGTAAATAAAAAGCACTTTATTTCGAATTACCTCAGCAAAGGCTAAGAAAATTATGGAATTTCATCTTCTGTACCATCTAATAATGAATTCGCTGGTTCCCCGTGTTGAGAAACATGTTGAACATTGTTTGATATGTGTTAGAAGGTTGAATAGAACCAGTCAGGTTGGTTTTAAGCTACGTTTCATTACCCTCGATCCAAATATTATTGAAAATTCTGGAAACCTTAACACAGTACCTATTCGTCCTAGTTGAGGCTTTCAAACATTTGTCTTCTTCGTTTCCAACCTACCTTCGCCACTGAATAAACTGAGCCAAGTTTTTTTTACAACTTCATAAGAACATTTTATGCTTCAGCATGAACCAATGGTGCTGGTACTAATTTAACGAAAAGAACTTCAAATCATTTATTTAATACTTTGTTATCGAAATGCACGTGAGAACCTCTGATTTATATCGCTCCAATAGTTAAACCGCAACAAACCTGCTAAGAGTAGAACGGAACATTTTTCAGATTGGCCGAGCAAGTCTAGAAAATTTAAATAGTAATAATTAACACAAATCAAAACTAAAGGGACTGTTCCCCTGTGTGAGTAATCCCACTATGTTTCGTCTAATCTATGCCGTGTTAGATCATTGGTAGTAGATTGACTTCGATCAACCCATCGCAGATACGTATGCGTTAGATTGCAGTTAGAAAGTGTAAAATGACCCATCGCAAATATGTGCTTTATGCAATATTTCCATCGTGTCATTCACTGAATTATCAATTAGAGTGTAGAATGACCCATCGCAAATATGTGCTTGCTGCAATATTTCCATCGTGTCATTCAGTAAACTATTCAAACAAAAAAGGTTAAATGTTACAATATCTACAGCCTATCAGTCAAATAAAAATTAACCTTAAATGGCCTATCGTGCCGCCTGCTGAATTATTGTTGTGAGTAACTGTTGGCACCACAACAGTCTGAGTAATGTTTTTCTTTTGGTAATTTTAAAAATAAAAGAAAAAAGAAATATTCTAATGTATTGCCAAACCTGCCGCAATTGGGGAAATTTCGAGAAAATTTGTGAATCTAGAATACGCGCATAATGATGAACCTAACTATTGAGTGTACTTACATACCTTATAAGTATTGGTTAAGATAAAAGATTTCAATTCTTTGTCTGCTCCTAGCTTCTTTTCCAGGTTTCGAGATTTGTGCATTCCGAGAGCGGAATGGTGTCAGTTTGGCCGTGTTAGATCTCGTTTAAGATATTCAAATTTGGCGCTCTTATAATCTTTCAACCGCTCACGCATGCGCGCCAACACAGGCGGGCACGAGGGAGGAGATGTACATCCCCCGTGTTTCCGTCCGGCATTCGCTGCTTGACTTGGGTTGTTAATGGTTGTTAATACATCTAAGAATAAGAAATCTAACAATATGGTATCAGCTTGATGCTGTTATGGATAAATATGAAAATCATCATAGAGAGAGGATTAGTATATAACGAACAAACTGCAGAATTTATTAAAACTAAAGAAACTAATGGTCAAATTATATTGTAAAAAAGAAAAAGATGCCTTAAAAATATCCAAAAACCAATATGAGTTGTTTTCAATGAGAAAGATCTGATTTAGAGACTAATGAGGACCCATTATTCAGATCTAGGCTAGTATTTGATCTGAATAATTAAGGTTAACCCCTCGATTCTGAACAACTTTTTCGAATATTTTTTTCCGATATTTTTAACGCGAAGCAAAATATTGAAAAGTGACCCTGTTTGTGAAATAGTAATAAGCCGAGATTAAAATTCAAATTTCAATTGATTAACTTTAAAGATGTGGCCCATTAACATGTCTGACTCTGCAAAAATTCAAATCTGTAATCTGTCAAACTGCGAAAACATGGGGGTGTCTATCATAAATGCGACACACTGTATATGTATGGTGGTAGTTTACAAAATGACTATAAAATTAACAAAGCTGTCTTTAGATTATATTAATGACAAAGGAAATGTTTAATTGGTTAATATCCCAGACACAAAAAACCACTCTTTAAGAGCTTTATGATTTCTGAGGAAGCTGGAAATGGACAATTGCTCAATTTGTAAAACTTTATTATCAAACAACTGCATCAGTCTAAACATCAGTTACCATTAAACAGAATTTAGGTGTTTCATACATGTTCCCAAAATGTTCTCAAAATACAATTTTGATTAGAGGTTTGCAAGAATTCAATAGACTGCCTACAAAAAATTGAAACTGAAACATCATTAAATGTTATCAAAAGGAACCTAAAGCAAATTTAGTTTTCAATTAATTTAAATCAACATCATCAAAGAATAGTGATATCAACTCCAAAATAACTTTCTACTCCTTTCTAGCCCCATTAGGCGATGAGTTTCAATAAAATATGAAACAAGTCCTCAATCAATTCTTTAAAATGGATGAAATTGATTTGACATTTGGTAGGTTATTCTTAATGCAGAAGAAAAATTTTGAAGGAAAAAAATTTGTCAATTCTTGATCCAGTGGTGTTCATTTGAAAGAATATGTCACCTTTCCCTTCCCATTTTTTACTCCACTGACATTTGAAGCTATTTTTAATCATGTTTGTATTCCTCAATGGTTTTCACATGAAAAATGCATAACCTCTATATATCAAAAAATTTGTAGTTTTTAAGATATTTAATGATTTCATTCAGTCTGCAGGATCAATTTTTAATAATGAAATGGAAGAAAATATTTCTTGTATTTTTTTCAATAACTACCAACTAAACTACTCATGGTTCGAATGTAGGTATTCATCCATTTCAAAGTTATCAAATTGAAACATTTCAATTTTCAAAATTTTAACAGTGAACTCAAATATCTTCTGTATGTTCCTTGTGGTATATTATTCATTCTTTTTCCAATTTCTTGGGAAATTAAACCACAATATTTTTAAATTTTTTATTTCAACGTTTCGGTAGCGTTCCAGCTACCGTTGTCAAGAAAAAATAAGTAAAAATTGATTTTTATCCCTAACTGATACAACGGAAAAAATTTGACAACTAGACAATCAAAAATATTTTGAAGTTTAAGACTGCAAAATTTTGTTATAAAATTTTTATTAAGGTCCATTCATAGTAGATCATATCTCCGGTAAAATGTTGAATGAAATATTGATATGATGATATGATAGCCTACTAGAAATGGAATCCAGTGAAGTGCACGTTCCAGGAACGGTTTTTTTAATGGGATAGCGCGTTTTTTCGCTTATATTGGAAATGTTGTTGATAAAACGCGTTTCTTGATACTAATTTTTTGTGTATGAATATTTAAGTTTTCAAAATATGTATACTAAAAAAAGTATCAAGAAACGCGTTTTATTAACATTTCCAATATAAGCGAAAAAAACGCGCTATCCCAATAAAAACCGTTCCTGGAACATGCACTTCACTGGATTCCATTTCTAGTAGACTATCATATCGTTGGAATGTCATAAAATGAAATATTTCATTTAACATTTTACCGGAGATATGATCTACTATGAATGGACCTTAATAAAAATTTGATAACAAAATTTTGCAGTCTTAAACTTCAAAATATTTTTGATTGTCTAGTTGTCAAATTTTTTTCCGTTGTGTCAGTTAGGGATAAAAATCAATTTTTACTTATTTTTTCTTGACAACGGTAGCTGGAATGCTACTGAAACGTTGAAATAAAGAATTTAAAAATATTGTGGTTTAATTTCCCAAGAAATTAAAAAAAGAGTAAACTCACAGTTAAATGAGCAGGACCCCCCAATCCTTATATCATTTTGTCCAATTTCACGAGAGGTATCTACATGCAAACAGTTCTAAAATGGAATGGGAATACCTAGGAAAACTCAATAAACTAGGTGAGAAAGAACATTATAACTTTACTATGGGTTCCAGGACACACAGGAAATGGAATAGCAGGTTAACTTACAAAGAGAGGGACTAAAACACACATTTGGAAACCAGAACCCTTTTGTGGTATCACATTGGTCATACTGGAGACATTTGCAAAACAGGAACACAGCCAACTCCTGGACAATAAATTCTCAAGAGACACTGACTAATGAAATATTCAAGTTTGGCAGAGGCAGAGAGTAAAGAGTAACAACTGTAACCTAAGAAAGCATACGCTTGCAATCAGTATGTCTAAGCATGTTTTGTTTGCTATTTACATAAGTAACTGACAATTATTTGTTGAGATGAATAAATTTTGTATGTACTTACATTTATTATTTTTGCAAAATCTTTCAGGGCTGCCTAGCATTGAAGGTTTATGTTCTTCATGTATATCTATTTCATACTCTTGAGATGTCTCTTAGGTGTCTGCCTTGTCTGCTGTCTTTTATTCATGTCAAATATAATCTGAGATAAAATCATGATCTTATAAATCTATAACAAAAATTAAGCATAATATATATAGCAAGAAAGAGCATTGTATTAATCACTAGCATTGTGTTTTAACAAAAAGTAGTAGGCTCATGTTTTCCCAATATTCTTGATCTCTAAGTAATTGAATTGTATACATAAATAACTACCTATATATTTTAAGGTCCACAGAAGTATTTGCAACAACAAAATATTCCAGAGGCATAGATAATACAAGACACGGATAGGTAGGTACTGTAGGTACTTGCTGCAATGCTGCAAGTTCGCTATCACAGTAGCTATCACAGACAAAATAAAAAATTATATTTCTCAATGGTAGCTATTTATATGTTGACGCGAATAATATAAGTTTCTTCAAAAACTTTATTTTTAAAAACTTTAATTTTATTTATCGTCAAACTTACAAGATCAAGTATTAGACTTAGACTGAATAAAAGATGTACAAATGTTAGGTTCTATGGGAAATGCCGAGTTAGCATCTACTCTAGCAACAGTTACAATTTCTAAGAATAAAAGATAATAAAATATATAATAAAGCAAGAATAGTAAAACATAAGCAGAAATGATTATGTAATTCCTCCATCCCCAGAGAGATCCATACAGGGTGTGGATTGATTATTCGTCTTCTTCAATTTGAACTTTTTTCATTCTTGTATTGGTTTTTGGTTTGGTGGTAATTTTCTTGGTAACATCTGTTGTAGGTTGGTGTCTGCATCTTGATTTTGATCTGAGCACACCAACAAAAATAATGATTGCAAATATTACGTAGAGTGGTGTGGACCATACGTAGGCGTAGTTATGTGGAATATTACTTAAGCTAACTTCTTGAATTCTGTTTTCTTCTTTTAGGAGTTCATGAATTTTGTCCAGAGGAATTTCCTTAATGTTGATTTTTCTTGAATGGAATAGTTCGTTATTTTCTGTCTTGATTTCTTGGAGTAATAAGGGTTGGCCTGATATGATTTCTTCGTGGTTGATAAATTTGTTACTTGGTGTTTGGAAACTGCAGCCGAATGGTAATTCAATGAAGTAGCTACCCTTCAGCGATGTGAAGTCAGTTTTGGAACAAATAATTTTTACTTTGGTTTCTTCTGGAAAGATTGCGATGTAATGTGCTGAGTTTATTGTTTGAATAATTTCGTTTTCAATTATTATAGGTACTGGTATACATTTTGGATGCTCTTTGGTCTTTAGTTGCAACAATTGGTAGATGCAGTTGTCGGATTCGGCAGCTATCATGGATTTTTCGTTGGGGCAAAAATATAGTTCATGTAGGTTTTGACATCTCTCGTCTTCATACTCGTACTGGTTGTCTTGCATTGCCAGATAAGGTTTAGGTGGAATAAGGATTGTGTTATTTTTTGTAGGTATAGAGTACAGGTGAAAATAAGTGAAAATTTCGGGTTTGACTAAAGGAAAGTGTATTACAAAAACGATTCTGTCTTTGGAATAGTAAGATTCGATTGTTAGTATATCATAATACTTATGTAAATTTTGAGAATCATCTCCAAAAATTAAGGTATTAGCTGGATAATATTTTAGTATTGACTTTACAATGAATTCTAAATCTTCAAATTTTAAAACACTATAATGTAATGTTTTTAATTTAGCGAAAGCAATAGAATTTTCTATATTATTTAATATTTCTGTTAAAATTTTGAGCGATGCCTGTATTTGATCGAGAGTATTTTTCGTTTGGAAATACGAGACAAAGTCATTAACAAATTCTTCTAGTTCGGAATTTAACTCGTTTATTTTTTCCGTTATATCTTTTTCATTTTGTTGTATTAGTGAAATACTATTATTATAATCGTCCATGATTTTGCTTGTTAGTGATATTTGTTTATTGAGTGTATTTGTTATATCTTTTTGATTTGAACTTAATAGGGCAATGGCATCGTCGTAACGTTTGCCGTCATTTGCGTCTAAATTACCGGAAATACTTTTGAATATTGTTCCTAAACCGTTTATAATTCCTCTTTTTACTCTTTTATTTCCGTGTACAAAATTTAATTTTTCTTTGCATTGTTTAATTTGATATGATATTGAATTCATTAGGAATTTAAGTCTATTTGCAAAATTTTGGTTTTGATTAGTTGCTTGTAATACATTTTCGAAATTATCCGTTATATGAAGTAATTCGTTTTCAATAGGGTTTAGATCAAAGTAGTGGATAAAAGAATGGTGGGAAGATTGTAGTCTAGCATTTCCTAATTTGTAAGGAAGTATGCCTGGATTGGATTCCAAACTTGTAATTTTAATTTCTTGTGTCCAATTGGCTGTTACCAGCGACAGGAGCATTCTGTAATGGTACAATTTTTTGATTAGCGAGGGGTCTTCTTAAATTATTTTTATGGTAAGTGGTAGTAACTAATTTTTGTTTGTTACGGGGTGAATTTATTTTGTAAGTTTTTACTTTGATTCTTTCATTTCGTTTTATTGGTCTGGCTTTAAATCTGGGACTAATTTTATTGCGTGGATTTGTTTTATGATATACCAGCGTACCTGGATCGTACGTTAATGCATGGTTCATGTCGATTTGCATTGATTTTCTCTAAATTTTTCGATTTTTGATTTGCCATCTGTTCGTTTAATGTTTTATAAATTTCAGCTGTGGTTTCTTTATGCTTAGTCATGTAATTGGAATATAATTTTTGGTTGAGATCAATGTTAAGAGGACTGTTTGTGTCTAAATGACCTGAAATTATTTCTATTGGACGTAGTTTGGTTACGCTATGAATAGAGTTGTTATATCCTAAAATTGCATAAGGCATTTGGTCTAGGATATTAAGATTTTTATGTGTTTCTTGAATAATTCTAATGTGTTCAATGAGAGTTGAGTGAAATCTTTCAATAATACTATTAGAATTTGGATTAAGTGCCGTAGTATAATGAAGTTCGATTTTATGTAGCTTTGCAAAGTCTTCGATGACATGATTTTTTAATTCGGTTCCTCTATCAACGACCAACATTTTTGGTGTACCGTGATGAGTTAAAAAGTTCATAAAAGTTTTTGCTATATGTATTGCAGTTGCTCCTACTAAATGATATGCTTGTGCGTACTTGCTAAATTTATCGATAATTGTTAAAAATTTTTGACCTTTTATTGTAAAAACATCAGCGTGAACTATTTCGAAAGGTTTATTCGGCGTTGGCGTTAATTCAAATTTTTGTTTTGGGGGGTTTCTGTCGTATTTCATTTTTTGACATAACTCACAATTGTTAATGTATTTAGTTACAGTACTTCTAATATTCGGCCTTTTTTGATACCACCCAAATAGGTGAGGACCAGGGTGAATTACTTGGTCTGATAATGTTTTGTTCTAGCATTTTTCCAATCTGAGTTTTTACTTCCTCTTTATGAACGTAAGGGTACGGGTAACTTTTAGTGTAAACAGGGATTTCGTCCGTTGTTCGAATTTGGTGTTTAATTTCATTAGTAAAGGTTAATTGATTTTCATCTTTGTGAAAAATATCGGCATATTTTCTACATATGTTAAGAATATGTCTTTTTTCTTCGTCATTTAAATGGTCAGTTCTAATTAAATTGTCAATTTCGTCAATACTATATTTGTCGTTATTTTCTTTAAAATCTAAGTGATACATTTCAAAATTATTTTCCACAGGAACACTGTTAATAGGATATAAAATAGTGAAATTTGTGTCATCGTCGGAATTATTACGAATTTCGACAGTTGCCCAGCCATTTTTTGCAATTGTAATACACTCGGGTATTACGCAATTAGATAGAGTTTGTTGTGGGATTAAAATTTCCCCCGTTTTCGTTGAAACCGGAATATCGATTTTTGAAATTGTTTTACCTGGTATAATCTTAGAAACAACCTTTTTTGGAATAGCCTTAAAATAGATAATGGGTGAAATAGCATTTTTTAATATAATTTGTGAATTAGGGAAATCAATATTGATACCTAGTGATTGTAATAAATCTACTCCAATTAAACCATCGAAAATACAATGAAATTTATATGCATAAAATGTTATGTTTTTATTTTCGTTAAATTCTGCGAATGCAGGAATAGTTACAGAAATATTATGATGTGACGATCCGAAGGACGTAGAGACAACAAAAGGTTCGTGGAATTTATAGTCAGAGAAATATTTATCAACTGTTTCTGGAGATAAAAAGGATTTTGTTGCACCGGAGTCAATTAATAGTTTTAGTGGAGGGTTTTTGATAGTAATATATGGTAATTGTCTTTTGTCACAAGAGTTGTTATATTCTATCATTGTTTCCGATTGGGAAGCCTCGTCTTGTAAAAATTTCCAAAATTTCCGTTACTATTTTGGTATTCGTTTTGATAGTCATTGTTATCGTCAACTAGTTCGTTTTCTTCGGAATTATTATCAGTATCATTATCATTGTCAACTTGTTCTACATTGTATAATTCTTCGGACACCCACCTACGGTTTTGAGGTGATTGTGCTTTGAAGTAATTATTATTTGGAGTTTGTCTAGTAGTAGTAGTCATTGGTGTAGGTTTAGGTAAATTGTTTTGATTGTTATTAGGGTTTGGTTTCCACACATTTTTGGGAGGACCAAAAACTTGTGCATTAGTGAAATATCTTTGATTATTATTTTGTCGAGGTTGTAAATTATGAATTGGACCGCGTGGAAAATTATTATTATTGGGTTGAAAATTATTATTTTGAGAACTGGATGGCTGTTGTTGAAATATTCTTTGATTATTATTGGAATTGATATTTTGGTTGAAATTTGGAGCAGTATTTGGGGTTTGATAATTTTGTGTTGCTTGAAAAAATTTTTGACGGTTTTGATTGTTCGAGTTTCTTATGTTAGGTTGAAAATTGGAATTATTTTGTAAATATCTAATATTATCTTCTTTCTTTATAAAATTGATAGCTTCTAGCATGGTTCGAGGCTCTTTTGTTCGGACCATAATGCCGTAAGGATTCCTTAAACCTGCCAAAAATACTTGTAATGCTTGATTGTTATACATGTTTTGTTTAAATGCGCGTATATTTATATCATGCTCATGCAAAGCCAAAAAGTTTGAAATGGTATGTAAAACTTTTCTCACTCTATCGTAAAATTGATAAGGAGATTCGTTTTGCCCTTGCCTTAAATTATTCAAATCAAGAGACAAACAAGTTTCATCCCTAGGGTCACTAAAATTTCTGATTAACTCTTCTTTTATTTGATTTATTGTAATACAACCGCTAATATTAATGACTTCTCTTGCAGTTCCTTTCAGTTTACTAATGATAGTTCTAAAAATTATTATATTTTGGTAGTTATCAATATTTGTATTATCATAAAAATGATTTACAATACTGTCTATACTTTCCAAAAAAAATTGAAGCTCATTCTCGTTACCATCAAAATCTGGAATGGTTTCAGCATGAACTTTGGTAAAATTAGGTAATTCCGCCATTATTAAATTATCTTTTAAAGAAAATGAATTCAAATTTCTTGTTATTAAATCTATTTCTAAATTGGTACTTAAATTTAACTCTAGATCGTTCTCGCTATCACTAAAGGAAGGGGAAGCACTAGAGGAGTCTGACATATACAAATACTTGAAATAATTTGACTTACAGTACGGTCTTCATTTGCCCTTGAACAGCTTTTCTTCTTCGAAGGAGTCTGGTAACTTTCCTTGATTGAAGATAATCCAAAATGAACAGTTCTTAGAAAACACCGACCGATTCGTTTGTCACTTCACTATAGAGATAGTTGAAAGTTTTCCACGTTGGATGCCTTTCGTGACAATCCTACTGACTGCGCCAATAATATATGTTTCTTCAAAAACTTTATTTTTAAAAACTTCAATTTTATTTATCGTCAAACTTACAAGATCAAGTATTAGACTTAGACTGAATAAAAGATGTACAAATGTTAGGTTCTATGGGAAATGCCGAGTTAGCATCTACTCTAGCAACAGTTACAATTTCTAAGAATAAAAGATTAAAATTGGTACTGTATTAAGGCGACGCGGTGTATAAACCATGTATAAACATCGAACTATTCATTGCTCTTGTCCCCACCTCACCTCGAATCAATCCGTATCGGTTGTTTGGAACAATGTTTGTTTATGAAATTTATTTCTTTTAGAAGCCGACAGTTTTTTCGTTTACTACCTACATACCTAAAAATATAAAACTAAGCTAGGAATAAGAAAATATAAGTACACATGCATGAATAATTTTATTTTTTTTAATGATCATAAAGTATATATTTCACAATACAGGGTGTCCCACTATATAGTAGCACATTTTGACGGCTTATTACTCGAGATTAAAAAAAAAGATATCGTCGTGCAGTTTTCGCTAGACTTCTTATAATTTCTTCAAATTTTTATCAACATAGTTGCTAAATGTATATTTTTCCCTGAAAGCGCCGAAAAAAATTACTATTAAAAATTATTGGTTTATTTCAAATACCACCCCCTATATTTTAATACCATCTAAAAGTCCTTCTCTTCCCCTTTCCAAAAATGTATACATTATCGGCATATACTCAAATTTTTAGGGAAAGATTCAATTTTTTATGAAACCATGTCAATAACTTCCAAATGTAAATTATCACATTTTCACAGAACTCGAAATTGAGGAAGGGATTAATGAGCGAAATTCTTAAAAATGTTTAAATTTCTGAAGACGGCGTTTGCAAGTCTCAAAAGTTGTCTAAAATTTTCGTTTCGTTATTTTCGAAACCTGTGGTGGAATTTGTTATTTATTGATTTTATTTAATAATTATATGAAGATTCCAGGCAGTAAGGGTTGATACAATTAAATTTGGTTAAATAAAATTTAACAAACGATAGGTAACTTTCATTTGTTTTCCAATATCCTAACTTTTCTATGTTTTTTGAAATTTTTCAGATTCCCATCTAAAGGATCTGTAAATCATCTTGAGTGTTTTTTTTTTGAATTTTGTTCACATCCATGATAACAACAAATATGGCTTTTGGGGTTCATATTTAAAAATATGTTTCCCTACGTAACACACAACAAAGTCTTTTAATGCCTAGATCAACTACACACTTGATTAATGAACAATAATCGTTTACCTACATACAAAACACTCGAGAGAGACAAGAGCTAGGAATTCCGTTCGCAGTTTTTAACTCTACCACGGTCAGTAGACGACTGCTAATTCCTAGAGAAAACGGAGTGACGATGGTGGCGACATCTCTCCGCCAACACCATTTTGCGGCACAAAATCTTTTACGATGTTGCGTCTCTTCACATATTTATCACTCAACGATAGCATTAAGGGATTTTTGGTAACGTGATCACAGATTACAGCCCAATCAATCATATACCTATAATATATTTCATATAAAAATTGTATTTACCTTACACCTTTGAGTGATAAATATTTATCACAAAACGCTTACAAATTACATTACTTCAACTGATTCAGACTCCATAACTGTAAACAAATATTAAAATTTAAAATAAGACAACGTATAATTGAATTTGCACACATTGACAACTTCTAACAATTTATAGGGAAGAATCACGGAGTGGGCGACATCTACAATTAATCGTTCGAAATACTCGGAGGGTGAACAACAAACTAACCCATATGTGTTTATATGGGTGAAGTGTGAGATTTTTATACAATTTTATGTGATTTAGGTCGAAAGTGATATATTTTTATGTTATTTTATGAACAATAGTTGTTTTAAATAAACATCAAATCTTAAAATGCAGCGGATTAAAAGAGATAATGAGGTAAGATCACGCAAAATGTGCTCAGTTCCTCAATGTGCATCATACAGTACTTCGGATATTTCTCTACATAAATTCCCTTTGAATCTCGAGGCATTAAAGAAATGACAAAAAATCTTTAGGGAAGCCTATCTCAAAATACATGCTTGTTTGCAGCAAGCACTTTCTGAAAGAGGATTTTTTTGTGGTAAGTTCAATAATTTTTACTATCTGATTCTCTTGACTTCAATTTATATTTTTTATTATTCAATATATAGTTACCTCCACAACACAGAGGGAGAATTTGAAAAATGGATCCTTTCCCAGCCAGAACCTTCCAGTGACTAATTATCAACATACAAAAAAATATATATAATATTATGGAAGTGACCAACAGTAAGTGGGAACTCAAAACAATTATTTCTGGTTTATAATTTTTGCTACACCATATTTTATTCTATATCTTTTCATTTAGTCAATTAATATTATAAATGTTTCTTTATTCGTATTCTGCATAAAATAGATTAAATGATATGAAAAGCAAAATTTGTTTTTATTATTGCATATAGTCTTCCACCTATTTATAATTATTGTGCAAAACCATACATACCTTTGCTTATATAATGAAACAATAACTTTTTTATATTATTTTTATTTTTTATTGTGATACAATACATATTGCATAATATGATCTGGATGCCTGAAAATAAAAACAAACAGCACATAAAAGAGAACAGGTAAGTCAAACAGATTAAGCATTTTTCTCTCCAATCGAAATGGCCGATATGCCATTTTAAAATTAAATTATACAACCTCTCCTTATTACTTGAATCATACACTGGTGCACCCATTTGTTCTTTTACTTGACGATATCTTCCCAAAAATGTTGCCAAAGCAGAATCCCCTACACCTGCAGGTATTAAAAAAGTGCTGATGTTCAACATATTCAAATTACTTAATTATTGTTCATTTTCATTGTCTAAAACTTACTGTAGGCAAGAATATTAAAGTTTCTTTTGTTCAGTTCAGCTGTTGTATTGTATTTTCTTTTTTTTTTTAAATTCCTGGGTGACTAAATGACTGAAATGGTTCTGGCCTACTGATTCTCTCTACGTCATTTTTCCTTTCCCTATTTTTGAGCCAGAGATCAGTACAGCTTACTGGTTCTAAGATCTCATATCTGAAACATGAAAAAGAGAGGAGGCAAACAGGGATGTATGGTGTGGTTTTGAAATCATCTACCTACTTGCTTTCTTAGGTAATTGAGAAAACTTATTTACCTGTTAATATAAATCAATGTAGCAATAATATCCTTGCAGTGTCCCTCTAATCCTGCTTTACAGGAACATTGAAAAATCCAGGACTCACTGAGTTTTATAATGGGGATTGTAATATTGTTGGAGATCTCATACATAAGCTTCTAATAACTTTTTCATTGGAACCTCACCTTCATTAATTGGCCGAACACGTTCACCAACAATCCAGAATATCCGAAATTGATATCTCTACTTTCACAGGCACTACAGGCATTATTAATAGATATCTTATGACACAAATCCAGCAATACAACACAAAAATTTCGAAAACGAAGCTAATATCAAATGCATAGATATTATAACCTAACATGGATGCGCCTTGTCACTATTCAGCTCATATTATCACAGTATACTAAAACAACCAGTAGTGCATCTCAACCTCGCGCATCGGTTGAGCGCAGTTCGCCATTTCGGTTTAGAAACCTTTCAAATTCAGCAGGGACGGCGTCGGAATAGGCACAGTTTAGTTTGGTTTAGTCGTGTAAGCAGTGGCGTGTGTGTGAATTATAGTTTTTTAATTATTGAGTGGCAGTCATCAAATAAGCAGGTGTAATTTGTGCTGCAAAGAACTGCAGAAGTCGAAGCAGAAGTAAATCATATTTATATATGAAAAAAAGTTTTTTTAGATTTCCCAAAGATCTTTTGAGGTAAGTATAGCATGTCCAAAGATTATAGCATTGTCATTATAGGCACGATAGGTCTACATTTATATAAATGCCGGTAGTTGAGATTGTCGGTAGTGATTTTTTTTAGTTACATAAATATGAAATATTGAATTAGTTAGTTCAGTATGTTCCTGTTTCGTCGATTGACGAAAAAATAATTTTCAATTATTTCCCGTTTTGTCGACTATAATACTAGACGATTCATTCTTCATTCAAAATTTCAGTGTAAAAAATAATATTGTCAGCAATTTTGTTCAACGATGCAAGGAAATATTGTTCACGCCTCCTTGCCCAGATTTTCCTGTTTTATTTATTAAAAATTTATACATAAGAGTACGATTGTATTATACACTTAAAGACATATATACCTAGGTAAATAGAAATTTTAAAAAAGATAATAAGGATAAATTATTTGACGTCACGTTTAATGTAATGTAATCTTAATTTGTAGTTAATTATTATAGGATTAAATTTAACTGTGTTCAATAAAAATCTGTTTTATTACAATTTGTTTTGCTATTTTTGCCGATTTTAAATTCTTTTCCTTGTAACATGTTCAAATTATGTATTTTATATTATTCATAACATTAATCTACTTAATAACATTTTCTTCGAAATATAATTTTAACAACTTCAAATTATACTAATCCTTCCCTGACCAAAAAGTAGAAATGTTAGTTAATACGGACCTCGGATCTAAACTCAAATGGCCGTTTCAAGGCCAAATAAAATTATCGCGTACAAGCCATGCGCGAGGTTGAGATGCACTACTGGTTGTTTTGGTATACTGTGATATTATCACAGTATACCAAAACAACCAGTAGTGCATCTCAACCTCGCGCATCGGTTAAGCGCAGTTCGCCATTTCGGTTTAGAAACCTTTCAAATTCAGCAAGGACGGCGTCGGAATAGGCACAGTTTAGTTTGGTTTAGTCGTGTAAGCAGTGGCGTGTGTGTGAATTCTAATTTTTTAATTTTTGAATGACAGTCATCAAATAAAATGAATAAAGTTAAAGCAGGTGTAGTTTGTGCTGCAAAGAACTGCAGAAGTAAATCATATTTATATATAAAAAAAAGTTTTTTTAGATTTTGTCGACTATAATGCTAGTACGATTCATTAAAAATTTCTTCACATTTTATACCTACTGTCAAAGAAAAATATTGAGAATTACCTACTGTTTTTTTGAAATTGAATAGTAAATCGCAAATATATAACTTCTGTGACAAAGTCCGTTATGTCTGTTATTAAACGAGATGTGAACAATATTTATTTACACATATAGTAGGCGTCTTTAAATTGCACATTTTACAATTATTTACAAAGGTACAGCGTCTTCCAAAACGCATTACCTCATTAAAATTATGTTTTTTAAATGGAACACCTTGTATTTAATTTCAAATTCAAAATTCCCTTCACTTCATTGTTACAAAAATGTAGGGTTGTAATATGTTATACAGGGCCGTATTACAAAGTTATAGCTAATTTTCGACGAAAAATAGATATTTGTAAATAGTTTTTAGTGAATCTACTAATCCTCCTAAATACCTTTTCCGGTACAGGTAATAAAGGATTGTAAACAATTATTATTTCATGTATAAGAAGGAATTAGTTATTTGGCGTCACGTTTAATGTAATGTAATCTTAATTTGTAGTTAATTATTATTGGATTAAATTTAACTAGGTGTTAAATAAAAATCTGTTTTATTACAATTTGTTTTGCTATTGTTGCCGATTTTAAATTCTTTTCCTTGTAACATGTTCAAATTATGTATTTTATATTATTCACAACATTAATCTACTCAATAACATTTTCTTCGAAATATAATTTTAACAACTTCAAATTATACTAATCCTTCCCTGTCCAAAAAGTAGAAATGTTAGTTAATACGGACCTCGGATCTAAACCCAAATGGCCGTTTCAAGGCCAAATAAAATTATTGCGTACAAGCGATGCGCGAGGTTGAGATGCACTACTGGTTGTTTTAGTATACTGTGATATTATCGTGTGTCGCACTAGCAGTGTGAGAGAGATGGAGATAGAAGGGTGGCAAAAAGCGCGAGCCAGCAATGGAAAATACATACAAAATTGAAATTAATTTTGTCTATTTATAGTTTATTAGGAAGTTTGGCTTGGGAATGGATTAAAATAAATTTTGCAAACGTAATTATTTATTTTCTAAACATAAATAAATGTAGAAATTCGTTCTAAATTATAATTATACATAAATAATAAATTGAATTGAATAGGCATTTTTTCCTTTTTTTAAACACTGTATGACACAATTTATATAGGTAGGCACTAAAAGGCATAGTTTCCGTATTTTTCGGCTTATTTACTGATGTTTAAAATGAATTAATTTAGTAAATCTAGGCCGAATACGTGAACTGATTTCATTTTTCAATTCATTTTCATAATGAAGTCTGACTGTGAAATATGATTTCAATACAAGTTTAATCAACTGTAAAATATGCCCTTGAAGGGGATCTTGCTTGATCCCTAGAATGATCCCATAAATCTTGAAAAAGTTGCGTGATGTTCAATTTTCTCAAAGAAAAAATAATTAAATGATTTAAAATATTTGCATTTGACAGATTTGCAACTCTTATTACACTCTCGGCTACAGTACATATTTTTACAACATCTTGTGAAGGCTTGGAAAGTTTTCCTCTATTCTTTTTATTAAGTAACCGAGAAAGTGAATGTTGTGATTGGAGAGCTTGCGCACATTCTACACAAATTATAGTTTTTATAATTTTCCGAGAAACAAATCCAGCTATATATCCAATAATATCACTTATATATAAACAGTTAGAAATATTTGAAAATATCTTTGATTGCTGTATTTCGTCAATGGTCTTTATTTCTAAATCACAATTTAATGTATCTAAATGATTACTACTTTTATATGTTGAAGCGACATTCAAAATACTGGTTTCATCCTGAGCTACACAATTGGCACTATCAGTAGTTTTTATTTGTGAGTGAATAAGCAATCGCTTATATGCTCCTTCAAATTGTTTACAAGTGGGATTATTGTTAAAACCTCCACGTGAGCGAATAGCGGAAAAAAACATTTCAAGATGGTCTTGACTTAATTTATAAGTGAGAAGAAAATCAAACAAACCAGATTGTAATAACTCATCCGCCATGTTTTGAATACTCAACAATTAAACCAAGAAATCCCGTTTTCCTACCAGAATGAATAATTAAGCATCCTTGTCTATCTTTAAGATTAACTAAATATTCAACAGTGTTTTTAACAAAGTGATTAAAAAACTCAAGATTTGTCGACTGCAATGGTCGTTTGTATACAGTTTTACCCAAAAAGTTCCTTGTATTCAAAATATCAAAAATGTTATTAATTGTTTTGCAAAAAGTTACAGTGCCTTCACTTTGAGAAAATTGTGAAATATTCAATTCCTTGTCGCAATATTCAATAGCATCAGCTACGCTATTGCTTAGTGTTTC
This sequence comes from Galerucella nymphaeae, assembly GCA_963978555.1. Taxonomy (NCBI): domain Eukaryota; kingdom Metazoa; phylum Arthropoda; class Insecta; order Coleoptera; family Chrysomelidae; genus Galerucella; species Galerucella nymphaeae. The sequence continues at coordinate 32,066,007 of OZ021704.1, read as the reverse complement.
AACAGCTAACTTCACCTTCATTTTTTCTTTTGCATAATCCAAATGCCGTCTTCGAATTTTTGTTGCAGCATGTAAACCTGCATCTTCCTGAAGCTTCACTAAACTTTTAAAATAGCTCCAGCTGATAATATTGTTTTTCCCGTCGTACAGAAATCCCCAGTCACCAAGAGTATTTCTGCACAATTTTAACATATGGCATGGATCTAATATAATATGTACTTTTTCTTGTGAAATAGGGTGCAAGAAATATGTTTGCAAATTTGGCCAGCATAATGAAGCCCCCAGAACAACGCACATTGATATATTTGCAGGACAACCATCAAACGTTATTGACTTTATTATTATCCCAGTATCATGCATTTGAATTAGGCAACCTTTTACGAGGTTTGCTTTCTCTTCTGCTGATAATGAGTCTATAAGAAAATAGGCGATGGGAACTTTCCAATGCGAATTTAAAGCGACTAACATAAAAACCAGCGCATTTTTTGCTTTGGGTAGAGCATCACTATCGACTAATCCTGTACCCAAATCAATATACCCATGCTGCCTAGTACCTGAATACTCCACGAATTCTCTGATAGACATTTCGTCCATAATAAGCGCAGCAACCAACCGTTTTCCTTTCTCTTTTTCAACTTGAACTTTTATTGATACCGCTTTAATTGCTTCTACCGTATACCCTGGAGATCCGTCTACAGAGCTGTACCATTTTGTCAAGGTACGTGGATGAGGCAAAGCTTTGTCAAATATAGTTCGTACATAATTGTATGCCGAAGATGAATAAAAATTAAGCGTCAAAGCAAAAGATCTCAATTCTGGTGGAAACTTTCCCCGTTCTTCTCGAAGCTGACGAAACAATAACTGTTTCTGGGCTTCTGGTACACTTTCCTGTAAAAATCGAACATCTTGGTAACAAACTTAAAAACACATTACTGACCAACCCTCTAAAAAAAATCAAATTCTGATGATGTCTTCTCAACTATCAAAACATAAGAAGTAATAGAATACTTTTTTCACATGCAAAAAAAGCATGCCCATAGCAATTATGAAAAAATAATAATACTTATAATTAAATATATTATTATATTATATCAATAATATTAATTAAATTAATGATCAAACCAATAAAACATTTTTCTTCTAAGCATTCCAGTAATCCATGATGCGGCACGGTGTGAAAGGCTTTGGCTAAGTCTAAAAATATAGTTAAGCTTTTTTCACCCAAATATAAACTTAGAATGCAAAAAACCTACTTTTACCTTAATCAATTGTCAATATGCAACTTTATAAACAATTATTATTTTTTACTTTGTACCTACCAAGCAACAGCTAACTACATAACAGAGACATTTCTTTGCAAATTGAACAGACCGATCACAATATATTGCAAAAGACATGTAGTACTTACATTTGGTAATATATCACACCTACCTTCAATATAATGGAATTCTGGGATGAAATTCTGTTACTTCGTATCAAATCTTGTATCAAACTATTGAGATCTTTAATTTTACGTTTTAAACGTGCGTTTTGCCTTCTGTTGTTTCTGTTCAGTATTCTCTGTCTCTTTATCACTGATTGGGAAACTGTCCAATACCTGTGTCTAGTTGATGGATTTTCTAAATCCTTCTCTGTAAAATCTCCTATTAAAATAGGATCTCGCTTTCTAAAATAGGTAGCCTTTTCAAGGCTACAACGCGAGGAGACTTCTACTGATGAACAGAAAGAATTATTTGAAAATAAACTTAAAAAAAGTCACCTATTAGTTTTACCATTTAAACTATTGGATGTTCTTCTTAAAGTTATTCTCGTTGTTTCCTTTTTTTTCAAGTGTGCAGGAAAATCAAAAATAGTTGGAACAGCCTCTTTTTTTAGTCGAAAGCTTCCCATAACATTTTGGTGGTAATCAGTTTGAAGAAAATGTTTGCTACAAAGAACAACTGAATCGCTTGATTTAAAATTTTTTCTTCGTGAAGCTGAAATCCACTTTTTACGAAGATTAACATCTTTAGGAAATCTAAAAATTGCAAAATATAATTAAGTAAATTTTCAAATTTGATAAATAATTATGAACTTACTTGTGAAATTTTATTTCACTTTCCTTACTAAATCTAGTTGTGCAGTTGTAAGCTGAACAAGATTTCACCATTTTATATTCAATATAATGTACACACGAATATATTTTGAATTTGCGATATTAATTTATCATTTAAGGAGTACAAAATAATCCAAAACTCACAATCAGTGATGCCAGACGTGAGGTAAGATATTATCGAGCAGCGTTGACAAAATTATCGGATTTTTCAGAAAATTATGTTACGCACAGAATAATATCAAATAAGGGCCCTAATAAGAAAATATGCACGGATTTTTTTAAATTTATTTTATTGATAATGAAATTTTTTTGGTAAAATATAAAAAAACATAAATTATGTAATAAAATATATAAAAAAAGAAACCTAAACATACATTCTACCCATCTAACGTAACATTTCTCATGTTATTTTACTTAAAAAATTTAGATTAGCGTTTTATTTAAAAAATTAACATTAGTTTATGGCTCAGTAAAATTATGTTACAATTATCGATTATGGTACAAGTGAAATTTCAACTTTAAGTTTGGGATAAAATTATGTTACAATACGATAATTATGTTACATCTGGCAGCACTAGTCACAATTCACAATTCTTTCACGCTCTTTTTGCCACTCCTCTATATCTGTCTTTGTCTGGTTGCTCTGGTCCCATATGGTGTCTCTTTCTAAGGCGCATCCATGTTAAGTTATAATATCTATGATCAAATGAGAGAATGTTTGTTGTTCACCCTCCGATCCGACATTTTGGATTTCGCAGCGCCATCTCGCGGTTCGTGATTTTTCCCTATGGTGTTTATTTTAAGCGATTCGTTTTTGTTTGTTCTGAATGATGTGATTGAATGATTGAAATCACTTATATATTATTATTTATCTAACAACCAACAGAGCCGTAGAGCCGACCAGAGATAATATGAGCCGACCATAAAACAGGATTGGATTTGGATATATACTCATTAGAGTAAAATTTCATCGTTTTCTCATAAATTCGATCTTGAGAAAACATCGATGTTTCTAACCGATGTATCGAAAAATATCGATGCACAGCCGTGATGTATTGCATCGAAAAAAAACATCGATGTATTTTTTAAGTGGACACCCCTACTGTCAACAGTCACACAAACCACATCTCAGTCAACTGTCAATGCCTCTATCATCTAGTGCTGCCAGAATGAAAAAGCAAATTGTACTAAGCCGAACACAAAATGTACACTTGCATTTAGAAACTGAAAAAAAACCATGAAATAAATAATAACCCTTTGAAATCGACTACTCTCGCACATCCTGGATTGGAATCAATGACATAGGGATTGTCCAAAACCCATTCAAAATAAAAAATAGGTCAAAACAGCTATAGGTTTTACGCATCTATTTAAAATAAAGATACAAGATAGGTATTTCTATTTTAGATGGGTATTTGAAATAGGAATATTTCAAATAGCTATTCACCTCTGCCTGCATTAGAATACGAGAGTTATCTAATGGCAGGAGTGACTGCAGCATAACCTCATAACATGACATCATTATAACATGCGAGCATTTACATCGGACTGCTTAGAGTAGGTTTACCAAACAATTTCTACACCTAGATGTAATGAGCGAACGATTTAGACTAAAAAGATTGATCGGATCTATCGTGACCTCCATTGCCCTCTGATTGGCTAATTACTTGGCCTTTTCATTACCTTCATTACTTGATAAACAGGCTAGGGTATGGCTAGGGTCACTCTATTATCAGTACCTGTTGAAGGCCTTGCGGCACAGGTGACAGTCCCACACCAGAGCCGCTTTCGGGTGTAGTGCATCACGCACCGGGAGTACTATGCACCGGTGATTTGAAGAGTACTCTTGATTTTCGTGCACCCGAACGCTCCAGAACCATGACCATTAAGACAGTTTTAGCGAGGATACCGTTGAAGTGATTCAGTAACTGAACACTAACCGCGTTGTTTCAGCGACGAACGGTATCATAGGGGAAGGTGTTGTGACGTATTATGCTGACGTCATTATTTGATACCGTTGATCTGAAACACTTCAACGAGTCAAGAGGTAGGTTACTGGCGGTTACTGAAGATTTTGTTTACAAACATGTGTCACATGTATGTGAGCTTAGAAGTATTATTACGTAATATTTGATTTGCCATTATTCTCAATTATAAGAGCATTGTTTATTAAAAACAAGTTTTCGTCAAAAATTACTGGAAGTAATGGAAGATTTAATCCCATCTTCTTAATTTTTCCAACTAGAACGCACAAAACAAAATCGAACCCTAAATAACCAAATGTAAAATATGCCAAGTTAACTGTTTTACCACCGTTTGTGTTTTAGCGATCTTTTCCAGTTACTGGTAGTGGGGATGACAAATTACATACCGGAACGATACCGACACCGGTTACTGAAGCTTCAACGGTATCCTCGCTAAAACTGCCTGACCGCCAACTTTTTAAATATCAAATGTCACTCCATGTTTTTATGGTGGTTTTATCCCCTTTTCATCCAGAGACAGATTTTATCCATGGTCCATGATGATACAATGGTTTTATCTATGGTTAATTATTTATTTTTTTGGCAATACGTTTTTACTGGTGGACTGTGGTTTATTCAATTTCGTTTACAATAAATATTCAATAAAACTTATAAACATTAACAATAATTATTCATAAAGGCCGTATATAACCTACAAAAACAACATTTTGACGTTTAAGATCTTGAAACTCCTTGAAAACGGTAGGTGCATCAGGGGAGAGGGACGAGGTAGCCTAGAGTGGTCCGAGAGCGCCATACTTCAAGAACCCGAACGGGCAAGAGTAGAACCGAAGTGCTACGGAGCAGCTCCGGAGTGCTCTACGTGATGCACCCGAAAGCGGCTCAGATATGATGATAACCGATATGAGCGTATCGCCTTTAGTGCTGCTTGACTGTCGGAGTAGATGACGATTCTTTGGCTATCCACCTCTCGTCATTCATATCAAATATTCTGCACAGCATTGCACCGCCATTACCTCTGTCTAAAAGACAATAGCATGTTTCCCTAGATTTATGCCCGATTGCACCACCTTGGCTTAACAGGTAAGCCTGGCTTAAAAAATTAAACTCGCTGCACCGTCATCAAAGCGAAGCTTATATGCACGAAATTTAAAGCCTAGCTTTGTCCTTTGTCCATGGCTTATTTTTTAAGCGGTAGATATGCGATTGCGCGTTCATTCTATTCTGTCGTTTTGTGACATTTCTGATGGTATAACCTAGTTTTTGAGTTGGGATTTATCTTTTACCGTCATAGGATGACTCACAGAAAATGCACAGAAATACTTGCGTTATGCTACGTTACGGAATCTATAAATAATCACAACCTAGAAAAAGGCACTAAACATAGACAAAATTACATTTCTCTATGGCACTTAATCAAAATCAAGCGCTTCACATCAAGTGGACTTGTTCTATGGTTCTGGTTGACAGTGGCAAGACTGACAAGTGACAAGCAAAAATATCCGTATAGTCCGTATATATCTTAGATCACTTTGGTTAGTAATTTGACGGTCCGTATATATTAGATTTCTGAATAAACGATACAGGTTTCTAACCGCTAGTAACGACACTCACAATTTTCGGCGATATACGGACCATACGGTATATAAATGTTATGTATCTGTCATAACATAACTTAAATTTGGTTTATTTGATTTGAAACTTCATGCATACAAGTGAATAAACTCATAAGTCTAAGCTATGTCCACCCGAAATTCTTTATCATAAATTGAATTGAATATATTGAAAGATAATTTAATTTCTTCAATTATGTAAGGTTATCGATCAGCAATGGAATCTGATAAAATTTTGGTAGCTGCTGGTTTAACAGCAGCGGCAGTAGTTGGAGCATTCGTATTTTGGGGCCCTTCTCCAAGCTCGGGAGGAGGTAGAGGTAGACTAGCTGGTCTAGTGAATCTCGGAAAAACCTGCTTTTTGAATGTCATACTTCATGCTTTAGCAGCTTGTCCAAGTTTTATTATGTGGCTTGAAAAAGACAAATTTGTAAGGAGACTAGTCTTCGCGGTACTTTGGCTACTGTACTATCAGGTACATAACATATTATATTAATGTTGAATGAAACTGAATATTTATGTTTAGTTGGTTTGATAGTAGTTTAATATTTTAGTTGTGAATGGTACCAATAAATCTGTTCAAGACACCTATGCTCCTGCTGCAGTCATAAATGCTTTAAAACGATTAGGATGGGTTATACCAGCTGGTGAACAAGATGCACATGAATTGCTAAATGTAATTTTAACAACACTGGATGAAGAAACTCAGAAAATTGGAAGAAAGGTAGGTATGTGGTAAGACAAATGGTTTTTTATTAAAAAATATATTCCCTAATATCAAAATTGCCTTAAATATACCAACTTCTAAAACATTTTAGGAAGGCTGTTTGTCTGATGCATTGGGCATGAATGAATTACAAATTGAAGATGATCCTGAAGAACATAGAAATTTTGACTCATTGGGCAGTGTTATGTCATTAAATGAGCTATGTAGACCCATGAGTGCTGGTTGACGTGGAGGAGCTATTAGAAGAAATAGGTGGATATTTAGGTCTTGTAGAGCTCTTCAGATGACAAGTCCTCCTCAACAACCAATTACCCATCCATTTACTGGGACTCTTACAAGCCAGTTGAGATGTACTGAGTGTGGGTTCAAGGTAAATTATTTTTTTAGGTCATTGTATACAATAGGTCCTGGTGGATTTTCCAAAAAAAATTGTACTGGCGTATTCAGTACACCCTCTCGATCACTAAACACAACTCCGTTTTTGGCGCACGCTTCTAGTTACTTTGCTATTGGCGTTTAAAGTATGCAAATTTTCAAATTACGCGGCAATTGTTTTTCTTTAACCAAACTTCAGCTCTGAAAAAAATGATAAAAACCAAAATATAATTTTTCACACAAATTGACAATTTTTCTACATACCTAACACGATCTTTAGGTATTGGGAAAAAACTTAGACCTTCGCCTGTTCTCGAGTTACAGTCGCGGCATATACAGAAAAATCCACCTTTACGGGGAGTGATTGTGATATCAATAAATGTGCACTAAACAGAATATAATCCAAATTCACAAGAGAAACACTGTTCACTAATATACTAATATAAAACACGATAAACAAACTAAGACAACCAAACTGACGGGAACGAACGGAAGTGTCGACCATGTGTCGACAGTCGACTTGACATTGACGTAAATACTAATTAATTCACGCATGTGCACAGAAAATTGCGATCACGAAAACGGCTTTCATTCGCCTCTTGTTGGATGGTGTACTCTGTGATATAATATTAATTGTATTTCTGTGCTAGACCACGTTATCGTTAGAATTGTTCGTTGTGGACCATGACAATATCTCGAACAATTACCGAGTGTGATGTTGAGTAATCGGAGTAATGATTCCTTTTGTTTATATGTATCGATACTATCTCGGGGTGTGTACGTACTTACTATAAACAGGACATTTTAATAATTTTTTTTGTGTGATAGATTTGCATGTAAGGATTTGGACCTTAATTAGTTTCACGCATCTGCTTATTGTTTAAATCACTGACGCTAATGAAAATATACTGTGTTAATTAAACTGGTTACCATAGAGAAATATAATATATTGAGAGTTGTCAACCCTGCAGTAACAGTTGGCATCACGTTGATCGAAGCGCACCCCGAAGAGGTGGTGGAACTAATTTTTGAAGGCGGGATATTTAAATTGGTTAGTTTGGATAGTGGGCAGGTAAATTTTACAATGTGTCTAGAAATTGTTTATTATTATAATTATTTCATTATAAAAAATTGAATTATATTTAATATAATTTAATTTTTTATAATAAAATGATTATAATTGATAAACAACTTTCAGACACATTATTTAGATAAATGAAAAATGAACACAAATTTAATTTTTTTATTAAACTGCACATAATAACATGACATAATCTACATCTATATTATTAATTTATGAAACATGAACATACGTTTACTACTTACATTATATTTAGGAAAGTTAAGCCAATATCACATCAAATTGCACATTATTTCAAAGTTTTTCACTAAAACTGCAAAAATTTCAATAAAAACGAGTTAGAAAGTAGATTCTCCGGACAGGAACAGGTCTGAAACAAAATAAATAAAATGCAGTACCATAACTTACAAATAAAAAAGAATTATTTTTGCTTACTAGTTCTCTTGCGAGAGTAAAACAAATCTTAATAAGTATTTTGCATAATGAACCTGTAAATGCATTATTACCAACCAAAATGATCTTTACAAAACCTTTGAATCTTGGATTTAGAAAGAAATCCTAAAATTATGAACCACTGTTTACTTTGATAATCAGATGGAAGTTTGAGAAATGTTTTATTTTTACTACGAAGTGGCCAAAAATATTTACTATTTCAATTTTTTGCAATACATTTATAACGAGTTATATCTGGTGATGATATTTAGAAGGTTCACTTACTGTTATTTCCTTTATTAGAACTAAAATCCTAAATAAATCTAGGAGTAAAATAATACCACTCACCATTTTGTTTTGTTTTGACACACTCTCTTGACTCTCTTGTCTTTCTTGTTTGACAAGCAGAAGCTAGATTCACATCAGCCAATGTATGATAGATATTGTATATTTTCATTTTTAATAACTTAAAAGTTGATATACTAGGATATTTTATAATATTTATCGACATTGAAGGATAAATATTGCATTGTAATGTAATTTATAATATTTTAAACTATTTTATTCCATTTCCCTTATGTAAAAAGTCTTGTAGTTCTCGCGACCGCAGCGACTCGATGCGCGGGTGGTGTCGCAGAAACGTTATGCCGTATACCACCTATGCTTCAATCCGTCTCTTTTTTATTTGTCTATGCTGGTTACATCCCTACTCTCCACAGACATATCTCTCATAATAGTTATTCCGCCTCTACACTAATATCGCAGTTTTTGAAATTTTTTCTGTCAATTAAAATTTCTGGCGCCCTGCAATAAATCGATTGATTCAAGTATAAGTATATCCACGCCCCTTAGCTCTCCAAACAAACCCACGAACGCCGTCCGCATACGTCCGAATAGTTTATCGCCCCCTATCGTTTTAATTCAGTCATATTTTCTTTGTTATTAAAGTTAACTTGGTACCGAACAGTTGGGACGTAACAATACATACCTGCTTATTCTCTTCCTTTCCTCGAAAAAAGTGTCTAATCTTTTGTATTCCACCAAAATGCGCACCGGGTCGATGTTTCCTAATTCTCGCGCGCTAAAATATGCGTGTATTTTTTATCTGTGTTAAATGTCTTTACTATGGTATCTATGGTCTTCACTCTTTAGTTGGCTGAATCACAGGCTGAATATGCTAGTAGGTACAAGTCTTACTACTAAAGGAGAACAGACGAAACATGTGTCAGTCATATTGGACGGAAACGTCAAAATATATAATTGTTGAATTCAAAAAAGAATTTACAAGAGTAAGTGTGGATTTATGCAGACACAATTAACAATTATCAATTAGCAATGAACAATTAACAATTATCATTTAACAATTAGTAAAACTACCATAGTTTATGCAGACACAATTATAAATTAGGAGAAAATGGTAAGCACGCGCACAAGCCCGAGATTCTGGTTATTTACATTTACAATAACCCTACATTTTCATGTCTATTGGAACAATTTTGAGCAAGATGAGACTTTTTTGCTTTTAATAATGATGCTGACACACAACATAACCCTAAATCAATCAATTTTATGAAAAAAGTGAGATAAATTTCAGGACCTGCGTACTAGTTGCGCACTAGATGAAAATTCGGTACAATTAATTTAAGAAGATAAAAGTTGGCCAACTTCGCAATTGTTAATTGATAAATGATAATTGTTAATTGTGTGCATAAATGGAGTCATAGTGGAATGAGTAGTTCAACTTATAATTGATAATTGTTAATTGTTAAATGCTAATTGATAATTGTTAATTGTGTCTGCATAAATCCACACTTATACAATATGTCTCAGTAAGTTGGAACTATATGGGAAACTTTTTTATTATTAATTTTAGGGAAAAAATGTATTCTTCATAAAAAGTTCTGCATGTTCTAAAATCTAAAATACAATCAACAGATATCAATTTTTTGGTCGTGTACGAGGTACGCCAAAAAATATGAATTTTACACAAGAGTAAAGTACCTTTATTTTTCAGAATATTGACAATTGTTATTATAAAAAGTTGATTATAATTGAAAGCTATTGTCAGATATCTAATAATATCCATCTGTCATGAAAAAATAATTTCTGTTGTTTTTACTCACTTCTCTGTATTAGCAATGATAATTCTGTATATCATATTAGCAATTTGCGTATGTAATTTTTAATCTAGGATGCACTGACAACAAACGTCAAATCGCTAGTTGGTTTTTATAAAATACAAGAAATGGCGGCTCTTTAAATAACGAAGATAAAATAGAAACAATAGTAAACAAGCACAAAACCTATTTTTTCAAATAAATGAATGTAATTGCATATTTGAACATAGTTTTTGATACTGATAATTTTTTTCCGATAATATTTTTCGAAATTGTCAAATTAAAAGGTACTTTACTCTAGTGTAAAAACATATTTTTTGGCGTACCTCGTACACGACTGAACAAAATTGATATCTGTTGATTGTATTTTAGATTTTAGGACATGCAGAACTTTTTATGAAGAATACATTTTTTTCCTAAAATCAATAATAAAAAAGTTTCCCATATGGTTCCAACTTACTGAGACATATTGTATATCAATATCATAGTGTTTTTAGTGTGTGAGTGGTATTAATATCGTAAAAAGCAAATAAATAGTGTATCACCAACATTGTGTTATAACAGATCATTATGAAAGTTACAATGTGTAAATAAAACCAGTGCAGTACTCATCTGAACATTTTCAAAAATTCATCTTTTTTGGTAAGAGAGCGCACATTTTTTTTCCATTTTCGTGTCCAGTGACCTTGAATTAATAAAAAAATGTTCAAAATCCGCGTTGTACCACTAAACCTCGCACTAAACTAGATTTTTTCCTATGTTTAAATTTATTTGAAGGTGCTTTTATCAGTTTTTACTAAAATCAATCCATCCTTTGCTTACTGTATCATGGTTATCAAACCATGTTTCATCCAAGGAGCGGATTCTCGGGCCAAAGAACACCGCACAGCTTTCCAAGAGAAGACATTTTTGTATTTGTTTTGCTTCGCTAACTTCAGTGAAAAGGATGATGATGACAGGCAATATGTTGACGTCAGATAAGTTTATAGGTAGTCTGTGCTTATATGATTAGAGGTTTATTCCTTTTATTGAACAGGGTATTTACAAAATAACCTAAAATATGGCTCAGGATGAAAACTTACTGCTTCTGTTGAAGTAATAAACACATTCAAATAATACAAATTGTCCTCAACAATATTTCATATTTAAACACCTTATCTTATAGCTTATCTAATATAAAATGGAATGAATTATGTATGGTTGCATTCTTATAATCACAAATTTTAATTACATTTAATTGGTCAATTATTTTCTGATGGTCCTAAAAAAATCTAATCATTTAATTGTTTCTATTCCAGAAATTCCAATGAGCAGGTTAATAAAGATAGGATTTTTGGTGATTAGCAAGATGTAGTTACTTATGAAATTGACAATGAAGATGGAACAAAATTGAACAAGGAAATGTTAATGGAAAATATATAACAAGAATAAGAGTGTTGAAATTAATGCATAACATGAAGATCAGATTTTGAACTGAAGAGAACATCTAGTGGAGCTTGTCGATTGTATATATTCCATATGAATAACTGACAGGAAAATCATGTGAGCAGCTCAGCAGACATTGATGAATATCATACATTTCAACAACAAGTTGGTAAGAAATTTATTTATTATCTTGAATTTCCTGAAACCGAGAAAGATAAAGAGATCAAATATGGTAAAAATCAATTAAATAAGAAGTGTTAGTTAGTTTTTTTAGTAAAATATAATATAAATAATAATAATTTTCAAGGTTATAGTTACACTAATGCCCGATTTCACCAACTAATTCCTAAAGTTAGGTAATACCTAACAGGCGCGGATATGGGAAGATTTTTCGGGGGGGGGGTAAATAATTTTATCACTGAATCCTGAATGATTCGTTTATTTAAAAAATAACAAAAAACTCTTAAAACATAAAAATAAGAAAAAAAAATGAACTTAAAAATCACAAATCACATTTGGACGAACAAATCTTTAATCACTCGGGGTAATTACCCTATTACCCCCCCTTGTATCCGCGCCTGATACCTAAACTGGAATTAAGAATTCCTAAGTGCAATTTGCGTTTCACCACGCGTTAAGTAATGCCTAAGGACGATGGGAAATACCTAACGCTAGGATAGCTTGTTAGGTCTGCCTGTGTGAAACGCAAATCGCACTTAGGAATTCTTAGTTCTAGTTAGGTATTACCTAACTTCAGGAATTGGTTGGTGAAATCGGGCATAAGTAATAGTAGTAATTAAACCACTACGAAATTTCTTACATATAAAATATTACAGTTTGAACATTGAAATAATAATAAATAAAACAGTATAATACTTATATAATGATAATGATTAGATAATTAGAACCCATAAATCAAATAAAATACCTAAGTCATCTTTTTGACATGGGGTAAACACACCAGTGTTTGCCAGTTAAACTATTTCCTTTTTCAAATTGCTCCCGGCTGCTTCAAATGTATATTTTTAAATTGCTGAATTAGCTCATTTTAATGGTCAAAGCATATGTTATCGATTCATATAAGATATGAAGGTTTTTATTTTCATTCTTAAGAAAATTTAACAAATCTCAAAACATGCGCGATGTAACCAATGATTGCCATTATTTTCTAGTAAGTGCCATATTAAGAACCAGTAAATGCCATATTTCTATTTGTATGCATACAAATTAACAAAAATAAGTGGTAACTATAGAGAAAGTTTTTAAAAAAGTAAAATATACACTCACATGAAAATACTGAGTATTGACTAATTTCTGAAACAAAATAAGACCTGCTAGAGTTTAGATTTCTAGGAATTTTTATTTTTTCTTCAATATACTGTTTTTCGTAAAGTTAGTAGTATATCCTCCCTTTCAGGCCATCTCCAGTTCAGTCCACTTTTCTCCATAGCTGAAATTTCAAACTTGTCGCCAATTATTCTTTTAATTATTCCAGGAAAATAACGACTTTTATATGTTACTACAACGTAGTTATTTTCTGACAAACTTTCTTCTGCACCACTTTCAGCATCAATAAAGTAATTCGAAAGATTAAATAATTTCATTTGTTGATTATAGATTTACCTGGGCTTAAGAGTAGACTTATGTTAATAAAATGTGTAGGAATAGTCAGATGCAGTCTTATCATGCGGGTCATATGATTCAACTAAGATACACTCACAGTCTTTGTTGTTTTCTTTTATTGCATTTAATTATAATACAGACTTAGGCAATAGGCCACTTGCAGATAATTTTTTTATTGCATTAAAATGATCAATTATACGTAAATATCATTCCACAGAAATATTCTCAAATTTTGTTTGATATTAAGGTCGTAATAAATAATTGAAATTCAAACGGGCTGAAATGCCGCCAAAAACACATTTCATGCAACAGTGACGTCACAAGGTACTACTGTCAAGTTTTGACGTCTATCAAAGTTGATATTTTCCGACGTTGTTTTTGGTGATTTTTCAAGAAAAAATGGTTTATCGTTATTGTATCGTGCCAGGTTGTGGAAGTACAACAATCTCCACTCTTGTAAAAACATTCATTAAGCTACCCATTGAAGAAATACTCCGAAAAAGGACCCAGAGGTAAATTATTAGATTGTGCCTTTAAAAATCCTTCAGACATCTTGATATTTAAAATTAACGATAAACAAAGAAACACAACAGTAAACACGATTAAACAATAAATTGATGCTAACATATATCAAGTGAAAATGCTTTTAAAATGGATAAACGGGAAACCTTATTTGAAGTTTACATTTAGCGGACGACAGTTCGTACCTTGTGACGTCACGACCAATTTCATTGCGTTTTCGTGTGACGTTAAATTTAAATGGCCTCGGGAAACTTTCTTTGGGAATTTATGAGATAATTTTAAGTACTCTTTGGAAAAAAAATGTGGAAGGATATTTATTATACTTTAAGAGGTTTTTAGAATACTTTAAGGTAAAAATAAAAATCTATGCAAGAGGCCTATTCTGACGGGAAAAAGAAGGATATGTATTTAGTTGTCAGCGATTCTAAAAAGTCTTTCATCAAAAGAGTTTTCATTTAAACATGTCAGTTCAAAGTGACAATATAAATAATGAGTAGCAATTTTCCGTTTTTTTTTGTACTTGGTATGATGGATTATTTTGAGAATGAAAGAAGAAGTGGAAATTCGTCGATCAGTGTAATTTCACATTTTGGTAACCTCTGTGTTTTCTGATTTGATACATATGGTTAGTGACCTTTGAACTCGCATGATAAGAGTGTCTTTGACTATATTTAAAAACATTAATTTAACTTGTCACGCCATCTATCTACACACCATTGAAGTGTAATGTATTCCATGTACAGAGCTTTTTATTTTCCCTCTAAATTAATAACTTACCACTCACAATATAACAAAGTGTAGTTCCAGTAATATTAAATTACTGGCCAGCCTTAAATGCATTCATGCGCCATGTTGTACGGCATTCATTGCCTCCATATTCTTGTTGTACTGAAGTTTCGGCTTTTTTGTCGATGACATCTGTAAAAAAATGAATGTTTAGTACCATAGGATACAATTGTCAATAGATTCATTGGTCTTTGTATCATTCACATGACACTAGACAAGTCACAAACAGTATAAACGTGAAGTACAGTTAGTTAATAAATACACTTACCGTCTTAAAATTTGATCCATTCAAAATGATGATGTATTTAAAAATGATCTTACTTTCAAATTCAGAAGCTGATTTTTTTGAATTTTTTAGCAACTTTTAGATAAATATGTAGTTTTGAGATTATTATTCGGACATCTAAAAGTAATTCAGTATTTGCTGGATATACAGGGGGGAAAAACAACTTTTTCCTCCACTTTTGATACACCCTGTAGGTTAATTCTGCTAGTATATCTGCACACAATTAACTTTATCAAAAAGACTGTTTCCAACATTTTTTTTATTAATCCTGATATTTTAATTTGTTTGTGAAATGTGACGGTTTGAAGAAAATGCAACATTTTAGAAATGGTTATAATTTAAGTGACGGTAGAGAATAAACCACAAAATAAGTAGAGTGCTGTGGCCAACTCACTATATGACAACTGTTATTCGTTACTTGACAATTGCAGATTAATTATAGTGTGTGTCAAAAGTAGATGAAAAAATTGTTTTCTTTTCTGTTGGTAATTGGCTCTACCATAAAATTAATCGATAATTTGGAATATTGTAAATCTTCTTGTAATAACCAAGTTCTGTAAAGCATAGACATTTGAAGTCTGGCTCATAATAATCTGATATCAAATTGTCGATTTTATATTGATTTAGACCTTGAATATTTAAAAATAAAATATCAAAATTGTCTTTTTATTATTAACCACATTAAAATCAGTTTGTACACCTTATTTTCTAATACTAGATGAACATGCTCCATACTCAAAGATCCAACTGTGTGTTTGTCCTGTCTGGCTTGTTTCCTAGATTGAGTCTTGTCACATGAAGGCTAACCATTTTATGGAACAGTTTCAAAATTGCAAGGTGTCTCCGTTTTCCCTACAAGAAATTTCCTTTTTTTCTTTGGATCTACTTGTAACCATACTCCAAATGTGTAAAATCAGTTCTTGAATTATCCTCAATATGTACCTGTTTCATTACTAAGGACAGTTTTAAATTTCCAGGCTTCCAGTACAGCTTCACTGACTTGTTTTAATGATATAATTGGTCGGTTTTCTTTATACATTTTATTTTAATTCTTCGGAATAACAGCTGCTAAACTTGTTGACGGATTCTGTCCCTGTGTACTTTGCATCATGGTAGACGGCTGAGTAGCCAGTGCCATCACACCTTTCTCATTCATGCTTACATTATTATTTATCAAGTTCTGCTAATTAGTGTGGATTTATGTAGTAACATTTAACAATCATCAATTAGCATTTTACGAGAAAATAGTTAGCCTGCGTACAAGACCGAGATTCAAGCTATTCACAATAACCCTACATTTTCATGTCTATTTGATCATTGAAACAATTTTGAATAATATGTATACATGGAGATATGGAGAAATATAATATAATGCGAGTTGTCAACCCTGTAGTAACAGTTGGCATCACGTTGATCGAAGCGCACCCCGAAGGCGGGATATTCAAATTGGTTAGTTTGGATTGCGGGTAGGTAAATTTTACAATTTGTTTCAAAATTTTTTATTATTTATAATTATTTCATTACAAAAATAGTTATTTATGCAACAAGTGCAAAAAGTGAGTATTTTTTGCACGTGACGTGAAATTGTCCAACGTTGGACAACACGTCGAGTGCAAAAAACACGTTTTGTAAGAGTTGCATACAATATTTTTTCTAAATTTATGCGAAAACTGGAAAATTAGAATATAAATATGTCAAGAGCCTAATATAACCTAATCAAACTCAACCCGTTCTTCTTTTTTGTATCTTCATGGCCTCCACCTTGTCAGTACTCAATCATAGCTGGTTTTCGCCTTGACCATTCAAATTTTAAATAATTAAAGATTTTTGCAATAATTGTACCTCGTTGAGACTAAGTAGTAAGATATACATATATTATTGTTGTATTAAAGCAGGATCAGATACTTGCCATGGATTTTTATTTAATTTAAATGTTTATGTTTGTCATCAATCATCACAAAACTGACACAAGAATGACAGATGAGTGCAATAAAATATTTTATTGCACTAGTGCAATAAAGTACCACTTTTTCCATTAAATGTGGTTCACAAAAGTGTTGTTTTTTGCATGAATGTAGAAAAATAAAATTATATTTCATTTTTTCTGATGAAATGATTATAATTAATAAACAATTTCAGAACACATTATTTAGATAAATGAGAAATCAACACAAATTCAATTTTTTTATTAAACTGCACATAATAACATGACAAATAATCTACATCTATATTAATAATTTATGAATAGTTATTTATGCAACAAGTGCAAAAAGTGAGTGTTTTTTGCACGCGACGTGAAATTGTCCAACGAGGTCTTTAGGCCGAGTTGGACAACACGTCGAGTGCAAAAAACACGTTTTGCAAGAGTTGCATACAATATTTTTTCTAAATTCATGCAAAAACTGGAAAATTAGAACATAAATATGTCAAGAAGCTAATCTAACCTAATAAAACTCAACTCGTTCTTCTTTTTTGTATCTTTATGGCCTCCACCTTGTCAGTACTCAATCATAGCTGGTTTTCGCCTTGACCATTTAAATTTCAAATAATTAAAGATTTTTCAAATAATTGTAACTCGTTGAGACTAAGTAGTAAGATATACATATATTATTGTTATATTAAAGCAGGATCAGGTACTTGCTATGGATTTTCATTTAATTTAAATGTTTATGTTTGTCATTAATCATCACAAAACTGACACAAGAATGACAGATGAGTGCAATAAAATATTTTATTGCACTAGTGCAATAAAGTACCACTTTTTCCATTAAATGTGATGCACAAAAGTGTTGTTTTTTGCATGAATGTAGAAAAACATTTTTATATTATTGATCTCAAAAGAACATACTTTTACTACTTACATTATATTTAGGAAAGTTAATCCAATATCATCAAATTACACATTATTCCAATATTATTCACAAAAACTTGCAAAATTTCAATAAAAAATAGTTAGAATGTAGCTTCTCCAGGCAGGAACAGGTGTGGAACAAAATAAATAAAATAAAGTACCTCTTGTTACCAATAAAAAAAATTATTTTTGTTTACTATACTCGATTTAAAATTGGTTGATAGTAATAAATCATTGAAATCCGTCAAACACGTATACAAAGTGGTCCACCTAAATTGCCAAGTTTTAAATAGTATATACATTGAAAGTATAGACCCTTTTGCATTTATTAAACTTTCCATTCCTATAGATCTGATAAGGGCGTCGAATACAAAGCTTAACCCGAGGCTCGAACAATAAGCGGTAGGATTCTACCTGTGATGCTTTGCACTCATGCACGTGCTTTCGGGTGGGTTTAAGTTTATATTAAACACAATAATTATATAATTTAGTGAACATTCGGATGTGTGGCATAATTTGTTACCCTTGTATTTGAATAAATATAATACTAATAACAATAAAGCAACCAATAAACAAGTAAATTTGGAAAATGTTTCTATTTGAAATTCTATAAAATTTATAGTAAGTCATTACATTTCTTCGCTTTAAATTAATCATCATCAGAAAATGAAATATCTGAGGGACTGTCTTCTTCCCCTAAATTGATAATAAGTGGTTCGACCGTTTTCTCCAGTAAACTATCCAATAGGCCTCTTGCATAGATTTTTATTTTTACCTTAAAGTATTCTGAAAACCTCTTAAAGTATAATAAATATCCTTCCACATTTTTTTTTCCAAGAAGTACTAATTATCTCATGAATTCCCTAAGAAAGTTTCACGAAGCCCTTTAAATTTGACGTCACACGAAAACACCATGAAATTGGTCGTGACGTCACAAGGTACACCTGTCGTCCGCTAAATGTAAACTTCAAATCTGGTTTCCCGTTTATCCATTTTAAAAGCATTTTTACTTGAAATATGTTAGCATCAATTTATTGTTTAATAGTGTTTACTGTTGTGTTTCTTTGTTTATCGTTAATTTTAAATATTAAGATGTCTGAAGGATTTTTAAAGGCACAATCTGATAATTTACCTCTGGGTCCTTTTTCGGAGTTTTTCTTCAATGGGTAGCTTAATGAATGTTTTTCCAAGAGTGGAGATTGTTGTACTTCCACAACCTGGCACGATACAATACCGATAAACTATTTTTTCTCAAAAAATCACCAAAAACAACGTCAAAATTAACTTTGATAGACGTCAAAACTTGGCATAAGTACCTTGTGACGTCACTGTTGCATGAAATGTGTTTTTGGCGGCATTTTAGTCGTTTGAATTTCAATTATTTATTACGACTTAAATATCAAACAAAATTTGAAAATATTCCTGTGGGATGATATTTACGTATAATTGATCATTTTAATGCAATAAAAAAATTATCTACAAGGGGCCTATTGCCACATTTTTTCCTCCTCCTTTATTACATGCTCTATACATCTTTGCCACTTCCCCGCGTTGACTTCTTGAAGCGCTTCTTCAAAGAGTTTTTGAACATCACTCATTTTATAAGTGGTATTTTTTCTAGCCACATAACCTTTCACATGAGCCCATACCAGTTCGATCGGATTTAATTCGCAATGGTAGGGGGGGAGCCGAAGCACTATTATATTTTGTTTTTTGGCCATTTCGTCAACAACATATTTTTGAAACCGATGTTTATGGGTGTTTACAATTGATAACAACTCCTTTTTAACCATATTGTCCTCAAATTGTATTTGTTTCTCCACAAGCCACTCGATAATTTTTGCTTTTCGCCAAGCAGTTGTAGGCATCTTCTCCAATCTTCTGGAGTGATACGGAGCGTTATCTAACACAATGACGGAGCAAGGTGGAATCAGCTCTATCATTTGTTCGAAATACTCCTCAAAAACATCAGCATTCATATCCTCGTGGTAATCGCCTGTACGAACTGATTGGAATGATAATAGTCCACCTTCTAAAAAGCCATTGGAGCCACCGATGTGAGTTATGATTAATCGTTTTCCTTTTTCAGAGGGCGGATTTATTCCTGTTGATAGACCGTCTAAAAATGCTTGCCGGTGAGAAGTCACATTTTTGTCTGTCCATATTTTTCCAACTGTGTAGCCTTCGTTCAGCCATGTTTCGTCCAAATAGAAAATTGTTTTGTTTTCATTGCGAAATTGTCTTATTTTTCTTAAATAATTACATCTCCAACACACTATTTCATCTTTTTCGAGCAAATGAGACTTCGACTATGTTTTTCCCATCTAAAATTCATTTCTCTAAGAACTTTCCATAGTTTATCTCTCTTTATTGCAGGAAAGTCTTCTTTTACTGCCCCTAAAACTCTATCCAAAGTAGGGATCTCCTTATTGAAATAGAATGAATGCACCTTTCGTCTTCTGATGGCCTTTTCGTCCTCATCGATCGGTATTGTTCGCCTTCCTGGAGATGGTTTTGGTGGCGTCACGGTTCCTGTCTTTTCTTCCCGCATCAGCCTGTAGATGGTTGCTTTTCCAATACCTGTCATCTTTGAACAAAGTTCCACTGTAGAATCGATACTTATTGCACTTTTTTGATATCTAAGTGCATTAAATACATTAAGCACAATAATCTTTTCACTAATGCTTAGCGCTGATTTCGCAGCTCGCTTTACTGGAATAAATCCTGAAAGACTCTCCATTTTCAAAAATTACCCAAATGTGTGTCCTAGAATACTCGCATTAGGTTTGTTCGCTCTTAAAATGACTCACAGTTTTATACCAATAAGTAGAGGTACCTACCTACCTACCTTTTTCGTAACAACCTGAAGTAACATTGTGTATTAATTGTTCCCGGAATTCTCGGCATAATTATTTTTACCTGTTATGACAATAATGATTACTAAATTATTCGGATAAGTAAATAGGGTTCAAACCAGCACGCCAGGTAGGTGCGCCTATGGAATCGGCTGCTAAAAATGATTTATTACTATCAACCAATTTCAAATCGAGTATAGTTCTCTTGCAAAGGTAAAACAAATCTAATAAGAATTTTGTATAATGAACCTGTGAATGAATTATTATCAAAATGATCTTTACACAACCTATGATCCTTGGATTTAGGAGGAAATCCTAAAATTATAAAACACTATTTACTTTGATTAATATCAGATGGAAGTTTGCAAAATGTTTTATTTTCACTAAAAAGTGGTCAAAAATATTTACTATTACAATTTTTTGCATGACGAGTCATATCTGGTGATGATATTTTGAAGATTCACTTATTTTTATTTCCTTTATTAGAACTAATTTAAAATCCTAAATAAATCTATTAGTAAAATAATCCTACTCACCATTTTGTTGACACTTTGACTTTGACAAGCAGTAGCTAGATTCACACCATCCAATGTATGATTGTATATTTTCATTTTTAAACACTTAAAAGTTGATATACTATGATATTTCATAATATTTATCGATATTAAAGGATAAATATTGTAGTGAAATGTAATTTATAATATTTTAAAGTATTTTATTCTATTTCCCTATGTAAAAAGTCTAGTTCTCGCGACCGCAGCGACTCGATGCGCAGAAACGTTATGCCGTATACCACTTAAGCTTCAATCCTTCTCTTTTTTCATTTTGTCTATGGATGTATAGTAGAATTGAAGAAGCTGAGACTTTTTTCTTTTAATAATTATTCTGACACACAACATAACCCTAAATCAACCACTTTTTTATAAAAAAGTGAGGTCAACTTCAGGATTTGCGTACTAGTTGTGCACTAGATGAAATTCGGTACATTTTGATGTTTTCCTTTGTTTTGGGGAGTTTTTTTTTTTTTTTTTTTTTTTTTTTTTTTTTTTCCATTTTGGGAGCCGTTCAGATGCCGGGAGCACTGCAGCCTATTGGCTTATTGTACTCTGCTCCCATATTTAGTCCACCCATCCAGTTATCCCCGTACCTTCGAGTAGACGATATAGGTCCATTGGATGTGTGCCATATACTTCAGGTGGCACATTGGCTTCTCCGAAGATTGCCCGTCTCCTCGAGTTCAGTGCCTCACAGTCAGACAAGATATGGGTCACGGTCTCGATCTCCATGCCACATAGTCTGCAGCTGAGGTCCCCGTTGTATAACCCTATTTTATGCAGGTGATCTTTTAATGGGGTATGACCCGTTAGATAACCTGTAATAATTTTTAGCTTATTCCTGCTGATATTCAGTAGTTCTTTGGCCCGCTTTGCACATGTGTCACCTATGAAGGTTTTGCTGTGTACCTGTTTCGGAGTGTTCCTCCAATGAAGTCTATGTTGGCTTTGCACCCATTTTTGTATTTGCGCTCGGACTACCTTTTTTGTGGTCCCAAGAGCTGGTTCTGGTCCAACATATGCTGTTGCTGAACCTCTTTTTGCGAGTTCATCAGCTTGTTCATTTCCAGAAATACCATTATGTCCCGGCACCCACACCAATCTTACTTTAATGTGGTCTGCTAGTTCATTTAGTTCTTTCTGACATTCCTCTACTAGTCTGGATGTTACCTTGCGGCTATTTAAAGCCGCAAGGACTGCCTGGCTATCAGTTAGTATGTTTATCCTATGAGTGTCAGTCCTATATTTGTTAATTCTGACACATTCTAGGATGGCATAGATCTCTGCCTGAAATACAGAGGTATGTTTGCCTAGTGAGAAAGAGGCTTTTGTGTTTCTCTTTTCACTGTACACTCCTGCTCCTGTTCCTTCCCCTGTCTGTTTTGGGGAGTATTTTACTATTAATTCAGATAATGTAGTGTAAATACATGAATTAATCAATATTCTTATTTACATTATGTCTATATTACATTTTGGTATGTCTGTAATATAATATCCTTGGAGCATAAGAAGTATATCAGGAGTGGTGGTTTTGGTTGCCTGTCATGATATAAGTAGGAAGTGTACATAGCTTACAGAAATTTGAATTTGGAAGGAAACCATTGATCTGCTTCGTATGACGAGGGCTTGATTTAGTTTGAAAATTGATTTTCGTATAGTCATAAATAGATGCCTTAGTGAATGTAGTTTTTTTGATTAATGATGAATGGATAATGTATGCAACAATAATATGTAGGGAATAAATTCAAAATTTGTTATTTTGACAGCAAGTGCTTTGTTGTATGATTTATTATTGATGAATTAAAACAAATTTAAAATTTCTCGAAAACTATTAGAGTTAGATATATCCAATCCTAATACCAACTGAAAAGTAATAAATTCTCACGTTTTACAGACCCAACAGATACAAGGTGTTCCATATAAATTGAGCAAGTTATTTATGTATTAAATGGCTAGTTTACCTTATCCTATACCAATAATGTACTTCATCTGCCTTGTGGCAGGTAAAGTGACTTATGAGTCAGATAAAGTGACATATGCGTCAGGTAAAGTATTTTGACTTTGACATTACTCGAAAATTATGATCTGTCAGTGTTTACTTCGTCTCAATAAAATGCAATGAAATATATACCTCAGTTTCTTATATTCCGAATTCTGAACAGTTGGCGATGAAATTTTGTATGCACCACGTCACAGACTCGCCAGACTCGTCCGATAAAGAATCACTTTACTGCCTTTGTACATAAATAACTATTATTTTCTTATATTTTGGGTAATTAAACCACAATATTTTTTGAAGTATTCATATTTATACTTTATAGACTTTGTGGTTTAATTCCCCAAAAAATAATTGAACAAGCAACAGTCAATTATTACTACGATCCAAACTCAATTGTCAATATCGTAAATGAAAAGATACAAAAGCAAACTTAAAAACAAGTATTTCCTTCTGATAATAAAAAATTTAAATTTTTATTATCATTTAACTGTCGGTGAAGATGACAAGTGAACAGTATGTCCTTTCCTACATTTTTACATGCTCTATATTAGCTTCACTTGTATTTGTGTTTGTAATCTAACCATCAAACTCTTTAATCGTTTATTCCAATGACTAAATGTTTATCCACTTCATAGGAGAACGGTGCACCCCTAAAAATATGCATAAAAAAACGAGTAGACCGACCTCTACAAAACGCAAGGAAAAAACCAATTCGGATCGATTGATAACAATATTAGGAACAAAAAACCTGGATAACACTTTTTTGTGCAAGTTTTTAGTTAATAACAAATGACTGACCATCGGGACTGATGAGAATACAATAATATCAATTTAATGAAAAAAAAACAATAATTCCTCCAATTATGTGATAAAACGTTACTTTTTTAATTTCAAAATATTATATTATATATATATATATATATATATATATATATATATATATAATCAGCTCTGCAGGCCTAGAAGGCCCATGGCTTTATTGACTTCCTTTCTCCATTCCTTCCTGTTCTCCGCTTTTCTTTTCCAGTTGGTTATTTTTAGTGTTCTAAGGTCTTTTAACACCTCTTCCATCCATCTTGCTTTGGGTCGTCCTCTTTTCCTCTTTCCTCCTATCCCGCTTTCTACAATTTTTTGGGGTACCCTTTCATTTTTCATTCTCTGTATGTGGCCAATCCATCTCAATCTATTTCCCTTTGCAGTGCCTATTATGTCTGGTTGACCATATATGTAGTTCCCTCAGTTCTTTATTGCTTCTTCTCTGCCATGTGTCATCTATTTTCTTCCCTCTAAAAATTTTGCGTAGACATTTCCTTTCCCAAATCGCTAGCATATTTTGTTCACTTTTACCCAGTGTCCACGTTTCGCTTCCGAATAGCACTATAGGTCTTAGTACCGTTTTATATATTCTTATTTTGGCACTTCTAGCTAGCATTTTACTGTTTAATAAATTTTTTAGCTTATATAAACATTTGTTTCCTTTGTTTATTCTGTTCTGGATCTCTTTTCTTTGATCAAGCTTTTTGGCAAATTCTGCTCCTAAATAGGTGAATGTATCCACTTCTTTAAAACTATATTTCTTGTTTTTCAACGTTGTTATTTCCAATTTCTCATTATTCCTTCCCTCAGTATTTGTCCATTTCATGTACTTAGTTTTTTCCTCATTTATTTCCAATCCCATTTCTAATGCTATTTGCTCGAGTCGTACAATAACTTCTTGTAGTTCTTGCTTGCTTCTTGTAATTATCGCTATGTCATCGGCAAATGCTAGACATTGATGTCTTTTATGATATATTATCCCTGACCTATTTATTCCCGCTTTTCGAATTATGTATTCAAGTACATATGTAAACATTATGGATGATAGGGGGTCACCTTGCTTAACTCCTTCCCTCACTTCAAAACTTTCGGTTTTCTCATTTCCTACCCTTACGCAGCATTTAGATCCCTCCATAGTTAACTTCACCATCTTAATTAGCTTGTTGCTCACTCCTAATTCTCTTAGTACTTTAAACAGTTTACTTCTTCTTATCTTATCGAAGGCTTGTTTAAAGTCAATAAAAATTACATGAGTATCCTTTTCATATTCATAGCTCTCCGCCTGTATTTCCCTAAGTATAAAAATTTGGTCTATCACTGATCTTCCCTGCCGAAATCCACATTGATATTCTCCCACTACTTCCTCCATTTTCGGAATCAGTAACTTTTTTATATACGAAGCAAGGCTATGTTCAATAAAGCCATTCCTCTGTAATTCTTGCATACAGATTTGTCACCTCTTTTATGAATAGGGATTAGTACCGCTTCTTTCCATTGCTCTGGCATTTCTTCCTTTTCCCATATTACTTGCATAATCTTATGGATATTCTCTACTAGTTTTTCCCCCCCATACTTGATCATTTCTGCTGTTATGTTGTCTTTACCAGCACTTTTATTGTTTTTAAGTTTACAAATTATTTCTTTTATGTCACTTATTGTCGGTGCATTTTGGCAATGTTCTGCTTCTTTCATTTCTGTGTCGTTATTTTCTACTTCTTCTGTTTACTTCGTCATTTGTATTCAGCAGCTCATTAAAATACTCCCTCCATCTATCCAAAATTTCGGCTTCTCCTGCTAAAATCTTGCCTTCTTTATCTTTATAAAATGAACTTCTGGCTTGGTATCCCTTCTTTTGCTCCTTTATACCTTGGTACATTTTTCGTACTTCGTTCTTGCCTATTTCGTTTGTTCTCCCTTTTACATTCTTGGACAGTTTGCAACATCGCCTCGCTCAAATTCTTCCACATGTTTTCAATGTCGCTAGCTTCTTCTAAATTTTTCATTTTTTCTTCTAGGTTTGTCCTATAAAGCTGTCTTATCTCCTCTTCTTCCAATCTATTCGCATTTATTCTGTTACTTCTTGATTTCGGTTTATTTTTCAATACTGGGATCTCTTGCTTTGTTTGTATTCCAACCAAAAAATGATCTGTGTCTGCATCCGGTCCTCTATAGCTTCTGATCTTTGTTATACATCTTTCTTGCTTTGTCTCTATTAGTACATGATCTATTTGGTTTACCACTGATCCATTAGGAGAGCGCCAAGTTCCTTTATGAATTTCTTTTCTTTGAAAGTAAGTGCTTTTAATCCGCATATCTTTTTCTCTTGCAAAATCAATCAATAATTGTCCATTTTCATTTGTCTCATCATGTTTGCTGAACTTTCCTATTGTGGGTTGGTAGATCTTTTCTTTACCGATCTTAGCATTTGCATCTCCAAGTACTATTTTTAAATCGTATTTTCCTATTTTTTCATATGTTATATCTAGTTCATTGTAGAAGTCTTCTTTGATTTGAATATCTTTGTCTTCACTTGGCGCATGTATATTTATTAACGATATTTTCTGATATTTCCCTCTAATTCTTAGTACACACATTCTGTCTGAAATCGCATTAAATTCAACTATTGTAGATTTTAACTTTTTATGTATAATAAATCCTGTACCAAATAATCTATTTTTCCCTCCACTATTCATGAATAGATATTCTCCAATTTCTATCATTTCTTCTGCAATCTGTTTAGTTTCCTGTAAAGCTACTATATCAAATCCATACTTATTGATTTCATGTGCTAGATGTTTTAGTGCCCCCTCTTCATATGTGCCTCTAACATTCCAAGATGCTAGTTTTAACCCCTTTTCCTTGCTATACATATTATTACTTGTTTTCCTCATATCCAATTTTTTGCCTTTGTCGTCATCTGATTTATACTTTTTTCGTCGGGAGTTGCCATTAGTTTTTTGATATTTCTAGTTTTTCAGTATTTCTGTTCCATCTCCAACTAGTACCTTCCACAACTATTTTATTGTATCCAATCTTTACCTTTTTTCCCTTTTCCATTTCCTGTTTTGCTGTTTTTCTTATTTCTTTTGCTTTCTCTCTTTCCATTTTTGTCATATCATGGTTGATGTAAATCCGCTCATTTCTCAAATACTTCAATTTGTGTTTGTTACTCATTAATAATTCTTTTTCACTTTCGTTTTCTAATTCTATCAAGCAAGTTCTTTCCCCTAGCTTATGTGCTGCTTTCACCTCCACTTTTACTTGTATTTCCTTTTCTAACATTTTCTCAATGGTCTCCTTAAGTACTTTCTTGCCTTCAATATCTATTTTCATTCCATTTATTATGACATTATTTTTTCTTTTTTCTCTTTCGAGTATTTCCAATCTATGTTCCAAATCCCGATTCTTCTGCCTTATATTTTTATTCTCATCCTTTATATCTTTATTCTCCATCAATATTTTTTCATTTTCCTCCCTCAGTTTTTTTATTTCATTTTTCATATCCTGTTGATCGGTTCTTATTTGTTTAGTTTCTGTTATCAGGTTTTGAACAAGACTAATTAACTGATCTAGCTTTCCATCGTCTTTCTGTAATTTATCTGGTGTTCTAGGAATTTTCTTGCTTTTATTAAACATCACATCACTGTTGACTCTCTTTCTTTTACTATCATCGCTTGTGTAGTCGTCACTATCCATTTCTGTGTCACTTTTTCGTATTTATTATTCGTACTCGTTTTTCTTTCTATAATGTCTTTAGTCCGTGTTGGAGAACGAGTAGTTCCAACATTGGCAAGTGTCAATTATAAGTAAAACTTCCTATAGCTAGTTGTCATCATGACATTTATATAACCTCATTTCAATATTGGTTTTGGCATCTGTCAAATTATTAATAAAATACATTGGTCTCCATGGGTTATTTATTTTCATAAAAACCAAGTAACCTAATGTCACTATTTAGAGTCACTTTGAAAATTAAACGCTGAAAAGTTGTCAAGTTTTGCAAAAATAGATTATTATGTTGTAAAATAATTCCCACCATAAGAAGTTTTGAAATAATTCCCACCCATTAAAGCTAACGTAAATAATAGTCGAGTGTTCAGAATTTACAAGGAGCCCTTAAGTTGGAGAAATTGCATGTAGATTTTTCAACCGGCACACTTCACCATATAGGATGAAAAGTTTATAGGATAGTAAGATTGTTACAGCAATGCTTACAATCTCAAGATAAGTGTTTTCCCAATTTTTATTACTCTTTGTCATAGAAACAAATTTATTGAAGAGAGAAATTCAGATAATTTCATAGTTTTTGCTAATTTTTAATTTGATTAATTTTGATATTGTATGAAAATAAT
Organism: Galerucella nymphaeae; assembly: GCA_963978555.1. NCBI lineage: Eukaryota > Metazoa > Arthropoda > Insecta > Coleoptera > Chrysomelidae > Galerucella > Galerucella nymphaeae. Next base: position 32,037,513 of record OZ021704.1, on the reverse strand, counting down.
TTATTTAATTGTAGTTTTTGAATTAAGAGTGAATGACAGGCCTGAATATTATGCATGTGTGTTATAGTCTATAGGAGTGGAGTCACAGTTATTGTTGTTTTTGGATTTTATAATCTGAAAATCATATGTAATTTGTTTAATTTTATTTAGTTAGATTTTGTTATTAAATATATTGAATTAAGATTAATGTGTTTAATTAAAATCAGTTAGTTTACAAAACGATAAAAACAATAAAAATTTCTTAACCGGTACCAATGAGATTATGGTCTATTGAATTTCGACGATTGAAAAGGTCGACCCTACTTTAGTGTTGGAATCAAGAGTGACTGCAACAGTCCGCCTCTGCTTAGTAACCTATTATTGGCACTCACCTGGTCTTTTATCACTATGAACAATACAAAAACACACAGCGAAAAAGCCGTCGGCCGGTCAACCCGTCGGACCTTGGACTTTATCTGTATGCTTTGCTTTTAACACAATAAATTTGGATACAATTTAATTGCTTTAAAATATTAAAAATTGCAATCTTACTCAATAAATTTTTTTTGAATTTCCTTTCTAACGCTTTACGGACTCAAAAAAAAATATTATATTATGGTCTATAATATACATTAGGTTGATTGATAGATTTTTATGACTTCGTAACACAGCGGTATAGAGTTTTGGCTGCGAAAATTGTAGATGTAGGGTTCGATGATAATTTTTTTAATTTGTTAGATTGTGATATTTGTATACAGCGTTAGTAAAAAGTATGTAACCCCCTAAGTATCTCCTTAAGGGTTGTATGTTTTTAAATGAAACTGCTCATCTATTTCTAAAAAGATCCAAGGAATTCAAAAATTCTATCAAATTTAATGTTCTATTTTCAGTTGAACTGGAAATGCAAATTAACTTTGTTATTTTCAATAGAACACACTGTATCTATATTTTTACATTTTTGAATTCTTTGTGAAACTGCATTTATATATATTTTTTTTCTTTTTTGACTTATGTAGCCATGCATGAAATCTCAAACCGTTAATAGTCAATTAATTTATTTATTGAGTAACCTTCCTATTAGTGTAGTACAAGTTGTGTAATAATATTTTCTGTGTTATTTGTTACTATTGTTTTTTCTGTTATGCTGTATCTAAGTGAAGGAAAACGTATCGAAATTTTAATTATTTGAGAATATGGAGACGATAAATTATTGATTAAAAACTCAATTACTCAATAAAAATAAGAATGGAAAGTTTCACTGTATGCAGGATTTCAATTATATTACCTTGAATATAGTTTTTGTCCACGACTATTTGATAATTTCAACATTTTACGTGTTTTCTTTGAAGTATAATGACGTACATAATTCACCCGTGGATAATAGGTGTGTATAATGAAAAGTTCACATGGCATATAATTATATTGAAGATTATTTCTACAAACGACACAATATATTAATTAAAAATTTTCATCCAGAGCAAGACCCGGACTCCAACCTGTGACTTCGCTTTCCCAAGTTAGATTACCAAACTAGCAGGCCATAGAGACATATATACGTTGTTATCAAGGCTTTGTTTACTATATATAGGAGTAGATCGCATTATTTTATTAGTGTGTATGATGTATGTCAAAAGCAGAAGTGACGTTTTAACTAATTTATTGCTAATTGCAAAAATTCAAATAACTCTACTGGTGTTTGATTGATATTACTAAACAATTTAATATGGAAAGTGAATTAGACAATGAATCGAATACTTATTCAATATATAATTTGTTCAATAACGTGAGAAGTTATAAGCTATACCTATAAATGTAATAAACTGTATTGTTTTAGATTGACAAAAAATGCACACCTAAACAGGTAATTCATAGTCGTGGATAAAGTATTAATAAGTGTTATTTAAGCTGTTCATTATCCACACTTATTATTAATTAGAGAACCAAATAGTGAAATAGCTATTTGGGTATCAAGAGCAGAAAGTTGCACTTTGGCAGTCGAGACAGAAAGTTGCCGGCAATATGTCGATGACATCCTCCAAATAAGAATAAATGTAAACGTAAACGTTACATTGGTGCCTGGTGAATAAAGTGAGGGATTTATGAAACTTAAGTAGATATACTAAGACAGTTCAGCGATCAGTATGGGGAAAACAGTGTGTTAGAGAGAGAGAGTCATGGAGTCAATGAGTGTGAGAGAGAGGGCCGCTCCGCGTGCGCGTTGGCTGACGCGAATTTAAAAAAAACTTTGACTTCAGTGAGATTCGATCCCACAACCTACGGGTCTATAGCAAGGCATTCAACACATGCTGCCATGAGCTCTCATGTATATTGGATGCGAAGAAAGGTATTACATGCTGCAATGTGCGCGTACGCTTCTTGCTGTGTGACGTAATCGAGACAGATCCGTTGCGATGATAACAGTGGGAGCGCTGATATACCAGGCTGGTTAAAAGTAACTCTTTGGGTCAGGTTAGCTGTTACGTTAAACGTCACGTCATCACGTCAAACGTCACGTCATCACGTCAAACGTCACGTCATCACGTCAAACGTCACATCGTTATGTCAAATGTCACGTCGTTAAGTCAAACGATCATCAAACGGTTCTACGTATGAGAATGTTCTCTTTCGTAATATGTCTCCAGAAGAGTACAGACGTCGAATTGAAGAGTTTATTAATAGCATTGGTGAATTAAAAAAAGATATTGCTTTCTATAAAGATAAAAGTGAGGTTATGAAACAAATGGAGAATCTTAGTTTATCTGATAAGGTAGGTCAGACGTGGAGCAGTCTTCGTATAAACTGGGTACCTCAAGAGATCCATCAGTTAGCCCGTAGACTGCCGCAAACTACTTAACCGTTAAGACGTATTCAACCTACACCATGTTCAACAGAACAGAAAAGGAAATAGAAAATGAAATTAATAACGTTTTCGCCATGTCATGTGTAATATTAGTGGCTGTATTTGTTTTAATTTTAAAAATTATTTTAAAAATTGTAAAACGAAAATTCCAATCTTCATGTAATATAAAAGTTGATGAATATACAGAGTGTTTCAATAAAACCCATGTTTTTTAGAAAAAACTTTATTTATAAAGGTAATACAGTATTTGAAAACCAGTGACGGAGGCGTTGTACATTTCTTTTGGTACACGAATATACTCCAGAGGCGTGGCAGGGGTTGGGATCTTGAGCAAAGTTTCCAGTTTCACGAGGTGTGCCATCGAATTTGCAAACGTCAATAATGCGTGGAGAAATACCGAAAATGTGACATTTCTTTTGCAGAAATTCGGCTTTTTGTTGTCCTCGAACGTAAATGTAGTCTGCGGCATGAAACAACTTGCTTCCCAATATTTCATTCACTTTAGAATATTCTACATATCCTGAAGAGTATAAAATGCCATGCACATTCCTTTCCAAGTATGATGTAGTCGTCTTGTCTGCTTTGCTCAATGTGAAAAACGGTTGCGGTGGTAAAAATATGTAATGCGAACCCTTAAAGCCAATTTCTATGCTGAGTTCTTTGACAACGAAAAGGCCGTCTACGACAAAACCTTGAATGTCTACGAATGCTACTCTCATGTTGACGTCTGCTCGAACACTAACTCTGATCAGCAACTAGTTCAAGCTTTTAACAATTTCGGAGAGGGGGAAGTATTCCATTACGCAATCGTGAATTATGATGCAATAGACTTTGGTATTTTCGGGAAAGCCTATGTTTGCTTCAATGTCAAGTTTCACATCGACTGTGGACGCCTTCATGCTTTCTTCCTGTTTCGAACAATCGATAACAAACAATGCTCGTTTCTTGAAAGAAGAATAATCCAGCAGGGGACGCTTCTGTGTGGAGTTTGCGTAGTTGGGATAGAATTCGGTGTAGTTAAAATATGCCTCATTGTAGTCAGTTTTAGCGAAATCCAATTGCATTCTTTCATTGGGCCAATAGTCACCATTAAGTGACAGTCTTATACTTTGTACATCGGCATTGTCAAATAAAGTCGGGTCAGCTGTACTCGAGTTACGTTTGTCGGTTTGAAAGAAAACAATAACGAAAGGAGGTCTTTCAACTGAAGTGGATGTCTTGACAGCCCAAACTTCACGTCTTGCTCGTTTAGTAATTGAAGGTAATTCGTGTAACTCCCACTTCCTGAATGGAATAACTATAGGTTGATCATTTTGAATGGATTTCATGAGATTTAATTTTATGTCGTCATTAGGAAAGATATGTTTAACTTTCAGCTCAACGCTTGTAATGTTAATTTTAGCTGTTGTAGACGTTCCAGAGACATTCTTTTCAGTAATATATAAGCAATCATTATCGTTTCGTGCTCGAACTAGTCGTATTGTTTGACGTCCACATGTAATCATGGAATAATCGTTGAAAATGTTGAAAATATGTTTGAGAGGTATTTGAAGGTTAAAGGACTTGTCGCTTATATTCAAAATAGGATCTTTTGGGTAATTCCAGCCGGCTATAGCCATATGATTGGAATCTTCTTGGTTATAACAGGTCATGGCACGTACGGCGCTTACTATTCCAGGATCTCGATTTGTTTCCATTTCCCTGGCACTTTCACTGTACGTACATGAATCGAATAGAAAGGCTCCAACATTATTTGCTAATTTTACGTCACCAGCTCCGTGTACTTCGAGAGAACCCTTAATGCACAACAAAGTTTCGCTCATTGCAAAAAACGAATCAACTTGATTAATGCTAAACTCCACAATGTCACTGCAATTGAATGATTTTATGAATGGAGCATAGGTTCTATATTCGGCCTTTCGAATTGACTCATCAAACATCGGCTTACGATAGATATCAAACATTGGAGGCATGTCGTTTTGGCGTAGACGTTTTCCATACATGGTTGTCATTTTTCAATTTAAAACCCAGCGATTGCAAGACCAATTTGTTTGCGAACGAGAGCTGTTTCAGCTTTGGCGACTGCTCAGCTAATGAAGTTGAAAGTGCTGCAGATTGTCTTTTATGATTGATTATTAGACCCATCGCGCTCTAAGCTCCAACACCAACGTACTTAGTTCTCCACGAAAGTTTACGGGCTGACCGTCTTGGTCTAAAGCGATGACGGTGATATTGGTTATTTCACTTTGTGGTATAACAGGTAAATAGAGTAAATTATGAGGAATTTCGTCTATGGAATATCCCGGATCCACTTGTATGACGAATTCGTATATAGTATGAGCAGGTCTGTTTGCATCGAAGGCTCCAGTGGTAATGTTACAATCGAAGCGAATACTAGATACTTTAATGATTTTGACGGGGAGATCTGAAGAGTGCAATTTGTTAGCTTCGAGTATTTTCGGTGAAAATCACAAGATTCTTCCAAGACTATTGGTCTCCTTGAAGGAAATTTTTTATTTACTGGAAATTTCACATTTTAACGTATTGTGATTGGGTTTTAGTGAAAATATATCCTCTGGTCTAGTTAGATTGCCTGCACCCAATTTATCTCGGATAAACGCTTCAAGATCGGCAATTTCGTAACATCCTGTGGGAAAATCAAAACTTTGAAGCTTGCCCTTGGTATCGTAGTAGTGAAACTTACAATTTTCAATGTTCGGTATACTGTGATAAGAATGAAAAGATCGTAGAGCTATTTCGTATTCCTTCTTCGGATCGAGCTCAATAGGCGTAGGAGGTTGAAAGGTGAACACGTGATTGGTGCTGTTAACTCTCAGCAACTGCGACATGATGACTAATGAAAAACGAATAATGTTTGAATTTAAATATCATTTTTATTTTTTTAATGTTTGTTTACAAAGGAAACAAGTAGCTTGCGAACTCGGAGGACCGTCACAATGCGTCGTCCAATCAGGTTGGTTGTAATGGATGAAACAAGGCAGTCGTATTTGTAGTTCAAAATTTGCTCGATATTCATTGGGAAGTTTATGCCATATTTCCAGCAATTCCCAAGGTCTTACACACTCTATTAGATGTTCAATGGGAAAGTGCTTTAGTTCTCCGGCAGTAAAACTGCTCAATGTTTTTCCATGGTAGATATGTTGTAGTAATAGTTCCATCATTGCTGCAGAAATTTCAAACACAAATGACCGCAATTGATTTGATCGTAGTTTTGATATTGGGTATTGTTGTAGAAAATTGAATCGAAATACTCTACATTATTGCTTTTCTTTCTGTAAGCCACCCAATGACTTCCGCTATTCTCAGAGGTATCCAAATTAACCACTGCACATTCTTGTTTTCGAGGGCCGTCTTCAGGGAGAGTGTCTCGCATGAAAACTCCTCGAAAATGCGGTATTTTAAGCGATTTTGCGTAATGTGTTATGTCAAAGTCGGTTAATGCGTGATTGGGTAGCTTTATCGGTTTTTTTGTTTTTTCAAGTACAATCCAAAACCGCCTTTTGGGTACTTTTTCAGATACAGACCAGATCCTACACGTTCCATAGCCTTATTATGACGTACATCTTCTTCCAATTTCTTTTGCGCATGCTTAGCATCAATGACAGTCTTAGCAATCCCAGCAGCACCACCTGACAAAGCTCCAAGTGCCGAAAGGCCAGCAAACAAAGGGATAAGTGGTAGGAAACCTCCGGATTTCGCTACAGGTATCACTCGAGGGACCTCGACTTCTTTTTTCCCCCCAAATTGTTTAATAAGTGCTTTGGCGGCTCGTAAGGCAAACGTTGCGGTGTCTTTCAAAGATGCCCCTTTTTTCATGGACTTTCCCAATTTTAGAATAACGTCTCGATGCAAGGAACGACGTTTGCGACGACAACCCATTCCCAGCTTTCTTTTCACCTTCATTCCGCCTGTTACAAGTAATGCAGCAGTTTTCTCTCCCAGTGAAGCGTCTTTTGATTTGACTCGAGCCCAAGCTTTATCTTCAAGTATCTGATCGGCTTTGTGTCGTTCTTCGAGAGATTTATTCTTCCAGTAAGAAATATCGTGTTGCTTACAAGCAGCGTCCAAGGGGTTTATGCCCGGATCTCCACGATCAAGAGGTTTTTCCAATTTTGTACCGGCTAAAAAAAAAACAATCAATTTTTCAAAGGGGTGGAGGGGGTAGTACTTACGTCCACAGTACTGATAGCTAGGTAAGTGAAGCTCAATAGGTAGTTTATTGATGAGAGAATTTAAGAGACCTTCTCCTTCAAACACCAACATTAAGACTGATACGCGTAAGTGATAACACCTATATTTAAAGAGTAGTACTACGAAAAACAGCACACATAATGAAGATAATTCAACAAGATCAGACGATTCCCATTGAAAATTTGGACTTCACCTCATCACCAACTATTGGTAAACATGGTAAATTATTACCAAATTCTTTCCGTGCCATTATATGTGGCCCCAGTGGGTGTGGAAAGACGAATGCCGTGCTGGCGCTCCTATTCAATCCAAATGGCGCGAAATTCAAAAACGTTTATGTTTATTCAAAATCGTTATTCCAACCAAAGTACCAATTGCTGCAGGAAGTTATAGCACAAGTGAAGGGCGTTGGCTATTTTCCATTCAAAGACAACGAGGAAATAATTAGTCCAGAGAAAGCTCGACCAAATTCCATCTTTTTATTCGATGACGTTGCATGTGATGGGCAGCAGAAAATTCGTGAATACTACTCCATGTGTAGACATAAAGATATTGATGCTGCATATCTTTGTCAAACATACTCAAAAATACCGAAACAGCTTATTCGGGACAATTGTAATGTTATTGTGTTATTCAAGCAAGATGAGGTGAACTTGAAACATATATTTGACGAACACGTATCTCCTGACATGACATTTGACGTATTTAAAAATATGTGTTCAAAGTGTTGGTGTGATCGCTATGGTACATTGGTAATTATGAAAGATTTTACCCTCAATGATGGAAGGTATCGCAAAGGATTCGATAAATATATAAAATTGTAAGCTGCTCCTTCAGTCCATACCAATATGTCTGACGATAAGGTTGCTACTGCATTGCGCAAGAAAAAAGTGTCTAAAATTGCCAGATCGATTCGAAAAAAATACTTGGCATTGAAATTGGGTAAATCAGAGCAAGATGAGTCTATTAATAAACTATTCAAGCCGATATCTAAACCACTCGAAGAAATTGTGCAATCCTCAAAGACATTACAAAAAACGATTACAAATTTAAATCCCAAAGAGGAAATAAAGAAGGAAGAAGAAGAACCTGATGATGTGTTTACACCTTTTCTCGAAACGGAACCGGTGGCCGAAACCGATGAATAAGCAATATTACACGTTCTGAATCTCCAGAAGAGATGCGACCCGAAATTTCTCAGGAAGCTTTCGAAGAATATTTGGACCAATATCCTGCCATCAGTCATCAGTACATTGAAGATTACTTCCAAAAAGATGATAAAATTGATAAAAATTATGGACCGATATACAACGATGAAATCGGTTGGTCATTAGGCAAACGTCGAATTGCGTTTGATGGAAAAACCGGTAATATAAATATACTACCTGAGAAAAACAAAGTGGGAAAATATGTAATTGGAACACCAGGCTTGTATGAGCTTCTATTTTACCGAGATCCCAGTTACAATGATCAAGATTTACAGAACTATAAAAGTCTTTTGACAACATCTGAAGTTCATTTAGACACGTTAGATCGTCTTAAGGGGTCAAGTACTGATAAATATCACTACATCATAAAACCTTTATTCAAAACAAAATCTCTAACGACGACTAGATCGTCTCAGGTATTGACTCGTCTAAAATCAATTCCTTTTGCAAAAGGAAAAGGTATCGATCGTTTAAGATATAATGATAAACCTATGGAGTATATTTATTGGGATGATGCGAATGAATTGGTGGATCGTTTGAAGTTGTTGATTGCTTCAAAAGAGGCAGGGAATACGTCACACGACAACGAAATAGTAGCAAATATAAATGAGCTCAAGGAGGCTGATATAATAGAATAATACAAGTTGAAACTTGTTCATTTCAATTATGCCAGTCGATAAATTCGGACATAGACATCAAACGCCCTATGCGCGTTCACCAGCGAAAATTACGTTTCCTCATACTCAGGACGGTAATATTGATATTGAAAATGTGAAAATTTGTAATGTTAAGGAGCCGACAACAAATAGTGATGCTGCAACAAAAAAATATGTTGATGTGCAGTTGAATGGCATACGTACCATCAACTCACCATTAATTCAAGAACATGGTACCGTGCTCCAGCAACAAGAACGTGATATAAAAGATTTAGCTGTAGGATTGAACGAGATAAGAAATTATCTTCATGAAACAAAAATCCCCATATTACAGACACATATTGCAGCCTTGCAAAATAAAACCAACGAAATTGAAGAATTTATTTCGCGAAATCCCCCCATAGCAGGAAGGGATATGGCTACAAAGAAATACGTTGACGATTCAATTGTCACAGCCAAAGTTTTCATCGAAAAGAATTTTCTGCTTCTATAAACAAGTGTGTTGACAGCATAGGTGAATTAAAAAAAGAATTTACAGAACTCTCCGATTTGAAAAGTAACCTTTTAAGTATTGTAGACATTAATGCCCCAGATTTAAATGACCGCATTCGCAGTCTGGAGATGAAGCTAGCCAGTCATGTTACATAAGCATTCTAAAGAAAAAATTCAGCTTGTAAACGAGCTCCACAAACCGATACGGAAAAAATTCCCTCGGAGACGCACTATCATTAAGGGCCTTGACGATCTTTGGCAAATGGATCTTGCGGAGATGAGGAATTTTGCATCACAAAATAGGAATCATAAAATGATACTGGTCGTCATTGATTGTTTTTCTAAGTTTGTGTGGACACGCCCACTAAAGACGAAGACCGGAGAGGAGATTACTCGGGCATTCTCGGACATTCTCGCTCATACACGACGAACACCGAAAAATCTGCAATCCGATCAGGGGAAGGAATTTTATAACAGCAAATTTCAAAATTTAATGAAAAAACACAACATCAATCATTACAGCGTATTTAGTACAATGAAAGCTTCTATGGCTGAGCGTGTTATAAGAACTTTGAAATCGAAACTCTACAAGTATTTCAGTTTAAATGGCACCTACAAATGGATTGATATTCTGCCTGAAACTACTCAAAACTATAACGATACAAAACATTCCACAACAAAATATAAGCCTTCTCAAGTCAACAAATCCAACGAAAAATCTATTTTGAATAACACCTATAGTCATTTGAAGATAGCAGGCCCGCGAAAATTTAAAGTTGGCGACATTGTGCGCATATCCAAGGCAAAACATGTCTTTGAAAAAGGATATACACCCAATTGGACTACAGAACTATTCAAAATCACCAAAGTTAAAATTACCAATCCTGCTACGTATTTACTTGAAGACATGCAAGGTACACCAATCAGCGGTTGCTTCTATGATGAAGAACTACAGAAAACATCGAATCCAGACATTTACTTGGTGGAAAAAGTTCTCAGAAGAAAGGGTAACAAAATTTATGTGAAATGGCTCGGACTAGACAAAAAACATAACAGTTGGATTAATAGAGTTGATGTTTTATAACGTAAAAGGCCACACACGCTATAAATTGGAGTCGCTTCAGATCTCAAACTCAGTTAGCAACATGAGTTATCAAGGTGTCAGTAGTGGTTACGACAGTAGTAGTAGTAGCGATAATAACTATACTGCAGAGCTGGATAGAATTTTGAGCAACTATGAGTTTGCTGCAAAATCTGAAAATGTGTACCTGCTTTCAACACAATATACAATTTCCGGTTATGAAGTAAAATGTGGAATTAGTCCGGCAAGATCATTCACGCCTGATGTTATTCTATCTCAGCTGCACAAGTTCAGCAAAATATCTTTCAGCACTTACGAATGGCAGAACTTTATTTCAATAATGACGCAACAGATGAATTTCTTTCGTACCGGAGATGAGTTCAAACCTAATTCGATTCCATGTGGAGACTTCTGCACCATTACCCCATTAAATTACGATGATTGTAAGGTGATTTTTGTTAGAAAACATGACGTTGAGTATTACATGGATGAAGAAGAAGTATCCCAAATTTTAGAAGTAAATAATTTGATTATACAACGTAGATCTGTGTTGGAAAATTTGGATTTTTGTCAATATTATTATAATGTTTTGGATTTCTGTAAAAATATCACCCCCGAAAATTCTTTGCAAACTTTATATGCATTTTGTTCCATAACACTAAACGATATGCTAAACAACGCTTTTAGAGAATTTGTATATTTTTGTAAACTCAAAGTCATCAATGATTTGAATAAATAGTTATATATATATATATATGTGGTTTTCTTCCCCCAACCGATGACAAAAAAAAACAACTATCCAAAATAATGTTATTTATTTTAAAAAAGAAATACATTTAAAGCAGCATAAAACTTTAATACAGAAACCTCCATAAAAAAAGTACATAAAAGCACACAAAAACGCACAAAAATGTTCCCAAAACGCATACAAATTTATTTAAACGAAATACAATAATCAAAACCAAAGTAAACAAGGGAAGTCATATTTTAGTCAATTATATATTACCGCTCTTGGAAGTTTGTTAATTAAATGTGTGGGGAATCACTTGAAAGAAAAATTTTGCATTCTGGTTCAGTATCACTATCATCAGAATCTATAAATCTGTAACTTTTACGTGGGTACGTATGTAGTGCATTTACACATGATTCGCTGCTTTTAACTGTAAACAGCACTTCATGATAGCAACTTTGACACCAATAAAAATGAGCTTGATATTTATCTGTGAGAAGAGAATCTTTATCTGTTGTTTCATGAAAATTATCAAATACCGCTAATAATGATTTATCTTTGCTCTTGTGAGCTTCTAATAAAATTTCAAAACAATGCTTACAAACGTTAATTTTATAATTGAAGATTCTATAATATGAAACCCATAGGCAATATTCATCCTCATCATGATCATGTTCCCAATTTTTAAGTGATAACACAGTATTTCTTCTAGGTATCGATATATATCTACTACAATCGATATAATCCAAAGGATAAGGGTAAGGCTGATTTTGAGCCAGAACATTTACTGATTTCCATTTTCAGTATGAGAATCTTTTTGCAATATTACATGTCATTGACCATGGTAACGGTGACTCATTAATAAAATTAGCTAATATATTAATATTTTCACAAATTGCTTTTATGCATAATCGGTGTAATCGGAGAGGCTGCTGCTGCTGCTGCGCCATCTACAACAATGGAATTTTATAATGTCCCCAAGGTAGCGTATCGAAAGTATTTGGTATTAAATAGCGTTTATCATCATAAGGACTCAAACCGATTTTTGATTGCTCTACACTATAAACATTATGTTCAAATGACCTAATGCAGCGTTGTGTGGTTATTTTATTTTTCCATTTTCTCAAACATTCCACATAGTCATCAAACGTAATGTTATTTTTAACAACATTATATTTAACGCCTTTGGACTTTTTAACAACTTTACCACCCTGAACCTTGTAACTATACATTTTAGAGCGAAGCCCTACGAAATGAGTCATAATTTTTCCATTATTCTCGTCTTTCATTAAACCTAAAACTTTTTTATTAACTTTAGGAATTCCGTATGGATTATCATCACTATAATCAGATGTATCAAATTGAGATAAATCTGTCTTCATCACCTCCTCATAAGCATCATTACATCGCAATTCGAGGATAAAACTATCTGTATCCATATACATTATCTTACTTCGATCCGGCCCCATTTTTGGTAACATGTAATTATAATGAAAATTGTACATAAAAATTTTAGATAAATCTAGTATTGCCTGCCCTATGTACAAGGGTTTATTGAAAATAATTTCTGACTTTTTTAGTTCGATAGCCACCAAATTTTCCTCCAAAATTGTGCGGCTATGAAATCGAAAACTTGAAATTAAATTTTTAGCCCCATAACGACCCTCCCATGATTTTACTAGCTTAACTACGCGGTGTTTGCGTATATTTTCCATCGTTTTACCAAACACAGCGTTGTTCATTAACTTGAAAAGGTTTTTTTCAAAGTCATTATTGGCTGCTGTCCTCAATCGCGTATTTAGCTCGATGTAGGGCTTCAACCAAGCTGCCTGGCGAAACTTCAAAATTTTATGTATTTTAGTTAAAATTAAGCCATTGACCAGCATTTGTTTCAAGTTTCTGTAGTGTACTGTATATTCTTTTTTATCAGTTGAGTTGTCATTAATTTTGGCAATTTAGCTCCCCCAGGTGGTATGATGTGTTCAGATGCAAATGGAAAGTCCTTGTGTTTGTCGTGCAGTTCTTGTGGATATGATAAATCAACCTGAAGAACGTACCCTTCTTCAGATTCGTCGGGTATTGACATTACGTCAAAATTCGTAAAATCTACCCATTCAAACTTCTCGTAAGGTAGTAGTTCACTCATAGCTTTACCATATAAATTGTTAATGTCAAAATGCATGAGGTACGTCGAGGGTTTTGTGGGATCATATTCTGACATGTATTTATTGTTAGCTTTTGAAAATCGGTTACTGCAAACATAAATTCCTCCTCTTATGGCGTTTTCCAAAAACAGCACCATGTCCAGATCCTTAAGTATCTCCAATTTACATCGGGTGTATTTGAGCATGCAATCCCACGTATAACCGGGCATAGTGTAGTACCATGCTGGGTCTAGACCGTATATGGAAAAACATTTTTTGCGAAACTGCTCGAACACATCCGCAAGAAGTAAAATATCTGTTTTTAAATATAAGTCTGCATATTCCCCCAACGTTTTAATACCAAAATTTTGCCACACTGCTTGGGCATGAGCATACTTTTTATCATCTATATTTTCATCGGTAAGTTTACTGTAAAAATGCTTAATTGGAGGTAGGGAAGTTTCATTTAGTTTGTCCAAACAATCAATATATTCATAACAAAAAACCCCTTTACCCGTCAATAAATTAAATTTGACATTATCTAAATTTTGGAACTCTTGCTTTAAAATTTTCTTCTCCGACTGATCTAAAATTGATGCTAATTCGTCGAGAGAAGCTCCCAAGAATCGTAAAGAGTCTATAAACCGTAATTTAATAGTATTTTCATCTGAATGTAGAGTGAAGGAGATGTATTTATCTTTGTTGATTGGAAGTACGCTCAATTGGCCTTTCTTACATAAATTTGTAATCAAAAAATGGCTGTCATATCCGCTTAAGTTATGAAATATGACGGGTATAACGAATAATTTTTTGAAATTTAAATTGCATGCTTGATGTGCAAATCCCCTAAAATCCCCGGAAAAATGATCGTGATCTTTGACAATCACGTCTTTAATTGCAAATTGTTTATTACATATATGGCAAGCTTTTGCTGCTGCTGCTGTACATTGGTCTTCAATAATAGGAACGATTGTTTTAATTTTTGAATGAACAAATTTGGCAACGTCCAACATTTTATTTGCAAACCAATCCATGCAATCCGCACCGCGATAGCTATCGAAATAAGAAAGACTATTGTCGTAAGAACATTTTACATAGTAGCCAGCACTGTATGGAACATGTTTCTGATATTTATGTGTTGCAGATTGGCAACAAGGGTCAGTAAATTTTTCCAATTGACATTCAAAATCAGCATAAACGACAAACGGAGCCGTTTGTTGATATGTGAAATTTTTAAATTCTACATGACTATATTTAGGTACAATCATTTTATATTTATTCAATTTACTGCACAATTTTTCATGTTCAGTTAATTTATCTTTTATTTGAAAATAATTCAGACATCTATCACAAATAAATTTTCTGCCATCATGTTTGTTTAACTGTGAGGAAACTAGTCTTGGTAAATTTTTAATCCAGCAGTAATGAAATTTGATTTCTTCGTTATTATCATCTACAGGTGGTGCATTATAATCATTCAATTTTGGATAATATTTGTTTTGAATTAAAAGTAAATTCACATGTTTATTCACCTTATTTTTTGTCAATCTAGCCGGTACTACTACATAAAATGATTTCTTTTCCATTTCAATAAGTTCTAAAGCGTAAACGTTTACAGAAATATCATTAAGTTTTTCAAATTTGGTTATTTTTGATAATTCCATTGGACAATCTAAATCCTCTGTGTTCAAAACTGTACTATAATATGGATAGGACCTAGTCAAGTTTATATTTGTACGTGCAGGATAAAGGGCACTAACAATGGCCCAGTAAAAGCAAAATTGATCTGTATTTTTAATATTTATACAACTGTGTTTCTTCAAAATTTGTTCTGGAAGTTTAATGTAAGACGAGCCGTTTCCAATTTCAAATTTATTTATATTTACTGCTAATGATATAATTTTAAATAATGCGCTACCCGACTCTTTTTCCGAAAATTCCGATAATTTATTCAATAGTTTATCTTTGATGTGGTCTTTAAACCATTCTAATACATCAGTCGATTTATCAATTACATCGTTTTTGGTATTGAAGTACTTTATGTCTGACATTTCATTTTCATCGGTTTTTTTTTATAATTCCCCACAAAATGTCGTATTCACTTTCAATGCAGAATGTTCCGTCAAAAGTTTCCTAATTTTATTTTGAAAAATAACTACACAATCTCCTAAAAATCGGTTCAAGTCTTTATGAAGTAGGTTGACTATAACCCCCGTCTTAATCCTACTCTTAAAACTCGATTCTACATTCGCCCATTTAACTCTACTCTGTAATTTGGAATTTAAACCTGACCCTACATGCCTATTTAAAATTAATTTCCTAAAATGTTTAAAGTGTCCCACGTAAGTTTCCAATTTTCTTAAAGTTCCCATAGATAATTTATTAGGTAACTTTCTACGAATTTCCGCATTACATAATTTTATTTGTCTGTGCATTCGTTTTAGCCAAATCTCAGCGTCCCTACTGGTAAATTTGTCAAAAAGTATTCTTCTCAATTTTTTCATTGAAATTAACAAACGGTCTGATTGTTCAATTAAAGTGTTAACAGACTTCATTGGAGCGGTAAATATATAAATCGAAAAAAATATAACTTACCCTTTTTAATTCTCCTGAATTTCGAAGGATGTTAGGGGGTTTGGCTTCCCCACGTCTATTTGGCCCCTGTATGTGATGTTGAATTTTAGGCTGCTAAACTCAGCTATGTGCGGTCGGTATGTTTCCGTCACCCTCTGGGGTAGAAATACAGTCTTGTCTTGTAGTTCTAAGAGTACAGCCTCCCCAAATATGGTTTTCACGATTTGACCCGCTTTAATTTTCACCGGTGTATCTTTCGGTAGATCGACTAGTTTCACAACTGGTTTTTTTCTACAAGAGACACACTGTTTATTTTAGTCAGGTCCATCTATAAAGAAATTAAATTTGATGATAATTGAAAACGCGGAAACATTTACTGTTGCAAATTGGAAAAAACTCACCTTTTGATATTTTTGGTGAAAAAACTCTTGGTCCTTGGTTGGAGCGCTTCTCAGCAAAAACACTGAAATCAAATTTGATGATAATTGAAGATGCGAAAATAATTACTGCTTTTATAAAAAGTTGTTGAAAACTCACCTTTGTTTTTCGTCACACACACTAGTTTCTCAGCAGATTTTTTTTTTGATATGCTTCTAAGCAAAACTCTCCGTTGAAATTTTACGGTCAGCTTCTCAGCAAAAACTACTCTTTCCCGGCTTGCGTTTGCTTATTTATGTGTGCCTTTCCCACCGTGTGCAAAAAACACGTGTCGTGACTTTGAGAAAGTGAGTTTTTGTAATGGGAATTGCAGTGTGATTTCCTGTTATATTTTCCTCAAGTTTCCTTTTTGTGTTTGAATTTCAGATTGTAATTTCCTATTTACAACGGGTATTGTAGATAAAAACTTCTTATCTCAAGGCTGCAACTTCGTGTGCGCTATTTTTGTGGTAGATAAAAATTTCTTATCTGTAACGTTCGTAGGAATTTCAGAAAAAAAAATTTAATTATTTGCAAAGTTTATTTAAAAAAAAATATTGATAAAAAGAAAATAATTTTTGTTAATAAAGTTTTGAGATGATTTAAAAGGTCTCCATTAGGACATGGGATATCAAATAGGTTCCAATTAAAGGGTCCGGACAACAAAAAGCTGAGTTTCTGCAAAAGAAATGTCACATTTTCGGTATTTTTCCACATATTATTGACGTTTGATTAAGATCCCAATCCCTGCCACGCCTCTGGAGTATATTCGTGTACCGAAAGAAATGTACAACGACTCCGTCACTGGTTTTCAAATACTGTATTACCTTCATAAATGAAGTTTTTTCTTAAAACATGGGTTTTATTGAAACACTCTGTATATTCATCAACTTTTATATTACATGAAGATTGGAATTTTCGTTTTACAAATTTCAAAAAAATTTTTAAAATTAAAACAAATACAGCCACTAATATTACACATGACATTGCGAAAACATTATTAATTTCATTTTTTATTTCCTTTTCTGTTCTGTTGAACATGGTGTTGGTTGAATACGTCTTAACGGATAAGTAGTTCGCGGTAGTCTACGGGCTAACTGATGAACCTCTTCAGGCACCCAGTTTATACGAAGACTGCTCCACGTCTGACCTACCTTATCAGATAAACTAAGATTCTCCATTTGTTTCATAACCTCACTTTTATCTTTATAGAAAGCAATATCTTTCTTTAATTCACCAATGCTATTAATAAACTCTTCAATTCGACGTCTGTACTCTTCTGGAGACATATTACGAAAGAGAACATTCTCATACGTAGAACGGTTTGATGATCGTTTGACTTAACGACGTGACATTTGACATAACGATGTGACGTTTGACGTGACGTTTGACAACGATGTGACGTTTGACGTGATGACGTGACGTGATGACGTGACGTTTGACGTAACGATGTGACGTTTAACGTAACAGCTAACCTGACCCAAAGAGTTACTTTTAACCAACCTGGTATATCAGCGCTCCCGCTGTTATCATCTGTCTCGATTACGTCACACAGCAAGAAGCGTACGCGCACATTGCAGCATGTAATACCTTTCTTCGCATCCAATATACATGAGAGCTCATGGCAGCATGTGTTGAATGCCTTGCTATAGACCCGTAGGTTGTGGGATCGAATCTCACTGAAGTCAAAGTTTTTTTTAAATTCGCGTCAGCCAACGCGCACGCGGAGCGGCCCTCTCTCTCACACTCATTGACTCCATGACTCTCTCTCTCTAACACACTGTTTTCCCCATACTGATCGCTGAACTGTCTTAGTATATCTACTAACTTACATTTGGTATTTTATTCATATTATATGAAATTATTCCAAACCATTCCTATTTTTAAATTTTTTTAAATTTCAAGCTTATCTGTAACAATTTCACAAACAATTCCTTTCTATACAATTTAACCGGAACATTTTATTTTAGTAAATTTAAAAGCTATAAATTTGTATTGTTTGACTGGTTTTGCATTTTGCAGGTAGTATAATTTCAAGAAAAAGACAATTACTGGTAAATCCCAATAATATTCTTGATGTTCAAAATATTCACCTAATCCGGAAGTGGATACTAAGAATTAATCACCCGACACCGTTGGGGTCCATTTATTTGACGCCAAGCTAACGGTAAGAGGAGGGGAATAATTATTGAAAGTTTTCTTTAAAGTTGTATCGACAATTTTGTGTTAATTTAAGTTTAGATTTTGAAGTGTGCGTTATCTGATTTAGTGTATTTAAAATGTAATGTAAATATGTGTTACGGTTTTTTGTATAAATTGATCGCGATAAAAGTGGGACCAACTTTCGTTTAGCTGAAACCAGTTATGTAAGAAATATTTGTTTATTTAACATAAGGAATATTTTTCAAACATAAAGACTCGATTTTTTTTCGGAAATGCATAATTTTCATTTTTTCGACTTAAGAATGGCTGAAACCAGTTACAAGAAAATATGTTTCTGTTCTACATGTTCTAAACACAAACACGCGAAAAACTTCTTGCGGAAATATACCATATTCATTTATTGATAAAATATATTGTAGATTTAGATTGATTCGAACTTTAATCGGCGACTCTGTTAAAAGGCATGTACAAAAACGTTCAATAGGTTTTTAAATTGGAGGGCCAGGAATCATAATGCAGATTTCGATTTCATTCGATTTTGAGCTGATAGGAATAGATATTATTCATTGATCTGTGTCATGTAAGGATTATACTTAACTTAATATTTTTAGGTTTATATTTTAATAAAACATCAACTTCTTTCCGCAGAAGTTCTTTTGCGTGGTTATGTTTAGCGTTTATGCGTAGTTATGTTTATGTGTTTGAAATATAAAGCATAAAAAAGTTTTCATGTACCTAACTGGTTTCAGTTATTCTAAATTTTTTTGTGATTTTGTGTTTGTGCTATACAGGGTGTCCCACGACGAGTGAAAACTATCTGTATATGGCAAAATACTTATAGTAAACTCATGAAAATTTCTACGTTTGGGTTTTCGGATACGATCTTTTCAACCAAAATATTTTCAAAGATGGCCGACCTCTGGTTCTACCGGAAGTCGACTGTAACTTTGTTATTTCAATTGGAACACCCTGTATATTAATACATTTTTGAAATCTGCGTAATATTTTAGTATACTTTTGTCTAAAAACTTTCTTCGAAAAATGCACACTTTTTGAGTTATTGATTTTTTTGTAGAAAATTTGACCGTTGAAGACCCTTATAAATTATTTTTTTACGAGGAGACCCTTGAAGATGTGAAAATGGTTTCTGTTCGGTTGCCTCAAGCAAGGTCAAACGTAATCGAATCTATGTTAAAAAATTTTTCATTTTATACAGGGTGTGTATAAAAAGTGTTCAAAGTTCAACTTCATAAATATCAAATTTCTTCATTTTTTTTAAATACAACCACCCTGTTTTTTCTATTTTAATGCATTCAGGAGAAAAAAATAAGGCAAGTTCATGTATACTATCCTATACCTAAACCTTACCGTTATCCAGATATTAAATGTTCTCTGTAAATTTTTAAAGATGCAGGTGTGGTCTCAATTTTGATACAAGCACTAAGAAATGAAAAAGTCTTTTTCTTTATCTGTCTCTAAAAAAAATCAAATCTCATTCCAACTTTTAGTCGTTTCCGAGATATTTGCGGTTTTAAATTGTGACTATCAATAAACACGCCTAGTTATTTTACTTCAATTTCAGCCGATTGAACAAGATTTGTTTGATGTAATGAAGTCTAGGCTTTGAAATGTTGGTGTTCTTGTTTTATTTATATTAAAGGGAAGATAAGTGGTTTTCTCAAGGTTCAGGGTGAGTAGCTTATGATCAAACCAATTCTCCATGTGAACGAAATCATCCTCTACTTCTGATTTCAAATCGTCCCATGAGTAGACCAATGCTGTATCATCTGCAAAAGCAATAATATCGCTCGAACTTTGAATGAAAAATAAATCGTTGACATATACGTTATAGAGAACTGGTCCTAGCACCTTGCCTTGCGGAACACCGTGCCAATTCACTACAAGGCATGTAGTAATCGCGAAACATACCTAATATGAGCTGATAACAAACTAAATAGTAGTCAAAGTAATCATACAGCGTGGGACTTGAATATGGGACGCCTCAATTATCTTGGACATCTTGGATTTCTATAAATTTTGTTTGGAAGGGTCTTGTGATGCGGCCGATATTATGGTGGAATTTACATTAATATCTGATCTTTCCTTTTTCCAAAATGATATTGTAATGTTCCTCTTATTTATTTAAACAGTTTTCACCGTGGGATAAACCTATACGGTTACTATGGCTAATTACTATTGGTTTATTGAAGAAACACTTACACACTATAATAAACTTTATACAGGGTGTCCTACGACGAGTGAAAACTATCTGTATATGGCAAAATACTTATTGTAAAATCATGAAAATTTTTACGTTTGGGTTTTTGGATACGATCTTTTCAACCAAAATATTTTCAAAGATGGCCGACTTCCGGTAGAACCGGAAGTCGACTGTAACTTTGTTATTTCAAATAGAACACCCTGTATATCAATACATTTTTGAAATCTAAGTAATATTTTAGTATACTTTTGTCTAAAAACTTTTTTCGAAAAAAGCACACTTTTTGAGTTATTGATTTTTTTGTAGAAAATTTGACCGTTGAAGACCCTTATAAATTATTTTTTTATGAGGGGCCCTTGAAGATATGAAAATGGTTTCTCTTCGGTTGCCTTAAGCAAGGTCAAACGTAATCGAATCTATGTTGAAAAATTTTCCATTTTATACGGGGTGTGTATAAAAAGTGTTCAAAGTTTAACTTCATAAATATCAAATTTCTCAATTTTTTTGAATAGAACCACCTTGTTTTTCCTATTTTAATGCATTTAGGGGAAAAAAATAAGGCAAGTTCATGTATACTTTCCTATACCTAAACCTTACCGTTCTCCAGATATTAAATGTTTTCTGTAAATTTTTAGAGATGCAGGTGTGGTCTAAATTTTGATACAAGCACTAAGAAATGAAAAAGTCTTTTTCTTCATCTGTCCCTGAAAAAAAAATCAAATTAGATTGTTTTTATTAATCCTATTCCAACTTTTAGTCGTTTCCGAGATATTTGAGGTTTTAAATTGTTATTATATTTTTTAACAAGTTTAAATTTTTCATGTATACTTTTAGTAGGCTTTGTAATAAATGACACTTATTTAACTGACATTAGTTAACATCTAGAGAAGATTGTGAGCTAAGAGTTCGAAATTCCTTCAATTCCCTTTCTGAGATGATGATTAGCCGTGCGACGAATGAAGGTATACTGAGAAGGGTTGAAAAATTCTTTGAAGTTCAAGGGAGCAATTTTGAACATTTACTTTAAAACATCAGATTATTTTTCTTTGGCTTTTAATTTTCCATAAAATTTTGTAGCATATCTTATTATTCTCACAAATGGTTGAACTCGATTAACTTTTGCTTAAAATGAACCGAATAGCTTCAAATTGTTAAGTATTCTTTTATCAATGTGCTATTTCGATCGCGGTCAATCTGTATATCTTACTGCGAATAAAGCACATGTTCTCGTAAAAACTTTATGTCATATTTACCATGTATTTAAAGTAAATTCACATAATAGATTTATTTCTTAGTGCTTGTATCAAAATTTAGACCACACCTGCATCTCTAAAAATTTACAGAAAATATTTAATATCTGGATAACGGTAAGGTTTAGGTATAGGAAATTATACATGAACTTGCCTTATTTTTTTCGCCTGAATGCATTAAAATAGAAAAAACAGGGTGGTTGTATTTAAAAAAATGAAGAAATTTGATATTTATGAAGTTAAACTTTGAACACTTTTTATACACACCCTGTATAAAATGAAAAATTTTTCGACATATATTCGAATATGTTTTACCTTGCTTAAGGCAACCGAAGAGAAACCATTTTCATATCTTCAAGGGTCTCCTCGTAAGTCGAAAAGTCGTAAGTTAATACCTTTTTATTAACAATATACAGTGTGGAAACCACTTATGGAATAAAATTCTTTATGTCATTATTTTAGAAAATTATAAAAAATGCACGTCAACTTTTGAATTGAGTTGTGCGCTATGTAAACATAAATTTAAATGTACAGGGCCACTCAATGGTACCACTTCGTCCAATCCATTTATTGGGGAAGATTTCATCTAAATAAGTTCTTACCATCAAAGCATAATGGGGTATCCACTTTCACATCATCTTCAGCAAAGTGTGGTTTTCTTTTCAATGGTTTGACATGTCCAATGTCTCTGAATTGTGCATAAATTTTAGACTCAGTACTTTGTGAAATATTAGGCAATTCGGGTTACCTGTGATTTAATAAGTTTGCTACTTCAACTTGACTTCTTCAGTTATCGGTGAGTCTCTGTTAAATATTTCATTGTTATGTCGACAAGGAAAAAGTGTTTGACAAAGATTTTACTTTTTTAGTATAAACTGTCAACACATCAACAACTAACAAATGGAAAACAATCCATATTATTTACCGATTTTTTCTAATTATTGGCGTTTTTAGTCAATTTTCAGGTATTTATGATGAAATTCATGGGCGTAGCAGGTTTTGTCTAATATACATATACGTCTTATAACTAGTTAGCTTAGATTTTTGAGAAATCCATATTTTGCTAATTTAAAAAAGTACCAATGTTTCAAGTGTGATAAATTATTAATTTAAAAATTTCACCCTGTATAATTTATAATTGACCATACATTATTTAGTTTGTTGAATTTGGTTCATTAAGTGGACTTGAAAAATATGCAAATATACATTAAAAAAACAACATCATATGGCATACTTGCGTGAATCACCCTGTAGATTTAAATTTATGTTCACATAACTCACAACTCAATTGAAAAATTGATGTTTCCCAGCATTTTTAATAATTTCCTAAAATAATGACATGAAGACTTTATTCCATAAGTGGTTTCCACACTGTATAAATTTCATTTACTGGCATCCGCAATGTTGCCCAATTGCTTTACCAAGCTTACTTGATTCTGTTCTCCAATCTAAATTCTATTTGTTTGTTAAACTTATTTTCCTTCTGGGCATCAGGAAGACCTGTCTGGTCTTGGATACCTATTTCTATGCTTGACAACGTAATATAAAGTATAACCGGAAGTGTGTACTTTCTAACTTGTTCCGCAATCCTAATAAGATGTTTTTCCCAGATCTCTGATACTGCTTCAATTGCATACAGTCTCTAGTTGTATTAGAGTGGTCGGTCCTTCGAGGAATATTACTTTTGGCCCGCTCAAAATTATGAAAGGAAACTCGCCCAAAGCAAACAACTTTAGAGATTTATGTTGGATCCAGCAAGTCAGATTGTAATAATTAATTGTAGTTTTCTTGTGATTTTTAATTCTCTGCAAAATCAATATTACAGAATTCAGAAACTTTACTTACTTATTCAAATCTCCATATACTTTTATTTTTTTTTTCATCAGTTATCTACCTTCTATTTACATAATAGTTTGGCATAAAAGAAATTTGTATACATTTGCAACATTCAATCGAACATCCGCATAAACCTATTGACATAATTTTCGGCACCTGACGTATACAGCATTTTTTTTAAAGAATCTTAAGGCTCCGTTATTAGCCACCACGGTAAAATAATGAACCTTAGCTTCCACTGAAAACCACAAGATGGGGAGAGGATGTTGTTTTATCCCAAATTTAAATCATATATTCTTGGAACAGGTAATTTAGTTGACCAAATAAGTGGTTAATGGTTGATTACTATTATAATCTTGAATAAATACTTGTTCAACCATGTACCGGACAAATAAACACGTGTCGTTCCCCACTTCCCATGCCAGTTTGTATCATTCGATACAATACCGAGTGATAAATTTATCGAGATGTTATAGTTTTCGATATAATTTATATTTCCTATCAGATCTGTTAACCAGAGCGGTGCCAGAGATAACGATGCAACGAGGGTAAATATTACCTGATTTGTTGTTGATATTTACGTTCTTGTTTATATACACAAAAGTGAAAATCTGACGGAAACGCTATTAGCAAATGCTTGAAATTGTGTTGTGACATTTAAGTTTTAGTGTTAGTGTTTATATTGGATTATTTTATGTTTTTACAGTTTATTTTTGTATTTTCTATGTATCCTTGTATATTTTCTAAATAAATGATAAAGAAACATTTTTTTTAATTCTAGCGATTAGGTAGGTCTACTACTATACCACCTTGGCAAGTTTTCACAAAGAATGTGCCATTGAATATGAACGTTTTTAATTTAAATTCTAACAATAAAATTTTTTCTACTAGCGTGCAGACAGTAAATTTGTTAAGTTTTTGGGTAGTATACTGTTATTTGAACATTTAAAATATATATTTGTATGATTGTAGTTTACCAAATAACTGAGAAATTTATAAATTTATTATAATTCTGATATAATTTTTAATGAAAAAAAACTTACAGGGATTTAAATAATTTTTTAATGGCCCTGGTATAAGCCTCGTCAAATGAATGACAAATAATAATAATTAATTTGTTGATATGTATTTATCAATAAATGTTCCTTAATTTATGCTAACTTTTGAGATATTTTGCGCATGCCTTTAAAAAAAATACTGTTCCTAACACGTGTGTAAAGTGACTTCCGCACGAGATTGCTATATATTTAGCGTGCGGAAAAGTATCACTTACCGCTCTAACTACTATTGTAAGTTCTGATCTGAAGTAAATTGCTGGCGGCCGGCAACTAGCTTATGGGTGGCCGACTACTACAAAAAATGAATTTTTAAAATAAAAATTAACAAAGAGTTTTCTCTTAATTGTAATATTTTTTCTGTTAGTACATAAATAGTCACATAGTTGTGCTTTCTTACTATCTCAGAACTAACATCCTATCTTGGAAAACACCTGGGCAACTTATTATCTAATTTGAATGTCCTATAAAATAGCCGACTACTAGCCATGTGACCCTGTTTATTATAAAATTTGTATCTCTATTATTTTCCCGTCTGTATAATAAAATAATATTTCGATTATTTTTTGTATATAAATATTGTATGACGCTTTTTTTCCTCCATGTATACATCATATTTGTTTTACGTTTTAAAAACCACAGGCAATTCTATCCCAAGGATATTCATCTAATATCCTTGACTCTATCCTATGTAACGAAAATAAGAGCACAGTTGCCAGCTACTACCAAAATTATTTACCAGACAAATCCTTTAATTTTAATGAAACCTTCAAGAACAAACAACATTCAATTGAATAAATCAATATAAATAATTGAAATCACATCTAACTTGGCTTATTGTGATTTATTATTGTAAAGAGAAGATATAATGCGAGATCTTTGATTGTCAATATGAAAAACGCTTCGAAGGCGTTCGTGTATAACAAATACATTCCCTATTAAAAGTTAACATTATTGCATTACACACGTTGTACCAGTTTACATTAATTTATATTATCGAGAGTACGAAATCTGATACAAATGTACCCACTCTGGCAACACTGGATTGGAAATTTAGAGTCTCATATCGATATAATATATACCTATCACTCGAATGATACTGATTCAGTCAGCGCCCTCTGATGCCAAATCGGTTCAACCAAATAAGACAGAATTTTTGGCTACCATATTTGAATTACAGCGCTAATTACGCCACTTTTATTTCATTCAGTTCTAGATAAAATAACAATATTTTTGCTGCATTGTCACAAATTTGTCCATAAAATAATGTTATGAAGGGTGTATCATAGTGTATCACGTTTATTTCATTTTAATCTTCATTGCTCAAAATTGGAGATATTTGACAACGTCTGTGAAATTTATTACTAACAAGAAACCCATATAAATTATGATGCACACTACCTTAATAGTTTGACAATCAATATAACACCTTACATCTCCACTAAAATCATTAATAAAAATTAACTGAATGAAAAACGTAAGCCATGTTTTTACGGTCATATTTTCGTTCAATAACGGGCCCTTAAGTACTTATAGTTCCTGAAATTCATAGACTCTTCTGGTTACGCTGTATTGTTTATTAGATTTACAGAATATTTGATAGGAAAATACAATAACGGTATATTTTTTTGCAAGTGTATTTAATTGTAGAAAATAGCGATTGTGAAAACTTTTTTGATTCAAAATAATCTGAGGAATATAGAAAAAATTAATTGCGACAATTCAACTCGTGTATAAAAAATCGCATATGCCCCAGTGTAATTGTCACTTTGACACCGGCAAAAGTTAGCTTTAACTTTTTCAGCGATAAATGCACTTGTGGTTTTTTCACTTATGTATTTGTTATCATTCGTTACCATGATAAATAATTTGACATGTTTGTCAACAACTTATTGAATTTCTAAACACTAACAATGAGCCGATTCATTGAATTGACCTGCCGAATTACACTCGATGTTTGTATTGATATCGGGTAAATTTGTGTTGTTCAACTTCTAAACTGTTTCCTTTAGCAATTAGACTCGAAAAACTGTCAACCTAAAAACGCTCCACCTTCGGTGTCGCGTTTTTAATAGTTGACAGTTGTTCTCGTCTAATTGCTAGGAAACAGTTTCTCATTAAACAATCCAAATTTACCCGATAAAATACAAACCTCTTGTGCAATTATAAGTGAAAATACAACAGATATCAACTGTCATCTTACATTTTTATTATCAATAGAGCCTCCCAAATCTCAACTTTGGAAAATATTTCAACAAAAAAAAAAAGAAAGTACTGATAATAACATATAAACTGAGAAATCCAATAGGTTACTCAGACGAGAGCATCTGAGGAATGGGTTTTATTACTTCATTTGTCGTGCTCTTGTTTATTCAGCAGTATTTCATCATTTAACTATAAATAATCAAATGTATGTTTTATGATCAATTTATGTGTTCCTTCCAAACATTAAAGTAGCATCCACCTAAATAAGAGTAATTGTACAACACTGATTCCCGACCATTTTCGCGATTTTAACATGGGAATCTCCATAAGGAAATCTAAGGTCCAAATTAGCGAAAATTTACTCAAAAAGTGTAATACGCATGCGCTGGAAAGGCCTTTATACAGGGTTGATAAAAAGTAAAATGAGGGCCTTATTGTATACAGGGGGGGATGAAAAGTAACATGCTCGAAAGGCCTTTATACAGGGTTGATAAAAAGTAACATGAGGGCTACAGGGGGGGATGAAAAGTAACATGCCCGAAAGGCCTTATACAGGGTGAGTAACATGCTCTAAAATACAGGGTGAGTAACATGCTCGAAATGCCTTATTATATATATAGGGCGGATAAAAAGTAACATGCTCGAAAGGCCATACGGAAATCATATACAAGGTGGATCAAGAATATCTTAGGTTTAACGAGTGTAGCGGAGAGAGTGACGTAGGAATGAGTATTGAAAAGTATCACATACAGAATCGACCAGAAGCTCAAAGAATCAACAATGACCAGAAGGTCTTCTATCACCTGTTACCTTCGTATCTCCAAAAATCAACAATGACCAGAAGCCTCAACAACAACATTCTAAAAATTGCTGCCAACCCCAAAACGTCAAATGTCACGTCGTCAAACGTTACGTGGTCACGTCGTCACATAGTTACGTTGTCACATAGTCACGTCGTCAAGTTGTCAAACACCATGTCGTCACATCAAACGTGTGCGGAGAGGAGCGCTATTATGACATCGGGAGAGTCAGGTTATGAAAAAAATAGGATATCTTATTGGATGGGGAACAAGTTATTCGTTGGATGTTTAGCTGACGTATAGATGTCTATAACAGACAATTACCGCAAATTACCCATTGGGACGTATGCAACCTACGCCATGTTCAACGAAACAGAAGAGAATATGAAAAATCAAATCAATAATGTTTTTGCTATGATATGTGTAATATAAAAGTTAATGAATATACAGAGTGTTTCAATAAAAACCCATGTTTCTTTAAAAAACTCTATTTATAATGGTAAAACAGTATTTATAGGATAGGGAACAAGTGAGTTGTCAGACGTGGAGCAGACTTCGTATGTTACCGCAAATTAGAGACCTTCAAGATAAACCATGTAAATTATTGAATTGTTTTTCTAAAATTCCCGTGAAATAACGAAAAGATATGAAGTTTGCATCCCAATGCCACGAAAAGTTACAATAGGGCATGTCTACGTGACGTCACAAACTATTTTAACAATGGCCTGGTGGTAAAACAATAAACAAAACATTCAGAACACGTGGTACTTAATACTGATTTATAATGATAGATCGTGTTTGAGTTGGTTTTGCTTCAGCGTACTTTTAAAGTTATTTTATTTGTTGAGCTTGCATATTTAATAATATATAATATAGGTTAATTAAAAATTGAAGCAGAGCGACCTCTATGAGACATTATGAATACCAAGTGAGTTTATGAATGGCTCAGTATTTGAAACATTCTAAGAGCATAACATAAACGTGATACGTCAAACGTCATATGTGAAGAGAAATTCTATTCTTGTGATAGGAAATATTCAATTTCAATAAAAACCAATTACCTACTCTAAAATTTTTATTAAATCTACAGTATTGATAATGTTAGAACTATTAAGGCGGTAAAATTTTTTGCACACTCAAAAGACGTATATATAATCGAAAGCAAATATCGATAAATCGTAGTTTAGAGGAATCTTAGATTTTTGACAATTTTTCATAAATCCACTTCACAAGAGTCCGTTATTGAATAGTGTCCCCAGGGTAAGGTGTTATCTGTTCCAGGCAATGATCAGAAACGTTGAACAGCCCTTTAAAGCTACTGGCTTCACGTTGGCACATCAAACGCTTCGCTATCACGTCAAAACGTCACGTTGTCACGTCAAATGTCATGTTGTCACGACAAACGTCACGCTATCACGTCAAACGTCACGTTGTCATGCCAAATGTCGCGTTGTCACGCCAAATGTCGCGTTGTCACGTCAAATGGAACTCCATGTTTGATGATGATGAAAAGTTTAAGTTTGAATGAATCAAGTTCAGACGATCGAACTAGTCTATGGTATTAATTCATGAAATTGGGCATATACTAGGTATTACCCACAGCGATGTAGGTACAGCAGTCAAACGTCCACTATCCTTGTGAGTGTTAGGGTATATACAAGGTGTATGTATTATATATGAAATGGATATATTTTCAATGAGATAGTCTATAATACTGATGGTTAATCTTTGTTTAAGTTTTCAAAATTTAAATGTTTCATGAATTTCCTTGATTATAAAAGAGATTTAGCCTATTCACCACCTTGAAGGTGCCGGATGTATAGAATTGGAAGAAAAAATGGTGGCTATGGCCGTTGTGGCAATCTGATATTCAAGGCGATTGAAGCGGACAGTGTGAAAATTCTAGCGTAAATGTAATAACTATTTCCAAATGTTGGCTGAACACAAAAAAAACACCCAGGCTATAAGATATTATTATATTACGTAAATATTTTAGCTACAGTTTCATGAATATTGTCGCGCACTTTCGATAGATGTTTCGGAGCTTCACCGAAGTATTCAATCGTAGACTCGTTCGCCATAAATTTTTCATAAATACCAACCATGACTATATCTTCGAGGGTCTTGCACCCAAATTCATCTTTTCTATGAGTAACTTCTAGATTATGGGGTATGTGGTGTTGTATAACAGCTAGGGTGGGGTCATAGATTATATCATTGTGCTCTATCCAGAAATGTGGTGTAATTTCCATACCATTCGAATAGACCTTTGTACCCAGACATAGTTTGGTTGCTATTCCGTATTTTGCAGCCACTTCATGGAAAATTAAACTTCCCGCCAAACACACACCGCAATAGCCTGCTCGAATAAACTCCTGCTCGATACAACATTTAATGAGTTTGAGTTTGACGTAATCACGCATGGGATCCATGTCTACTCACGTCAAGTGATAAATAATGAATGATGAACTGTCCAGACATGTTGACGCTTTTAAGCCTTCACCAGCCAAACGACGCGAAATTCTTCTATTTCGAAGTAACTGGATACCCAATCATGCACTATAGTTTTGATGCACGCTGTATATGTTGAAAGAATGTTTCAACTTAGTGTCTTTGCCTTATTTTGATACATCCTGTATATGTTTGAAAATAATGTTTCGTATAGTTGACGTTTATCAACGAATCTAAATGAAGTTAAAAGAATGTTTCAACTACTTGGTGTTTTTGATACATCCTGTATATGTTTGAATGTTCCGTTTAGTTAACTTTTATCAACAATGAGTAAACAAAAATATGTGTGGAGAACAAAAACATGTTTTTGGAGTTTTGCCGGTGTGTGGTTACCGGTGATAACTGACAGTACCGATATTGAATAATCTTATCGTTGTTTGTATTGTAGGTGAGAATCTTAACCTTCAAAATTTCCATAAAAATAATTTTAATAAGAAAAAGCAGGAAATTCGATATCGTTTCAATTTTTATCGCATCTTATAACAATGTTATTTTGCTTATATTTTCTACTTCTACTGAATTTCAGTACTGATGTATAAAACTAACGCAACGCAAGCTGAAAAATTTATTTTCTTTCAACACCAGTAAGTGACATCAACAATTCGTAGCAGCAAGTGCAGTGAAAAAAAGTGATATAAATATAAAAGTAAGTTTTTAATATATTGGCATTTATTTCTTCCTCGATGTTCTCCCATTTTCTTGTTAATACTGAAAAAATTAAATGAATTATTCAGTTTATACCGATAAATTATTCAAATTCTCCTTCAATTCATACTATTTTAATATAGCGGGTGCTATTCATTTTTAAAATCACTGAGTTATATTCACAACTTATACCATTTTCTCATTATAATCACTCGCTTTTTTCTCTAAATGTTTTTCAATAATTTATATTTTCAAGATTTTTATAGAGTGGAAAAATAATTGGAGAAAAAACAGTGTTAGTAAAACGAGGATGTTTTAATGGTAAAGTTTTGATTAATTTGATAACTTCTTTAAATAAAGCAGGTTACGTTTTTGGAAATATCTTCTCTGTAAAAGGTAAATATTATTCGATTTTAAAAAATAAATTGTTATCTAGTTCCATGTTAGTTACTTATATATTTTAATTTTTCACTTAATTAGATTCTGATTAAGAAATATTTCAGATATTAATAGTATTCTAAAAATTCATTTTGTCTGCTTAGGATAGATAGATACTGCATTTCAAAGATAGTTTTAAAACCTCTTCAATAACAATTAAACTGTTACAATACATGAATTTATAAGTCTAATTTTTTAAACTTTTGAAAATTATTTATCATCTAGTTATCAATTTTTATAGTGTTAGGTTGGGACCATAATCTAAAAAGCTAATTATTCTAACGGCAGCTGGAAAGTTGAAATAAAAATATTATGGTTTAATTATATAAAAAATCATGAAAAAACTTTTAATTTCCACCTCAATAGTAAAGCTGTTCAATTGACTTGTTGAGAGTGGTGTGATTTTTATTATTCTTATGTTTAAAAGTAAAAAAAATATAAGGTATACCTATAACTATGCTAACTGAGAAAATGTTACTATCATTATGGTATCTAGGTATCTTTGAATTATTAAAAATATTGGTTATTTTACAATTAGATACTTATTTTTTTTTCTGTATTTATTTATTTTCTAAATATTTGTATAGGATAGCTGTGTAGTTCCCTACATTTTCCCAATATATTATCCTCTCTCTATTTCACACTACTACCACTAACAATAAATATAGAATATTTGAAATATTTTGGATCTTTCATAAAATACTTGATAAATCATTTCCTTGCATTCTGTTTCAGAACTTTGAAGCATTCAGAATTATCGTCAGCCCCTATTAATTTAGATTTTTATTATTTTTCAAGTCAGTTTTCAATTATCTCCATTTTTTTAAACATGATATTTGAGGTTATGTATTCAAAAAATAATCAACAGTTTTGTTTTCAGTCCGTCTAAAAGTATATTTTATATCTATGAACAATCATTTTTTTCATTCTATTGTAGAACTTTGAAAAGCATTCAAAATTGTCTTGAGCTCCTATAAATGGTTTTTACACTCATTTTTCACACTAGTTTTATACTAACCTCCAATATTTTTGAAAATTGATTGAAAGCTTAATTTTTGAAACTTCAATATCTAACATGATATCCAATATTTAAGTCTAATTATTAAAAGTAATCAATTACTCCGTCTGACTAAAAAGCGTTATGCTTAATAATAATTATTCACTTCAGAACTTTGAAGCGTTCCTGTTCATAATAATAATTTTTTAATAATTTAAAAGTAAGTTATCAATTATCTCCATTTTTGTTAAACATGATATTTGAGGTTATGTAATTAAAAAATAGCTTTCCATCCATCTAAAGTATACTTTATACTTGATAAATAACTTTTTAACATTCTGTTTCAGAACTTTGAAAAGCATTCATAATTGTCCTCATCTCCTATTTAGATTTTTATAATTTTTAAGTTTTCAATTATAACCATTTTTTCTCAAACATGATATTTGAGGTTATGTATTCAAAAAAAATAATCAGCCGCTTAGTTTTCTGTCCGTCTAAAAGTATATTTTATACCTAACAAATCATTTTTTTCATCCTGTTCCAGAACATTGAGAAGCATTCAGAATTGTCCTCAGCTCCTATTGATTTAGATTTTTATCAACTTTTAAGTAAGTTATCAATCACTTTCATTTTCAAGCATAATATTCAATGTTATATATTTAAAAAAATAATTAGCTGTTCAATTTTTTATCCATCTAAAAGAGTACTTTTCACTAATTAATTATTTTTTTCCCATTCCGTTTCAGAACTTTGAAGCGTTCAGAATTATCCTCAGCTCCTATTTGGATTTCTATTAATTTTAAAGTTATTAATTATAACCATTTTTCTCCAACATATTTGAGGTTATGTTTTATGTTTGTTATACTTTTCAATAATTATTTTTTTCATTCTTTTTAGGAACTTTAAGAAACATCCGACAGCTCTTCCTATTTGTTTGGAAAGTTTTTAATTAATTTAAAAGTAAGTTTAAGGTCAATCACCAATTTTCTCCAACATAATATTTAAGGTTATTCGAAGACATCGATCAATCCCGTCTGACTAAAATTATATCTTATAGCTATAAATAATTAATTTTTTATTCTGTTTCAGAACTTTGAAGCATTCAATTGTGTCCTCTGTTCATTCGAAAAGTTTTTTATCAATTTGAAAGTAAGTTTAAGGTTATGTTGTACTAACAATCACTAGTTATTCACATTTTTTAGTATGAGTCTTTTCACGGATTTGGTTCGCTACATTGCAACGTTGTTGGGATTGGTAGAAGCCAAGCATGATGATGTGAAGATTCGAGAAGGGCTGATTGAATGTCAGAAGGGGATAAAGAGGATATTGAATTCAATGAGATGTGCTAAATCGATGGGGGAGAAGCAGCATTTGGAAGCCTGCTTAAGAAACATCAAAAGTCTTAGAGCTCAATTCAAAGCGGCTCAGAAGAAGGGGGCAGGGCTTTCATCACGCAAGGAGACAGCGAGAGATCGCGTCCATTGGGAAGATTCGGACTCTGCATCCAAGTCCCGCATCACTACAGGCATAATATCGAACCTGAAGCATAAAGATCCTCAATCTTTTTTGATTGATGCTAGATCGATATTTACACACCGCATTCGAAAAGTCTTGAAGAAAGATGCAGCAGTCAAGGTGAATGTGGCGTTTTGTGGTGAATTTGAAATAGTGAAGGGAGACTCGGTTCAGAATGATTATAAGTACTTCACTACCTCGAACTCTGCAATCTATAGAGAGACCGATGTAAACGGCTGGTTCGACTCAAAGGTTACAGCACCGATATTGAAAGAACTTGAAGAGTTCCAGGAACGAGACTCGGGCTGGGCGCTAAAGAAAGTGGTGAATCTTGGTGTCAACATTAACAAATACACACCCCAACTTGGCTCATCCTACATTGAGCTACCCACACAAATTAAGAAGAAGAAAGCATGCATCAACGTTAAAAATGATGATGATGCATGCTTTGCATGGGCTGTCACTTCTGCGCTGTATCCTTGTAGTGGACATTCAGATCGATTATCATCTTACCCCCATTACTCCACCGTTTTGAAGTTGAAGGGAATTCAGTTTCCGATGACGGCTCATCAAATTCCTAACTTCGAGCGACAGAATGATGTCTCCATTAATGTTTATATCCTGCAGAAAAATAAGAAGTCATTTGAGACCCTTCCTACATACCTCTCAAAGAATAAGAAAGAGCGCCATGTTAACCTTCTTCTAATCCAAGATAGATATGATGAATGTGAAGGACCCATCAGATACCACTATGTCTGGATTAAAAATTTGTCTCGCCTCCTTTCCAGTCAGCTAAGTAGGGAAGGTGATAAGAAATACTTCTGCGACCGATGCCTCCGCTATTTCAGGTCACAGGAAAAATTGGATAAGCATGTGGAGGATTGCGTAAGAATGAATGAGACTGCCATTAAGATGCCTGAGCCGGGTAAGAACATTTTAAAATTTAAAAATTTCAAGAATCAGGAAAAAGCACCATTCATAGTGTATGCTGACTTGGAAAGCGTCTTGAAGCCCGTTGAAGATCCAAAGAAACCTCAACATCATGTTCCAGCTGCCGTTGGGTATTATCTCAAATGCAGCTATGATGACTCTATCTCTTTTTATCGATCCTACCGAGGGCAGGACTGTATGACATGGTTTGCAGATGAGATGGACAGTCTTGCTGAGGATGTGGCTACAGTGTTTTGGTGCCCGTACGATATAGATATGACGTGTTTGCAGGAAGTTGAGCACCGAAGAGCTACACACTGTCACATTTGTAAACAGACATTTACCGATGAAGATAAGATGGTTCGAGATCACAACCACTTGATTCCTGACAACAACTATCGTGGTGCTGCTCATGAATCATGTAATATTAACTATAAAGATGCTCATACTATCCCAGTTATCTTTCACAATCTTAGTGGTTATGATGCCCACTTCATCATAACGGATATTGCTACGCGGATGAAGGGGTCCATCGACTTGCTACCAATCACCAAGGAGAAATATATATCATTCACTAAACACATTGATGATTACCCCATACAGTTTCGCTTCATTGATAGCTTTCGATTTATGGCATCTAGTCTAGATAAATTAGCGTCATATCTATCGGAATTTCCAAATTTGAAATCTCAGTTCGCTGAGCTATCTGAAGATCGCTTTAATATGCTAACAAAAAAGGGTGTGATGCCTTATGATTATATTTCATCCTTCGAGCGATTCAACGAAACATCTTTACCCACGCAAGATGCTTTTTATAATAAATTGAATAATAAGTCCTGCCCCCGTCATCTCTACCGGCGTGCACAACAAGTATGGACTACCTTCAATTGTCAGAGCTTGGGAGAATACGTGGATCTGTATATGAAGACTGACATTCTTCTGCTTGCTGACGTCTATGAGAAATTTAGAGAGAGTTGTCATAAGACGTACGGCTTAGATCCTGCTCACTATTACACACTTCCGGGATTTACTTGGGATGCCATGTTGAAATATACTAGCATCAAATTGGAGCTTCTAACAGACTTGGATATGTTTATCTTCGTTGAACGTGGCATTCGCGGTGGTCTTAGTCAAGTTTGTAGTAAGAGGAGAGCTAAAGCTAACAACCAGTATGTCAACAACTACGATCCCTCTAAGCCTAGGACATTTATGATCTATTATGACATTAATAATCAGGTATGTTAATCCTTTTCCATTAAAAATAAGTAATTTACTGAGGTTTGTTTTTAGTATGGTTGGGCAATGTCTCAGTACCTTCCCTACGACGGTTTTGAATGGTGCGATAGCAACATTGATGTCACCACAGTACCCGATGATGCCGATGTCGGATATATCCTTGAGGTTGATATTGAATATCCTCAGCATCTGCATGATAAACATCAAGATATCCCGTTCCTCCCGCTACATATAAATCCCAAGACTATGGAGCCTCCCCAGGATGCAAAAGAGTTAACCAAGTTAATGGCTACCCTCCACAATAAAACCAAGTATGTTATCCATTACCGAACGCTGAAGCAGGCACTTGCGCATGGATTGGTATTGAAGAAAATTCATCGGGTTCTCAAATTCAAACACGCACCGTGGTTGAAGTCTTACATAGATTTGAATACTGAGCTAAGAACAAAGGCCACGAATGAGTTTGAAAAGAACCTATTCAAATTAATGAACAATGCAGTGTTTGGTAAGTTCCAATATTAAAGATAAATCCTCCGAAATATTAATGTGTGTGTGTCACTTTGTTTCAGGTAAAACAATGGAAAACGTTCGGAAGAGAGTTGATGTGAGGCTTTTAACGGAGTGGAAGGGGAGGTATGGTGCGGAGGCTTACATCGCCAAGCCCGAGTTCAAAAACAGCACTATTTTCAGTGAAAAGCCCGATCTAGTAGCAATAGAATTGCGGAGGCTCAAGATCTGGTTAAACAAGCCAATATATGTGGGACAGGCAATTCTAGATCTTGCTAAAACTACAATTTATGATTTTCACTATGGATACATGATTGATGCTTTCCCCTGCTGCTCAGTCATGTATACCGACACTGACTCTCTGATTTATGAGCTCCATCAAGACCCTTATGAAGTTATGAAGCGTGACTGTCATCGGCGCTTTGATACAAGCGACTATGCTCCCGGAAATATATATGGCATTCCTCTGGTGAATAAGAAAGTCTTGGGAATGATGAAGGATGAAAATAATGGTGTTCCAATGACTGAGTACGTGGGCCTTCGTTCGAAACTCTACACAACTAAGGTGTTGACAACTGATGATGATGTCGCTAAGAAACGGAAGAAGTTGATTGATGAAGGGTATGATGAGGATGAAATAGAGTCTGAACTTAAGAATGTGGGGATAACAAAGAAAGCTAAAGGAGTAAAGTCATCTGTTGTGAAAACTACTATAACGTATGAAGATTATGAAGAATGTCTCAATAGCTGGCAACAGAAAACTGTAGTTCAAAATCTGATTCGTTCTGAAAAACATTAGGTGTACTCCACAGTCGCCCTCAGCCCTGAGGATGATAAACGTTACTTGGTTCCCGGAACAGATAACACCTTACCCTGGGGACACTATTCAATAACGGACTCTTGTGAAGTGGATTTATGAAAAATTGTCAAAAATCTAAGATTCCTCTAAACTACGATTCATCGATATTTGCTTTCGATTATATATACGTCTTTTGAGAGTGCAAAAAATTTTACCGCCTTAATAGTTCTAACATTATCAATACTGTAGATTTAATGAAAATTTTAGAGTAGGTAATTGGTTTTTATTGAAATTGAATATTTCCTATCACAAGAATAGAATTTCTCTTCACATATGACGTTTGACGTATCACGTTTATGTTATGCTCTTAGAATGTTTCAAATACTGAGCCATTCATAAACTCACTTGGTATTCATAATGTCTCATAGAGGTCGCTCTGCTTCAATTTTTAATTAACCTATATTATATATTATTAAATATGCAAGCTCAACAAATAAAATAACTTTAAAAGTACGCTGAAGCAAAACCAACTCAAACACGATCTATCATTATAAATCAGTATCAAGTACCACGTGTTCTGAATGTTTTGTTTATTGTTTTACCACCAGGCCATTGTTAAAATAGTTTGTGACGTCACGTAGACATGCCCTATTGTAACTTTTCGTGGCATTGGGATGCAAACTTCATATCTTTTCGTTATTTCACGGGAATTTTAGAAAAACAATTCAATAATTTACATGGTTTATCTTGAAGGTCTCTAATTTGCGGTAACATACGAAGTCTGCTCCACGTCTGACAACTCACTTGTTCCCTATCCTATAAATACTGTTTTACCATTATAAATAGAGTTTTTTAAAGAAACATGGGTTTTTATTGAAACACTCTGTATATTCATTAACTTTTATATTACACATATCATAGCAAAAACATTATTGATTTGATTTTTCATATTCTCTTCTGTTTCGTTGAACATGGCGTAGGTTGCATACGTCCCAATGGGTAATTTGCGGTAATTGTCTGTTATAGACATCTATACGTCAGCTAAACATCCAACGAATAACTTGTTCCCCATCCAATAAGATATCCTATTTTTTTCATAACCTGACTCTCCCGATGTCATAATAGCGCTCCTCTCCGCACACGTTTGATGTGACGACATGGTGTTTGACAACTTGACGACGTGACTATGTGACAACGTAACTATGTGACGACGTGACCACGTAACGTTTGACGACGTGACATTTGACGTTTTGGGGTTGGCAGCAATTTTTAGAATGTTGTTGTTGAGGCTTCTGGTCATTGTTGATTTTTGGAGATACGAAGGTAACAGGTGATAGAAGACCTTCTGGTCATTGTTGATTCTTTGAGCTTCTGGTCGATTCTGTATGTGATACTTTTCAATACTCATTCCTACGTCACTCTCTCCGCTACACTCGTTAAACCTAAGATATTCTTGATCCACCTTGTATATGATTTCCGTATGGCCTTTCGAGCATGTTACTTTTTATCCGCCCTATATATATATAATAAGGCATTTCGAGCATGTTACTCACCCTGTATTTTAGAGCATGTTACTCACCCTGTATAAGGCCTTTCGGGCATGTTACTTTTCATCCCCCCCTGTAGCCCTCATGTTACTTTTTATCAACCCTGTATAAAGGCCTTTCGAGCATGTTACTTTTCATCCCCCCCTGTATACAATAAGGCCCTCATGTTACTTTTTATCAACCCTGTATAAAGGCCTTTCGAGCATGTTACTTTTCATCCCCCCCCCTGTATACAATAAGGCCCTCATTTTACTTTTTATCAACCCTGTATAAAGGCCTTTCCAGCGCATGCGTATTACACTTTTTGAGTAAATTTTCGCTAATTTGGACCTTAGATTTCCTTATGGAGATTCCCATGTTAAAATCGCGAAAATGGTCGGGAATCAGTGTTGTACAATTACTAATAAGTTTGAATTGAATCAGCTAGCCTAAAGTGGGTCCAGATCGAGTCCAAAGAAGTCGGTCACAACATACAAGTGAAGCTAATATGAAGCGTGTGAAAATATTTAAAATACAACAAAATTAATGTTTTGTATTGTTTTGCTCTACGTTCCAGAATCGGTCGAAGATAGATAATTAATTCAATAAAAAAATAATTAATAATAAAATAATATTTTATATTAATTCACCAGATTCAGACAAGTTTTGGAATATTTTTCAGGCAGCCACCCAGAATGGTTAATTCTGGTACCTACAAACCAAATTTGCATAATTGTGAAGTATTCGTTTTTCAGCTGTAAGCTCTAAATATACAGGAAGATATGAAGAA
The DNA here is from genome assembly GCA_963978555.1 of Galerucella nymphaeae. Classification (NCBI taxonomy): domain Eukaryota; kingdom Metazoa; phylum Arthropoda; class Insecta; order Coleoptera; family Chrysomelidae; genus Galerucella; species Galerucella nymphaeae. The sequence continues at coordinate 31,997,736 of OZ021704.1, read as the reverse complement.
CTCACGATATTATCAAATATTTAGCTTATCAATGTGTGAAAAATGTTTCCCCATAATTACAAAATAATGGCACACACACAAATCTGGCAAGGTCCATATATTTTTTTAATGTCTAAATAAAATTAATTTTTTATTGCGCTTGGAATGTGAATGTACTGATACTAAAATAGTTATTCATTTTAATTAAAATCATTGAAATTTGTAGGCTGGTCAACGGTAAGACGTCCATCTTTATTTGTATATCAACAACAACTCAGGATAGCCTGGAGATCTAAATGCCCGAATGATCATACAGTGTGGATTTGTCGAAGATAATTTCAAGAAAACAAACTTCAATTTCCGTACACTATGTGTACCTATTTAGAAACTATGATAATAATGCATAATAATTAACGACAGTACCCCAAATAGGGAAAAGAATGTGATTTTAATTTAAAAAAGTTTTAATTGTTTTATAAGTGTGTTGTCAATTTTTTTTACTGGGTATGGGTTTTTTGTAGATACCTGACGGGTAAGTAATTCTTTACAATTTCCTCACTTATTAAATTAACAACCATTACTTACTTGCAGATAATGCACTGATGATGGCATAACAGCCGAAAGCTATTTTGAAATTGAATTTTTACACACAATACAAAAGCTGTTTTCTTGACTTTTTAGTCATGTGTACTCAGCTATAAAGATATCAACGAAGATAATTTTTACTAATTAGTTGTGTATTAATATTTAAATGGAAAAATTAGTTTTTCTATAAATACTTCAGAAATAATACCTCTGTAGCTAAATAATTTACAGAAAAAAATATTGCAGTTTGTTTATTTAAAAAGAAATTCAGAAAAATGCAGCTGAAAATTATGGAGAAAATCACTTGGAAGTTCCGCTAGATCAAAATGATCAAAATAAAAAGATCAATCATGGATTTAAATTTTTTCTTTATTTTAAAACTCAACAGATATGAAAAAAGTTGAATCGGCTGGAAATGAAGACTTCAGCAAAGTTTTCTAAACTTTTATAGTTCTACATTTGTTGTTTTTCGTAAGATTAAGGTACATTTCTTGGCTCTGCCAGTGCCAAAAACGTAGAAAAAAAAATAATGATTGATAATGTGGCAATATATGAATTGTTGTAACTATATTCAAAGGAAGTGTTTTGATCAATAATTATCAGTCACGGAACAATCATCATTGCTTAGGGCATTAACTTAAAATTTTAAAGTTAACTGGTTGTCTCCATTTCATTGAACTTTTTAAAATAATTAACCAGAGCGTACTGCAAAGGTTGTTAATGTTGTGAAGTTTCTCGAATCGCCATGTGAATTAAGAAAACATTTCAACAGTTGCCTCATACATATTTATTTTACAACTTGTGGTGTAATATCCAACCTTTGTCTGAGCTTTCTCTTGGGTCGTGAATTTTACTCGCTTTTTACGTTTTTTCTTAACCCATTACTGCATGACTTTTTTGATCTCGTGTGAATTTTTTTTAAAGCTAACACAAGTAACCCTTCGAGGAAAATAATCAAAAATAATATTTCAATTATTAAAAAAAAATTGAGCAGTAAAAAAAAATCATGTTAGCCAACATATATTTTGTTATTTTCCATGGTCTGTGGAAATAAAAAATCATTAGCATTGAACTAAACTTCACTTATCCATTAACTGGAAATTGCATAATATCAAGCTTTTCATTCTCAAAATTTCGGAAACAGTTTCTTTATTGAAACAAAGTCGAATATTACATGTTTTACAAGATATTTGTGATTTCCCTTCACACTCTGGGTATTTGCAATGTTGACGATCATCATGATATTCTGGCGAGTGTCTATACGTATTTTTTGGGCAGGAATTTGAGAAAAAGAAACAAAATTTTTTAAATCAAATTTTGGCTGTAAAATATTGAAAACCCACCACATCTTTTTCTCACCGTATTCACCCTCGTTAGTACTTCTGCAAACCCAAGCTTAAATTCTTTATTTCAACGTTTCGGTAGCGTTCCAGCTGTGTGTCAGTTAGGGATAAAAATTAATTTCTACTTTTTTCTTGACAACGGAGCTGGAACGCTACCAAAACGTTGAAATAAAGAATTTAAAAATATTGTGGTTTAATTTCCGGAGAAATTGAAAAAAAAATGAATAATCTACCACAAGGAACATACAGAAGGGTAAATACAGGTTATTGTCATTTATGCTTCTCCAAATTAACCAGCTATTGACAGCTAACATATCGAAAAAATGAAATATTCTCATATAAATTTTTTTTGATCTTATTTCTATTCTGTGATACCCTAACATCGATCAACTCCTCCTATACAGGGTGTCCCACGACGAGTGAAAACTATCTGTATATGGCAAAATACTTATAGTAAAATCATGAAAATTTCTACGTTTGGGTTTTCGGATACGATCTTTTCAACTAAAATATTTTCAAAGATGGCCGACTTCCGGTTCTACCGGAAGTCGACTGTAACTTTGTTATTTCAAATGGAACACCCTGTATATTCATACATTTTTGAAATCTACGTAATATTCTAGTATACTTTTGTCTAAAAACTTTTTTCGAAAAATGCACATTTTTTGAGTTATTGATTTTTTTGTAGAAAATTTGACCGTTGAAGACCCTTATAAATTATTTTTTTACGAGGGGACCCTTGAAGATATGAAAATGGTTTCTCTTCGGTTGCCTTAAGCAAGGTCAAACGTATTCAAATCTATGTTGAAAAATTTTCCATTTTATACAGGGTGTGAATAAAAAGTGTTCAAAGTTTAACTTCATAAATATCAAATTTCTTCATTTTTTCAAATACAACCACCCTGTTTTTTCTATTTTAATGCATTCAGGGGAAAAAAATAAGGCAAGTTCATGTATACTTTCCTATACCTAAACCTTACCGTTATCCAGATATTAAATGTTTTCTGTAAATTTTTAGAGATGCAGGTGTGGTCTAAATTTTGATACAAGCACTAAGAAATAAAAATTATTATGTGAATTTACTTTTAATACATGGTAAATATGACAAAGTTTTTACAAGAACATGTGCTTTATTTGCAGTAAGATATCCAGATTGACCGCGATCGAAATCGCACATTGTTAAAAGAATACTTAACAATTTGAAGCTATTTGGTTCATTTTAAGCAAAAGTTAATCGAGTTAAACCATTTGTGAGAATAATAAGATATGCTACAAAATTTTATGGAAAATTAAAAGCCAAAGAAAAATAGTCTGATGTTTTAAAGAGAATGTTCAAAATTGCTTCCTTGAACTTCAATGCATTTTTCAACCCTTCTCAGTATACCTTCATTCGTCGCACGGCTAATCATAATCTCAGAAAGGGAATTGAAGGAATTTCGAACTCTTAGCTCACAATCTTGTCTAGATGTTAACTAATGTCAGTTAAATAAGTGTCATTTATTACAAAGCCTACTAAAAGTATACATGAAAAATTTAAACTTGTTAAAAAATATAATAACAATTTAAAACCTCAAATATCTCGGAAACGACTAAAAGTTGGAATAGGATTAATAAAAACAATTTGATTTGATTTTTCTTTCAAGACAGATGAAGAAAAAGACTTTTTTATTTCTTAGTGCTTGTATCAAAATTTAGACCACACCTGCATCTCTAAAAATTTACAGAAAACATTTAATATCTGGATAACGGTAAGGTTTAGGTATAGAAAAGTATACATGAACTTGCCTTATTTTTTTTTTTCCCTGAATGCATTAAAATAGAAAAAACAGGGTGGTTCTATTTAAAAAAATGAAGAAATTTGATTTTTATGAAGTTGAACTTTGAACACTTTTTATTCACACCCTGTATAAAATGGAAAATTTTTCAACATAGATTCGAATACGTTTGACCTTGCTTAAGGCAACCGAACAGAAACCGTTTTCATATCTTCAAGGGTCTCCTCGTAAAAAAATAATTTATAAGGGTCTTCAACGGTCAAATTTTCTACCAAAAAATCAATAACTCAAAAAGTGTGCATTTTTCGAAAAAAGTTCTTAGACAAAAGTATACTAGAATATTACGTAGATTTCAAAAATGTATGAATATACAGGGTGTTCCATTTGAAATAACAAAGTTACAGTCGACTTCCGGTAGAACCGGAAGTCGGCCATCTTTGAAAATATTTTAGTTGAAAAGATCGTATCCGAAAACTCAAACGTAGAAATTTTCATGATTTTACTATAAGTATTTTGCGATATACAGATAGTTTTCACTCGTCGTGGGACACCCTGTATAATTGTTGTACACTCTGATACATTGAGGAAGAGGTATTTATATGTGATGTTTTGTTTTTACACATCTGAAACAGTAGTAACCATGTATTATCAAATCAACATACTACGGATACATCAACATCGTCAACATGTGCTACTTGTTCACTAAAGATTCCCCTGCCTTTTCTCTTCAAATCGGATTCTTTAGTGGTAGGATGGCTTTTTTGTGCAAACACAGGGAATACGTTTTCATTAAATGGAACTATACCAGTCTTCTGAAAACCATCGATTGCATTCCCTAGTGTTGCAGCTTTTAAAAAGGCTTCGTTAAATAACTCACCCACTTGATAATGACTCAAAACACGTCCAGGGTGTGCCCTAAGCCAACTTCTTATCGACTGATTGTAATAGGTCGTAAGTGGCCCATAAAACGATACGTCCAAAGGCTGTAGGCGATGAGTGCAATGAGCCGGAAAGCAGAAGAAAATTATATTGTTGGACTTGGCATACTCTAGCACCTGCAAATTTTTATGACCATCTAATAAAAGTAGAATTTTTCTTTCCGGAGAAGGATTTGCAAACTGTTTAAAATGTTGAAGCCATTTAAGGCATACTTTTCCAGTCATGTAACCGGTTTCATTGGCATATCCAACTGAGCCAATAGGAGCCTTGTCCATGAGTTCATTTTTCATTTTCTTCCTTGGGAAAATCAACGCAGGAGGTACGAAATTTCCCATTGCATTAACACAACACACTGCAGAAAAATGAACACCCCTTTCGGCACTTGTCAGTGTACCGACTTGCTTTCTTCCTCGTACCGCCAAGATTTTTTCAGTTCTTGACTGGACTGTGGAAAAACCTGACTCGTCCATGTTGAATATTTGATCCGGTTTGAAGTTATTTTCCAAAATTATTACGTTTAGCTGTTCAAAAAACTTTTCAACTACAGGTTTATTAAACCCCTGTGCACGGGCGAGTGAGGTTGCTTCAGGTATCCGCAAAGACATAAGATTTTCATGCCGTTTTATAAGTCCATGTGCCCAATCCCAACCAGTTATTTGGGTTTCCTTGTTAAAAGGGTGCTTTATTTTTAATTTTTCAGCTAGTTGGAATCCAAGTTTTCGCACATCGGTCAACGTTAATCCAAAATACCTATCGGCCATCATCTGTATGTGGTTAACCAACTCCATTTCAATTTCTGGCGTAAAAACAGGAACACGGCCACCAAAAAATCCTTTTTCTCCATTTTTAATAATTTTGTTACGATCTAGAACTCTTCTTTTTAAAGTACTTCTGGGGACTCCAAACGTTCTAGCCGCTAGTTTCCAACCCATTTCCTTTGACTTTATAGCGCTTATCGCTGCTTCCATATTCTCTTTATTCCACACTTGTCTCTGCTCTTTTTTCCCCATTTTGCCAATAACTGAAATTAAATAACAATTAAATTATGGTCCGGGTAAGATGATCCCCGGGACCGACATTAACTGATTACTCGGGGTCCAACATACATTAAATGCGATATATTTTCGAAAATCATAAAATGAAATCAACGCGGCAACAACGCTTAATGATTTCGTCCGATAATGGAAGAGTATACATAACCTAACTAATGCCAATCGTATTTACCAAAATTATATTAAAATGCTGTCCAAAAATATAGGTCATATTACAACTATGAAAATATTTGGAACTTACCTGATTTGTTTTTTCGTTATAGTTCTTTTCAATTTTCTTTTAACGGCCTAAAATTTCACACACGTGCATATATACGATGCATTGAGGATTCTAAATTGTTTAAACAGCGATGCCACATGTGCAGATTAGAAATATGCGAAAGGGGTCATCATAGACGGGGGGCCGACAAGGCCTGGTTTCCCCTAGTTTGCAAAACTGCACTAAATTTTTCATATAAAGGATCTTCAAAATAAATATGATATTTCAATTTTGGTACAACATAATCTTTTACAAAATTTATAACATCATTTTCAAAATTATTTTTTGAAAATTGTACGAGAATTTTTTGTTTAGAATCGTACAGCTTAATAATTGTTGGTGCTGCGGGTTCAAAATTTACTTCAGAGATTATTATTTGATTTTTTCCTACCTTTACTGAAGATTCTGAAATTGGTATTCCCACTACAGGATCTTCTATGTTAGTGTGGATAGTATTGTTTTCATCGTCAATGTCGTTTATTTCTTCTGCTTCTACAATAAGTGAGTCTGTTTCTATATTATCAATTTTAGAAGTACTTGCAAATTTATCATCAAATTTTTCCATTTAGGCTATTAAGTTTTTGGGGTTATTTTCGGAAGAATCAACTTCATTTATATTTAGTTGTATGCGTATGGGCCCGCCAGTGGCCTCAGTGCCGGAACCTTGGCTTGAGTTTGTCCAGGACAAGGCTCGCCTGCAAACGTAGTAGTAGTAGTAGTAGTAGTAGTGTATGCGTGATAGACAGTCACTATTAGTATTTAATGCACCTTTTTTGTAAACTACAGTAGAAACGGTGAATGTTTTCCATCACGTGACTGTTACGTCAGCAACAATATTCATATGAATCAAATCAAAACTTCTGTCAACTCAATAGAAATAAACGTTATGACTAATATTCCAAATGTCGGCCTTTTACGAATTGGCAACTAAACAAGAAATTTAATTTTCTGATTGTAATTATCTGGTTAACATCTCGACATATTTATTAAAACCATCGATATACTGGGTGAATAAGTTACAAAATCCAAAATTAATATCAACCATACTGGCTTATTAGTGGAGAGCTAATCTTTGTAAGATATCTCGGATTTTATATAAGGATTTACAATTGGTAGTTCATAAAAATGACATAATATCTAGTCTACTGACTCTAAAATTTTTAAAATTACACTTTCTAAACTGATTATATTGGAATGTTTTTTTTGGATGAGCTATAGATTGTAAATAGAAGATTCCTACACAGCCTGAAGGTCGACGTTTCGGTGAATATATCATTATCAGGGCAATATATCAAATGGAATCCGTTTCGTATTAAAAATAAAAAATAGAGATATCCGCAACAGACATCAAGATAGAATTGAAACACAGACGAATAATAGAAAATTTCTAAGTGGAACCCAAGGCCCCATATATTATTGGTGTCTGATCCTTTACATCAGCAGTTATTAACAAATAAGTAAAAGAAAACTACAGAAATAATAATGATTATTTATTGCTTTTGAAATACATGTTTACAGCAATTAGTACAAGGGAGTTATATGTTATTCATATTACAAATTTGGGTAATTGTATACAACAGGTCCTGGTCGTATTTTTCGCGATTTTTTGCAGAAAACTGCTTAAAATGACTGGCGCACTAACGGGATAATGGAGTGAATAGGGGTGCTGGGTGGGTAAATAGGGGTAAGGGTAAAGTAAAAGCATGAGTTTTTAAATGATTATGGGTAAAATTCAATGAGTTGCAGTGTTGCCAAGCCCTTTTTTTATCTGCGATGTAGGGAAATTGAAATTGAAATATTAAGAAACACAGTGTTGCCAAATTTTTTTTATATACAAAAAATATTTTTTCATATTAAAAAGACAAAAACTTTGAAGCAATAAACCTAACCAAACCAAATAAAACCTACCCCAACCATAACCTAACCAAAAAACGTGAAAAATTTTTCAAGAACCAATAATATGAAGAAAATCAATGTTACCAAACTTTTTTTTATACAAAAAAAATGAAAAAAATATTTTTTATATCAAAAAGTCAAAAAACTTGAAGCAAAAAACCTAACCTAACCAAATAAAACCTACCCCAACCACAACCTAACCATAAAAAAAATGTAAAAATCTATGTGTCTACTTACTTAAATTATCATTGGAGGATATAACTCTGCAACCAGATCCCAAAACACATGAAATCGGTCACATTCGTCGGGATATTTCATCATGAACATAGCTTCACTAAGATAGGACACATAGTGTCCCTTTTTGCGGCCAAATCGCGGCACCAATTTCCTAACTTCTACCCAACGCCTTTCGATATTTTGGGTATGGGCACCACTATCGGGATCAACAAAATTGACGGAATGATTTACCGTTAAGTGATAGAAATTTTCTTCACTTAAACGGTCGTATGATCGCCAACAGTCACTAATAATAGTGCTACCCGGCAGAATTTTAGTTTTTATGATGTCGATGAAAGTTTCGGCAGAGCGATCTTCAACAGCTACCACAAAAAATTTTCGCGAGTCGCGTTCAATGCCTCCAAACACCCATTGTCCGGTCAGATACCTCCCTTTGTTAAATTTCCTTTTCCCAATCTTCGCTTCATCTATTTCGACGATTTTCCCTTCTCCTCCGATAGTTTCACTAAATTTGTCGCACCAATATATGAAAACTTCGCGGATGAAAGAAAAAAAGTCAATCAAAGTCTTACGTGATATTCCCGTTTGTCTTTGGATAAATTGAAGACGGGGTAGAGATTTATTTATATATAAAAAAACTAACTCGGCAACATAGACCACACCCAATTTTATGTTGGCGAAGAAAGAATTTTTTTATATACTAATATTGGTGGTACACACTTGACCTTTTTTTTTTAATTTTATTTACCCGCTGGCAAAGAAACGCAGGCCGATTTTTGAAGCCACTCACTTTCAAAAGGTGTCCGCACTGAGGGCAATTAAATGTGCGATTTAAAACACCGTGTCTATAGAAAAAGTCAAATAAATTATCCTCCGAATTTTTTAAAATATAAAAACAATTAAATTTAATGACACATCCCTTACACCGTTCACTATTACTTGAAATTGTTAATTTCGAATGAGATCCCGACGGTTTTGAAACATCCATAATGAAAACAGCTTTGAAAGAAAAAACGAAACGAAAAAATGCACCTTAGCTTAGCATATTTTACTTTTCAAGAGGGCCTCAAGAGATTTGTTTACATTTCAGAACCAATAGAACCAATAGTTTTTGTTTATATTATACAATTAATGATAACGGCAAAGGGTCGTTCAGTTCCAAATTAAGTACAAACAGCGATGTTGCCAAATGTAAATCAAGATTTTTTTAAGAATTTCTTTATACTCGCCACAGTAAAATTATAAAATCTATGATGTTATTAACAACGTACCGTGTAGAATAGAAATTACGTGAAGAAATATTATTTTCGTGACTACAATACGGTGATATGTGTATTATCGCGATATTATATTTCAAAAACGGTGTAACCATATCGTGTGGAAAAATTTGTACAAACAATTATGGAGAAATATAATTATAAAAATACTAGTCGCAACTAAGTGACAGTTAGGTATAATGCATGTGATATTTCTATGCTATGATTTAAATGAGAATATTGTGAATAATAAAAATGGAAGAGCTTGGAGAAAGAATTCAGTTATGGTAAGATACATAAAAATACCCAACCCAAAATCACAACTAACTTGGCAACACCGCCAGTCCCGTTTCGAGAAGAGTTATAACATTGTCTAATATCTATATTAGACAATGGTTATAATAAGGTATATGAAAATATCCATTTAGTAGTATTACAACTATCTGGCAACACCGCCAGTCCCGTTTTGAGAAGTTTGTTAATTGGATTGTGGTGTGTCGGGAGAAGTGTACCACAGACCACATAAGTGTATATGGAAACAATTGCCGCGTAACTTCAAAATTTGCATACTTTAAACGCCAATAGCAAAGTAACTAGAAGCATGCGCCAAAAACGGAGTTGTGTTTAGTGATCGAGAGGGTGTACTGAATACGTCAGTACAATTTTTTTTTGGAAAATCCACCAGGACCTATTGTATACAATGACCCAAATTTGTCTTCAAAGTTCATCCGTTTCGGAATCTGAGCTGTCCTCACCAGTATTTATTATCACTGGTTCAATTTGTAATTCCACTAAATTTTGTTCTCGAGTAAACCAGTCTTCGATTATTTTTTCGGTATGCCTGACACAATTATCCCAAATATTTGCATTACAATTTTCCAATGCTTCCTTCCACATACTCAAGACCCTTTCATCACCGTATCCGTCTCTGCCAATATATTTATTATAATATGTTTTGCAGTGGGCCCAAATAAGCTCAATGGCATTAAACTCACAATGGTAGGGTGGTAGCCTCAAAACTTCATGACCATGTTTTCGGAACAACTCATCAATGACATATACATTTTCTTTCCGGTTCATTTTAGCAATTTGTAGTAGTTCAGGTCTTGAGAGGTTTTCATTAAAGACAACATTGTTGGCTTTCAACCAAGTGATAATTTCATTTTTTTTCGATGAATTGGAAGGTTGCTTTTCTTCTAGTATACTATGATAAGGCGCATTGTCCATTATTATTAACGACGGTTCTTCTAAATTCGGAATTAACTGTGTCGAAACCCACTTTGTAAATATTTTACCGTTCATTTCACCGTGGTATTCTGACGACGATGATTTAGAGGAAAACACTAAACTGGCATCTTCCACAAATCCTTTGGATGAACCAGCAGTTTACGTACACTTTTAACATTACTGTCCTTCCAAGAAGTTGATTAGGTTCCTTTGGCATATATCCATGTTTCATCTAAAAATATGGGTTGTCTTGAAAATACACCATCACGATTTTATCTATATTTGCGAAGAAAACATGCTCTTTGGCTAGCAATATTTGATCGTTCTATTAATGCTCTTCTATTGTCTTCCTTTGTATATTTAAATCCCAAATGTTTTAATAACACCAATAAAGAGGTATTTCCAATAGAAAGAATTTCCTTATTTTTCAGTTCCTCATTTATGGTTTTGACAGTAACATGTTTCCCTAAAAAAATAAAAAGTTTAAAACTATCATTATCTCAAACTAAACAAAATTTTGTTTTATATTTACTTAATACTAAACTGGAATACACAATAATTTTGATGTTCAGATTTTTTTATAATTTATACCAAATAATTTATAGAGCAACCCCATGTATGTGACATCAACAAATATAAAGTTAATTGTGAAAAATACCATCTACACTCAGACCCAACAAATTGGTAAATATTTACTGACAAATTATTGGTGAGAAAAAGGAATACATACTTGTCAGTAACCAAACTCATGCTGGGCCTTAAGGATCGACCTACAAACTTGGAGATAGCAGAATGTGCTACACCTAAAAATGGATCAAATCTCTATAAGTAATAAAATCTTATCAAGACGGATCAAAAATAACTTTTAAAATTAAGTTTTTATTCAAAAATTTAGTTATGTAAACTTATTTAAAAGGAGCAAGACATACCTGTTGTAAGCAAATCAAAATTATCTGCATTTTGCTCTGTCGATGTTTGAAATACACTTTTTTTTAGTTTTGGGTGGCACAATTCTTTAAGTGGAATGGCTTTATAAGTTTCCTCCACACCTTTCTTTTCTTTTCCCCACTTTTGAGTTAAATCAGTGCAGCTTACCACTTCCAAATTCTCATTTCTAAAACAATAGAACTTTTATTAAAAGGCTATCGAAACCATATTAATATACCTATTACGGAATAGAAACCTAATTTACTGACCTGTTTATATAAATTAAGGTTGCAATAATGTGCTTGCAGAAGCCGGACATTCCGGCCTTGCATGAACAAATGCATTTCCAAGCTTCAACATCATTATGCAAATGAATAAATATTTCATGAGGCTGGAAAATTAGACCTTATGTTTGTAGACACAAATTTTTTATGTTTTTCGAATCAGCTCCTTCTACCCCACATAATATTATATGGCCTGCTTTATAAACCGCTTCGCCCTCTTTTAGTGTTCTGCTTCTGACTCCAATGTACTCCAAGATACCACAGAGAGTTACTTCAATTTTCGTCATTTTTCACCAAGTTATTCTCACACAACAACACAAAACTTTGCTCGAATAGTACAAAAACGTTTAAGTAATTATACTTGAAAAGGAAAGTCAGGAAATATCAATAAAAATCTTCGAAAAACACAAAAGAATAACTAAACAGCATTAAACACTGTAACGTTAATTTTATTCACTCTCCTTATATTTAAATATTTATTAAATTATCTTATGGGTGGCGAGTAGCCAGTCCTTTCTCATGCCCAGCGCTGAGAAATGTATCGAGTTTAACTTTATCTATAGTCGATGAAAGACAAAATTTTAAGTTTATTTGCGGGTCAAATCGATACCGTCTATAGTAAAAATAGTCACTTCGGTTTACTATAAATTATTTGGTTTTCAATTTCAACACAAATGAATGAAGAATCCACTTACGGAATTTAAATTACATTTCCAATCCAAACAAAGGTGTATGATACAGATATGCGACGTATGTGCATTATCATTCACATGATTTCATGTTTTATATTTAAACAGAATCAAGCAGAGATTTTGTCTTTCTGGTTCAAAATGTTAAATTAACAACTTGAAATTTATTTGGTGAGAGTTTCACCTAAACTTTTTTTTCTAAGTGCATTCATGTGAATGGTAAGTAGTTTCGCTTAAATTCATATGTTACATATTTAACTTTGCTTTTCTCAATATATAGTAGCTTCTCTTATTATTTTCTCTAGCGTTCCAGTACCAGATATATCGATAACGTTTTTTTTATATTTTTTTGTGTTTTTTTTTTATCTTGTTGAAGACACTTGATATACCTTTTAATATATTTACCGGCATTAACAATACATTTTTATTGCTTTCCTTCATTATTTTTTTTATAGTAAAATACAGGATGTTGCTTTTTTTTGTTGTTTTATGAACCACGTTTTTAAATATTCATTTTTCAATCTGTACATCATATAACAACCAGCACCATTTTCATTTCAATCTCCAGATATCCTGCATTTTACTATGTTCATTTAACATATATCTGATTCAAGTGTTCTTTCTAGCACTTTCTTCGTACCTAAAGTTATATATATCTTTATATATATAACCACTACTTCTTCTAATATTACTACTACTACAACTACTACTACCACAACAACTACTACTACTAATATGTTCTGGCAATAAACTTCCGAAAGACACCGGACCTCCGAAAGACACCGGACCTCCAAAGACACCGGACCAAAAGACGCCAGACTTGAAGTCAGAAGAAGACAGGAAAGTACCGTCACTATTAACAATCATTGTTGCAACCAGAGTACTCGAACTGTGATATTTATTTTTTTTAAAAAGTCATTATACAACTTGTAAATTTAACAACGTAGTTCATATTCCTTCCCTTCCATCATTTCCAGGTTTGTTGATAGAGTGTTGAAACAAGTCAACTAATATTATTCAGGGTGGCGCCCATTTACCTTAACTTCACTTAAATTCCTTAACGTAATTCATTGATTGTTTTGTTAACTTATTAAATTCATTTATTTCAATATAACTTCAATAATTTAAATAAGTAGTATTACCCGCGAACCGGTAAGACTACTCCCTGAATTTTTATTAGTTTGGTATCCGAATTCACGCCTGAGCAGCTCTTTATCTGAGTAGCCGTTACAAATTGGCACCCGAACGTGTGTGGCCCGTTTTACACATCATCTCTCTCATCAATAGATCTTGAAACTTGGAAGTTTGGACAGTAGTAGTTATCTTTTTATTATCGTAAATATCTTTCACTTATTACAGTATTTATCTTTCTATTTTCTATAGTTCACTTATCGTATCATATCGTCACAGTTGAGTTGCAATATTTTATTTTATTATCGTATTGACAATAGCTATATCTATATAATATTTTTTTTCTTATCTTATATCTTCACGTATCGTATACCGGGTGTCCCAAGTTATCATATACATACAATATCTCGCTTATTTGACAAGATAATTTGAAAATTAAAAAACTGTTTTGAATGGTATTGAAGTCCCTTCATAATGACTTATGAAAAAACTTGATTGCATTTGACAGGGATGTGCAGCCACCTATCACTTTTTATTTTAAAATGGTACACACTGTATATTGTCATTAAAAATTGCGTGTTATTCTATTAGGAATACAACGTTACAACATACTTGTACTTATTTTCTATTATTAACAACAAAAAATTAACATTTTAGACTTTTTTATAAGTATTACTTAATTATCCTTATAAAAATTATGTTGCCTACGCTGATGGTCGAAAAGAAGTACATTAATTTTTTGTTGTCAAAAACCGATGCCACTGTCAAAAAAAAGAACTTCAACTATTCACAAGTTCCAAAAAACTTGTGAATAGTGGACACAACATACAATTAAGTCATAGATTAACTACACACTAGACATTGTTCAACAATAAGTATTTTGAAGTTCTTTTTTTTGACAGAGGCATCGGTTTTTGACAATAAAAAATTAATGTACCTTTTTTTCGACATTTTTATAACCCTCATCTTCCTCCTTTCACTCCCACCTCTCTCATTCCGTAGCGAGTCCTTCTCTTTCCCTTATCATGCTTTCCACTACGCCACTTATCTCCATCCATTCCTCCTCGCCCCTCAACATAATCTCCACCATATTTTCCCAATACACCGCCTCTCCCAGTTTACTCTCCAACTTCTTCAAAACTTCCTCATTCTTCCAGCATCTAAACACATGTCCCACATCATCCTCCACTTCACATCTCTCGCACACTCCAGTTTCTCTTTTCCCAATCTTGTGGAGGTAACCCACTCTCGACCCATGCCCTGTGAGCACCTGCGTCAAGAAGTAGTTCACCTCCCCAAATTTCCGGTCCACCCAATTTCTCCTGCTCCCAATCGCTCCTTTTAACGCGCCCTCATACTCGTCCCACCTTTTCTCCATTTCCTCATCCATCCATTCCTGTACTTCCTCTCTGCTCGCTCCCCTCCAGCGTTTCTGTCTGGCTCTAGCCATCAGATCCAATGGATATGACCTTGACAGCACTGCTGCTGCCAGTCCACCCACTGTCCTGTACGCCTGCACCACCCTCAAAAGTATCCCTCTCTGAACCCGCAGGAGTGGTCTAACCCTCGTATTCACCCCTGCTTTCTCACCCCACACTTCAGCGCCGTACAGCATACTCTGCTCTACCGTCCTACCAATTATCCTCCTCTTCCATTCTCCCGGTCCTTTCACATTACCCATCAATCTTCCTAGCCACGCTGCCCTTACTTTTGCCTTCTCTGCAGCCTTCAACATATGGGTTTTGAAGGATAATTGGCTATCCAACCACACCCCCAAATACTTCACCGCTTCCTCCATCCGAATTTTCTTTCCCTTCACCATCACCCCCAACTCCCTTGCCTTGCTCCGCCCCTTCACCAATAGTCCCACAGTCTTATCCTCAGCCACTTCCAGTCCACAACGCTCTATCTTCTCCACAATCTTCCTACACATCCTCTCCGCCTTTCTTTCTATATCCACCTCTCCCTTTGCCGTACATACCAGACAGACATCGTCCGCATACACCGTAATCTCACATCCCTCTTCACATGCTATCCCACAAACCTCATCAAACACACACTTCCAAAGCGTCGGTCCCAGAACCGAGCCCTGGGGCACTCCAACCTCCGTCCCATACCTTCTCCCTCTAGTGTCCACTATCGCACGCCCCGTCAGGTAGTCCTCTACTAGATTAACTAGCCCCTCCCCTACTCCAAGCTTTGTCAACGCGCTCAACACCGCCCGTTTACTGACACTGTTGAACGCGTTCCCCACGTCGAAGAACACAAGCAGGGCCAATTTCTTATTCCTACCCTTACCCTGCCTAGCCCTTTGCACCAAGTCCACCACCCTGCCCAGCGCTGTGATGCATGACTTCCCTTCTACAAACCCATGTTGATCCTCCCTGAAACCCCCATTCCTATCAACTTCCTCCTCAATCCTAACCTTTATTATCCCCTCCATCAATTTACCCAATCCACACAGCAGGCTAATGGGCCTGTAGTCTCCCGCCCGTTTTCCTACCCGTCTTCTTCACAAGGATCACCCTGGCCACCTTCCACCTTTCTGGAAACTCTTCCTCCCTCAATATCCTGTTGAACAGTCCAAAAAAGTATTCCCCATTGTCCTCCAACAGCCTCTTCACCATATCACCTCTCATGCCATCTATCCCTGGGGCTTTCCTTACCTTAATATTTCCCCCCCCTCCTCCATCTCCCACTTCTCTACCGACCTTATCCCTCTCATTTTCCCTATCTCCCTAGTATTCTGGGCTTCCCGAATTCTGCCCTCCCCACCTCCTTCTACCCCTGTAAACAATTTCTCTATAATCTCTTTCTCCCAATCTTCCTCTAGTACTACGTTCCTATTTCCACCCATTCTTTTCACCGCTATCTCATACGCCTTCCCCCATGGGTTGTTTTCCAACTCCCCCAGTAACTCTTCCCATTTTCTTCTTTTTTCCCTCTCCACCCTGCGCTCCAGTTCCTTATTTTTCTCCTTATATCCCACTCTTCCCTCCATCCCTACTTTCCCCCTCAACATTCGTCTTCGTTCCTTCTTACACTCTCGCCACAGACTCTCTATTTCCTCGTTCCCCCAGTAATTAGCCCTCCACTTGCGCCTATTACCCCTTTTCCCTTCTCTCCTGCAGCCCTGTATCACATCATACAATTTCTCTACATCATGCCCAAGACCCCTACCTATCTCCTCCCTAACTCTCTTCCTCACTCTTTCTGCCTCGGCCTTCGTCCACTTCCATCCCCACTCTTCCAACAATTCCTTTCTCCCTCCTCTTATATTCGTCTCCACATACCTATGTAAACTCAAGCTTTCCTCATCCTCCAGCACCCTCCAACTACTCACTCTTTCCCCCAGCCATTCATCACACGCTGTTATGTCAATAAATGATGAACCCCCGTCACCCCTCACGAAGGTGGGCAACAGTCCATCATTCAGCACCGCCAATCCGTTGGATGTCAATACTTCCTCCAGGATCTCTCCTCTCCTGTCCGTTTTTCTCCCTCCCCAGGCAGTATTCTTGGCATTGAAGTCACCTGTCACCATTCTTCTTACAACTCTCTTTTTCCCTTTAGACACCATAAGATCTTCCTCCAGTCCTGTCATACTCCTCTCATATTCTTCTAGGCTGACATTTGGACTTATATACACACTGTACACAACCATGTCTCCAATTCGCACTACCACCCAACCGTTACCCTTCCTCACTTCATCCGCCCTCATTCCATCTCCCACCACTCTTATTCCTGCCTCTCCTGTATCATCCATCATCCAACCTTGCCTTCCCACATATCTAGCGTTCACCTCAGATCCACACACCACATCCACTTCCCTCCTACCAATTACCTCATCTAGAATATCATGTGCTACTCTGCATTTTCCTAAATTTATTTGTAGCACCCTCCATCCCTCCTCCACATTTCTCCTCCCCGAGGTCTGTTCGCCCCTTCCTCCTATTTGACCTAACTCATCCCCTCTAAGGGGTCCAGAGGGTCCCTCCCATTTTTTCCACCTTCGTTTCCATCACCTTCATTAACTACCTTCCTCCCCCTACTACATTCTGTTTCCCCTGGCTTGTGTCCCCTTTCCCCACATACCCTACAAAGGAAGGCTTGCCGACAGTCTTTGGCCATGTGTCCCACGCTTTTACATAGCCAGCATTCCCTTGTCTTCTCCACTCTCCTTGCCTTACATCTCGCTACTAGATGGCCCTTCAGATACCGTATACTAAAATGGCAAAAATGTTTAAGCTAAATGTTGATTATCTTTTAACTCATGAATTAGATCATGAAATTTCTTATCGTGGCTTAGAAATACCTTCACTGGTTACAGAGAAGAGGAAATTGTTACGGGGTGTTTTAACTCAAGAGGTATCCATGCGGAGTTCGATCGTATATGTCGATCTTCCATTTCCTACGGAAATTACAGGAATTAAGCTTTCTTTTGCCGACTTGAAGAAGAAGGTTCAAGATTTCGTTGGAACTTCTTCTGACGTAGAGTATAAAAGATTGACTTGTCGGCTAACTCACCTTACGCAACGCATTTCTCGTTCGAATTGCGAGGAAGACGAGCATGAAAAAGTAAAAAAACATCTAACATCAGAAATATTGTTCTTAGAAGGAGAATTAGATGGCAAGCTCAATGTTATTGATGCAGATAGACAATCTACTCCGGTAAATGCAAATCAAAGTTTTTCTTTTTCTAAACCTGTACCTGTACACAAATGGGGAATAAGATTTTCAGGAATTGATTCCAAAGAATCAGTACTTGGCTTCCTAGAACGCGTAAATTGTCTTAAAATTTCAAGAGGTATCACAGATGCTGAATTGTTTTCTAGCTCAGCTGATTTGTTTAGTGATCAAGCTTTTAACTGGTATCTAATTAACAGATGCAAAGTTCAAAATTGGGAACAATTAGTGACCAAATTGAAATCATATTTCTTACCTTATAACTATCAAGATGATTTACTAGAGGAAATCAAGGCTAGAAAACAAGGTCAACATGAGAGAGTTACCCTATATATTAACGCCATGTGTGGTTTGTTCAATCGTCTTGACGACAAGCCAAGCGAAAGTGCCATGATCCGTATTATTCGTAAAAATCTCTTACCTAATTATGCACAACCTTTAGCTTTAATCGATATTGATACTGTTGATATTTTGACGGAAAAATGTAAACGACTTGAGGAAACATTAACTTGGGATCAACAATTTACATCAAATCATAAGAATAGTCAATATTTACTTGAACCAGATTTGAGCATACCTAGTACATCTTTTGAGGATAATTCTTGTTTTAAACAAAGACAAAAAAATATTCCGGTAGTATCTTCTACTTGGACTTGCTGGAATTGCAAACAAGCACGTCATATGTATTATAACTGTCAAATTCCTAGGAAATTGTTTTGTTTTGGTTGTGGACATCCTGATACTGTAAAAACTAAATGTCCAAAGTGTTCAAAAAACGAACCAAGCAGTGGTCGAACTTCCCACTCTACCACACTTGCTCAAAAACCGGGAACATCAGGAAAATCCAAAAACATCAAAACAAAGGCAAAATCTCAGGAAAAACCAGCAAAAGACGAAAATTAAGGTTACCTCAAATAAATCCTATAAATTCCAGTTCTGTAAAAAACTTTTCTCGTTCTATCTTAAAAAAGGTTCCTACTTTAAGTCGCTCCGACTGGAATTCATGGCTTATATTTGTTAAAGATTTATATAAAACGAATTCAAGATCAAATTCAATTGTTTCAAACTCAAGGTCTTTAGCAAATGTAGGATCACTACTTTATAATGTTAAAGATGATAATCGACCTTATGTCGATATCATAATTTTTGGTAAAACAATTTCTTGTCTTGTTGATACTGGTTCAAATATCTCATTGATTGGTTCTCGTGCATTAGATTTTATTCATAGCTTATCAGTACCTATATTAAATGATGATAACTTGAAAATATCTACGGCAGATGGTAAATTGCAGGACGTTCTTGGTTATATCGAAACATATGTCATCACAGACAAGATACCTAGGCTTATGAAATTTTATTTAATACCTTCAGTCAAACATGATATTATTCTCGGTATGGATTTTCTCAAAATTTTTAACGTAAAAATTAATTTCTCTAAATTATCTTTAACTGTAAATTCACTCTCGTTAGCTGTAGTAAATACAATTCGGGATATATCTCATTTAACTCCTAATCAAACGAGTAGGTTAAATAAAACTATTGATCTCTTTAAGACTATAAGTCCGTCAGATAAAATAGGTAAAACTCATTTCGTCGGCCTAATGTGAAAATTGCACAAGTCCCAGAACCTAAATTTTACAGGAGAGCAAAAAAACTATTTTACCTCTTTAAAAATAATGTAATTTGGGTGAAAATGGAATTTGGATGAGAAATACATTAGGGAACTGCTATCAAGTATTGATTCATTTTATAATAGTTATTTGTTAAAAAATAAAGGAGTTATGCAAAATTCATTCCTATATCCAATACGAAGAGGGACTTATGCAAATTTCACCTAATAAAACAACTTATCTAAGGCATTATTATTATTAAATCGAAAATAAATACTAATAAAACAACATAAACAACTTTGAAGAAAAGTAAGATTACATAAATTATTTTAATATAAAAAAAATCGAATGGTCAAGTATTATGGAAAAGTTACTCATGTCTAAGATTATCATAAAAAATATGATAATCCTTGGCAAGAGATTTTTTTAAAAACATAAGGTGTTCAAACTTTTCTTTTTTGATTTTCAATTGTTCTTTGTACAATAAGGGAAGAGAGTCAATTGATACATAATTTGAATTTGGTTTTAATCTTGAAGGCATATCTTGAAATTCCTCGGAATGTTTAATCTTAAACTCGATTTTACCATCTGGATTATACTTTAGAGCTCTAAGATTGTTGACAGTTGGATCACCAACTTTATATCCAGGTCTTATTGATTTTATTAAATTAAGTTTACTATAGTCTTTGAAGAAACTGTAATCTAAATAGCTCACCTCATACGGTCTAGGATTTTTTCGAGCCGATTTACATAGAGAGACGTAATCAGCTGGCACATTAATGGTTCTACCTTTTAATTGCCTCTCTATGGTAGAATGCATAGAGTCACACTCCATTTGGGTGTGGCCCTTCTCTAAATATTTTTGGATGATACAAACATGTTTTTCAAGTGCAAGATTCAACAAGGCGTTGCTTAAAGTGCAATTGCGATTTTGAGCACTACAACCGTCACTATATAATATTATTTGCTGCATTGGCTCAAGCTGGGGAATTACATTATTAATCAAGAAGTTACAAATTATTGATGAAAAATAGTTGGCACTAAGCTCCCCTTGACCTTCGTGCCAGAGAAAACAATAGCCATCTTTGGAATGCAAGTCAAACACTGTAAAATTGTGTACAATAAGCTTCGTGCGATAGTATAGTGCTGATACGTTCGATTTCGGACACAACAGTACTGACTGAAGGTCCATCGTAAAGACCCTGTTTTTTGAGTTTTTGTCTTCTGCTTTTGCTTCACGTGCTTCTTCTTTCTTGATAATATGTTCCCTGTAAACAGATTCCTCTACATTTTTTGTCTTGTAGCCTACGCACACATCGCATTCGTCTTTTTTTTGCAAAAACAACGCTAAATTGAGATCTTCAAACATATTTGAGAATGTGGCAATGGATAATGGAGCTATATTATGTTCTACACACCAATTATCTTTATACAGTAAATAAAGCTCCGATTTGGTTTTGAACGTTGGCTCTACATATAATTTTGTTGACGATTTCCGA
Source organism: Galerucella nymphaeae (assembly GCA_963978555.1). NCBI lineage: Eukaryota > Metazoa > Arthropoda > Insecta > Coleoptera > Chrysomelidae > Galerucella > Galerucella nymphaeae. Next base: position 31,976,362 of record OZ021704.1, on the reverse strand, counting down.
CAATAGTGTGATTCAAGTGTAGGCAGGTCTTCAAAGAATTTTTTCAAATTAATCTTGCCTTCATCAAAACGTGAAGGTTTATTTTGTATATTTCTATCACTATTCTGGTCATTTTCACATTTGGCTGGGCTAGACATCTCATTTTTAATCCACTCTGATATGGTTCTCATAGAAATTCCTAAAGTATTACAAAACATGAGCTTACAAACCCTAATTTGTTCGCTTTTGTTTTTAAGAAAATACTTATACGAAGTTGTCCTCTGGCTAACTTCCGGATCTTTTCTATGCCTTGATCTTTTCGTTTTATTCCTCAAGACTTTTGCAGCAATGTAGTTCTTCTTCTCAGGCCACGAGAGGGACCAAAACTTCGCGAAAATTATTTTCCGCTCTTCATCCGTCAACTTGTAACACTGAATTGCTATTTCTTTACCAGTTTTCAATGGCTTGTTTGAACACAGACATCTCGTTTTCATTACTCTCTTAGTTTTCGTTCTGTCGAATTTATTATTTTTTCTACCCATATATTCAACCCCTTTCTCTCTATTCCTTTTATTAGCATTATATTTCCATTCTGCAGGTTTGGATAATCTTCTCTTCTTCCTTTTTCGTGAAACTTCTTCACTAGAATCATTATTTTCTTCATCAGAATGTTGTTCCCTATCATTGCCGATTTGATATGTAGGGTCATTGTTTTCATTATCTAAAATGTTTTCTGTCAAATGAATTTCTTCTTGTAGTTCTGCTAGAGCTAGTTTTTCCTGATTTCTCCTGTCCCATATACGCCACTGTGTCTGAGTTTGTTTTTCCTCTTAGCATCAACTGTGTCATTTCTTGCAAGGAAACTATTTCCTCGGCTTTGTCCAGGTCCAAATTTGGTTCTTTCAATAGCAATACTCCTGTCTCCCTCATAAGATCCTTTCTAAGCCCCATCTTAAATTGGTTAATTACTAAATCTTTGTTCCCTTTTTTTAATCCTGGAATTTCATCTTGTGATGCTCCAACTAAGTCTTCTTCTAGAGCTTTTGCTGCTAGAAGTCGTAATCGCGTAGTAAAGTCCGCTACTGTTTCATCGTGACGTTGGTAGCAGCTACTAAGCCTTAATAAATTATTACCCGGTAAACATTTCGGAGTAAATTTACGTATTAGTTTCTCTTTAAGTTCATAATAATCTAAATTGTCTAAGGTTTTATCAGATTTAAAATATTGGTATGCAGCACCTGTTAATTTAAATTTTAAAATGCTTAATGTGTCAGCTTGTGGCCAATTATCTAGCCTGGAACGCTGCTCCAGTTTTTCCAAGTACCTGACAGCATCCTTGCCTTTAAAATCAGGTAATGTTGCCGCAATTACCCCTAGTGGTTGTGGCGGCAATTGCACCACCAACGGTCCAGAAGCCGTTGAAGCTTCAGCTGCAATTGTGACGGCTGCTCCTGTTGTTTGTTGATTAGCACCTATATTAGTGTTAGTAGGCTTTTTTGTAGTTTGGTATATTTAACTCTAATAAGCACACAGCACTAAACTAGCTTACCTTTTGTAGAAACTTCTGAAAAAGAATCAAAACAAACAAAAACTCTTGGGAGGGGGAGGGGATATGAGTTGGGTTGGTTGCGAGCTGGGGATGGTTGCGAGTTGGGTTTTTTTTGATTCTGCGGTTTGAGATTATGTACCTCTAGGAAGTTTATTCCTTTGCAATTGTGCAAAAAAAAAAATAGAATAAAATTAACTAATTAGGATTAAAAAAAAATATTTTGCTAATAAAATAGTAATTTATTACTTATTTATTTGTGCCTAATTATTTTAACTTTGAATATAATAAAATTTCCTTTTATATGTAATAAAAAAAATTGCATATAATTATTTTAATAATTAAATATATTCTAAAAGACTGCCCTGTCTACTAATATGATTTCACTCTCTTTATTTTTCTAGTGACCTTGCACCCATAAGTATTTCACAGACAATGGTAAAGAATACCTACATCAGCGAAGTTACTGTGACAAAACAAAGTTAGTTATTTTTCTTATGAAATAACGTTGTATAAGCAAATTTTTTCGCAATGTATTATTTATATTTAACTGTATTGTTACGGTAATTTTATCAAATATTATTTTCTTAAAAAAAATTAATAGATTTCAAAAATTAAAACTGAAATTTATCTATGGGAGCGGAGGAATGTGGTAATGACGTAACCCTTTGTTCTTCCTATACTGAAAGAAAAATACAAAAAAATCCGAAAACCGCTGTCACCAATGTAATACCGGCGGCCGTTAATCACCAATATAATAACCGGTAAAAAACCACTGTAATCAATAACCTGTGATAGAGGAACTAAAAACTGCTGGTCCACCGTAAAAGCTGCTACTCCAGAGAACACCTTGGTGCCGAGTTTCACGAGCCGGAACCTGGAAAAGTAAAATTCTCCTGGTGTGTCCCTGAAAATAACAAGAAGGCAGCGTAGCTGGCTGTCACCACCCACGATTACGTGGGAAACGGGAATCAACGACTCCTGTAAGAAAAGTCCGAAAGGATAGATCCGGCCTCCGCTGCTATCAGTTGTTGTTGATAATGAGAGGTCTTTGTGTGTAGGGTTACGTCTGGTATAAGGTTCAGGATAAGGTATTACTACTAATTTTACTAAGTAGTTTTTAGGGAATACCTGTGTATGAAAGCAAACTAAACGTTACCGAATTTAAATGGGTTTATTAAAAAAAGAGAATAGAAAATGAGTAATAAAATATAATAATAAAACTTGATATAAATTAAATGATTAAATGATAATATTAATACAAAAAAAAATAACTATGATAATAAATTCAGTTACTTGAAAATATACGAAAAAAAAACGTAATTAAAGGTTACGGGTATGAATTTAATAACCAACATTAATAAATTATCAATTTTCTCGAATTTGAGGATTACGACTGAATCCCTTATTTTAGCAAATATATGATTAAATTGAATAGGTGTAAAACTAGGAAATAAAATATAATAACCAATTTATGCATGAGGTGGCAAATAAATACAGGCTAACCAAACTACAAAAATATTTGTTTCACAGTTAGTATAAGATCAATCAGACTCACCAAGTGCAGGTAGGATGCTCTCCAATGATGCTGGAGACTTCTTATCCGGCTTATTAACTGACACCAACACAGTATCGGATAGGGTAGACTTTTTATCGAACCTGTTTGCCTCTAGCAAATCTTATTTGGCCGTTCGCTACCCTCTTTACCGAATTACACTTTAAGCGCTACAGTAGACGCTCTCTCGAAGAAATTACTCCGGTGTCGAAACGAAACTTATTTTGACTCCGCGCTACTTTCGTCTTACAAGTCAAAATGTAACTCTGGATTTTTCCAGATGACCGCTAACCGCGAACACTATGAGGCAACCGCTCGCAACCGTGCTCGGGACCCAACTGCCTCGTCGTTTTTTCTATCTCGTCCAGCTTTGGGCAATTTTTGCCCAGTCAGCTTTTCACCACTTTTTCATTCCTTGCTTTCCTATTGGACACACGTGTACTTTGTAACCCACGATCGCTTTGCTTCATCAGCGAACTCGTGTATTCCAAACTAGGTTTCCTTTTGGGTTACTTTGTAATTGTGTCATTGTGCATTATCAGCATTGTTTAGTCTGATTGAACTTTGCTACGTTACTTTAATATAAACTATATTTTTATGAAATTGATTTTGTAATGAATATACTTTAGATTTGTTATACTGGGTGATGTTTTCCATCATTCCACCCTTGGTACTTATTACAGCAACACACTTTTCATTTTCCGCACTTATTGTATCTGTATGATTGTCTTGATATTCGTCTTTGAACAGTTTCATTCAACTCCCAAAGTTTACAAAAATGACATTAATCCAGTCTAATATGAGTTAACATATTTCAAAAACTTAAATTTATATAGTATGTACTTACCTTGATGATATTGAAGCTTAGTCTGATAAAACAAGGGCCAATTTAAAGTCTGACAAACTAAAAAGCACGACACCGAACAGAGACCGAACACCAACGTATACTTCCTAGGACTTATGCAACTTTCTTACTAATGTAGAAGGGGTAGGACTTATGCGCATTTCATACTTCCGTTTCAAGCGCCATCTAAATACTTTTCACATAGTTATTCGATTTGAATGTATAGATACGCTGCTTCTCTAACCGATGGTACTAAAAACTAATTTTGTGAAAAATTGGACTTATGCAATTTTCACATTAGGCCGACGATTTGATAGAGCATTTCATTGATACCGGAAATTCTCCTCCTTTCAAACAAACCCAATATCCCTTACCTCAAGCTATGCAAGCTTACCTGGAAAAGGAAGTAGATACTTTGCTAGAATTAGGTGTAATTCAAGAAAGTAAATCTTCATATTGTAGCCCTATCTGGTTGGTTCAAAAGGGAGATGGTAAATATAGAATGTGTTTTGATGGACGTAAACTAAATAGTGTGACTTTAAATAAAGATGCTTATCCCTTACCTTCAATCGAAGTTATACTGAGTCAACTTCGAGATACTCGTTATATATCTAGTATAGACCTAAAGCAAGCATTTTATTAAATTCCGTTGGAGAAATCATCTCGGGAGAAAACAGATTTTGCAGTAAAAGGTAAAGGTTTATTCGAGTATGTCACTACTCCTTTTGGGTTATTCTCTGCTCCTGCTAGCATGTGTCGTTTAATCGATTTGGTCATTGGTCCTTCCTTGGAACCATATTGTTTTTATTACCTGGATGACATCATCATTTGTACTCCTGATTTTGACAAATACATGGAAATTCTTCAGAGTGTTTTCGAGAAACTACGAGATGCCGGCTTGACGGTAAATTTAGATAAATGTCAGTTTTGTCGTTCTTCCCTTAGATATTTAGGTTATGTGGTGGATGAAAATGGTCTTCGTACCGATCCTGAAAAGGTTTCTGCTATTTGTGAGTACCCTGTCCCGAAAACTGCCACTCAGGTGCGTAGATTCTTGGGAATGGTTTCGTATTATCGTCGGTTTCTTAAAGATTTTTCTTCCTTATCTGCTCCAATTTCTGATCTTCTTAGTGAGCGAAAGAAACATCAATCTATTACTTGGACATCCCAGGCAAATCAGGCTTTCGAAAAGGTGAAAACTGTCTTAACTACCGCTCCTATCTTGAGTAGTCCCGATTTCATCAAACCTTTCTTTCTTATGACAGACGCTAGTGATGTTGGGGTAGGAAGTGTTCTTTTTCAATTGGAAGATGGACTCGAACATCCCATAGCTTATATGAGTAAGAAACTCACAAAGAGTCAAAAGAAGTTTAGTACTACTGAAAAGGAACTGTTAGCAGTTTTGTTAGGGATTGATCATTTCAGATATTATCTTGTAGGTCGTCATTTTACCGTAATTACTGATCATTCTTCTCTTGTGTGGTTGAATAATATGAAAAAACCTTCTCCTCGTTTAGCTAGATGGATATTGCAATTGTCGCAATACAATTTCTCTATCGTTCACCGTAGATCTACCGGAACTGTGGTAGCAGATGCATTATCTCGTATACCTGAAGTTAGTATCTTAGACTTATCTACATTACATCCCGATAAATGGTATAATGACATGATTTCTCATGTTCACGATTTTCCAGAAAAATACCCAAGTTTTAGAGTTGAAAATAACATATTATATAAACATGTCTTCAATAAATTTGGACCAATTAGCAATGTTTCCGATTGGAAAATTGTCGTTCCTACTAAAAATCGAAGTGAAATTTTACATCATTTTCATGATAGTCCAACTTCTTCTCACTTCGGTGTTTTTAAAACATTAGAGAGAATTTCTGAAATTTATTATTGGCCTAATCTCAGGAAATCAGTTTATAAATATGTTACTCGTTGTAAAATATGTGCATCTTGTAAACCATCTAACTTGCCACAAGCAGGATTAATGGGAAAATATCGTAACATTAACTTCCCTTTTCAATTGATATCGTGTGATCTTTTAGGGCCATATCCCCGATATCGTAAAGGTAATCAATTTGCACTTGTTGTAGTTGACTGGTTCACGAAATTTGTATTAGTTCATCTCTTACGACAGGCTACCGCTCGTTCTATAGTTGATTTCTTAGAAAATCATGTCTTTCTTATTTTTGGAATCCCTCAAATTGTATCTTGCGATAATGGTAAACAGTTCACGAGTCATTTGTTCAAAAACCTCATGGACAAATATTCAGTACAAAAGATTTGGTATAATGCTAACTTTCATCCGCAAATTAATCACACTGAACGCGTAAACAAATCCATTGTCACAGCTATACGATCTTATAGTTATGAAGATCATAGAACGTGGGATGATGAGATCTATAAAATTGCTCAAGCAATTCGGCTGTCGAAGCATGAAGTTACCGATTTCACCCCTTCCTTCCTTACCTTTGCTCGAAATGTTCCTGTCTCGGGAAATTTTTATGGTATAATTGCAGAAAATGCAAATAATCAGGTTACCATTTCCGATAAAGTCCATCGAATTCAGGATACACAAGAAATGCCTAAAATTTTTGAAGTGGTGAGAAAAAATTTGCAAACAGCATATCGGCAGAGTAGTCAACGTTATAATTTGCGCAAACGAGATCATAGGTTCTACGTAGGTGATCGGGTTTGGAAGAAGAACTACCCAAAATCGGACAAAGCCAGATATATTTCTGCTAAATTTTCACCAAAATATACACAATGTACCGTATATCGCGTTATTTCTCCCTTAGTGTATGAATTAAAGGATGAAACGGGAAAAAACATTGGTCGATGGCATATAAAAGACCTTAAAGCTGGTATCTTGTCTGATGATGAGTGTTCTGATATCGATGAATCCGATTCAACCACAACGTAACCATTTATACTTATATCTTTCCTATTTGTAATTTTTTTTGTGATGTGTGTTGGTGTCTCGAATATTTTTTTTATCTCTCTTATCGTAGAGATTTCCTTTTTCTCTAATCATAAATGTGATAATGACTTCACTTTCTTTTCCTATTGATTGGCAAAATAGCATTCATGTTCTAGGTAAAATAAGTAAAGTAATAAATATTTCCTAGCTGGATGGAATTTTAATCTGAGAATTATAATACAAAATCCGTTGAGAATTTTTTTTTGAGAAAATTTTTAAATATCCATAAATATTATAATTTTGGAAAACGCATAGTCAAATCAATTTGAGTTTAATAAACATGTTGGTGCACAAGCATTGAGGTTATTAAATATTGGGTCTTCTTGATTTGAAGAAACCTTAAGTGTTAAGGGTGATATTAAATCTTCATTATCTTATCTTCATTATCTTATCTTAATTATCGTATCTTATCGTATCTAAGTGGACAAGGGATGTAACTTGTCTACTGTACTATATTTTATAGTACTTATCTTTATCTTATCTTTGCAGGCAGATAATGTCTTGTCAATATTTATATACCGAGAGGCTATATAAATTTTTTTTTGAAGACCATTGGAAATTTGACTTTGCAATTAGTGGAATATTAGCTGATATATCATGGGATATCGAAAGTTATTATCTTTTATATTATCTCAACTATCTTAAAATTTTATTATCTTGAAAGTTTGAAATTTCAATTATCTTAAAATTTTCATTACCTCTATGTTGAAAATTTTATAGTATTTTAATTGTTTTAAACATTTTTATCTACATGCTCGAGATATCAACTTACATTACAAAAAGAATTCGTTTTGCTTATCTACATTCAATACCCTACCTAATATCTTGTCTACCTAATTTTTTCATCTACTTTTTCATTATCTCTATCTATGATCATTCCGAAAGATTGATCTAGATAGACATACCTTCATTTTGTCTATATTTTATTGTATACCTTTCCCTTTGAATTTTTTTGTTGGATTTCTCAATAGTGGGTGTTGGAGGAACTCAGAGTGGTCTGGAATGTGTTTCAGGGTTCAGCGTCGGGGAGTTAATCAGCCTGGGAGGCAGAGGTGGCTGAGGTCTGCTGTCATTAGTTAAAACTACTGCGTCTGTGCCAACATGGCTCGCATATCGCTCTGAGGATTTTCCAACAGTACTGTTGTGGGATGCCGTTGTCAATTTCTTTCCTCCCTCAAATTTCAGCCTGACAGGGGCTATACTCTGTTAGGGGGTATATCGAGCCTCCTTGGACTAGTTATATTAATTAGCTCCAAAACTCAAAAACATTTTTTTCTCTTTTCGTTTTCTCTTATCGATAAATTCTTCATTTTGGGTGATTCATGTGTGTTGTCATGGTATTTTAGGTTGAGATTTCTGCTGAAGCTGAGATTGAAGACCACGACGCGACTTAACATCTCTCGCGAGGTCCTTCTCGTTAGGTGGGGGTTGATCTCTTGATCTGGGATGCTGTGATAGGGCACATGTTGAGCCTGGAATATTGGTAGTTTTTTTGTTTATCATTATATTATGTAGTATAATATAATGGAAAATTTTTTTTTGGTTGACAGTTTATTCTGTTAGGGAGTCATATAAAGCTTACTTGGATTTGCTCCTAAATTAAATCTGTAACTATTTCTTTTGTTTTGCTTTGTTTCCTTCTCATCTGAGAACTATTTTTTTATATCGTTAAGAGGTTTAACATCTTAGGCTATGGTTATTAATTGTTAGTTTAATTGTCTGCTGCTTTGTGTGATGTTTTTTTTCGAATGCTATACCTGCGCGATGACCAATGGCTACTGCGGACGCTAACTGGCAACCTCCCTGGTATGAGCTCGGAAAAAAATTATCATATAGCATTACGTTATTTTCTAATTTTCTTCTTGGACCAAAGATACTTGGAAGTTTTTTTATTTTGTTTCCTTTCATTTTCTCATATTTTTTTTTGGGCCAAGATATTCTTAGTAAGTTAGTTATATTGCTTAGTACTTACTTCCTTATATTGTTTATATTATTATTACCTATCGACTGATATCAGGTGAAAATTTTTTTTAAGCCATTCACTGATTCAGTGATATCGATAGTTTATTTTTTTTATTCTCTTAAATTTTTATTTAACTACTGACTGATAATCGATACAATCGATCCATCAGACAAGAATTTATTTGTTTCGTTTATTAAATCTCAGATTCCTTATTTTTAGTAAATTACTAATTCACTGATTATAAGTATATCAGTATTTTTTTTATAAGAAATCCTCTTAACGATTCGTATATACCTGGTACTGGTTTCTTTCCTCATAAAATTATACCGTTCAAAATTTTTTTGCCTCTTCTTTACTTTACTATATCTTTTTTATGAATTCCTTGTGTGGAAATTCTTTTTCATTTATAAAAAATTTTTTTTGTAAAAAAAATTTTTTTTTCCTGGTTGTAAGGGTGTGTAACGTTAATTTTATTCACTCTCCTTATATTTAAATATTTATTAAATTATCTTATGGGTGGCGAGTAGCCAGTCCTTTCTCATGCCCAGCGCTGAGAAATGTATCGAGTTTAACTTTATCTATAGTCGATGAAAGACAAAATTTTAAGTTTATTTGCGGGTCAAATCGATACCGTCTATAGTAAAAATAGTCACTTCGGTTTACTATAAATTATTTGGTTTTCAATTTTAACACAAATGAATGAAGAATCCACTTACGGAATTTAAATTACATTTCCATTCCAAACAAAGGTGTATGATACAGATATGCGACGTATGTGCATTATCATTCACATTGTAACGCGTTTTCCTGCTTTACGTGGCCTTCTACCACACTAACACGTCACTATGGACACCCTTGACTAAAAAAAATCTTTCGTCGGAGTACTCGGGCGCCAGATTTTTAACGTGGTTTGCTCCACGGCCCCTTGACCATTAACGTCAAGAGTTCCAGATAGCCTCAGATGGAGGTTACGGAAAATTCCAGGGGTCTTGTTGAATTATTTCAACCAATTCTTTATCAAATCTTTAACACGACTCAATTGAATATCGATTTTTATATTAAAATAAGTTACGGTAAATAGCGGAGAAATCAGGAACTTTGTTTATTACTACCTTGTGGTCTGTTATGAATAATTTTACAGGAGCGAGTAAAAAAAAAACGGGAGAAAGAACGCACGGTCAGAGCCGGTAAGGTTATCACAACCACGGAAAACTACTCTCGACACACGAGTCGTAAACGTATTAGATCTGCAGGGTAATCAAATAAATTATGGCTAGGCCACTTCCAGATTTGATTATCCCTTGAATCTAAATTTAACCGGCAAAATATTTTTCCGACAAACAAACAAAATGTGTAAAATATTTGTACCTGAGAGCAGAAAGAAAAATGTCTAAATCTGCCGGGTAATCAAATAAATTATGGCTAGGCCACTTCCAAATCTGATTATCCCTTGAATCTAAAGAAAACCGGCAAACTATTGTTAAGAAAAAAATTATATCAGAAAAGTACCACGGAACTGGAGAACAACGATTTAAATCTGCCAGGTAATCAAATAAATTATGGGTAGGCCACTTCCAAATCTGATTATCCCTTGAATCTAAAGAAAACCGGCAAACTATTGTTAAGAAAAAAAATTATATCAGAAAGGTACCACGGAACTGGAAAACAACGATTTAAATCTGCCAGGTAATCAAATAAATTATGGCTAGGCCACTTCCAAATCTGATTATCCCTTGAATCTAAAGAAAACCGGCAAACTCAAAAAAAAAATTATAAACGGTACCACTAGTTTTGACACACAGTGTAGAAACAAAAGATCCTGAATATAATTAAAATGCACCAATTCATATAAATCTTAATTGTATATTAATGACTTGTGAAGAAAATAAAATGTAAACTCAATATAAACCCGGCGAATAATTAAAAACCAATTAACTTCGCAATTGAAATCAAAAACACATTTTCTAAAACAAAGTTACATTTATTTATCCTGATCTCAAACAAAACAACTTTTCTAACAACAGAAAAAAAAATATAACCGGTACGGAAATTTCCAAGAAAATATCAAACTTTTTCTATTTTACGGAGGTACGAAAATTTTCAAATAAACGGTGATAAAAATATGTTCACCTTCTTAAGTCGGTTTCCGTATCGATGTTCACTTTTGTCACAAAAGAATTAATGTCTTTAGTTGTAAATATATGCCGGTAACCGGATCGGAATAACACAAACTTGGGACACACACTTTACGTAAAGGTAAAAGGTGAATCAGCGGTCGGTCTCTCTAACGGTCAGCGGTCGGCGGTTAGCGGTCTCTCTGTACGGTCAGCTGTTAGCCAGCTGTCTTTCGTTCGCTCTCTCTAGCTCTCTCCCAAGAATCAATTCTTCTGCTATTTATATCCTCATTTTCGATATTAAAATTTAGATACCACAAAAAATTTGTCATATACCAGACGTCTTTCGGAATTAAATAAATGGCATATATACCAAATGTCCTTTTCGATTGAAATATTTTAACTTTAGAAACTACTAAATTTTATGGTAGAATTAATTTACGTACCTCCGGCCTTATACTAAAAATACAAAAAAAACAATATACCTAAAGGTAAATAAAAAATCAATTTAATAAAAGAAAAGAGAGTTGGAATTTAAGTAACGAGTTATAATATATCTAAAGTGGTGAAAATTAACCTTATATCTATAACAAAAAAAAAACTCGTTACACACCCCCTTTTCTTCGGTAAAAAAATTAATGCGCGAAAGTCCAACTTTCGATCATTATATTTTTTTTAACACACTATGTGAGCAAAAAAAACAATGAATGTGTATCCAGGAAGTTGCCGTCTCACATCCTGGAGCTTCGGGTTGAGCGGTCCGGAAGATAAGGTCCTCTTCCACGAGATGACTGACGTCTATACGATCTGGCGGAGCATTGAGGTGCTTCTAAAATGGGTAAGGGTCGCTTGGTGTTGATGTTGCACTGGGTGGTCGCGTCCTGCATACGTTGGGGTTGGCTGGAACGGGCGACCTGGTGGACTTGGACTGCCATCGATAGGGTACGGGGCCTTTGTTCATCACATGGGCGTTCCCGGGACATCCGGCCAACTTGCCCACAGCGGGAGCAAAACAGAATAAACGGTCGGCTGCAGCTATCCCGGCGGTGACCTGGGGTTCCACATCTCCAGCAAATATCATCCGTCAGGGTGATGAGCTTTCGGGATTTTAACCTGTCGCCTGGTTTGTCGGTCTCTGGCGGTTTTTGCTTTGGCGTTTTGTACTGTTGACATTGCAGACATCTTCTCACGTATTTGGTGATGTCCCTGAACATTCCTGGCCAATAGTACAATTTTGCCATCTGGCTGATGGCTTTAGCAATCCCTAAGTGTTCGGCGCTTGGACCATGATGGTTTTCTTTTAAGACTCGGGTTCGATCGGGCTTTGCTATGCACAGTTTCCAAGGATCGGTAATTCCTGGCTCCCGGAAATCATTTATGTCCCAGAAATAACGATATAGACAGTCTTGTTTAATGCAATAGTTTGGAAACTTCTCTGGATCTTTCAGAACTTTTTCTTTCTTGTTCCGGTACCACGAACATCCGGCGATTACATGGATCAAATCAGACGGTGGGTCGGTCTCGGCAGTCGTGGGTAGCGGATTCCTGGACAAGGCATAGGCTACACGGCTTAGTGCACCTTCATGGTTTCGTATTTCGAAATCAACTCCAAACAACAACGGATAAACTGCAAAAACTTCCACAACGGGCTGCTCCTTGTCAACCCCTAACTCCAGGGAAGACTCAGAGACTTCGGAAACAGATTTTCCGCCATCAACCCCTAACAACACCGGGGAAGATTCGGAAATTTCAAAAACAGATTGCTCCTTGTCAACCCCCAACTCCAGGGAAGACGCAGAGACTTCGTAAACACATTTTTCTTTATCATCCCCTAACAACACTGAGGAAGATTCAGAAACTTTCATAACGGATTGCTCCTTGTCAACCCCTAACACCAGGGAAGACCCAGAGACTTCGGAAACACATTTTTCTTCATCATCCTCTAACAACACCGAGGAATATTCAGAAACTTTCATAACGGATTGCTCCTTGTCAACCCCTAACTCCAGGGAAGACTCAGAGACTTCGGAAACACATTTTTTTTTATCATCCCCTAACAACACCGAGGAAGATTAAGAAAATTTCATAACGGACTGCTCCTTGTCGACCCCTAACTCCAGGGAAGACTCAGAGACTTCGGAAACAGATTTTCCGTCATCAACCCCTAACAACACCGGGGAAGACTCGGAAATTTCAAAAACAGATTGCTCCTTGTCAACCCCTAACTCCAGGGGAGACTCAGAGACTTCGGAAACAGATTTTTCTTCGTCAACCCCTAACAACACCGGGGAAGACTCGGAAACTTCAACAACAGATTGCTCCTTGTCAACCCCTAGCTCTAGGGAAGACGCAGAGACTTCGGAAACGGTTGGATTTCCAGAATAACGGTTTTCTGTGATCATCGGAACATCGGCTTCTTTCATTGATTGATTTACCAACCCTAAGATTTCAACAGGACTTGCTAATGACGGTCGCCTTACAATTTTATTATTGATGTGAATAGTGCCAGTTCCTAACTCCAAACGGAAATTATATTTTTGGAGAACATCGTGTCCCAAAACAATATCGGTTATTAGACCAGGGAAATGCTCTAACGATCCCTCCATAGTGACGTCATCGATTTTCCAACTGAGGTCATAAATATCAGTGATGGAGACTAAATTTCCATTGGCTAAACGGGCCTTCGTTGTTTGACGGGCGCTAGTTTGCTTCTTTTGGGAAAAATGTCTTAGCTACTTGATCACCAATATATGATATTGCTGCTCCAGTATCCAAAAATGCTTGAAATTTGTGATTTCCTATTTCGACGTCTATGTGCGGTCGGGGGTCGTTCATTTCTGCCGGCGGCGTTTCGGTATGAGAGACAAAGATTTGCGGAAGCTGTGTCGGCCTCTCCTCGGGACAGCTTCGGATTAGTTTTCCTGCCTCCTGCAGGAACAATCTCTGGAAAATACTCCTTCCTTATTGCAACGGGAACAGAATATTTTCGGCGGGTTTTGGCAGTTGTTTCGGTAATGTCCCGACCCACCCCAACGGAAACAGATTGGTAAACGGGAAGACGATCCAGACGGTTGACGAGTAGAATCAGGCGGCGAACGTAGAGGAGTATCGGCCGGTGACGTTTGGCTAGTACTGGCGACGGGTTCTCTGGACGGACCAGGAGCAGAGTTGTGAGACGGTCCATATCTTGGTCCTATCTGCTGCGGTCTGACGGGCCCACGATTCGGTCCACTGTAGCTGGGTACATTTTGGAGTTCCTTCCTGAGAAGCTCATATTCCCTCACAGCCTGGCAGAATGTGGAAAAATCATCAAAGTCCGTTTTTCTGATTTGCAGACGGTATTCAGGCAATAAGTTGCGGTACAACCATGCTAACTGTTGTTCGGGAGTTAGCTTTCCATGTCGTCGCATTAGAGTTTGGAGATCGGTCATGTAAGTAGCGGTAGACTCATTTCTTCGCTGCAGACGACGGCTTATCTCGGCTTCTAAGTCGTCTTCGTAATTTACAGGATAGAAGAAAATTCGAAAATCGGTTTCAAATTCCTCCCAGGTCGTGTACCTGCTTCGGTTGTTACGGTACCAAAATGCGGGTTCACCTGATAGTAATTCCGGTAACACCGGTAGCAATCTATCTTTCTCTATTTTCTTGGCCGTACAAATCTCCTCAATTCTCTCTATAAACGAGGCAGGATCTCCCCGGTTTCCAAAAGACACTTTCCAATCGTGTACATTTATTGGAGGAGTTGCCATGACGGTTGGTACGGGTCTGATATCGGTTCGGTCAGAAACGGGTCGTGTAGGAATATTTTCTTTCCTTGAAAATCTTACAAGCCTCCTTCTTTTCTCCGGAACTGTTCCAGCAACTGATAAGTTTCTCTTTTCTAATTCGGTATTAAGACCCTCGTTTCTCAGTAAATATACCCAGCTCACTCGATTGTCTGTTCCTTCTTCCACGGAAGTTACGGTCGGTAGCTGGGCAGGACCTCCAGGAACGGATTCGGATTCCTTAGTTTCGTCCTGAGCGAACAAAACCGGCAAGTCAAGATCTTCGGAGTTTCTCCTTGACATACGGCGGAAGACAGTCGAAGTCAGAATGACAATAATACAGCAAGATTACTCCAGAACAATAAAAAAAATCGAAAACGGTATTAAACAGTTTCTACTATAATCAACAATTGGCGAAACGGAATAAAAAAAAATCTCTGCCTAAAACAACAAACAACACCAAAAAAAAATCTAAAACGAAATAACGGTCCTTGTTCCAATCAACAAAATCAGCTCTCTGCAATCGCTATACGGAAACAAGAAAAAAATAATAACGATAAATCAGAAAATGTGTCCCTGCTCTATACGTATACGGAAACAAGAAAGAAAAGAAAATAACGGTTCCTGATAAATCAACAAATAAGTCCCTGCTCGGGCGCCAAATTTGTAACGCGTTTTCCTGCTATACGTGGCCTTCTACCACACTAACACGTCACTATGGACACCCTTGACTAAAAAAAATCTTTCGTCGGAGTACTCGGGCGCCAGATTTTTAACGTGGTTTGCTCCACGGCCCCTTGACCATTAGCCTCAAGAGTTCCAGATAGCCTCAGATGGAGGTTACGGAAAATTCCAGGGGTCTTGTTGAATTATTTCAACCAATTCTTTATCAAATCTTTAACACGACTCAATTGAATATCGATTTTTATATTAAAATAAGTTACGGTAAATAGCGGAGAAATCAGGAACTTTGTTTATTACTACCTTGTGGTCTGTTATGAATAATTTTACAGGAGCGAGTAAAAAAAAACGGGAGAAAGAACGCACGGTCAGAGCCGGTAAGGTTATCACAACCACGGAAAACTACTCTCGACACACGAGACGTAAACGTATTAGATCTGCAGGGTAATCAAATAAATTATGGCTAGGCCACTTCCAGATTTGATTATCCCTTGAATCTAAATTTAACCGGCAAAATATTTTTCCGATAAACAAACAAAATGTGTAAAAGATTTGTACCTGAGAGCAAAAAAAATGTCTAAATCTGCCGGGTAATCAAATAAATTATGGCTAGGCCACTTCCAAATCTGATTATCCCTTGAATCTAAAGAAAACCGGCAAACTATTGTTAAGAAAAAAATTATATCAGAAAAGTACCACGGAACTGGAGAACAACGATTTAAATCTGCCAGGTAATCAAATAAATTATGGCTAGGCCACTTCCAAATCTGATTATCCCTTGAATCTAAAGAAAACCGGCAAACTATTGTTAAGAAAAAAAATTATATCAAAAAGGTACCACGGAACTGGAAAACAACGATTTAAATCTGCCAGGTAATCAAATAAATTATGGCTAGGCCACTTCCAAATCTGATTATCCCTTGAATCTAAAGAAAACCGGTAAACTCAAAAAAAAAAAATTATAAACGGTACCACTAGTTTTGACACACAGTGTAGAAACAAAAGATCCTGAATATAATTAAAATGCACCAATTCATATAAATCTTAATTGTATATTAATGACTTGTGAAGAAAATAAAATGTAAACTCAATATAAACCCGGCGAATAATTAAAAACCAATTAACTTCGCAATTGAAATCAAAAACACATTTTCTAAAACAAAGTTACATTTATTTATCCTGATCTCAAACAAAACAACTTTTCTAACAACAGAAAAAAAAATATAACCGGTACGGAAATTTCCATGAAAATATCAAACTTTTTCTATTTTACGGAGGTACGGAAATTTTCAAATAAACGGTGATAAAAATATGTTCACCTTCTTATGCGTGTCAAATGCAATGGACAATACACAAGTTCGCATAACATAACCACTGGTGTTCTTCAAGGGGAAGTTCTGAGCCCTCTTCTTTTTGCATTGTTTTTAGCAGATATTGAAGACTTTTTTAGGGAAAGTGGGGCTGTTGGCATTAACATCGACAACAGCAATGACCTTCTTATGCTATTATATGCGGATGATTTAGTGATTTTGGCAGACTCTGAAGTTGATGTAAGCAACAAACTTGAAATGTTAGAAGTATACACATCTAATAATATCTTATCAGTCAATACTGAAAAAACCAAAATCATGTGTTTCTCGAGAGGTACTTATCATATGCGAGATAATCATTACTTCACATTTAACTCTAATCGGTTAGATCTAACCTCATCATACACATATCTAGGTGTCACTTTTTCGTCTTCTTCTCTGTTTCGAATAATGTCTGAATCGGCTATAACAAAAGCAACACAAGCCATAGGCGCTGTAATCCCAGTAATGGCTAAAGCTAAAATTGATTCATGGACTACACGCATGCATCTATTTGATTCGCTAGTTTTAAGTACCATGAGCAATGGCATTCCAATTTGGGGATTACGCTATGCTGATGCCCTGGAAAAAATTCAAACCACATTCCTGAAAAGGGTTCTCCTCCTACCTGCTAACACCCCTGACTTCGCACTGAGGCTTGAAACCGGCCGGGTAAAATTGTTATACAACATTTTTAAATTAGCGTTAAACTGGCTTTTAAAGATATTATTAATGGATAACACAAGACTACCAAAAATCTGTTTCAAAAGACAATTACAGTTAGAAGAGTGCGAAAAAAGGTATAACTGGGCCCTTCAAATTAAACAAATCTTTTGTCAAATTGATGCTTTGAATTTTTGGGACAACATTACATATTGCAATATTAGAAACAACAAAAAAGATCTTCTAGTTCGTCTCCGAAATAAACTTTTTACCAAAGATTGTAACCTTCTAGATAACTCATCTTTCTTGACAATATTTAAAAAATTTTCTATATCAACATCTGCACAAAACTACCTCCGTTTGAGACTTCCACTCCATATCACCAGAACAATAGCTCAATTGCGTTTTTCTAACAATTACATGATAAAATTTTCTTGTAGGGGAGCGGTATATCGTATTAATCCGGACGAAATCTGTACAATTTGTAATCAAAGGCTTCCCGAAACCATCTATCATCTCCTATTAGATTGCCCAATATGTAGCTCTATGAAGCCCCCTGACTTGACATTCTTGCAAAGTCCAAATTCCTTACTCCTCGCATTGGATAATTTATCTATTAACTCTGCAAAAGCTATAGCATTTCACATTCAAAATGTTTTAAAACTCCGAGCATTTGTCTTGAATGAATAATCTTGAAATGTTTCCTTACTCTTACACAGTTTATATGGGTATATTATGTATATGTATACATGTGCATATGTATGTATATATGTATGTATGTATGTGATTGTATGTATATATAGGTATATTTCTTTTTTTTTCCTTTTTTTTTACTGAATGTATTATATTTTATTTGTTCACTCTTGCTATGAAAATGTATATTTTTTAGAAGCAATAAATTATTGAATTGAATTGAATTGAATTGAATGTTCACCTTCTTAAGTCGGTTTCTGTATCGATGTTCACTTTTGTCACAAAAGAATTAATGTCTTTAATTGTAAATATATGCCGGTAACCGGATCGGAATAACACAAACTTGGGACACACACTTTACGTACAAAAATTAGCAGCAGTCAACGGTAAAGGTAAAGGTAAAAGGTGAATCAGCGGTCGGTCTCTCTAACGGTCAGCGGTCGGCGGTTAGCGGTCTCTCTGTACGGTCAGCTGTTAGCCAGCTGTCTTTCGTTCGCTCTCTCTAGCTCTCTCCCAAGAATCAATTCTTCTGCTATTTATATCCTCATTTTCGATATTAAAATTTAGATACCACAAAAAATTTGTCATATACCAGACGTCTTTCGGAATTAAATAAATGGCATATATACCAAATGTCCTTTTCGTTTGAAATATTTTAACTTTAGAAACTACTAAATTTTATGGTAGAATTAATTTACGTACCTCCGGCCTTATACTAAAAATACAAAAAAAACAATATACCTAAAAGTAAATAAAAAATCAATTTAATAAAAGAAAAGAGAGCTGGAATTTAAGTAACGAGTTATAATATATCTAAAGTGGTGAAAATTAACCCTATATCTATAACAAAAAAAAAACTCGTTACAACATGATTTCATGTTTTATATTTAAACAGAATCAAGCAGAGATTTTGTCTTTCTGTGACAAAATGTTAAATTAACAACTTGAAATTTATTTGATGAGATTTTCACCTAAACTTTTTTTTCTAAGTGCATTCATGTGAATGGTAAGTAGTTTCGCTTAAATTCATATGTTACATATTTAACTTTGCTTTTCTCAATATATAGTAGCTTTTCTTATTATTTTCTCTAGCGTTCCAGTACCAGATATATCAATAACGTTTTTTTTATATTTTTTTGTGTTTTTTTTTTATCTTGTTGAAGACACTTGATATACCTTTTAATATATTTACCGGCATTAACAATACATTTTTATTGTTTTCCTTCATTATTTTTTTTATAGTAAAATACAGGATGTTGCTTTTTTTTGTTTTATGAACCACGTTTTTAAATATTCATTTTTCAATCTGTACATCATATAACAACCAACACCATTTTCATTTCAATCTCCAGATATCCTGCATTTTACTATGTTCATTCAACATATATCTGATTCAAGTGTTCTTTCTAGCACTTTTTTCGTACCTATATATATCTTTATATATCTTCTGTATGTTCCTTGTGGTATATTATTCATTCTTTTTTTAATTTCTTGGGAAATTAAACCACAATATTTTTGAATTCTTTATTTCAACGTTTCGGTAGCGTTCCAGCTACCGTTTTCAAGAAAAAATGAGTAAAAATTGATTTTTATTCCTAACTGACACAACGGAAAAAATTTGACAACTAGTTGTCAAATTTTTTCCGTCAAATTTGACAACTAGTTGTCAAATTTTTTCCGTTGTGTCAGTTAGGAATAAAAATCAATTTTTACTCATTTTTTCTTGAAAACGGTAGCTGGAACGCTACCGAAACGTTGAAATAAAGAATTCAAAAATATTGTGGTTTAATTTCCCAAGAAATTAAAAAAAGAATGAATAATATACCACAAGGAACATACAGAAGATATTTAGACACAAGGTATGGGCCATCTGTTCCAAAATATTTTAGAAAATTAGATGATTTATACAAGAAGCTGGCACATTCTGAATGTTCGGTTAATTTCCTTCGCCGATGCAGGAATAATGGAGTCATACCCAGAGGACTAAGGTTACATCCTGCCTACGGAGGGAGAAAAATAACCAGAATATTGGAAAAAGCAAGTTTTGCTATGGTTCGAGAACGCCTTCAACACCATAGATATAAAGTATTCAATATCGAACAAGATATCGTAGGTATTGAGGATTTTCTTTTTGATACGGTAACTAAAATTGACTTCGATAAAATAATATCAAATATAAATATAATATATACTACAACTTATGAAAAACAAAAACAAATTCAAATTCGAAAGTTTAAAATATTATTTGAACAAAAAATCCAAAAAGAACTGAATAATTATCAACAAAACAATGTACCAAACACAATCATTAATTTATCAAACAAAACTTTAAATTCGTCAGACGTATTAGTTCTTTCAAAAGGTTTAAATTTTGCTTTGACTCCAAAATCAATACCGAAATTAGACATAATAAGTTCAATAGAACAAGTAAGTAACGAATTACCTGAACACGAAAGAGAAGAATATAGGGTACGATGTAAAGTCATATTAGAAAAATCTATTCATTTGAAAAACAATACTACAAAAGCAGAACAAAAATCAATTAAAAATCTCAAAGAAGATGATTCTATAATTATTTTACCGGCTGATAGGGGTAATTCTACTGTTATCATGAACAAAGTTGATTATGATTCAAAAGTAATGGATTTATTAATAAATGGCCCTTATACTAAGCTACCAAATGATCCTACCAAATCTATTGAAAACAAAATTTATAAAACACTTTTCAAATTCAAAAACGAATTTGCTAGTCGTGAAAGAACAATGTTAACACCTAAATACAGTAAGCCACCACATTTTTATGGTCTGCCAAAAATTCATAAACAAAACATACCATTGAGACCAATTTGTAGCACTATTAATTCCCCATGCAGTAAACTATCGAATCATATATTGAAAATTATTGAACCCCTCGCGGGACAGACAAATTCATACATCAGAAATAGCAATCATTTTGTAGAAAAGCTATCAGATTTGAATTTTAACAAAAACCATTATTTGGTCAGTTTTGATGTAGTTAGTCTCTTCACGAATGTACCGGTACAAAAAACAATAGAACTTGTCCAATCAAAATTAGAAATTGATCAGACCCTTACAGAAAGAACCAAATTGAGCGTAACAGCAATAATAGAATTATTAAAATTATGTATATCAAAAACATATTTTCAATTCAATAATGATTTTTATGAACAGAATTTCGGTCTTGCCATGGGCTCTTGTCTCTCACCAATTTTATCAAATATTTACATGGAACATTTTGAAGACAAAATAGTAAATAATCAAAAATTAAAACCAATTGTCTGGTGGAGATATGTAGACGATATCTTTGCAATATGGCCCCATGATTTAATATCTCTTAATGATTTTTTAAAAAATATAAATGAAGGAGAGGAATCTATAAAATTTGAAATTGAAATTGAAAATAACAATTTTTTGCCATTTTTAGATGTTCTTATTAATAAAACATCTACAGGGTATGAAACAAGTGTATACCGCAAACCAACACACACTAATAGATATTTGAATTTTAACTCTAATCATTCTATAAGCGTTAAAAAAGGGATAGTAAAATCTTTATACGATAGGGCCAGAATCATTTGTTCTAGTGATGATCAATTTACAAAGGAGAAAACTTTTTTAAAAGATGTTTTAAATAACAATAATTACCCTGCAGAATTTGTAAATAAGGAGATTAAGCATATAGAGAGGGACTCATTGTTAATACCCCATAACAATAATATTAATAATTCAGCAAACATAATTTTTAGAAACTTGACAATACCGTATGTTAAGGGTTTATCAGAAAGAATTAAAAAAATTGGTAATCAATTCAATATTAGAACTAGTTTTAAATCGAATAATACATTAAGATCAATACTAACAAAAACGAAACCAAAGAATGAAGAACAATCTTCCAAAAACTGCATATATCAAATATCATGCGAATGCGACAAATTTTATTTAGGTGAAACATCTAGACCATTGAAAGTAAGAATAAACGAACACAAAAAATATATTAAAGATAGGGAATTCTTTAAGTCAGCTATTTGTAAACATGCTTGGGAAGAGGGTCATCAAATTCAATGGGATTCATCAAAAATAATATTAAAAGAAACCAATAATAAAAGACGAAAAATCAAAGAAAGTGCTTTAATACAACTAAATGCAGATAAATGTGTAGCTAGTATTTCAGCCGAATGTAGTCAAATTTGGTTACCAATGTTAGAAAGAGAAATTTCCAATAATCAATTACCTGCTTTATCAGGATATCATCATAAGTTTTTATCCAGGTTTTCTTATGATTTATAATTTGAATAGTTGTTAATCGATACACAATTCAATACATAAAATCACAAAACTGAGTATACATACATATTTTGAAAACTTAAATATTCATAAACAAAAAAAGTATCAAGAAACGCGTTTTATTAACAACATTTCCAATATAAGCGAAAAAACGCGCTATCCCAATTTAAAAACCGTTCCTGGAACGTGCACTTCACTGGATTCCATTTCTAGTAGACTATCATATCGTTGGAATGTCATAAAATGAAATATTTCATTTGACATTTTACCGGAGATATGATCTACTATGAATGGACCTTAATAAAAATTTGATAACAAAATTTTGCAGTCTTAAACTTCAAAATATTTTTGATTGCCTAGTTGTCAAATTTTTTCCGTTGTGTCAGTTAGGAATAAAAATCAATTTTTACTCATTTTTTCTTGAAAACGGTAGCTGGAACGCTACCGAAACGTTGAAATAAAGAATTCAAAAATATTGTGGTTTAATTTCCCAAGAAATTAAAAAAAGAATATCTTTATATATATAACCACTACTTCTTCTACTATTACTACTACTACAACTACTACTACCACAACAACTACTACTACTAATATGTTCTGGCAATAAACTTCCGAAAGACACCGGACCTCCGACCAACTTGTAAATTTAACAACGTAGTTCATATTCCTTCCCTTCCAACATTTCCAGGTTTGTTGATAGAGAGTGTTGAAACAAGTCAACTAATATTATTCAGGGTGGCGCCCATTTACCTTAACTTCACTTAAACTCCTTAACGTAATTCATTGATTGTTTTGTTAACTTATTAAATTCATTTATTTCAATATAACTTCAATAATTTAAATAAGTAGTATTACCCGCAAACCGGTAAGACTACTCCCTGAATTTTTATTAGCTTGGTATCCGAATTCACGCCTGAGCAGCTCTTTATCTGAGTAGCCGTTACAACACCTTTAAGATTCTAATGTTGTTCACCGCTATAGCAGCCATATTGAAAATTACAGCGCCATCTAGTGACACGTGATTTTCGCGAATAGCGGAGCAATATCTTCCTTGGTAATATATCTCAAAGATGACTTCCTATTTTTACACGAAGCTACATTTATACTAGGATTATTATTATATAAGTATGTAAGATAACATTTTAACTCATTAACAAAACATGGATATCTAAATTCAACAAAAGCATGTATGTGGAAAGCTAAATTATTAATCGCCATGAAATTATAATTTTCCGTAGCAATGCAATAAAACACTCCCAACTTCGACCAATGACGAGCTTCCGCAATTTTTTGCCTCAGGAAGTTGCTGATTTTTTTCCGTATTCCTTCACTATCTGACCGTGTCCTCCCGAAGTTTTAAATCCCTATCTCCACTATTAGGGTCCCTACGATTTTTTGAAGGGCATCGTGTCACATTTCCGGACTTGTATGAGCATCATTCTTATAAAAATAACAAATATTTACCAATTAGCTTCATCATCAGATATTTCAAATACTTCATTCTGAGTGGATGATGCCGGTAACATTGGTATACAATCTAACATGGGAGATTCATAATATTTCGTATTAGCATGAACTATATTTAGCCTAACAATAAAAGCAGGATCAACATCCACCCCTAATGGAAAATTTGATATCATAATAATAGGATAAGACCATTTAACTATTTCGCTTGTTTTATGTTTTCGCCTAATTACAGTATGACTACCTTCTAACAAAGTTTCCAAAATAGCGATATATCATAATAATTTAACTCAAACTCTCCAAAAATTATAACTTTATGATACGATGGATCAAGACCTTCTAAAAAAAAAATCGGGAGACGGATAAAATGCCCTTTCCATTAATTTCTTATTTAAAAGATCCTGCCTTATGAAAGTAGATTTACCCATATTAGCATCACCATACAAATATAATTGGGGGCGTTTATGAATATGACGCGATTCTATAAATGAATTATACCACATAATAATTTGCAAAGTCCAAGGAGTACGTCTAACAACTTGCACTTTTTTATTTTTAATATATTTCCTATCGAATTCTTTATTTAAACGACTAAACTTATTTTTAACAAATTTCTGTTTATATAGTTCCAGAAATTCATGATGTGTACGATTTGTTACTACAAAATCATCTTAACAATTAAATTTATCATTATTAGAAAAAGAAATTATTTTATATACAAATTTGTGAGGAAAGCTTCATCCTTATATTCTATAATAGAATTAAATAGGTATGTAGTAGTTTGATGTACGTATTTGTGAGAAAGGCTGCATCATTTTTTTGTATTATAACTTTGATTGTATATAATTCGATATACGTCATGTTTGTGAGAAAGACTGAATCCTTGTTTTCTGTGATAGATTTGAATAGATATGTACTAGTTTGATGTACGAATTTGTGAGAAAGGCTGCATCCTTGTTTTCCGTATTAAATTTGAATAGATATGTAGTAGTTTGATGTAGGTATTTGTGAGAAAGGCTGCATCCTTCCTTTCCGTATTAAACTTGTATATATATATCAATTTGATGTACGCATTTGTGAGAAAGGCTGCATCATTTTTTTGTGTTATAAGTTTGACTGTATATAATTCTATACAGTGTGTAAAAGCCAAATGGAATAAATTCATTATTTCGGTTACTGTACATATTTATAAAAAATCCCGAAACACGTCAAATTTAAATTATAACTTGACATTCTTTAACGTGAAAATGCAACCCCTACCTTAAACCCCCTTAGAATGACAGGTACAACCCCCAATTTTTTAAATGGGAAGTATAGGCTTGTGATATATTATTTGAAAGGTCTCTTCATTCTCTATTCAAAAATGTTATTGTTTTTAAATTTAATGCAAAAATTAACATAAAAAAAATTAACATCATGTTGTTACCGAAATTCGCTAAAATATACTCGGAACTTATTACAATATTACTTAAAACTTATTTCCCGTTTAGGTCTTGATAATGAGAAAGTTAACAAATACCGTAGCAATGTGGTTTTTAGATGGTAACCATTAAAAAACTTTAAAGAAATTCCGTGGCAACGCTATTTTAACAAGCAGTAGTAAATTGTTTTATTTAAGTTGTCATTGTTGTAATTTAAGTATAAAGTTTGTTCAATTCAATTCTGAAAAATGGTTAGATTAACGGAAATGCATAAAATAACAGTTTTACAAATGATTGGTTACGGAGATAACATCCGAACACAACAGGAAGTAACTCGCCTATTTCATGAGAAATTTCCTAATTTACCGCCTATATCCCAAGGAACAATAAGTAAAATAGAAAAGCAGTTTCGCGAGTTTGGTCATGTAAGGCAGATAAAAAAGCAGCTGCTAATGCACTGAGTGATGAACTCAAATTAGATGTGTTGCTTGAGTTTCAGGAAAACCCACATACATCGAGTAGACAGGCATCCACTACATTCAATGCTAGCCATACATCGATAGCAAACATATTAAAAGAAAATAAATTGCATCCGTATAAGATGATACCTACTCAGGAGCTCATGGAAGACGATTTTGATAGGAGAACTTTTTTTTGTGAGCAAATGATGGACATGTTGGATAACAATATTATCCAATTAGAAGACATTATGTTTTCTGATGAGTGTACTTTTTTACTTAACGGTCATGCTAATCGGCAAAATTGCCGCTACTGGTCCACGGAAAATCCTCACTGGATGAGAGAAGAACACACTCAATACCCTCAAAAGGTTAATGTTTGGGCAGGGATTGTAGGGAACAATATAATTGGTCCCTTTTTTATTGAGGGCAACTTGAATGGCAACAATTATTTGGCACTACTTCAAAATGATGTCATTCCAACGTTGGCAAATTTATATCCTGATCCAGGTAATCCTCAAGTTCCAGCGAATACGATATGGTTTCAGCAGGATGGAGCACCACCACATTACCAACTTAATGTCCGGCAGTACCTCGATACAATATTTCCCAATCGGTGGATAGGGAGGCGAGGATCGATTGAATGGCCAGCGCGATCACCTGATCTTACATTATTAGATTTCTTTTTATGGGGATATGTGAAGAGCCATGTGTACAAAACTAAACCTTCTGATTTAAATGACTTAAAAGAACGGATAACGCTTGCGATTAGGTCGATCACGCCTGATATGTTAAATAATGTTAGAAGACAGTTTTATTTAAGATTAGGATGTTGCCAAGACGTTCGCGGAGAACATTTTGAACATCTACTTCATTAACATTCATAGTTCTTTTTCGTGTTCTACATTTTATTACGTTTTGCATTACATTTTAGTTTTTGATTGTA
Organism: Galerucella nymphaeae; assembly: GCA_963978555.1. Classification (NCBI taxonomy): domain Eukaryota; kingdom Metazoa; phylum Arthropoda; class Insecta; order Coleoptera; family Chrysomelidae; genus Galerucella; species Galerucella nymphaeae. The sequence continues at coordinate 31,949,631 of OZ021704.1, read as the reverse complement.
TTGTAGCGAATTTCGGTAACAACATGATATTAATTTTTTTATGTTAATTTTTGCATTAAATTTAAAAACAATAACATTTTTGAATAGAGAATGAAGAGACCTTTCAAATGATATATCACAAGCCTATACTTCCCATTTAAAAAATTGGGGGTTGTACCTGTCATTCTAAGGGGGTTGAAGGTAGGGGTTGCATTTTCACGTTAAAGAATGTCAAGTTATAATTTAAATTTGACGTGTTTCGGGATTTTTTATAAATATGTACAGTAACCGAAATAATGATTTTATTCCATTTGGCTTTTACACACTGTATACGTCATGTTTGTGAGAAAAACTGAATCCTTGTTTCCTATTATAAGTTGATATAATATGTAATAATTTATTTAGGATTTTTGAAAGAAATCTACATTCTTCTTTTTTATTATATCAGAAAGTGTCAGAAACCACGACCTTGAAAACCAAGTAAAGTATTGATTTTTGGCAACTATTGACGTATTCGATGGAATTACAAAATAAAAGTTATGCAACACTCATAACAATTATACGTAAGAAAACTTGCATACTATACGTTAAATAGGGCAAAATTATTTTAATATGGATTAATAACTTATAATGTCTAAGTATTGAATTAATAACAAAAAAAAAGGAAACTAACAGAAGAGAAGAAGTCAACGATCTTTATTTAGCAAGACACCACGTTTACGAACAGATAGAAAATATGATTTCAAAAATTTATACTAAAATTGATAAATTTCCCATTAATATACGTGAAAATTATACAAATAGCCTAAGTGAGTATCTATGTTAGAAACATATCACTGTAGTTGGTATATATACTATAAGTCACCTACATATATAATATATTCATAATCAAAGTATAAAAAACCAAATTATACCTACTACTAAAAACGGCAATTGATAATTTCTAATTATAAATTGAAATAATATTAAATTATTCCATGATAGATATACACATTTATATAATACTTATCTCGATAAATGATGATATTTTCTAATTACAAATTTGAATAAAATGACATTATGCAAACAGACTATTATAATATATCATATTAATTTAAATTTTGAATATATAATAGTCTATTTGAAATGGCATTCTAACCAATTATATTCATAAACACAAACACTGAAAAAATAAAGAGAAAATAGAAACAACATAAATTTGAACAACAAGATTTATTGGAATAAAAATTATGAATACTTAATTAGGAACATTTTCATATATTTACATTTTAAAATAATAATTTGTAAGAGACGTCGGCGTTGGCGTCGGTGTTAACGACGACGTTGGCATCGGAGTTGGCGTTGGTGTCGGAGTTGGCGGTGGCATCGAAGGAGGTGGCATCAAAGGCGGTGGCATCGAAGGTAGTTGCGACATTAACATGGAAATTACTGGAGGCACGAACACAGAATTTCTCAGGTAATTTGACATCACAGGTGTTACGTATGGAGGACACGATGAATCGCTATCCGTTTCTGAATCAGAAGAACAGGAAGAGCAGTCATCAATGATATGATTATCCATTTTGTTAATATCCACGTACGGAATATTGTAACTTGGTATACCCATATGAAGACGGCTCAACACCTGTAGATACACACGGTGTACAGGTGATGTAAACCGTCTCAAATTACGGTAGGACGTTTCCTCGAAAGATTTACAATTATAGTAATACATGTACACCAAATGTTCGATCTGAAACAATAGAAAAAAAATTATTGAAAGAATTACCTAACATTTATTAACAAATTATTAAAAAAATTATTTCTCGCAAATGATAAAAGTTAGAGAAAATTCCAAAAAAAAAATATAACAAAAGTACTTAGACTCATATACTGCAAATCATGTTGGTCTATAATCCGATAAAATATCTTGAAAAAAGTATTCATATGTTCACTGTGGATAGCGGCTTTTATATTACGAAATATCATGTTAAGTGGACGTACCGGAAGTTCCCTCCTCATGTGGATTTTTAAATGCATCACTATACGGATAAACTTCTTTTTGGAAATATTTGGATAATTAAATGTGAGATTGTGGTTGTCAAAAATGTCTTCTATGTTGAGACAATTAAATCTACACACATCGAATCCTGAACCCATATTCTGTAACAAAAAAAAATTAAAATAAAATATAAGTAAAAATTATTTTTAAAAGAAATTTAAAAAATACGCTAAAAATACCAACCTAATAATATTATTTGCAATTAAATGCAGCCGAATTTCACGTTGACATCGGAAAGGAAAATATACCTGTGATATATTTTTTTTTTGTTTGTTTATGACTAGGGAGTAGCTCCATCAGCCGAATATGTTTTAGTTCGTTCATAAATTTTTTTGAAAGAGTAAGTATGGACCCCATTTCAATACATGATCTATTGTACAATATAATATGGTAGTTAATATAACTTGAAATTATTTTTATTATTTTTATTTTTTTTTATTATCATTTTTTTTATTGTTTTTTTTTATTTTTATTTTTTTTTCATTATATTTTTTTTTCCAGGATTAGACAGGGACACATGCCACGCTTAGGGGCCTATCAAAGCGTTTTTATTACATCACTGAATGGGCCTCGGGTAGAAAGGGTTACAGTTGGGATAAAACACAGGATTCCTTACAATGATATGTTACAATTAACAACATGTTTGAACAATAATTTATACATAATTATATCCGATGATTGTACTAATTGCTGTAAGTTGAATGGTCTTATCAATTTAATTCTTGAAGAGTAAATATAATTATACAATACATCTAAGAATTTTGAATTTTTCTCCTCATTTAGGTTACAGTTCCATACTATGTGTTCCAGAGATCCTTCCTGTGATAACTAGATTTAAAAATTTTTTCATTTATTACTTAGAAAATCTTCCTTCTTGACAAAGTCGGTGCGGATGAAAATTCAAACAGACAACTTTGTGTTCTGCTATTGAATAATTGAAATATCTGCATCTACGTTCCGTGGGCAATTTATGGATGTACTCGGATGATTGGCGAAGTTTCCTTTCACGGATTGGAGTTAACGATCGTTTCCTTAGTAACTCTCAGAATATCAATTAAAAAATCGATATGAATTAAATTAACAATTCCGAAAGTTACTAAATACAATCGATTAGCTCTGTTGAGGTCCAAATTCCAAAATTTTTCTCCAGCAATCATAGGTGTATTGTCCATTCCGACGTCGTTGTAAAAAGCGACCCACGCATTTGCAATTTTTGATAGCTTGGGTGTAGAAGGTATTGCCATTGATGTAGAAGGTATTGCCATTGATTTAGAAGGTATTACCGTTGATGTAGAAGGAATTGCCATTGATGTAGAAGGAATTGCCAAAGATGTAGACGGTTTTTCCAGAGATACTTCGGTGATAGACGTCGGTGAAAGTTGCTTTATTACTTCTTCATGAATAGATTCAGGGGACGACGGTAATACTTCTTCCTGGATTATGTTCGAAGACGACGACGACGGTAATACTATTTCCTGGATTATGTTCAAAGACGACGACGACGCCGGCAATTGTTTGATTATTCTGTTTGGAAGAGGCTTTGGTAAAAAGGATGTAGATTTGGACGGAGACAGCAAAAGCGAAGACGATTGTTTAGATTGTTCTTCTGATTTTACTGATGTTTTAGTAGGAACTTCAACAAATGCATCCATTGTTGTGTATTTACCTCGAGGAAAATTTTTTTTGAAATTAAATATTGAAGTTTTTTTGTGAATCGTTGGAACAAGATAATCTACCATTTTCCGCACAAAAGGTGGTTTTGTAGGCTCATCAGGAGTAATTTTTTCGGTCTTCACCTTTGTTAAATCGAATTTCGGAAATGACTCTTCTGATGGCGAAGACACAAAAACAACCTCAATATCATCATCGTCATCATCGTTTTGGATGATTGGTTCCATTGAAGGCTCGTCCTCATTAAAAATCATTTCCTCCTCTTCACATGACACAATACCATCACTAACATCGGAAGAATTTTTTGATAAATCTCTTTTACATTCAGGAGTCGACTTTCCAGAACAATCTGCAACTGCCGGCATACTACCGTCGTCCAATTCATTCTCGACTTTATCGCATAGTTCCAAAATATCTACTTGAAAATCTTCGAAACCATCGCTAGATTCTTCCATGTTAATATCTGTATAAAATTTCATTTTTCAAACAATTCACACAATTGAAAACTATAAATTGATAAAATAAAACTTACCACAACTGCCAACAACGCCAACGCAAAAATTTAACTCGAAACTAGATACTCTATCAAAGTGAAATTTTGAACTGAATTTAAAAATAACAGAAAATTCCAACCCTAGCTAATAGTTTTGTGGGGGTAAATAAATAGCCAATAGAAAACCATATCCTAAATTCCTTACAAAATTGACCCAAAATTAAATAATAGATTAAGATAAACAACAACTGGTATTTTACAAAAGCTTGAATAACTAAAAAAAAAACAATAAATAAAAGATATGCTATAAAGTATTTAGGGATATATTTATTACTCTAGATTATTGAATGCCGAAACTGCCAAAAAAATAGGAAATGATATTGAAGATCCCTAAAGAAATTTAAATTATTGTTACAGCTTAATAATATTTCTACCAATATTATTACCGACAATGTACAGGGTGATATAGATATTAAAACTAAAGCATACCAATAATTAATTCATTGAAATTGAATACAATATAATCAAATCAAAAATTAAACTTACATTATACGCTCGTCCACTAAAAGTAAAATATTATAAAAACTATACACTGAATAATAATATTATATAACTAACAAAAAAACTAATATCGTATAAAACTGAAATTTTGTATATAAAATAAGTTATCCACAAATGAATTACCCTATATAAATAAGGGCTGCTTATCTTAAATAGCTGATTATCGGATATTATACCAATATTCTTTTTGAATACTACTAAAATTTGGAAAGGTTTAAGCAGATGTAACCAAAATGCTAGCAAGATTATTTTTAAATAACGAATAAAAACACAAATTATTACCAAATGAATATCTTTACAACTGAAATGTATACTAATATTGAATAGAAATTACCAATTGGTATTTTAACTAATATATCATCAGTAATCGTTTAATAACTAGAAATATTCTATATGTCATATGAATCTCAATTCATTATGAGTGGATGTAGACGGCAGCATTGATCCACAATCTAAGATGGAAGATTCATAATATTCAGTATTAGCATGAACTATATTCAACCTAACAATAAAAGCGGGATCAACATCCACCCCTAATGGATAATTTGATATCATAATAACAGGATAACACCACTTAACTATTCCACTAGTCTTATGCTTATGGCTAATTACAGTATGACTACCTTCTCACAAAGTTTTCAAATTAGATATATCATAATTTTTTGAATCAAACTCTTCAAAAATTATCACTTTATGATACAATGTTTCAATAATTTGTACTGACATTTTCTAATTGCCATAGTCGGTTTTTTGGATCAAACGATCCATTAACATCTTATAGGTTTGACAATCTTTTATTTGTTTGTCACATTTTTTATTTCTTTTCATACATGGTATGCAAACGCTAGCCCTCCCCGTGTTTGTGCAATCTTTCTTCTCATGACCTCCACCACAGTGATGGCATGAGATTTCTGTTTGCTTACAATGTGTCTCAAATCTTTGCATTCCAGGCATTTTGGTACTACAATGTAGTCTCTGGCGTTCACGCTTGAATATTTCCAGTAGATTCTATCTTTCAGGATTATTTTTCTCAATTGTGGAGAAACTCCAGCCACAATACGCACTGTTGATTTTCCTTTCGGACCAGTTTTGAATCTGATTTTGAATTCATTTTCAAATCTATTGTAATCCATATCGTCAAAATTTTGACTGTATATGGATTCTTAAATTTCTTCTTCCTTTAGTGTGGAAGATACATCGTATATGATTACGAGTGTGTTCCGTTTTTTCGGTAACTCACATTTAAAGTTTTGTTTTACTGTTACGTTGTTTTTGATTTTTTTAAGGTCCTCTTTTGTGGCTGTCTCCACAATCAATAATTTGCCAGTTGTTCGCATCCTGTTAATTTTTACTTTACTTGTTTTAGGATTCAACACTTTCGTGAACGCCTCTTGTACCTTTTTGCCATTTTCTAATGTATCTGATGTTATGTTTGCTTTTCTGAACTTTTCTGAATTAGCTTTTGCGCTTGAGTTTGGGCTTTGAAGCCACCGCTGAGTACGATGCCTGCATTGGTGTCTTCTTTGCTTCCTCTAGTTCTTTCCTTATTCTCTCATTTTCCTCTCTTAATATTCTTATTTGCCCCTCCATATTTGCCTGATCCATTCCCAAGGCCATGACCTTCTCAAGTAGACCTTGACGACCTATCTTTGATAACCTGTTCCCAGGATCCATATCGTTATTTATGTAATGCATTAAATCTCTATATCTTCCGGTTAGACCGGTTTCTGTGATCACCTCAACCTCCGAGCTGGTTGAGAGTCTTCTCTCTTCCCCCGGAGGGGAAGGCATCCTTCCTGGACCTACCCACAAGTTCTTTTTGTGCTCTTATCCCTGGCGTCGAGCTTATTGCGGGAGTACCCCGACTGATAGCAACGCCTTGGCTTCCGCCCCTTACCGCGTGGAGGTGGCACTTCTCACTATCTAGACTTTTTTTGTTGTTGACACAACAAAATCGAGAACTTCAAACTGAGAATTTTCGAAAATTCGCAACACTTTTCGCACTCTCACTCGCTTGATCGCTCTCTACTACAGTATCACTGCTGAATACTGTAGGCCCTAGGGGCCTTTGAAATTTTCTCAATTTTTCCATTTCCCCTGGATACAAATGAAATTGCAACCCCTTATTCCCTCGGCAAATTGAAGGTTGCTGTCTGCAGTACAGGAAATCGTATACATAAGTACAATTTGTTCGACAGCTAACCCCATCGAGTAAAAATGCTCTGCAACTCATTATTCCATTTCTAAAAATTAAATAAAATATATATTTCATACCATGATAAGAATAAAATCAATTTCAATTCAATACTAAAAAATGTCAATGGAAGTGGAGGAAAAGAAAAATCAATCTTTTACCCAAAAGAACATTGACAAGTTTTTTCCAAATAACTACAAAATAGCAATATATTTCAAAAAAATATAATATATAAAATAGCTACCATTATTGCTAAGTGGCTTTTTAGAAATTTTGTTTTAACCGAGGAATGGAATGAAAAAAATCATAAACATAGACTTCCGAGCGTATATCTGATAATACTTAATAACTAATACAGAATGAACATTTGTGTTGATATAATCATTATTGAAAGAAATAACACAGTTTAACATCTACTTGGGACAGAACGGATACAAATGAACAATTATTTAGGTCAAGTCCATTTGAAGTGTACTCTGTAGCGTTGTATTGAATAAATGAATAAAAAAAATTAAATATTAACAAACAAATAAGTATTATGAACATTCTTAAAAATTAATAAATTCCTAAATATTTATAAGTTTTTTAAGATTTTCAATTTAGGATATTCCTTATTCTTTCTAAATGTCCCTAGTGAGGAATTTGCAAATTTAAGTGTGTAATAGATTCGCACCCTTGTATATAAGAACAGCAGGTATTCCCATGGGAAGTTTGGGCAAGGATGCGAAAATGCTATAGTAGACAACTTGGTCTTCAAGTTCATTCCTATTCCTACATCATCCTGCACACATAAATCATTGAAATTTTCAGTGAATATATTTTCTAAAGAAATCAAATATTCACTGAAAATTTTTGGAGGAACTGTCAAGCCTCCAAACCGTCCCTGCCTACTACCTTCATAGATTTTTTTTTCGCAGAATGATGTGAATTGGTCAGAATCTTTCTTATTGCAAAAGTTTAGGCAAATATCACATTTGTGTTCAACAACACACTTTTGCAAAAAATATCCACCCACATAAACCAGGGCATTTCCTGACAAATCCTGATAGTCTTTCCTTTTTATTTCCAATATTGGCTTATCATTTTTTTTCTTGGCCGTCGTAAAATTCAAAATCACTTTCTTGTGCGCACCCGATACAACGCTCAGCTACAACACCGTGTAAGTCAAACACCACTGAAAAATCAATAAATCCACAGCGGCTGTGTATTTCGCCGCTGAGAGGGTGAGTGTCGGCAGGAGGGGGATTTTCGGGTCGTCGAGAGAGTGGTCTGACTTATTGAATATATAGACTTTGCTAATACTAAGTACTGATTTAATGTACCTACTTTCCTTTAAAATAATATTCCCGTTAATGTTTCTAAGGAAACTTTACTCAAAGAACTAATACTAAGTACTAATTTAATGTACCTACTTTTCTTTAAAATGATCTTTCCGTTAATGTTTCTAAGAAAACTTTACTCAAAGAACTAATACTAAGTACTGATTTAATGTACCTACTTTCCTTTAAAATAATATTCCCGTTTATGTTTCTAAGAAAACTTTACTCAAAGAACTAATACTAATAATGTACCTAGTTTCCTTTAAAATAATATTCCCGTTAATGTTTCTAAGAAAACTTTACTCGAAGAACCAATACTAAGTACTGATTTAATGTACCTACTTTCCTTTAAAATAATATTCCCGTTAATGTTTCTGAGAAAACTTTACTCAAAGAACTAATACTAAGTACTGATTTAATGTACCTACTTTCCTTTAAAATAATATTCCCGTTAATGTTTCTAAGAAAACTTTACTCAAAGAACTAATACTAAGTACTGATTTAATGTACCTACTTTCCTTTAAAATAATATTCCCGTTAATGTTTCTAAGAAAACTTTAATCAAAGAACTAATACTAAGTACTGATTTAATGTACCTACTTTCCTTTAAAATAATATTCCCGTTAATGTTTCTAAGAAAACTTTAATCAAAGAACTAATACTTAGTACTGATTTAATGTACCTACTTTCCTTTAAAATAATATTCCCGTTAATGTTTCTAAGAAAACTTTAATCAAAGAACTAATACTAAGTACTGATTTAATGTACCTACTTTCCTTTAAAATAATATTCCCGTTAATGTTTCTCAGAAAACTTCACTCAAAGAACTAATACTAAGTACTGATTTAATGAACCTACTTCCCTTTAAAATAATATTCCCGTTAATGTTTCTAAGAAAACTTTACTCAAAGAACTAATACTAAGTACTGATTTAATGTACCTACTTTCCTTATAAATAAAATTCCCGTTAATGTTTCTAAGAAAACTTTACTCAAAGAACTAATACTAAGTACTGATTTAATGTACCTACTTTCCTTTAAAATAATATTCCCGTTAATGTTTCTAAGAAAACTTTAATCAAAGAACTAATACTAAGTACTGATTTAATGTACCTACTTTCCTTTAAAATAATATTCCCGTTAATGTTTCTAAGAAAACTTTAATCAAAGAACTAATACTTAGTACTGATTTAATGTACCTACTTTCCTTTAAAATAATATTCCCGTTAATGTTTCTAAGAAAACTTTAATCAAAGAACTAATACTAAGTACTGATTTAATGTACCTACTTTCCTTTAAAATAATATTCCCGTTAATGTTTCTCAGAAAACTTCACTCAAAGAACTAATACTAAGTACTGATTTAATGTACCTACTTTCCTTTAAAATAATATTTCCGTTAATGTTTCTAAGAAAACTTTACTCAAAGAACTAATACTAAGTACTGATTTAATGTACCTACTTTCCTTTAAAATAATATTCCCGTTAATGTTTCTAAGAAAACTTTAATCAAAGAACTAATACTAAGTACTGATTTAATGTACCTACTTTCCTTTAAAATAATATTCCCGTTAATGTTTCTCAGAAAACTTCACTCAAAGAACTAATACTAAGTACTGATTTAATGTACCTACTTTCCTTTAAAATAATATTTCCGTTAATGTTTCTAAGAAAACTTTACTCAAAGAACTAATACTAAGTACTGATTTAATGTACCTACTTTCCTTTAAAATAATATTCCCGTTTATGTTTCTAAGAAAACTTTACTCAAAGAACTAATACTAATAATGTACCTAGTTTCCTTTAAAATAATATTCCCGTTAATGTTTCTAAGAAAACTTTACTCGAAGAACCAATACTAAGTACTGATTTAATGTACCTACTTTCCTTTAAAATAATATTCCCGTTAATGTTTCTAAGAAAACTTTAATCAAAGAACTAATACTTAGTACTGATTTAATGTACCTACTTTCCTTTAAAATAATATTCCCGTTAATGTTTCTAAGAAAACTTTAATCAAAGAACTAATACTAAGTACTGATTTAATGTACCTACTTTCCTTTAAAATAATATTCCCGTTAATGTTTCTCAGAAAACTTCACTCAAAGAACTAATACTAAGTACTGATTTAATGTACCTACTTTCCTTTAAAATAATATTTCCGTTAATGTTTCTAAGAAAACTTTACTCAAAGAACTAATACTAAGTACTGATTTAATGTACCTACTTTCCTTTAAAATAATATTCCCGTTTATGTTTCTAAGAAAACTTTACTCAAAGAACTAATACTAATAATGTACCTAGTTTCCTTTAAAATAATATTCCCGTTAATGTTTCTAAGAAAACTTTACTCGAAGAACCAATACTAAGTACTGATTTAATGTACCTACTTTCCTTTAAAATAATATTCCCGTTAATGTTTCTGAGAAAACTTTACTCAAAGAACTAATACTAAGTACTGATTTAATGTACCTACTTTCCTTTAAAATAATATTCCCGTTAATGTTTCTAAGAAAACTTTACTCAAAGAACTAATACTAAGTACTGATTTAATGTACCTACTTTCCTTTAAAATAATATTCCCGTTAATGTTTCTAAGAAAACTTTAATCAAAGAACTAATACTAAGTACTGATTTAATGTACCTACTTTCCTTTAAAATAATATTCCCGTTAATGTTTCTAAGAAAACTTTAATCAAAGAACTAATACTTAGTACTGATTTAATGTACCTACTTTCCTTTAAAATAATATTCCCGTTAATGTTTCTAAGAAAACTTCAATCAAAGAACTAATACTAAGTACTGATTTAATGTACCTACTTTCCTTTAAAATAATATTCCCGTTAATGTTTCTCAGAAAACTTCACTCAAAGAACTAATACTAAGTACTGATTTAATGAACCTACTTCCCTTTAAAATAATATTCCCGTTAATGTTTCTAAGAAAACTTTACTCAAAGAACTAATACTAAGTACTGATTTAATGTACCTACTTTCCTTATAAATAAAATTCCCGTTAATGTTTCTAAGAAAACTTTACTCAAAGAACTAATACTAAGTACTGATTTAATGTACCTACTTTCCTTTAAAATAATATTCCCGTTAATGTTTCTAAGAAAACTTTAATCAAAGAACTAATACTAAGTACTGATTTAATGTACCTACTTTCCTTTAAAATAATATTCCCGTTAATGTTTCTAAGAAAACTTTAATCAAAGAACTAATACTTAGTACTGATTTAATGTACCTACTTTCCTTTAAAATAATATTCCCGTTAATGTTTCTAAGAAAACTTTAATCAAAGAACTAATACTAAGTACTGATTTAATGTACCTACTTTCCTTTAAAATAATATTCCCGTTAATGTTTCTCAGAAAACTTCACTCAAAGAACTAATACTAAGTACTGATTTAATGTACCTACTTTCCTTTGAAATAATATTTCCGTTAATGTTTCTAAGAAAACTTTACTCAAAGAACTAATACTAAGTACTGATTTAATGTACCTACTTTCCTTTAAAATAATATTCCCGTTAATGTTTCTAAGAAAACTTTAATCAAAGAACTAATACTAAGTACTGATTTAATGTACCTACTTTCCTTTAAAATAATATTCCCGTTAATGTTTCTAAGAAAACTTTACTCAAAGAACTAATACTAAGTACTGATTTAATGTACCTACTTTCCTTTAAAATAATATTCCCGTTAATGTTTCTAAGAAAACTTTACTCAAAGAACTAATACTAAGTACTGATTAAATGTACCTACTTTCCTTTAAAATAATATTCCCGTTAATGTTTCTAAGAAAACTTTACTCAAAGAACTAATACTAAGTACTGATTTAATGTACCTACTTTCCTTTAAAATAATATTCCCGTTAATGTTTCTAAGAAAACTTTACTCAAAGAACTAATACTAAGTACTGATTTAATGTACCTACTTTCCTTTAAAATAATATTCCCGTTAATGTTTCTAAGAAAACTTTACTCAAAGAACTAATACTAAGGCCCGTATGCACCGTCAACAAGTTTTTTAGCTAAGAAAGGTTTTTCGACTTAAGTCGAATTTTTACAATTCATCGTCATAATAAACTATTTTAAGCTTTCCTAAATTTAAGTCGTGCATTTTGTCGACTTACGACTAAGTTGATCTTTGTGTGGAGAGAAATAGGTTAGGTTATTCCATGGTATATTGTCATTGTGTTGTCATCATAGATAACCTTTCATATTGTCCTTACAAAAAAGGTGACATTATTTCTGTGAAAATTGTTTATTAAATTTTGCATTAGTAGAAATATTAAAATAATGGAAGTCGACCCATTTTTAATAGATGATGATCTAGATATAATAGATATTATTGACTTTGGTTTTCCTCGGAGATTTTATGTTAGAGAAGATTTCTTTGATACAATAGACAATTTCTCTTTCTTTCGAAGGTTTCGTCTAAGGAAACCTACAGTTTTGAATGTGCTAGAACAATTCTAAGTTGGAGAATTCACCGTGTTAAATCAAAAATCAAATTTTAACAAAATATAATGAGAGAAATAAATTTCCACCACGACCTGAATGATGACAAATAGCAAAAGTTTCAAACTGTGGTTTCAAAATCTGTAACTAATGGTAAACATCATAACACAAAATTTCCTAAATATTGCATCGTTGCCAATAGCATTATTCTCTTAGCTAAGATAACTTATTTCGATGACGCTGCATTAGAAACTTTGTCTTAACTTTAAGATCAACTTAACAAAGTTGAACTTATGCGTTGAACGGTGCATACAGGCATAAGTACTGATTTAATGTACCTACTTTCCTTTAAAATAATATTCCCGTTAATGTTTCTAAGAAAACTTTAATCAAAGAACTAGTACTAAGTACTGATTTAATGTACCTACTTTCCTTTAAAATAATATTCCCGTTAATGTTTCTAAGAAAACTTTAATCAAAGAACTAATACTTAGTACTGATTTAATGTACCTACTTTCCTTTAAAATAATATTCCCGTTAATGTTTCTAAGAAAACTTTAATCAAAGAACTAATACTAAGTACTGATTTAATGTACCTACTTTCCTTTAAAATAATATTCCCGTTAATGTTTCTCAGAAAACTTCACTCAAAGAACTAATACTAAGTACTGATTTAATGTACCTACTTTCCTTTAAAATAATATTTCCGTTAATGTTTCTAAGAAAACTTTACTCAAAGAACTAATACTAAGTACTGATTTAATGTACCTACTTTCCTTTAAAATAATATTCCCGTTAATGTTTCTAAGAAAACTTTAATCAAAGAACTAATACTAAGTACTGATTTAATGTACCTACTTTCCTTTAAAATAATATTCCCGTTAATGTTTCTAAGAAAACTTTACTCAAAGAACTAATACTAAGTACTGATTTAATGTACCTACTTTCCTTTAAAATAATATTCCCGTTAATGTTTCTAAGAAAACTTTACTCAAAGAACTAATACTAAGTACTGATTAAATGTACCTACTTTCCTTTAAAATAATATTCCCGTTAATGTTTCTAAGAAAACTTTACTCAAAGAACTAATACTAAGTACTGATTTAATGTACCTACTTTCCTTTAAAATAATATTCCCGTTAATGTTTCTAAGAAAACTTTACTCAAAGAACTAATACTAAGTACTGATTTAATGTACCTACTTTCCTTTAAAATAATATTCCCGTTAATGTTTCTAAGAAAACTTTACTCAAAGAACTAATACTAAGGCCCGTATGCACCGTCAACAAGTTTTTTAGCTAAGAAAGGTTTTTCGACTTAAGTCGAATTTTTACAATTCATCGTCATAATAAACTATTTTAAGCTTTCCTAAATTTAAGTCGTGCATTTTGTCGACTTACGACTAAGTTGATCTTTGTGTGGAGAGAAATAGGTTAGGTTATTCCATGGTATATTGTCATTGTGTTGTCATCATAGATAACCTTTCATATTGTCCTTACAAAAAAGGTGACATTATTTCTGTGAAAATTGTTTATTAAATTTTGCATTAGTAGAAATATTAAAATAATGGAAGTCGACCCATTTTTAATAGATGATGATCTAGATATAATAGATATTATTGACTTTGGTTTTCCTCGGAGATTTTATGTTAGAGAAGATTTCTTTGATACAATAGACAATTTCTCTTTCTTTCGAAGGTTTCGTCTAAGGAAACCTACAGTTTTGAATGTGCTAGAACAATTCTAAGTTGGAGAATTCACCGTGTTAAATCAAAAATCAAATTTTAACAAAATATAATGAGAGAAATAAATTTCCACCACGACCTGAATGATGACAAATAGCAAAAGTTTCAAACTGTGGTTTCAAAATCTGTAACTAATGGTAAACATCATAACACAAAATTTCCTAAATATTGCATCGTTGCCAATAGCATTATTCTCTTAGCTAAGATAACTTATTTCGATGACGCTGCATTAGAAACTTTGTCTTAACTTTAAGATCAACTTAACAAAGTTGAACTTATGCGTTGAACGGTGCATACAGGCATAAGTACTGATTTAATGTACCTACTTTCCTTTAAAATAATATTCCCGTTAATGTTTCTAAGAAAACTTTACTCAAAGAACTAATACTAAGTACTGATTTAATGTACCTACTTTCCTTTAAAATAATATTCCCGTTAATGTTTCTAAGAAAACTTCACTCAAAGAACTAATACTAAGTACTGATTTAATGTACCTACTTTCCTTCAAAATAATATTCCCATTAATGTTTCTAAGAAAACTTTACTCAAAGAACTAATACTAAGTACTGATTTAATGTACCTACTTTCCTTTAAAATAATATTCCCGTTAATGTTTCTAAGAAAACTTTACTCAAAGAACTAATACTAAGTACTGATTTAATGTACCTACTTTCCTTTTAAATAAAATTCCCGTTAATGTTTCTAAGAAAACTTTAATCAAAGAACTAATACTAAGTACTGATTTAATGTACCTACTTTCCTTCAAAATAATATTCCCGTTAATGTTTCTAAGAAAACTTTACTCAAAGAACTAATACTAAGTACTGATTTAATGTACCTACCTACTTTCTTTTAAAATAATATTCCCGTTAATGTTTCTAAGAAAACTTTAATCAAAGAACTAATACTAAGTACTGATTCAATGTAGGGGAGGACCGGCAACAGTGGCCACGTTTTGACATAAATAACTCTATGTCAGTGGTTAATTGATATTTATCTTTCCAACTTTGTATAATTAAACAAAGGCTTGAGAGCGACAAAATAGCTCATCAAAATTTTGGAAATATGAAAAAATGTTCCTCCTCATTGGTTTCTATTTTTAACAAAAAAGTGACCACTGTACCCTCTATATAGGATAGAGTGGCCACCAATGGGGTATACAGCGGACATCACCTTCTTATTGCAAAAACTACACTTTTTATGAAATATTTCTTTCATTAAACACAAAAAAAAGAAATCTAACACAATTTTCAGTTAATTTCTACTAACGAATAATAATGAAAAATAAATCTGAACACAACTAAATCTGAATTTTAATTAAAATTTACAAATAAAAAACTAAAGAACCTTATATAAAGATGAATCAACAGAGAATTGATACGAATGAGACATTTTTTTTGTTCCACCCGTATTTATTGGCTTAGGTAGTTTCATTACAATGTCACTTTTTCGTATGCAGGATACATCAGGTACAACGGGAAAACTGAATCTTGAATTATTGTTCCTTCAAAAAGAAACACTGAATTCTTCATCTGGGTGAATTTGTCTCCTGTCCTTACATATCTGGAACATCTGTTACACTTGCTGGTAGAAATATAGAGTCGTCGAATATTTCATCATTGAATGGACATATGCCTGTACTTTTGAAAGCTGAGATGCAGTTTTTTGGAGAAAATGATTCTGGATATGCTTTGGACAGGATCTCAGATATGTCGTAAATTGTAATTCGGCGCCCGGGATGATTTAGAAGCCATTTTTGGCACTCGTTATTGTAATGCCTCTTCAGTGGACCATAAACACATTTATCGAGTGGCTGCAACCGATGGCTGGTGTGTGGGGGAAGAGTTAATAATATAACATTATTGTCTTCTGCACATCTAATAACATCAAGGCTTAAATAGGACTCATGGTTGTCCATTACCAACAAGACTGGTGTATCACTTTTTGGTTTGGGATGAAATTTGAAATGCTGCATCCAATCCTTGAAAAGCTCACTTGTTATCCAACCAGTTTGTGAGGCAACGCCCTTGGTGCCTGGAGGAGCATTATTGGTCATGTGATCTTTAAAGTTTTTTCGGGGGAAAATAAGCATGGGCGGAACACTATTTCCAAGAGCGTTGATAGCTCCCACCATTGTCACTAATGTTCCTCTTTCAGCAGATGTTACCTGTCCCACCTGTTTCTGCCCCTTCGTGGCTATAATTTTATTAGAACCTTGGACTGTTGTCAGGGCTGTTTCATCTACATTATAGATTTGACTTGGGTTAAAATTATGTTTTTCATATGAAATTTTCAAATTGGAAAAGAATCTTTGAACAACGGGTTTGTTGAAACCCATAGCGCGACCAATAGACGTAGCCTCGGCGATACGTATTGATACAGTTTTGTTACGTCTCATAAATCCTGTAAACCAATCTTTTCCAGCGCACCTATTCTTCGACCAAGACGAAGGTATTTTCTTTTTGTGTGAAATTGCTAATTCATATGCCATGGCTTTGACATGTTTGGGTGTAAGACCATGGTGAAGTTTTGCCATCGTTTGCAAATAGCTAGTTAAAGTTTGCTCCTCATCCTTGTCAAATACCCGATTAACTTCATAATTGGGTGTAAGTCTTGGTGCTCCTTCTAGGAATCGGTCGCTGAAATCGATTTGTTCAAGATTTTGTTTGCATTTATCTCTGTAGCGCCTCAATGTTGTGCGTGGAATTTTATATTTCCCTGAAACACTTTTAAGGGACAAACCTATCTCTATCACCTCATAAAGTGCGTTTTTCATGTCAATTTCTGGTGTATTGCCATACGAACGGGTTGTCGCCATTTTTGCGTCTGGAAAAAATTAAAAAATGATTGTAGGAAACAGTGGCCACTCTTAGTTAGTTAAAATAAGTGGTGGCCAGTGTTTCCTCACATACACATACACTGTCGCCGAAAGCACATGTTGTAATATTTATTGGAAAAATCTTTTTCTGGAATAATTGTTATAAAATTTAATAGTGGAAAACTAATCCTTGAATATACATGGCTTACTTCACAAAACAAGTTTTCCTGAATTTAAAGTCGTTAAATGTTAATTCAAAACTGAAGGTACCAAAGTTATTGCAACGTGTTGTCGTACATGCACCTTCACCTACGAACGTTAACGAGGAGCTACCGAGAATCAAACTGTATCCGACAGTGAGACGTACAAGAGGTTGTATACCTTCTATGCGACTGCGCTTTAAACAAATTAGAGTGGAAAATATTCAGATGGCCACTGTTTTCGCATGGCCACTGTTGCCGGTCCTCCCCTACCTACTTTCTTTTAAAATAATATTCCTGATAATGTTTCTAAGAAAACTGGGTTGTTTGGAAAATCCCTCTCAATAATCGAATAATCTTGCCTTTAATTAATTTTTTAAAAATATATTTCATTGTAATTTATTTGTGACAATATTCAAAGTTTGAATTAATCTTAGAACAAGAACAAAAATATATAAAATAATTATTGTTACAGATTGGTTTGTTTTCTATTATGAATAAACTGTGTTGCCTTTCTTTATCAAACTTACTAAAATTTATGTACCTCTATTACTTTTTTTATTAAAATTAGTACATCCCGTTACCTCTGACCTAAATCGTATATATTTTGGTACGTCTATGAAATCCACTTAAATGAATGATATATAGACTATACGCATGGAGGACACGATGAATCGCTATCCGTTTCTGAATCAGAAGAACAGGAAGAGCAGTCATCAATGATATGATTATCCATTTTGTTAATATCCACGTACGGAATATTGTAACTTGGTATACCCATATGAAGACGGCTCAACACCTGTAGATACACACGGTGTACAGGTGATGTAAACCGTCTCAAATAACGGTAGGACGTTTCCTCGAAAGATTTACAATTATAGTAATACATGTACACCAAATGTTCGATCTGAAACAATAGAAAAAAAATTATTGAAAGAATTACCTAACATTTATTAACAAATTATTAAAAAAATTATTTCTCGCAAATGATAAAAGTTAGAGAAAATTCCAAAAAAAAAATATAACAAAAGTACTTACACTCATATACTGCAAATCATGTTGGTCTATAATCCGATAAAATATCTTGAAAAAAGTATTCATATGTTCACTGTGGATAGCGGCTTTTATATTACGAAATATCATGTTAAGTGGACGTACCGGAAGTTCCCTCCTCATGTGGATTTTTAAATGCATCACTATACGGATAAACTTCTTTTTGGAAATATTTGGATAATTAAATGTGAGATAGTGGTTGTCAAAAATGTCTTCTATGTTGGGACAATTAAATCTACACACATCGAATCCTGAACCCATATTCTGTAACAAAAAAAATTAAAATAAAATATAAGTACAAATTATTTTTAAAAGAAATTTAAAAAATAAGCTAAAAATACCAACCTAATATTACTTGCAATTAAATGCAGCCGAATTTCACGTTGTTATCGGAAAGGAAAATATACCTGTGATAACTAGATTTAAAAATTTTCATTTATTACTTAGAAAATCTTCCTTCTTGGCAAAGTCGGTGCGGATGAAAAAGCGAAAAGCGAAGACGATTGTTTAGATTGTTCTCCTGATTTTACTGATGTTTTAGTAGGAATTTTAACAAATGCATCCATTGTTGTGTATTTACCTCGAGGAAAATTTTTTTAAAATTAAATTTTGAAGTTTTTTTGTGAATCGTTGGAACAAGATAATCTACCATTTTCCGCACAAAAGGTGTTTTTGTAGGCTCATCAGGAGTAATTTTTTCGGTCTTCACCTTTGTTAAATCGAATTTCGGAAATGACTCTTCTGATGGCGAAGACACAAAAACAACCTCAATATCATCATCGTCATCATCGTTTTGGATGATTGGTTCCATTGAAGGCTCGTCCTCATTAAAAATCATTTCCTCCTCTTCACATGACACAATACCATCATCACTAACATCGGAAGAATTTTTTGATAAATCTCTTTTACATTCAGGAGTCGACTTTCCAGAACAATCTGCAACTGCCGGCATACTACCGTCGTCCAAAGCATGGTCTGCTATGTGGTCCTCTCTTCTGCCATTGCACATATCTCCAAAACCCTCTATTGAGCCAAGGTTTTCATTGAAGTGCAACCCTGGCATAATAGACTACCTAAGCGTGACGTCGGTTGTAGTCAGAACACTAGGAGTATCCACAATAAGCCCAGGAGGCTGAGGTGGTACCGGCGAAGGGACGGCTCTGAAGGAAAAAAAAAGCGTGACGTCACAGAGTAAAGAAAACCATACGTTGCATCGTTTAATTAGCTTTTTTTGCGCAAGCGCGTGTTCAGCACTGTCATTTGGTTAGAAATGAATGAATACGGTTGGAACGGTTTGTGTATCATTTGGAAACTTAATTTAAATCTTTGTATTCATAACTTAACCTTGTGTTCAAAAACTTTAAAATGAACGTAGTAAAAAAACCTACCTTGATAATTTTCATTTTTGACTCTCGGTTTATTTAAATATTTAAAATATATCATCCTCACTCGACAATAAATCGGACATAAAATCACTTTCTTCTCTCACAATGTAAAATGTAAGCCCCTTTGATATATTATAAGGTCATCTTATGCTTTTTGTAAACATCAGAACCTCCTAACCCAACAAAAATTGCATGCAAGCCAAAATTATAAGCAAACTGCGCAGATCAATCCAAACAGTTTCTTCGAGAGACCAAGAATCGAAATGACGGTACAGAAATCGGTTTCAGAATCGTACTTCTTTTGGTTGGATCGCTAATAAGACCGTACAAGACATCGCCAACTTTCGGTTGGAACGACCATTACTTAGTGCGCATGATAATTATCGTACAATGTATGGTTTTCTGCAGGGCTGGAACAAACCTAAGAGTATTTTGATTTTCAGTTTTCTGTTCTATTGACTATAAATAAGTGTCTTCGTTGTAAGAATTAACAAGTTAATGTATATTTGAAAGGATTTATTAATAAAAATCGCTAAGGTAAGGCTCACCAAGCTTTTTTAAGAGAGGTTTAAAATATTGAGGTTATGTGCTTTCATGTCATGTTTTTCTTTTTCTAATTATTTTATTAATTAAATAGGATAATTATGCATATAAGATTTTTTTTATTTTCTAGAACTTTGGTCTAAATATTCAATATGGTGATGTGTTTTGTACCTCAGTGCAATCAATATAGTGGAAAAAAGATTTGCAAGTTTTTTGTGTTTCCTGCAAATCCAGCAGAAAGAAAGAAATGGATTTCTTTAATAACGTAGGTAGTACTTTTATTTACTATTATTGTAATACCCTTAATTGAAATATAATGACTACTCCTATAATTAGATATATTTGGGTCTACTACAGTAATACTAATGTAAAATTTTGTAGGAGACAAGATAGGGGACCATCAAAATATTCCTTACTTTGTAGCTGCCATTTCATCAATAAGGATAGAAAAAATGGACTAACGATTTTCAATTTCAATGCTAAAAGAAAAATGAGCTTTGATAGTCCAGAAAGACGGTATGCAAATTTTTATCAAATTGTAGTGTATGGCATTAACAGTTTTTCCATTTTTGTAGCAAAAGAATCTCGAAGTCGAACAATGCTGAAGAAACTGGACCTTCAAGTGATGCTCGAAGTAATGCTCCATCTAATTCAATCTGTGAAAATGATGAACCAAATGTTGAGCACATTCCAGTGACAGCTGGGCCAACAAAAAATTTGAGTGTCTCTTTGGAAGCTGAAAATTTTATTATTTCCTGAATCAAGAACTGGAGGAAGTTACAGAAAAATTGAAAAAACTTAGCACACGTTTCAGTTATGAACAAATCAAAAACAATGATTCCCATGTGCTTCTTTATACTGGGATACCAACAAATACTTTGTTTCTAACACTATATTATAATACAATGGATGGAGTTGAACTAAATATTATGCTGGCTGGACTGTTAAATTGTTGTCCAAAATTAATCAACTGCTAATAACGCTTAGGAAGTTAAGATTGAATCTTCCACATGAGGACTTGGCAATTCGATTTGAGTGCAGCACAGCGACAATCACAAATATTATAATGACATGGATATATCATTTACATGCAGTAATATTCAAGCAACTGATGAAAACCATACCTTCTAGAACAAAGAATCAAAATTGTCTTCCAGCTGCATTTTGTACTTTTAGTAATTGCAGAATAATATTAGATTGCACTGAAATAAATTCAGCCATACCTACAAATATGGAAAACCAAAGACTCACCTACAGCACCTACAAGCATAGGAATACTTGGAAATTCTTAATAGGTGTGGCTCCCAATGGTGTTGTTACATTCGTGAGTAGTGCCTACCCAGGATCTACATCTGACAAAGTTATTGTAGATAAATCGGGAGTTTTAAAACAAATGATTCCTGGAGATTTAATTTTGGCAGATAAAGGTTTCCTAATTAAAGACTTATTACCTGCTGGTGTAGCTTTAAATATTCCACCATTTTTAAGTACACCTCGGTTCACTGAATCTCAAGTGTACGGAACACAGAAAATTGCGAAAGCAAGGATACACGTAGAAAGAGGAATTCGGAGAATTAAATGTTTTAATATTTTACAGCTAGTACCTCATTATTACATATCACAAATTTCTATAATATTTCAAGTATGTGCTGCTCAATTTGAAAAGCTTTCAAATAAAAAATTCATCAGCCTTCCCTTCCATTTGAAAAAAAGTTGTCTGCAACCCCCCAGATAATTAGAAATAAACAAATCTCCAAATCTCTTTGTAATAGGCCCCATTGAGAATAAAACGTGAGAAATTTTGCAATAAACTTTTATTTATCAAGATACAGAATTTGTTCTAGTTAGACTTAACACACAGTATTTCAGTTTCCAACAATCTTGGAATATATTCAGTGAAATAGAAATTTTCCAAAACTGGCAAATTCTGTGACCATGACGGATCATGATCAATTACCACAGTTACAGATTCTTTTAATGTCCATATACATAAATAACATTCTGCTCTTTTTAAAATATGGATATTTCCTTGGATTTGGTGGAAGTAATTATGGTTTTTATTGATAGATACTTCCCCTTGATCATTATAAGATATGATATACTTGTTGCTATTTTTCAATTTTTGCTACAAGTAGTCATTTCTCATTGAATAGGGACATTTTATTTCAACATTGCCATCTTCTCCCACCAAACCATCAGGACTCGCTCCCAAAAAACCAGAATTGGTCAGCCAATTGCCAGTTTCCTGAATATCCAGCTTTAAGTTTATCTTAAGCACTTCTATTCCATCCTTTTCATGTGTTCTTCCCCATTGTATTGCCTTTATCCCGTCTAAATTACGTTTACCTAAAATTAAATATTAAATAATTGAAATAATTTACTTGCACAGTACAATAGGTCTGTATTTTGAAATAACTGGACCTAATTAATTCAGTAATAGTTATTAGTTAAAAAAGTTGGAAAAAAAGCAAATTGGAGAAAAATATAGAAAAATAGAACACAAGATCTCCACTAATCCATCTCAAAATCATCACTATCTTCATTATCACTGTCAAAATTAATTATAAGTGGAGGCACATTTTGTCTATCGAATACTACTTCTCTATCCAACCAATCCTGTAGAATTTTTTCAGTGTGCTCTACTGTCCTGGACCAAATATCAGGAGTCACTTTTTCTAAAGCCTTTTTCCATACACCCTTGTTCTGTTAATGTACCATCAGTTTCCACATGATTTCCATAAAAGTTTTCAACTATGTCCCAAATATGTTCAATTGGGTTGAACATACAGTGGTAATGGGGAAGTTCATATACTAATGGTGGTTTATTCCTAAAAAAATATTAAAACATGCACATTTTCATACAAAATAATTTAGCTGAGTATTACCATAATATATTGTTTGGGGAGTGAGGTATTTAGATCTTTTAGAAAGAGTTTAGCTATATTTCTTAAAAAGAGTTCTTTTAGTTCCTATCAATACTCCAGATGCTATAATCCGTTTAGAGACTGGAAGAGTCAAGTTTGCATTTAATATTTTTTAAATGTCTCAATGTTTCAACTGGGTTGTTCAGTTGAAAAAATTCTTTGTTGATATTGACTGTGACTATATATGGAGCAATTTGAATCATCATTCTATTATATCTCAGAGGAAAGACTTGTTGTCCTAATATTATACATATTTACATGAATCAGATGTCAGTGTTGCGTCCCGACATTCTTTTATGTATTTGTATACTTCCTTTCCTACCACCTGTGAACCAAGCACGTACCTGGCTTTAAAATTACCCATCCAGGTTACCCGCACTATTGCAAAATTGCGTATGTCTAACCATTTTAAAATTAAATTAACATTGAATGGTATTGGATACTGTAACGTTTATTTTAATTTATATTTACAACTAATTAATTTATATTTACAAATTTATATGTACGGTCCTTAATTTACTAATTTATATTAAACACTTAACTAACTAACTACACTAATTTATATGAACGTCACTGATTAACACAATATCGATCGGTTTGCTAAGCACTAGATGTCCATCTATGTTACTATGTCTCAACTATCTGATTATTGTTGACTGTTAACTTTTTCTACTGTTCTTTTCGCCCTGTGCAGCGATGCTATTTATATCCGAAATGTAGTTTTTGTATCTGGAATGTTCTAGTCTTTCTGGTGGAGGCGCTAGATTTCTCTAGATAAGTGGAAGGGGCAAGAGGTTGGCGGACTCGAAGTCTCTGGAACGTTATCGGCTAGTGCCCTGAGAAGAGACGCAGGGCCGAGGGGACGCAGGGCAGGTAATCTCGATAATTCTCGATTTCACAGAGCTCACATGGTCAATAGTCCATAGTCGTCTCGTACGGGAATTTCGCTGGGGCACTCGCGTAACATTGCCCCCTCCTTAAGAGACAGTTCCTCCTGGAACTAACTAAGAAACTGAGACGAGATGACTGTATCGGCAACTGGTTCCCTTGTTACATTTTCCAGTTGCATGGAAGTAACATGCGACCGTCTTCTCCGTTGACTGTGCCTCCTGAGAATGTCCGCAGACAAGTACCTGCACTTCGGTGTCTCGGAAGATTACTTCTACCATGTTACGGATTATTCGCCAATCTAAATGCCTACATTCAATCTTGGGCATGGCTAGCCTATGAACGTTTAGTTCAAGCACATGCTCTCTCAAGTTTAGTAAAGCTTCCCAGATATTCTCGTACGTTGGTCTTTCGTCGAAGGTGTTTCTCGTCACTAGGTGGAAATTGTAACGGGTGCCATCTTGTACCTTCAAAGCTTTACCTGGTACTGGTAACTGGTTTTCCAAACTTCGTGCGCCACTCTTCTTTATTAACAGAGATGGCAATCCACGCGCATCGGTTATGCTGGCAGGGATGTTTATTGCCAGTGAGTATTCCTCCGGCACGGTGAGCAGATCTTGTCGTTTCTCCGTGGTGACGCCGTATCTTGCTTTTCCGGTACCACCATAAGCACCCATGAACTCTACGAAAGCAGGATCGGCTACTTCTTGGAGTTGTCTTATTTCCTCATCGTGGTCACCCTCGAATGGCGCTAATCGATTACGGTGTACCACCTTTGGCTTTCCGTTTGGGATCTTGGTGATGCGATAAATGACGTCGTTGATTCTTTTATTTACAAGGTACGGACCGTCCCAAGCTTTCTGCAACTTTGGAGAAAAACCCTTTTGTCTTCTTGGGTTATGCAGCCAGACTTTGTCTCCTTCGTGGAAACCTCCTTCTGTAGCTTGCGTATCGTACCTTTTCTTCATCCTATCGCTAGCGATCTGGAGATTCGATCGAACCAAGTCGTGTATGTCGTCCATTCGTTTCCTCAGCTGGGTTACGTAATCTTCACCAGCTATGTCTTCTCCGGGTCGGCATCCAAATTCAAGGTCGCAGGGTAATCTCATTTCACGTCCGAACAGAACTTTTGCTGGTGTTTGGCCGGTAGACTCATTGATAGCGGATCTGTAGGCCATCGCAAATAGCGAGAGATACTGGTCCCAATCTCGCTGATGGTTAGATACTACTTTGGACAAGTATTTGCCAAGAGTTCTGTTCATTCGCTCAACCATTCCGTCCGACTGTGGATGTAGAGCAGTAGTTCTCGTTTTCTTCATGCCGAGCTTATCACAAACTTCCTGAAACAGCTGGCTTTCGAAGTTTCTGCCCTGGTCGCTGTGTATTTCCAGAGGTACTCCATATCGGCAAATGAACTCCTTAACAACCACGTCGGCAACAGTTGCGGCTTCTTGGTTTGGAATGGCATACGCTTCCACCCATTTTGTGAAATAGTCCATCACCACCAAAATGTACCTGCTGCCATCTGCTGTCGGTGGAAACGGTCCGGCAATATCCAGGGCAATGCGTTCAAAAGGGCTTCCGACATTGTACTGCTTCATAGGAGCCTTTCTTCTCCCGTGCGGTCCATTGGCCGTGGTACAGGTAGTGCATTTCTTACACCAGTCCTTAACATCTTCGGAACTGTGCATCCAGTAAAACCGTTCTCGCACCCTCTGGAGGGTCTTCTTCACACCTAGATGTCCTCCTGATGAACTGTCGTGTAATTTCTGCAGTACTGTTACTACCCTCGATCTTGGAATCACCAACTGTCTTCTACTTCCGGAACCATCATCGTTCTCGACTACTCGCTGTAGCAAACCGTTTTCCAGAACCAGCGAGTCCCACTGGGCCCAATACGATTTCATCGTTGGCGAGTATCTTGAAATTTCCTGCCAAGTAGGTCGACAGTTTTCCTCTTTCCAATGTCGAATTTTCTTCAAGTCGGGATCGTTCTCTTGTGCCTCTTCCAGCTTTTCTGGTGTCCATTCGTCGCTGGTCACCGTGGCTCTCCGAATCGCAGCTTCCTTAGCTTCTGTTTTACTGCAATGGGAGCATTCTGCAGGACATGGTCTTCTTGATAGGGTGTCTGCATTTCGGTGGCTTATTCCGGCTCTATGCTCAATAGTGAAATTATATTCTTGGAGCCGCTCTATCCATCTGGCGATTTGTCCTTCAGGGTTCTTAAATTGCATAAGCCACTTAAGTGCTGCATGATCGGTTCTAATCACAAATTTCTTCCCATACAGATACTGATAGAAGTGCTCCACGGACTTCACTACTGCCAGGAGCTCTCTTCTTGTGACGCAGTAGTTTTGTTCCGGTTTGGAAAGGACTTTGCTAAAATATCCCAGAACTTTCTCTTGTCCTCCTTGAACTTGTGATAGCACTCCTCCAATTCCAACATTGCTAGCATCAGTATCTAATATGAATTCTCCATCTGGTAGTGGATAGCCGAGTATGGGTGCAGTAGTCAAATGTTTCTTTAAGGTTTCGAACGAAGTTTGGCAATCTTCGTCCCAGTGAAACTCCCTTGCTTCCTCTGTGAGTCGTGTCAAAGGCTTAGCGATATCTGCAAACTTCTTTATAAATCGCCTGTAATATGTACAGAGTCCAAGGAAGCTTCTAGCTTGGTGCTTGTCGGTAGGTCTTGGCCACTTTCGTACAGCAGCAACTTTTTCTTCGTCTACAGCTACACCATCCTTGCTGACTACATGGCCTAGGTAATTTACTTTGTTTTGAAATAGTTGACATTTCTTGGGGTTGAGCATCAGTTGGGCAGCTTGCAGCCTTTTGAAGACATCTTCCAAATTCCTTCGATGTTCTTCGAATGTCCTTCCCAAGACAATGATGTCATCAAGGTACACTAAGCAGGTTTTCCAGGACAACCCTCGCAATACGTTTTCCATCAGTCTTTCGAACGTTGCGGGGGCATTGCACAGCCCAAATGGCATAACGGTGAAATGCCATAATCCAGATCCGGTGGTAAACGCTGTCTTTTCTTTATCAGCTGGATCCATTTCTACCTGCCAATATCCAGACTTCAAGTCCAAGGTAGAAAACAACTTGCTACCGACCAGCGTATCCAGAGTGTCGTCGATTCTTGGCAGCGGATAACTATCTTTCCTAGTAACATTGTTCAACTGCCGGTAGTCCACGCAGAACCTCGTGGTTCCATCCTTCTTCTTTACCAGAACTACCGGAGAGACCCAAGGACTGGTAGAAGGTTCTATTACCTTTTCCTCTTCCATCTCGCGAACAATTCTTTCCGCTTCCTCTCTTTTCGCCTGTGGTAGTCGTCGTGCCGATTGTCTTATCGGTTTTGCGTCGCCGGTGTCAATTTTATGTTTGACAGCAGATGTTCTTCCTGTCTTCCCTCCTTTTGGTACAAAAAGAGAACGATATTGCAGCAAGAGTTCCCTGATTTTCTTCTTCTCTTGTCGGCTAAGGGATTGTCCAGCCACTGCTATCATTTGTTCAAATTTATTATTGGCGTCGTTAGAGGTTGTAGTTTGATGAATTACTGACGCCACTGGTACGCAAGTTCCAATTTTGGTCTCTTTTTTTATAGTTACGGGATGGTCATTAACATTTATAATGCGTACAGGTATCTCTTCAGCAGCCATTATTAACCCTTTTCCAACCAGGATTCCTCGACCAACCTCTTTATCGTGATTCCATGGTTCCATCATGACCGGTGTTCCTTCTTCGACGGTTCCTTGTAGCCTTGCCACAGTGAAAAATTCACTCCTTGCGGGTACAACCATATCCTCCTGTACGGCTACCTGTACACTCTTATCCTCATGTGGGTGAAGGAATACTTCTTCGGAACCTACTCTAATCACTCGGTTCTTGAAATCTAGCTGAAAGCCATGTAGGTTCATAACGTCCATTCCGAGTATTATGTCCTCTTCGATATCAGCGACAACGACAGTGTGGGTGAACTTCTCTGTGCCAATTCCCAATTGAACTGGTAGTTCTCCATGGACGTTGGCGCTTTCACCTGTAGCAGTCTTGAGTCGCAGTCTGGTCGGTAACAATCTTTTTCGGGGGTTGACAGTCTCGGGACGAATAATAGTCCTCGTGGCTCCAGTGTCCACCAACAGTGTATACTTCCTTCCATTAATTTCACCATCCACGTATACACTATCATCGCGACATTTCAGAGAGGCTATTAGGATGAGAGGGTCTTTGGAAGATCTTCGGGTCGAAGCTGCCCTCTGATGGCCGACCCTTTCTAGTTTTCCTGCTGGTCGTCTTTGTTTGTAGCAGTTCTTGGTCGCTTGCACGAACTGCGTACATGTCCCATTTCTCCACAATTCCAGCATCTCACAGCTTTTGGCTTTCCATTTGAGATGCTTTTCATCATGTTGACAATCTGGTCGAGCTTGTTCTCCACTTCTTCGTCTGCTACAGCCCTCACCTTACCGTATACGCCGGAAGCCTGTGTAGCAGCTTCGTACTCCAGGGCTGCAGAAAGTACGTCGACCAGTGTCTTATGCCGAGCCAAGCGTAGAGTTCTCTGCATTTCGTTGTCACGAACTCCGTCGATAAATGCCTGTACCCCTAAACATTCCATGACATTCTCCGGTGCCGATGGATAGGCAAACCGCACCAACCTAGCAATATCCGCTTCGAATTCTTGCAGAGTTTCGTCGCGTTTTTGCTTGCGGTTTTTCAGCTGTGACTGGTACAGATGCTCCAGGTGTTCCAGGCCATATCTCATATTCAGTCGCTTTTTTAGTTGTTCAAAATCATCAGTCTCTTCTACTGGAATAGTCTGAAGGATATCCATGGCGTCTCCCCTCAAGGCAAGAGTTAAATTTAACGCTTTTTCCTTCTCACTCCAGTTGTTCGCCTTTGATGCCGCCTCGAATTGCTTAAGATAGTTCGGCCATGACGTTTTTCCATCGAAAGTTGGCAGTTTCACTTTACTGTTGAAATCGTTTTCTATTTTTGGCTTCAACTCCACTTCCTCTGCCAGTTCGCCGTTGTTATGAGCTTGCCTAGTTGTAATATCCGAACTATTACTAGTCTTTTTTTCGATTTCTTTGATTTTTTGTCTCATTTCTTGCTCCATTTTTTCGATCTTTTCTTCCACAGCAGAAATATCAGTCTTCATGGATGACATTTCATTTTTCATGTCCTTCATTTTATTTTCTATGTCTGCCGAAAGTTTACTTTCCATGGATGAAATTTGGTTTTTTATATCCGTCGAAATTTCGCTCTTCATGTCCGAAATTTCGTTTTTCATGTCAGACATTTTGTTTTCTATCGACGACAATTCTTTCTTTATGGAGGAGGTTATAGAGGCGGACGCTTCGTCGGTGAATTCAAACGTTTCCGGGTCCAATCCATTATTAATCATAGCATTTTTCAGTCTATCGACTAACACCGACTTGGTCCCACTTGTGTCCAACTCGTAATCCTCCAACTCTCTGCGAAGTTCTGAAACTTTTAATTCACCTAGTTTCTTCGCCATCTCCCTGTATATTTATTTTTCTTAATCCCACTTCTGACACCAATGTAACGTTTATTTTAATTTATATTTACAACTAATTAATTTATATTTACAAATTTATATGTACGGTCCTTAATTTACTAATTTATATTAAACACTTAACTAACTAACTACACTAATTTATATGAACGTCACTGATTAACACAATATCGATCGGTTTGCTAAGCACTAGATGTCCATCTATGTTACTATGTCTCAACTATCTGATTATTGTTGACTGTTAACTTTTTCTACTGTTCTTTTCGCCCTGTGCAGCGATGCTATTTATATCCGAAATGTAGTTTTTGTATCTGGAATGTTCTAGTCTTACTGGTGGAGGCGCTAGATTTCTCTAGATAAGTGGAAGGGGCAAGAGGTTGGCGGACTCGAAGTCTCTGGAACGTTATCGGCTAGTGCCCTGAGAAGAGACGCAGGGCCGAGGGGACGCAGGGCAGGTAATCTCGATAATTCTCGATTTCACAGAGCTCACATGGTCAATAGTCCATAGTCGTCTCGTACGGGAATTTCGCTGGGGCACTCGCGTAACAATACATTATTGACCCTGATCTGGATTGTACTTACTGTTTGTAATATTCATAAAAAGGAAACTATTTTCCACATACTGTTTGATTGTCCGATTTATACAACAATGAAACGAAATATCCCTTGCCTTGAAAATGTGAACTCACTGCTTCATGCCTTGAATAAAATCACAATTTTTGAGGCTAGGAAAATTGCGGAGCATATTTGGAATATACTGAAATTACGCCAATTTGTCTTAAATGAATAATGTTTTGTGTGTAGTATTTAAGATTCGCTTAACCTTTCCCCTTATATATATATATATATACAGGGTGAATCACGACTAACGGGACGGAGGTTTATGGCGAAACGGTAAAAAATTTGAAATGTTTGTCACCTTAGTAATTTGTACATCCATATAGGCTACATTTTAAAATTATTTTGAAATATACAGGATGTCCCAATAAAGTGTGGCGTATCAAAGTTATATTTTTTCTTATGGAACACCCTTTATTTGATTGCATTTTCTGATTGCACCCAAAAAATAAAGTGATGTTTCATGATGGTTCCCTATACCTAAATACAGAGGGTTCCGAGTTATGCTGACTTTTTTAAAAATGTGAGCATTTCGAAAAACATTGATAACTCATTGATATAATGAATTCTAGCGAATTTCCTCTCACAGCTCAATAGTCGGACATTCATTGAATGTATTCCACGATTGAGTACTAAACATCTCTTTACAGGGTGTTCAGAATTATCAGTTGAATTATTAGATCATTAAATGTGTTATAACGGGCTTATTTCAAATGGAACACCCTGTATTTCAATAATTCATCATATTCAAAAAAATGTCCTCTTTCGAATGATATAAGGGTGTCCTATACCTAGGTACTATACTTTTCGCGCAATTTACAATTTTCTTAAATTGTATGGTAAATTGATTTTAAAACATCTGCAATTCTCTCTAAATTTTATACTAATTATCTTGACAAAGATATTGTGAAGAAATAAAGCTAATAAATATGCACACTCATTGTTCCTGAGGTACACTAACTCTTTTTTACCGACAAGCATTTGAGTACATAATAAAACAAAAACACATTATTAATAAAGCAAATACATAAATACTACGAAACGAACAACAAATTATTGAAAGCAAAAATTGGAAAGTAACTATGATGGATGCTCCAAATGCTTGTCATCTTATGCAATGCAACACGTGATTCTGGCTCCAAACTATGTACTTACATTATCCATACATACCGGGTGTTATAGACGCGAAAGCGTCCAAAATTATTAATTTCATATTTCAAGATATTTTTATTATAACCCCATTCGAAGAAATCCATCTTGGTCAGTTCTGGTGACCTAGCTGGCCAATTACAAGGACTTCCCCTGCCTGTCCATTTATGTCTTAATTTTCTATTAAGATAATTCCTAACAGCAGGAGAAAAGTGAGTGGGAAAAGTGATCTGATGCTAGGTCTAATTGTAACCACATTTTCTTTCTGATGCTAAGTGGTAGGTTTTCGAAGAAGATCTAGAAGATATTTTCCAAAAAACTCAAAAATTTTCTTTTGTCCAGGTATCCGTCAAAAACATACGTGCCGATAACATATTGGCCCACCATCCCGTTTACACTCATCCATTTTATGGCTATTATAGTAATTTGTCATTTATTTCCATTTGTTTCCTTTGCCAGTTGTAAAACCCAAATTTTCATACGAAACGGGTCGAATTATATAAAACTTCTTTCCAATTTCTTCATTTTCCTGAGTGTATTAAAAATAAACTTCCATATTTTATGTCTCGGTGTCTCGGTGTGTGATGGTGTGTGTGTGATCGATAGCGCATTCAGTTCACGCATAAAACAGTGGTAAAAAGTGTACCAAAAATTGTTAATCCCACACAGTGAATACTATATGATTGCATAACAATATACCAAAACAATACAAAAGCTTCCATATTTTGCAACATCGATATTGTATAAGATGAATATCAATAACCAAGAATACGACACTTAAATTATAGTGCAGGCGCAAAATACAAAAAAACCAAATTATATATATACTTACCACAAAAAAAAATAAAAAAAAATGAGTGGTGAAGGCGATATTCTAGAAACATTAAAAAAATTTATTGAAGAACAAAATAACAAACTTGCTGAAAACATTACCAATCAACTGACCAAAGAAATTACAGAGATAAAAAAGCTGTTACTAGAAGACAGCAAAAAAATTGAAGAGCTAGAAAGTGAAATAAGTAATCTTAAATCCAAGAACAACCAATTAGAGAGACAACAACGAATAAATAATATTGTGATATTCAATTCGAAATTCCCAGGAGGAAACTTAACAAACTTCACTCTTGACCTGTTAAACCAAAAACTAGAACTTAACTTAACCGAACAAGATATCAATACGATAATTACTATTGGTAGAAGTGTAGATAATAAACCAATATTAGTAAAATTTGTCTCTTACCTCACGAAGCAAAAAGTTTTAAGATCCTGTAGAAAACTCAAAGGGACAGATATACGCATAACTGAAGAATTGTCTCAAGAAGAAAGAACAGTTAGGAACTTATTGGTCGAACAACTAAAAAAAGAGAAGCAAAATAATAAAAAAGCACATATTCATGGACAGAAACTCTTTATTGAAGGAACAGCTTATACGTACGACCAAATTGTCAAAAATAGTCATACAACTAGGAATACATTACAACTTGGTAATAATATAAATAGCAGCACCAATAGCAACATCAATAATAAACAACCCAAACAAGAAACCAGAACCAAACAAGAGAAAGCAATAGTAAGAACCAGCCAAAAAGAAAACACTACGAGTTAGAAAACCCGGCAGAAATTATCGCGAAAAAACCCATTCTTGAAAATCTTTTACCAAGACAATCATCAAGACTGCAAAACGCCAAATAATAATTAACACTGTTTATCTTGATGTGCTTTAATTTTGCCAATTCTTTTGTGATATATTTAATTTTTAGAACTTTTACTAATATCTTAACTTCTTAACATAATAAATAGAAAAAAAAATGGACAATTATATCCTAGATTTCAAAGTTGAACAAGTCGATACTAAAGAAATACAAGATCTCCCAGACTATAATATTTTAATTAATGAATTTAGTAAAAACCAGAGCATATCTATTTTTCAAATGAACATTAGAAGTGCAAACAAAAACATTGATGAATTTTTTATTTTTTTTTATTCAAACTAATCCGCTTCCACTCAAGGTGATTAGCGGTGTATAACAATGTATAATATATTATTAAATTTTGTTCAGTAGATTAATGTCCTTTAAGAACTCCATCAGCTTGTCAACTGGGCAGTTTTCACCTAAGAGTAAGTTTAAGTTTGTAGGTAGCCTATGTTTTAGCCGGTGTGTGTCATACTTGGTGCAATTAATCAGGACATGTTTCACTGTTAAATGTTCTTGACATACATTACAAAGGGGGACACTGTCTTTAGTGAAAAGATAAGAATGAGTAAAATTGCAATGTCCTATCCTAAGTCTATTGAGAATCACTTGTACTTTGCGCGTAGTGATTGGATGCTTCCACAATGTCACTGTTGGCTTAACTTCGCGAAGTTTATCTTGCGATCGCTGCCAGAATTGTTGCCAGTTGTTGCGAACTTTTTCCCGAATAAGCATTTTCAAGTCACTCGTCACGCACTCCTGTACATTGATGAATTGAAATTAACCTTGGAACAGGTAAGTATACAATTTGATTTTATCGTAATTACAGAAACAAGAAAAATACTAGATACTTCCTTATATCAGTTGGACGGCTATGATTTGTCTTACAATAATGGTAGTTTTAATCAATGCGATGGTGCCATTATCTTTGCTAAAAAAGAGTTTCAGAGCTCATGTAAATTAATCAGTTTTAATGAAATTATAATCCTAGAACTCACATGCAAGGTACATACGAATATAAATACCTTTATCACAGACCTAGGGACTTACTTAAAGCAATGTCAAAAATCTGATATCCATATAATAACAGGCGATATAAATATCGATATATTAGACAATGCAACAAACTTTGTACACGATTACTTAAACCAAATGACTGAAGAGGGATTCGAAAGCTTGATAAATAAATACACTAGGGTAAAAGATCAGCAAAAGTCATGTCTAGACCATATATTTCTTAAGACTAATATAAATAAATATAAAAATATCCCTATAATATTGCAAACTAGTATCACTGACCATTTTTCGATCGTAAATCATTTTGTGCTACCTGAAATAAAGCGAAATATTCCATTAGAGAAGAACAAAGTTATATTTGATATAAAAATATTTCAAAATCAAATTAAACAAGAAAGTTGGCAGGATATTTATAACAATGATGACATAGATAATTGTACCGAAGCTTTTATAAATAAGTTCAAATATTACAGAGACAAATCAACGACAACAAAAAAAATGAAAAGAACCGACCTTAAACGTAAAAACTGGATCACGCCAGCCCTTATAACTTCTGTTAATGAAAAAAATAGGTTATATAAAATAATGAAAAATAACTACACACCACATAATATATTGGCTTTTAGGAGATATAGAAATTATTTAAATACATTAATGAAACAAACTAAATCATACTACTTCAATAAAAAAATAGATGACAATAAGGATGTTGGAAAAAAATTATGGGAATGTGTTAGAGAAATCTCAAACACCCAACAACAAAAAAACCAATAAATGAAATTATAACACATACAAATACTGCAGTCCATAACCCAAGACAAATTGCAAATGCATTCTGTGAACACTTTACAAATGTTGGAGCAAAAATGGCTAACAAAATAAACAATAAAAATACGATAAAAAATATCAAACAACACAAAATATCTAAAACAATTTTTCTTTCAGACACTGATGAAAAAGAGGTTATAGAAACTGTAATGAGTTTAAAAAATAATAAATCACCGGGACTAGATGGTATACGATCGGAAACCCTTAAAGCAGTAAGTACTGAAATTGCACCTGTGCTAACATTTCTAATAAATAAATCAATAAATGATGGTAAGTTTCCAAAAATATTAAAAATTGCGGAAATTTTACCCCAGTTCAAAGATGGAAATCCTAAGGAAACTTCAAACTATAGACCAATATCGTTAATTTCAAATGTAGGAAAGGTGTTTGAGAAAATAATACAAAAACGAATTGTATCGTTTATAAAAAAATATAACATATTGTCAGATGAGCAATACGGATTTCGTGAAAACATGTCGACGTCGGATGCAGTGGCCAGGTTACTGGAAATGATAAATAATGCCTTAGATAAAAAACAACCATCCATTGTCATTTTTGTTGATCTGGCTAAAGCATTTGACAGTGTTGACCATAATAAGCTCTTATCGGTCTTAGAAAAAGCGGGATTTAGGGGTATAGCTTACAAACTACTCAA
The DNA here is from genome assembly GCA_963978555.1 of Galerucella nymphaeae. Classification (NCBI taxonomy): domain Eukaryota; kingdom Metazoa; phylum Arthropoda; class Insecta; order Coleoptera; family Chrysomelidae; genus Galerucella; species Galerucella nymphaeae. The sequence goes on along the minus strand of OZ021704.1, from coordinate 31,913,856 downwards.
AAGTTACCTAAACGAAAGAAAACAGTGTGTGAATATTAGAGGAACTCACAGTGAATTCAAAGTTGTAAAATATGGAGTACCTCAAGGAACAGTCCTGGGACCAATCCTTTTCAATCTATACCTTAATGATATATTTTTTCAAAATACAAAAGGAAATATTGTGACTTTTGCTGATGACACTGCGGTATTCTATAAAAACGATAATTGGATGGCTCTCAAAAATGATATTGAAATTGATTTTGTTAAAATAGTTAACTTTTTTGAGAACAGGCTACTTACAATTAACCAAAAAAAAACTTTATTTTTACCGTTTACTTCATATAGCACCGGTTTGCCACCATTTGATGAAATATCTATTACTGTATCCACAACAGAAATGTTTCATATCAAAACATCAAATAAAATTAAATATCTCGGAATTTTCCTTGATTCCCATCTACGATGGGACCACCAAATAAGCTATTTAATAAAAAAACTTAGATTTGTACTATATAAACTCAAATATCTATCTAATATTCTAAAGTTAGCTTACCTTAAAATTCTTTATTATGCATTGGTCGAAAGCCACCTAACATATGGTCTTATTGCTTGGGGATCGGCTGGGGAAACTCTCATCGAGCACTTACAAAAAGTACAAAAAAGTATATTAAAAGTATTATTTCGCAGACCCAGAACCTATCCTACAATTGAACTCTATCAAGAAACTGAAGTATTCAACATCTACCAATTATATGTTAAAGTCATTTTACTGAAACAACATAAGGACAAAGCCACTCTAAAGACTATCCATCATGGCTATCCAACTAGATATAAGGAAAGTGCTGCCTAAATACCCTTAATGAAAAAAGCTATAGGTAAAAAAAGTTTCACATACCTGGCTCCAAAGTTATATAATCAGTTACCATCTGATTTGAAAAAAATTAACTCTTCAAGTTTATTCAAAAAAAAAATAAAAAATTGGATCCAATCTTATCCGGCTGCTACAATGCAAAATTTTATCTCTTCGCGAAATGAAAATTATTATAGTCTGGCAATCTTATCGTAATATATAAAACTTCAGAAAAAAAAAATTATATTATTAATATTTTATATGATGTTACTTACATTTGTATTGTCGTTTTATATTCTATATGTCATATCTTATATTTCAAATTTTTTTTTTTTTAAATGTTCTCATATATACTTAAGATTTGTTTTAGAAACTAATTGCTTCTTAATTTTCGTACACCTATTTTTCATAATAAATGAACTACCGCATTCACGCACAAGCATGGCTTTTGTGAATGTACTGCTCTTTTGTGATGAAAATGGGCGACTACTTATATACAACTCATTTTTATGTGCTTGTATCTTTTAAAATACATATTAAAATTAATTATTGTAACTGTACTGAGGCAAATAAAATTATGATTATTATTATTATTATTGCTTTTAATAATTTGTTGTTCGTTCCGTAGTATGTAAGGTATTCGCTTTATGAGTTTTTGTTTTATTATGCAGATGTTTTAAAATCAATTTACCATACAATTTAAGAGAATTGTAAATTGCGCGAAAAGTATAGTACCTAGGTATAGGACACCCTTTTATCATTCGAAAGAGGACATTTTTTTGAATATGATGAATTATTGAAATACAGGGTGTTCCATTTGAAATAAGCCTGTTATAACACATTTAATGATCTAATAATTCAACTGATAATTCTGAACACCCTGTAAAGAGATGTTTAGTACTCAATCGTGGAATACATTCAATGAATGTCCGACTATTGAGCTGTGAGAGGAAATTCGCTAGAATTCATTATATCAATGAGTTATCAATGTTTTTCGAAATGCTCACATTTTTAAAAAAGTCAGCATAACTCGGAACCCTCTGTATTTAGGTATAGGGAACCATCATGAAACATCACTTTATTTTTTGGGTGCAATCAGAAAATGCAATCAAATATAGGGTGTTCCATAAGAAAAAATATAACTTTGATACGCCACACTTTATTGGGACATCCTGTATATTTCAAAATAATTTTAAAATGTAGCCTATATGGATGTACAAACTACTAAGGTGACAAACATTTCAAATTTTTTACCGTTTCGCCATAAACCTCCGTCCCGTTAGTCGTGATTCACCCTGTATATATAGGTTTCAAATATATATATATATATATATATATATATATATATATATATATTCTTATAACGTCAAGTTTGAGGACAGTATATTATATACCTGTATATCATATACTGGTCCCTGTACTCACCGTTAGATGATAAGATAGTATATGATATACAGTCCCCAAACTTAATTTTTATCTCTAACGATGAGTTTGTGGACAGTATATCATATACCAGTCCCTGAACTTGACTGGGCCAGTCCGACGGCGACGGCACATGCGGCATTGCTTCCAGCATAACATACGGCAGTTTTCAGCAGCTTTGTCGCAAAATTAAGACTATCACCAAGTGCACTCGGTAGTCAAGGTGAAGATAACCTTAAGTCCTAGATATTTTTTCCATATTTATTTTATATTGGTAACAATGGTAACGTAGCAATTTAATATCACTATTTAGTTTATAGTATTATATATATTAGGGTTAGTAAACGTTATAATTTAAAGAATTGGTTAGGTAATTAGCAATCATAAGAGCCATGAAAAAGACTCATTCTCATAAAAAAGGCTAAACCAAACATAGTAATGAACCGTTTCTATTAGCTTGGAGACTAGTGTTCGTTCTGTTTGAAAAAAATTGAAAAAAGAGCCATAAAATATTACCCAATCACTTCTTTACTACAAATTAGCTCAGTAGGCTTACAGGGCCACTTTGAATATTAGATACAACGCGCCATGGTTCTATCACCTTAAATCATTATTTTATTGTGATCAGATGGTGTGAAAATGAACAATATTATTATCATTGTATTAATTTAATACCTAAATTTAAAAAACTATTTATTATTTTATTCGACTTGATAACATATTCGTATCCTATAGATGAAAATCTAGAATCAAAGGATATTTTAGGCTGTACATCGTATGTTACTTTTAATCAACCGGGTATAATATAACGCATAAGGCCCCTTGTTATGATTGGTACACTTACTTCCGCTGCACTCTGTGTAAGTTGAATTTTAAATGAACGTTTAACGCTGATTATTTATATTCAGAAGAAAATGGTTTTTAGATTGTAAATCACCACAAATAAAAAAGGCTACGCGCCGGTGACTTACCACAAACGAACCATCGTATTACACAAGAACGACAGAAAAACAGCTGAAAGAGAGTGAAAGACAATTATGCGCGGTCATCAAGGCGTGTATTTAATTCCAGCTAGGGTGTGGGTTCATTTCCCGATACTGACCAAATGCTTCTGGCAATAGCCGTTGAAAATGTTGAAATTGGAGGGCAATGAGCATTCGGTAACTCTCGGGAATAAGTTTACACCCCTTAAGTGAAACAAAGTGATGACCGTGCACAATTATTCTTCCTCTCTCTTTCATATATCCTTGTCGTACTTGTGTGATCCGAGGCTTGGTTCCGATGTAAATTTCGCAATCTGTATGTCTTCAATGTGGTGTGCAAATAGACATAATCTTTTCACACTTATCAAGGAAATTCAGCTAATTAATAGTAAGTTTTCTTTAACATCTGGATGCTGTATTACATGTAGATTTAATAGTGAGGTTATGATGATTTATAATATGCAATATGCGAAGTGACTCTTTTTTTCATTCTCCCTCGTTATCATGACACCGTGTGCGAAGTAGTGTGCGCACACTGCATGTGAACTATATATGGGAATTTTATATTTTTTTTATACATATTTTAACCTTTATGCTCCTCAATCAAGCAAAAATCGAAGAAATCATTTGTTTATCAATGTATAACAATAATTAAGTAATTACTTGATTTGGGAAAACAGTTCAAGCCAGTTCAATACTATTTTTCATATTCAGCTAAGCATGTTACTTATTTTAGAACAATATTTTTGAGGTTTGTAGAAAAAATTTTGTTTGTATCTCATGCGCGAAATACTTTGGTGATCTCGACTATCTTTTTCAGTTCTCGATCACCAAAGTAGCATTTCGCGCACTATATACAAAAATAAACTTGCATGTTTAATAATATATAATAGATTAATAGTTGTTTGTCCACGACCACCTAATAATAAGTCAATATTTTACATCCTAGCAAAAGGTACATGGTACCCATTTATCTACTGTCTTGAATTATGGTTCATAATATACTGGAGTTTATTATGGTTCATAATTCACGACTAGAGATGGGGGTACAATATGAAATAAGCAATTGAATCTGTATATTTTGTTCATGAAATTTGATTCTGAATTATATCGTATCGATAAAATATTGTAATTTTTAGTATTGATAAGTACTTTTCCTAACGATATTTTCTAATATTCTGATATTTCAAAACAATATATTTATAACGGTACGTTTTATTGATACTTTACACAGTATCGCCCATCTCTAAATATGTCAAATTATTTCATGTAGATGTCACAAGATTTTAAGGTTAGTAATACCAAATCGTTACTGACTTTTATTTAATAAAAGAAGTTAAGGGTCGTAGACAAAGTATAGTATTTTACTCGCAATTTAAGGTCAATAGTCACGATGGGTGACATTCGCGTCAACCGGCTATCATAAAACTCATTTAAGTTGTTTGTTCTGGGTATTGTCCATAGAATAATACATTACATACTGACGTATTGTCAACTGTCGTCGACACGACATGCCCTATTTTACAATAGGCAAATAGTAAATATAGTAATTAAATTTTTTTTTCTACATTCATGCAAAAAACAACACTTTTGTGCACCACATTTAATGGAAAAAGTGGTACTTTATTGCACTATATTTTATTGTACTCATCTGTCATTCTTGTGTCAGTTTTGTGATGATTAATGACAAACATAAACATTTAAGTTAAATAAAAATCCATAGCAAGTACCTGATCCTGCTTTAATACAACAATAATATATGTATATCTTACAATTATTTCAAAAATCTTTAATCATTTAAAATTTAAATGGTCAAGGCGAAAACCAGCTATGATTGAGTACTGATAAGGTGGAGGCCATAAAGATACAAAAAAGAAGAACGGGTTGAGTTTTATTAGGTTAGATTAGGCTCTTAACATATTTATGTTCTAATTTTCCTGTTTTTGCATGAATTTAGAAAAAATATTGTATGCAACTCTTGCAAAACGTGTTTTTTGCACTCGACGTGTTGTCCAACTCGGCCTAAAGACCTCGTTGGACAATTTCACGTCGCGTGCACTTTTTGCAGTTGTTGCATAAATAACTATTAAATTGATAATGTTGGAATGTATTGCAACGTAGTGCAGATTATTCAAAAGAAAGACATGAATTGAGTTTAATTTGAGTAAACCATAGTTTTTTCAGTTGCCAAAAATAATAAGAAGCATTCAAAGATAAAAATAAAGTAGGAAAGGAAATATTTATTATGATAGACTTAAATTATATACCATATTTGTGAGAATTCTAGAAAAAGCACACTTGCACAAAAAATACTTTACTGTTGCTGATGACATTATTATGTTCTATAGTACAATTTAAGAGTACTGGAAGAAAAAAGGTGAACAAAGATTTGAAGAAAAACCAGTGATGGTTGATAAGGAATAAGCTGTAATACTAATTTGAAAGTTATTTATACAAAAGAATATGAATTCAGTTGATATTCACATGAAAATAGGAAATGAAAATATGAATAAGTTGAGAACATGCATCAAAGCAAATTTATAGATCAAATAAAATAAAATTTATGTTTGCCAATAAATTATTGGTGCACTTTACCAATGTAAGGATTACTAAAACCATGAGACATTGAAACTAATTGGTGACACTTATTTCTTACCAATCTTCGGCTACCTAATTCTAGTGTGGCACACTTGTAGTATAACATTCATACAGTGACTATAACAAGAATTAGTCACTGATAGTATGCTGCAGAACACTGAAATGGTTTAACATGTGTAGGATGAACCCCAAAGCCTTAAAACTTAATGTTTAATAACAATAAAAAATACAATATATTTCCAATCAATATGCACAACTTACTAATGATACCAGTTCATGCAAAGATTTTCAATATGAAATATATTTAAATAATTCCATATCAAACAAGGAAATCATATTTCAAGTACTTTATTTTAATCATAAAAAAATTGTTTAACAAAATTATACTTCCTAATGAAGCAAACACAGTGGAGCGTCACACTTAGTAAAATACTTGAGTACGTACACAAAATATATACATGTGGGCGTTCTGTAACTAAACTTGCACAAAACATTCACTACATTATTTTTTTTGTATCAAGAACATAGCTACCAATTATTTTTCCAAATTAGTATTACAGCTTATTCCTTATCAACTAACTCTGGTTTTTTTTTAAATCTTTGTGTATAGAATAAATTAATGTCATCAACAAAAGTAAAGTATTTTGCCTGCAATTGTGCTTTATCTAGACTTTTCGCAAGTAAGGTAGGTAAAGGGTTCAATGAAACTCAAAGTCAAACCACAAAATATTTAATGTCCGTTGGGACTCAAATATTGCAACTAGTTTCGGTAACAATTACCATCATCAGGCTACAACAAATAGAAAATGGTACAATGAAGTAACTAGTTGCAAACGGACATTAAATATTTTGTGGTTTGACTTTGAGATTCATTGAACCGTTTATTTGGATTCTAACCACATTTGAGGTATGGATGAACTCTAAGAGTTAAGGTAGGTATATAATTTAAGTCTATCATAATAAATATTTCCTTTCCTACTTTATTTTTATCTTTGAATGTTTCTAAAAGTGGTAAAATAGTAGGACAATGCGCGACGCCACGGTGAAAATACAAACTGTTTAGATAGACTATTTTGAGGGCAGGTTTTGTCAATTTTCCCGTATGAGTTCGATATACTTATCTTGTCTTGATGTACATGGAGTTCGATCACCTCGTATAGCCTCCATGCTTTCGCATGCTTTCAACTCGTCGATAGAGAAATATTAGTATATTAAAGTATAAGTGGATATTAAGGTCTTTAAAACACGCGCGATTTTTCGAGCTCGGAGTGCTCGAAATAGAGCAAGTGTTTCAGAGACCAGTTATCTGGTATACTGGTATCTACTACTACAAGGAAAAGAAATGGAAATAACTGACAATGTATGGTTGAATTAGTGATGACATTAGTTTACCCATGGTTTACCCTATGAGTTTACCTTGCGTTGTCATGGAAATGTTAATAGAATCAAATTAAATACCATTTCCTCCGATTTGAAAAATCGAAATATTAATATTTCAAACAATATCTTGCACTTTCCATTTTCATTAATAAAATTGAAATTGTTAAATATTGTTTTTCTACATTCATGCAAAAAACAACACTTTTGTGAACCACATTTAATTGAAAAAGTGGTACTTAAATGGTCAAGGCGAAAACCAGCTATGATTGAGTACTGACAAGATGGAGGCCATAAAGATACAAAAAAGAAGAACGAGTTGAGTTTGATTAGGTTAGGTTCGCAATATATTTGTATTCTAATTTTACAGTTTTTGCATGAAATTAGAAAAAATATTGTATGCAACTCTTGCAAAACGTGTTTTTTGTACTCGACGTGTTGTCCAACTCGGCCTAAAGACCTCGTTGGACAATTTCACGTTGCGTGCAAAAAACACTCACTTTTTGCTTGTTACTTACTCCTGTCAGATAAATAATAAAAAAGTTGTCATTTAGACGTTTATACCATTAGACATTACACTTCGTGTTTCGAGATGTTGATGTTGCCATGGTGACTTTAAAAAACGCGCTTGTTTTGAAGTCCGTTTTAAACACGCTAGGGCGTGCTTTAAATAGGTAAAAGGGTTCACCAATAAAAAAAAATATATTGTTTATGATTATACCCATAACCAACGAAGTCTCATATTGCACAGAATACAGAAATAAAATTGTTTCTGTGTCTGTAGTTTCGTTTTGGGTTAAGTTAAAGCCAGGGCCAAATTAGAAATGCATTTACTCATTCCAGTCTTCTGTTCATAATATTGTGATAAATAAATTTCTTGTTATAGAATGAATTATTCCCTTTCCTGGTTTTATTTTTCACAGAAAATTAAAAATGTATTTTTTGTAGCAATTTATTGAAAACTTCTAATGTACTGCGTGGTCATATAGTGCTCGTTAATTCGGTTATTTGAAATAAAATAAAAATGCTCAGACAGGTCGATTTTGTTTATTGTAGGTAATTTTTTTCAACAAAGCCCGAAGTATACAGCGTTATTTGCATGAGTAAAATTGACATCGGCAATTTTTCTAATGAGACACCCAGTAGGTATATTTTTTCAATTTGTTGTGCTCATCATTATGAGTCTGGCCTAGAATTATGTTAAGCGGCTGTGGAGATATGGGCAGAAAGCTTTGCCATATATTCATTATTGAGTGTTACAGAGACTAGACAAGATTTGGAAAGTTGGAAGTCGTTTTTCCCATATCCTCACAGCCCCTTAATATAATTTCATTTAACAGTATTGGTGGATTCCTAATGATAAGCACTAATTACTAAACAAATATGGAAAAATATGCTTGATGTCCCATTTCAAAACACCCATGAACGTTTCATTTTTTAGTTAACATGTAAATCAAATGTAATTATAATATATAATAATGTGATCTTCAATAAATTGGTGCCAATCAAGATTAAGAAATCGAAACAGGAAAACTCGTTTTTTTATTTAATAAGAGAACATACAGCTGCAACCAATGTTTGTAATATAAAATGGATATGTGATAACTCCACTAGTTCTGCACAGGAGATTGCATCTCGTTAGTTTTCAGATTATGAACCAATGTTAAATTTATTAAAATGAATTTCAATTTTTTTTATTGAATAAAAATCTTTGTGACTATTGATAATCATTAACTTGAGACCACAAAGACAAAAGAAATAAAAAATAGTAAATATCAAAATATTGATATACAGGGTGGGGCAATAGTGCGTCACAGTCCAATTGTTCGAGTTCTATAATAGGTAAGATGATTTGAAAACGAAAGTTAACTAGACAACAGATTTGAGGATATACAGGGCGAATAAAGAAAAATCTAAAGGGTCGAGTGTTTTTTTTAATGGAATGTCATGTATATTAGCAAATATTTCAAACAGTTTAGTGATCTCCACCCACACCTCCAGTGTTATTGAGATTCTCCCATTCACTTGAAAGTTCTTTTTCCTACAACCACTATGCAAAACACGCTTTTTTACACACTTTTTTATACGCAAAGCAGGCCTTTTATCAATACTTTTGACAACCGTTGTAAAAGTAATGCGAAAAGTACGCGCTATGGCACTTTTCCGCACCGAAATGTCAAACAAAGCTACCTATGATCTGTCCCCTTTTTTTGACAATTCAACTTAATTGAATTTCTAATTGGTATACAATTTTTAACTTGAAACTAAAAGTAAGTAAACTATCTATTTCATTATTTATTTTAATTTATTAATTATTAAAACATTAACCTATTAAGCATTATTTTAGTAATCATGAACCAAGATGGAAATAATTTATCTTTCGAGTGGTCCAATTCGGACATTGAAAATACTCTAGTTAATGTATTTCTTTCATTAATGCTAGATTTGCGGCATGCCACAAACGTCTGCGCTCGTGGGAAAAGTGACACTTTGCGCACTAGTTGTACAAACTACTATTTTTGTTTAAAATATTGCAGATGAATACCGAAAAAATCACTGTCGTTATGGTAATGGAATAATTGAACTCATAAGTTTTTATGGTACTTAGGCATATGTGTCAGTGAAAATGAGCAGCTGAAATTGTTAAAAATTCAATATATCGGAAACGACTAGAAATAGCTATATAACTTTCAAGTGGGTGGGAGAATGTCAATAATATTGGAGAGGTGGATGGAGGTTACTAAACTGATTTTAAGCATGTGCTAATATACATGGAAACACGATTCTAGATTTTCTTCGGTTCACTCCGTATATTCAGTAAAAATTTCTGGTTATAGAATCTGTTGTCTACTTCACTTTCGTTTTCAAGTCATCTTCCTACTTATTATGGAACTCGAGCAATTTCATTCTGATACATTATTGCCCCACCCTGTACAGGGTGTTATGAAATAAGTGCCAGTTTTACAGGACCTCAGTTATTTATAAGGTGACAAGTTCATATAAGCATGGGACGGCAAGGCCTATGGCGTACCGTTTTGGTATTTTTTCTACTCCCGTTTAATAATATACTAATTAAAAGACTGAAATCTGTATCATAATGAAATTCATTATGATACAGATTTTTAAACCAATAGGAATGCGACATTCGGACAATATTTAATATGGCCATGGATACCTGGTTGACATTTCTGAAATTAATTATATTAGGTCTGTGGCCCTGCAATAAAAGTGTAGCACTGAGCTATACGATTTTATTTATTTCAATTATGTTTTAATGCGTCTTGCAGTATACAAATGCAATATACATAGATATTCCCAAATTTAGTAATTTTACACGTATTTTTCACAGATAGACCTGAATTTTTCAAAATTATATAGCTCAGTGCTACACTTTTATTGCAGGCGAACAGACCTATTAAGTGACACTGAATTTGATAGCTGTCAAATAATTTTGATTTTCAAAAGTTACTATATTTAAAATCAATTAAACTAAATAATTATTAATTAAATAATTCTTATTAACCGGTTGAAAAATTATTGTATGGAACTTTCATGTAATGGCCATCAATACACTCGCATATCATATAAGAAATTCGCCTGCGGCTCGTTTCGTATTACATGATCGTTGCATAAAATACTATAATAACATCGTATAGAGAACAAAAATAAAAATATCACTATTCTTTAAAAAATTTATATTCCGTAATTATTTTGTTCTAGAATTAAAATTATGTTTTTCATAATAATAATAATACAGGAATTTCCATTATGAAAAAAATAATAGAAATTGCCGATTTAAAATTATTAAATACATAATAGAAATTCATGAATTAAAATTATGAAAAACATAGTAAAAATTCAATTTTAATTATGTATTGGGGTTGCCTATCCTGCAGTAATGCAAGTACCTAAAATCGGATAGTAAATGTTTTACCCGCAACACTGCTTATGGAGGCAAAGAAGAATAATAAAACATAATTTTTCTGTGGTTGTTTGTTCACTTTACTATATAAACTGTAAACAGAGACAACCCTGTAAACTATTAAAAAATCATTATTGAAGTGAGCATGAATTGTGTGTTACGGTATAAAAGTTCCATAAAGTATGGGTTCAATCAAGAGAAGTTGCAACTACTCTGTTGAGAATTCGGCGTAACATTGGAGAATCTTGTAGAGCTTTGCAGTCAAGCAATCATATTGCTTGTGATATTTTATCATCTTGCTTAACTAATCTCAATAGAATTGAGAATTCAATTCCTTCTGATACTTTCAACCCGTTAAAACATACTTAGATATAACAAAACACTTCAAACAGTTAAACTCTCATTGTCCGAGCTATTATTATTATCTATGGTCCGAGCCAAGCCAGCGGGTTAGCAGTGTTGTCGGCTGAATACCAAGTTTCGCACTTTCTGATGCATGCATTACTGCAGGATAGGCAACCACAATACATAATAGAAATTGAATTTATACTATGTTTTTAATAATTGTAATTCTTGAATTTCTATTATGTTTTTCATAATTTTAAATCGGCTATTTCTATTATGTTTTGCATAATGGAAATTCGTGTATTATTATTATGAAAAACATAATGGAAATTCAACTATTTAAATTTTTGGAAACATAATGCATATTGAGGAGAAAAAAATTATGAAAAACATAATACTCCATTTATTCAATAATTTTAATTCTTGAATTTGTATAACCTTTTTCATAATATTAATTCTTGAATATCCATTATGCTCTTCAAAATCTTAATACTTGAATTTCAATTATGATTCTAATAATAATGATGCACGTATTCCCATTATGAAAAACATAATAGAAACTGCCGATTTAAAATTATGAAAAACATAGTGGAAATTCAATTTCCATTATGAATTGATTATTACCTACAATTTTGCATTGAAATATTTTTATTATGTATTTCATAATTTTAATTCTTGCATTTCTATTATGTTTTTCATAATTTTAAATTGGCAGTTTCTATTATGTTTTTCATAATGGGAATATGTATTAAAATTATGGAATACATAATTTCAATTAATTAACAGAATAATTACGGAATAGACATTTTTGAAAGGAGATATTTTTATTTTTAAAACTATGTTATTAAATACCAAAACGGCACGATACCTATATGTCTTTGTCTCTTTTGGGGTCACAACTATGTCGTGCATGTATGTATCATATTTAATGGAAGAAAAATAGATTCCATCATAATTTTCATGTGAAAAAGGTATGCCTGTCAAAAACCGCTGCAAGCTTTTTTCAAGATATTTCAATTTAAAATAATTGATGCATCCAATTTGAACAGAGTTTTCAAAATTGTTTCACTTTTTGACAAACCCTTGCATCGGTTAGTTCAAATCAAAATATCTCGAAAAAGGCGGCTTGTAACGACTTTTAACAAGCATACCTTTTTCACGTGAAAATAAGAGAAATCGATTTTCTTCATAGGAAATGTGATACATACATGCACGACAAAGTTGTGACTCTTCAAAAGAGATAAAGACCTGTGAGTGGCGCCCCCTACAATCAAGGGGCCAAAAAAAGTTTTTTATAATTGAAAACTATTGTCAGATATCTATTATCCATCTGCCAGGAAAAAATAATTTCTGTGATTTTTACTCACTTCTCTGTATTATGACAATTCTGTATATTAGCAATTTGCGTACATGAATGTAATTGCATATTTGAACATAGCTTTTGGCACTGATAAACTTTTTTTTAATAACATTTTTCGATATTGTCAAATTTAAAGGTACTTTACTCTTGAGTAGAATTCATATTTTTTAACATACCTCGTACACGACTGAAAAAAATTGATATCTGTTGATTGTATTTTAGATTTTAGAACATGCAGAGCTTTTTATGAGGAATACATTTTTTTCCTAAAATTAATAATAAAAAAGTTTCCCATATGGTTCCAACTTACTGAGACATATTGTACAATGTTTATTTGTTTTTGAATGTATTACTAATGTATGCTTTTAACATTTCAGGAGTTCTGTCTGAAAAAATGCTATTTTCCATTAGCACCTTTCGGCAGGTAGCCAAGCTAGGTAATTTCTTCTGTTTCAACTCACTCTGAAATATTTCTTTGACCTTCTCTTTTTCTTCATCTGTCCAATACTTTTTCACACCTACAAAATATATTTTGGCTAACAAATCAATATAATCAATATAAAATGTGGCATTTAATTTTCTTTCAAATACTTAGAAAATAACAAATATATGTTTTTTTCTAGCATACCAGGGCTGTTGCCAATATTTTAACTAAAAACAATTTGAATAGGGGATATTTGAAAAATCAATTTAAATAGTTTCTGCTGTAAACTTGAAAATTGTATAAACGAAATTTTCAATTATTTATTTCAAACTTGCATTTGCTGTAATAACCCGAATTGTGGAAAATTCCTCATTAACGATTTCTCATTAAAAGTTGAAAAACGAGTACCTGTACATTTGACTAAACTAGGGTAATTCATATGTAGAAATAGCTTAATGAAATAAAATGATTGGTGGATGTGAATCGATAAAACAACCAATAACATGTTTTTCTATGATAAAGAATAAAGACCATCTGAAATTTAATCTACGAAAATCAATCAAAACATAGGACAACCAGTTTGTTTCTAAGAGAGCAATTCTCTATTTTCTCACAGCTCACCTCTTTTACATTTTTTCACTTTGGGACTCAGTATAGATTGTTTCCTTTGCTTGATTTTGTTCATGATATACGCCTTCACAGTAACTGGTGTTCGATTTTTCAACACAGCTTCTTCATTTATTAAAGAGGAACAATATGAGAGAGTCGGCGATTCGAAATTTTGTATATAGAAATTTGCTTTGGTATTTACCAGTGTTTTTTCTTCAGTATTCCATGACAACCTATTTTTTTTATTCTTGCTATGTGAACTACTGAGCACAGTGTTCTCCAAACTATCTGCAATTCTTTCCGATAGAGCTGATTCTGAAAACAAATTATTCTGGAACAAATCACATGAAATACTGATATTTTTAACAATTGCGTGCTTCAGTCAGATTCGAAGGATGCATTTTGCAGCAATTCAGACCAATAATTTTAACAAAACACAGACACAACCTGTTTTGTTAAATCTATCAATTGCGGCATGTTATGACTAAGGTGTGTTAATAATATACAATGTTCGCCATAAAGTTGGAACCATATGGGAATTTTTTTATTATTGTAGTTAAATAACAACTTTGGATAGCAATCACTTCTGCTTCTGGAATAACTTAAAATGCGCCAAGTCAAAGTTTACAGGTAACATCTGTCAATTGTCAAGTTCGTAATTTTGGAAAAATGTCCTTAAAACGGGTCAATTTGTTAAAATTTTGAAAAATGTTACTGGGAAATTATGATTCTAATCACATTTTATGCTTATGTGCCGATTTTGAGAGAGAAATTTTGATGTTCAATAAATTTCATATTTTCGTACTTTTTAATTCACCCCCGTATCTGGCTACTTTGAAATCATTTGAAACTCTTTAAAGTAGTATAAGGGCTACCATTCCATTGCATATTGCGATCGTAATATTCGTACGTGAGCTGGTTTTGAAGATTATTGATATCAACTAAAAAAGTGGTAGTCTCTGGATTATTTTTCAAATTTCAAAAAAATCAAATTGTTTTTCAACTTTTTCTTTATCAAAGTTTAGTTGGATAGCACAAAAATGGTTTTAATAATAATCCGAATAGCTTAACGCATAATGACTACTTCAAAATTACAAACAATATATAGAACACTTTAAAGGAAATTCCATACATCTCTGTGTGCCTCCCTTCCGTTTCCATTATTCTGTTCAACGGTTAAATTCCCTGACAGTATTTAGTAAGAACTGCCTATATATATTTGCACACTCTTCCCTTATAACATCTTCCAAATGATCCACATTTTGAAAAGGCCTTCTTTGGTATACTTTTTCTTTTAAATATCCCCAAAGGAAAAAGCCCATTATGGTCAAATCGGGGGATCGCGCCGGCCTAAGAAATTCAGAAAACCTACCGATTCATTTTCCTCTGAACAAATTTTTTTAAAATTACAGTACTGTGAATTGATGCTCTATCTTGTTGAAAAACCAAACGCGACCTTTCATTCAACGGCATTTCATCACAGAGGCACACGGAGATGTAATTTCCTTTAAAGTGATCTATTTATTGTTTGTAATTTTGAAGTAGTCGTTATGCGTTGAGATATTCAGATTGTAATTGAAATTATCCAACTAGAGTTTAATAAAGAAAAAGCTGGAAAACAATTTCTGATTTTATTGTAATTTGGGAAATAATCCAGAGACTACCTCTTTTTTAGTTGAAAATATCAACAATCTTCAAAACCAACTTACGTACGAATATTATGATCACAATATGCAATGGAATGGTAGCCTTTATACTATTTTAAGGAGTTTCAAACGATTTCAAAGTAGCAAGATACAGGGGTGAATTAAAAAGTACGAAAATATGAAATTTATTGAACATCAAAATTTCTCTCTTGAAATCGGCACATAAGCATAAAATGTGTGATTAGAATCATAATTTCCAAGTAACATTTTTCGAAATTTTAACAAATTGACCCGTTTTAAGGACAAAGTTGTTATTTAACTACAATAATAAAAAAACTCCCATATGGTTCCAGCTTTATGGCGAACATTGTATATACAGTGTGTCTACTTAAGTTGGACTCAAATGGGAAACTTTTTTATTATTGGTTTTAGGAAAAAAAGTTATTCTTCATAAAAAGTTCTGCATTATCTAAAACCTAAGATGCAATCATTAGATATTTCTTATTATGAGCCGTATACGAGGTTTGTCAAAAAATATTAATCTTACTCAAGAGTAAAGTACCTTTATTTTTCACAATACAGAAAAATTGTGAAAAATGAAGTTGTTTAAAATTAAAAGTTATATTCAAATATGCACTTACAGCTATTTAGCATGAAAATTAAGATTTGGTGATTATTTACGATTACAAATACTTAATAATGTAAAACAGAAATAATCATCAAATCTCAATTTTCATGCTAAATAGCTGTAATTGCATATTTGAATATAACATTTAATTTTAAACAACTTCACTTCCTACAATTTTTCTGTATTGTGAAAAATAAAGGTACTTTACTCTTGAGTAAGATTAATATTTTTTGACAAACCTCGTATACGGCTCAAAATAAGAAATATCTAATGATTGCATTTTAGGTTTTAGATAATGTAGAACTTTTTATGAATAACTTTTTCCCTAAAACCAATAATAAAAAAGTTTCCCATGAGTCCAGCTTAAGTAGACACACTGTATATAAAAATACAAGCATTAACTAAAAACTTAAAACCACGTTTAAAATGTTCCACAGTAACTTCTCACCTTCCATACGGGTAACTCTAAGCGGTGGCATGTACAGAAAAAGGGAAAATATATTATAGCATAAAATTGGAATGAATACTAACCATCCTGTTTTTCAGCTTCAAATAGGTCATCGTTGCAGTTTTGATTTGATTGACACAAGGAAGACTCTTCAACACCTTGAGCCTTTTCCAAAAATCTTGACATCCTCACAATATCTCTTGTGGCATTTGGCATTCTATGGTGCTCTAAGTGTATTTTCTCGTGATGTCCCATATAATCCGCCACCTCCTTTAAATCAACATCTTTCAAATTCATAGTTCCACATTTTGTGGCAAAATGTTTTCGAAGCTGTGTCCCCCGCAATCGTTCTGGGTACTCAGCTCCACAACTATCAGCATACTTTACTATAAATTGGTTAGCATTCAAATGTTGAAGATTGTCTTTTCCTGGT
Source organism: Galerucella nymphaeae (assembly GCA_963978555.1). Taxonomy (NCBI): domain Eukaryota; kingdom Metazoa; phylum Arthropoda; class Insecta; order Coleoptera; family Chrysomelidae; genus Galerucella; species Galerucella nymphaeae. The sequence continues at coordinate 31,896,832 of OZ021704.1, read as the reverse complement.
ATGCCAAATACATACGGATTTGTTATAGGAGTTCCTGCCATTTCCCTATATTTCAAAACAAGGTTCAAACACTTCAGTTTATATTTGTCTACCAATACAGGAACATCCCGCCCTCTCTTCCCCCTAATGAGAAATCTTACATAATTTTCAATGTGATCACCCTCCAAATCACATGCCATTTCATCATTTAAATTTACCGCTTCGTGTTGCTGAAAATCTTGTATTTTAGTTCTTTCAATTTCTCCAGCACGCCTTCGATTGAAAAGCGGTAAAGCAATCAGAAGAGCACCAGACAGTTCCTTCCAACAAAATATTGAAAATCCCTCCTTTAGTTTCTCAAAATTAAGTATTATCTTCTTATTCAAATGATCTCTCAACAGACTGATATCATCAATAATTGGGAGATTGATGATTTTATTCCGCTTTATCTCCAGTTGGTTTTCGGTTACGGTTTTATAAATGTCATATGTAAGGCTGTCTTCTAATAGTTGTAGAAATTCGCGTACGTCTTTCAATTTCTCTGGATTTTTTTGCTTAATCATTTCACTTATGAGGTATAGAGACAGTTTTTTTAAATAAGTGACAATATTTTTTATTTACAACCATACCTGTAATTTTGACATTACTAATGTCATTAAAGGTTTGAAAGTGTCACATTACCTACGTCTACTTCCCTCTTCCATTTCCCTCACTCGTTCAATAAAGCAGAATATTTATTTGAGTAATATATTTTATTGAACAAATTCTTATATAGAAACAACAGGGCAATTAATTAACAACATTTAAATAACTTATCATATATTCATATAAAATTAATGGTAATATTTGACTTGTTATAGGATTTAACCGAGATATTCAACCTCCTTGATGATTTGAAATTTCATTACTGTCACGACTGTCACTGTCACATTTTTGAATGGTGTCAAATAATTTTTAACTTAATTTTTAATTTAATTTTTACTACATGTAAAAAATGTGAAATAGAATTTTCAACAAACGATATGGTTGTAAATAAAATAGTATACATACCTAGAAGGAAAGTTTTGATTAATGTCTCGAGATTATAGTTAATCTCTCGACAGTAATGAAACACTTCCCTCCTCGGTATGTAATATACTATTAGCTTTTTGTTGCATTTTTCATTTTTTGGGAATATAAAATAATGAAGATATTTTTATATAACCCCAACACCAGACAGAGGAAGGAACAGGAGCAGGAGTGTACAGTGAAATGAGAAACACAAAAGGCTCTTTCTCACTAGGCAAACATACCTCTGTATTTCAGGCAAAGATCTATGCCATCCTAGAATGTGTCAGAATTAACAAATATAGGACTGACACTCATAGGATAAACATACTAACTGACAGCCAGGCAGTCCTTGCGGCTTTAAATAGCCGCAAGGTAACATCCAGACTAGTAGAAGAATGTCAGAAAGAACTAGATGAACTAGCAGATCACATTAAAGTAAGATTGGGTGCCGGGACATAATGGTATTTCTGAAAATGAACAAGCTGATGAACTCGCGAAAAGAGGTTCAGCAACAGCATATGTTGGACCAGAACCAGCTCTAGGGACCACAAAAAAGGTAGTCCGAGCGCAAATACAAAAATGGGTACAAAGCCAACATAGACTTCATTGGAGGAACACTCCGAAGCAGGTACACAGCAAAACCTTCATAGGTGACACATGCGCAAAGTGGGCCGAAGAACTACTGAATATCAGCAGGAATAAGCTAAGAGTTATTACAGGTTATCTAACGGGCCATACCCCGTTAAAAGATCACCTGCATAAAATAGGGTTATATAACGGGGACCTCAGCTGCAGACTATGTAGCATGGAGATCGAGACCGTGACCCATATCTTGTCTGACTGTGAGGCACTGCACTCGAGGAGACGGGCAATCTTCGGAGAGGCCAATGTGCCACCTGAAGTATATGGCACACATCCAATGGACCTATACCGTCTACTCGAAGGTACGGGGATAACTGGATGGGTGGACTAAATGTGGGAGCAGAGTACAATAAGACAATAGGCTGCAGTGCTCCCGGCATCTGAACGGCTCCCAAAATGCGAGAAAAAAAAAAAAGAAAAAAAAAATATCCCCAACACCAAATAACTCTACTGGACCGGCAATTTCAAGTAATTTACAGAATGCAAAAAATTCTGTTTTAATATTAACTTTTATAATAATTAGTAGTTTTTAGTAAAAGTTTTGTATATGTATGTTGAAATAAAAAAATTTTTGAAAAATGGGTTGGTATACTTTTTTGCAGGTACCTATTTACGGTCGTAGAAAAAATAATGTTCCTAACTCAATTCGTTCGTCTTAATCTTTTTGCCAGTCTAGTTAGCTCAAAACCGGGCCCAAGATTCACAAAAGTTTATAGCAGCAATTTTCCTACGAAATTCGTTGGGGGGGGGAATTCAAAAAGTTGGGGTGCCAGATTTGTTGCTGCATCCACCATCTTGATTTTAAGGGTTATTTTTTGTCACTAGAATAACTCGTTTATTTTGAATTGACACGGAAAATAGTTATCACAAAAGCTGTTTGAAATTAAATTTCCTACAATTTTGGCACCCATCAATTTTTTTCGATTTATACCCAAAAAGATGGGGTGTATTTTCAATTTGACACGGAAAATAGTTATTACATAAGTTGTTCTAAATTGAATTTCCTAAAATTTTTATTCCAATTAACTTTTTCATAGGATCGATTTTTTTCGATTTATACATAAGAAGATTTGGGGGTTAACTTAAGTATTCTATTATCGCGTTTATTATTGATGTTGTACCATTATTTTTTCTGTTTTTTTTTTGTTGCTGATTGTCATTGTAAATTTGATGTGTTGAAAATGTTATTTGGGAGCCATCCATAAAGTACGTCACACGTTAATGGGGAGGGAGGGTGTGACATCGTGTGACATGGGCATGGGGGGGTCAATACTTTTGTGACGTCACATGTTAAAATTTAAAATACTAGTCGTTTGTTTTTTCGGTTTTATGAAATGTTGGACTTCATGTTGATTTTATTAGATTATTATTTAATAAAATTAATTATAACATGAAAATAGCTGTTTTCTTTCGATTATTTTCAAATACATACATAAATTCGAAAAATGTGTGACGTCACATCAGGAGGGGGGTTATAAAAATGTGACAACCTGTGACAAGGACGGGGGGAGGGGGTCAAAAGTCCCAAAATTCGTGTGATGTACTTTATGGATGGCCCCTCATATAACAAAACAGGGTGGGGAAGCAAGGGAAGCCCGTAGGATAAAAACAACTATTTTTTGGAATTGTTATCTAGTAACGGATGAGGAACAAACTAGTATTTTTTGTAACAAACCTATTCCTCAGAGTACTTAGGTGACTATATTGCCGTACCAATCAATTAATGCCTTTTGGTCCATTATTATTTATTTCATTATCAATATAAAATTGAAATCACAACACAACCCAAAACGAAACTTCAATTTTGGAATGACAATTGACCAAAGAAACAATTTTATTTTTGTGTTCTGTGCAATTGCCAAACATTTTGCACATGCGTTTTCGTTGTTTTCACTAAGAATATAATATAATGTAATGATAGTTTATGCTGAAAAGTTGACAAACCTTTTGATCCGAGAAGTGTAATTGAAATTCAATAATGTAAATGTAAACCATGTGTTCTTAGAAGCTCACTTCAATTTTATCCAAACTGCTAATTCTCTCCGATCTTTTAAAAACCAAAGGTGACGCCGAGGAAAAACTTCAACCGATTTGTGAACAGCTTTTTAAGAAACAAAAGTAGCAGTCCCACCGTCTTATTCTCAGCCACTTCCAGTCCACACCACTCTATCTTCTTAACAATCTTCCTACACATCCTCTCCGCCTCTCCCTTTGCCGTACATACCAGACAGACATCATCCGCATACACCGGAATCTCACATCCCTCTTCATATGCTACCCCACAAACTTCATCAAACACACACTTCCAGAGCGTCAGTCCCACAAACGAGCCCTGGAGCACTCCAATCTCCGTAACTACCTCCTCCCTCTTGTGTCAACTATCACACACAACAAATCACTCAGCAAATTGATGAGTGTCGGGTGATGGGCCTGTAGTTCCCCGCCTGCTTCCTATCCCTACCCGTCTTCTTCACAAGAATCACCCTGGCCAACTTCCACCTTTCCAGGAACTCTTCCTCTGTCAGTACCCTGCTGAATAGTTCCAAAAAGTACTCCCCATTTTCATCCAACAGGCTCTTCACCATATCATCTCTCATGCCGTCTATCTCCATGGAGAGAGAGACATACCTACTGTATTACCGTAAGATCCCATTGAATGGATAATAGGTACGTACAGGTATGTCCCCAAACTCTCAAATTAGGGGTCCCCAAACTTGAACAAAGAGTCCCCGAAGTTACAACGTATGTCCCCAAATACTCATGTCCTTGAAGTTGCCAATGGATGAAGAAGAAACTTTGGGGACTGTCCCCGAATACGACAACATGTCCCCGAATATGTCATTACGGAAAAAAAATGTCCTCAAACTTGACTTTCTATGAATATATATATATATATATATATAAATTTTTTATACAATTTTTACTATTATACCGACATCCTCGTTTAGATAATTCCTTGAGAATGAATATGTAATATTCGAAAGCTTGGAATCCATTTTAAAAAGAGTAGTCTCTGGTATTTTCTTGCCCCATCCCCACATAAATCGTCTCCATTACTGAGTTGGCAAATATTTCTAATAATTTATATATATATATATATATATATATATATATATATATATATATTGTAGTGAATTTATAAAAAAATTATTATTTAAATCACCACATTTATATAAAAATACTTTTACTTAAGTATTTTTTTTTATTATATTTATTTTGTTATAAATTTGTTTTTTTTAAAGGAGCAAGTTCATACCCAAAAGAAAACAGAAATTATATATTAACTATATATATATATATGTACTTGTGACAATTTAGCAATATATAAATTCAATTCTTACTATAGTCCGAAAGAAAAAAACTTTTAAATCCAACAAATTGTTCAAAATGTTAACTTCTTCATCGTCCAACCAAATTCACATATATCTTCCAAAATTACCACTTAAATTTTTCTAAATTCCATTGATCTGTTCACACAAATCTCTTCTGCATCTATACAATTTTTAATTTTATTTCTTCTCCAAATTTTATTGATTTGTTAACACAAATCTCTTCTTTTTCCTTTTAATTTCTACTGTTATTTCTAATAAAAAAAAATTTCTTTCTGACTTTTTACTTTTTCAAAAATTGACTTCCTTCAAAAACCAAAAACAAACTTTTTTTTTTATCTCGTAACCAACCAAATTTTTGTCACTTTTGGCAAATGAATAATTTTTACATCTCTCATATTTTTTTAAATATACACAAAACATTGAAATTTTCCTATTTTAATTTAAAATGAAATTTTATTAATTATTATCACATTGTCTGTGTTAAAATGATGTAAGTATCAATTTACGTATAAATAATTATCAAATATAAAATACTTAAAAATTTCAATGTATTTTACACATTTTTTTTTTTATAAACTATATAAAACAATTGTAACCATCCTAATTTTCAAATTTCTTCAAACTCAAACAAACATTTAACAAACCAAACCATTTAGGTAATTAATTAAAAATTTTAAATGGTAAAAATTAATTCTATATTTTTTTTTCTTGAATAATATGTATATCATGACAATATATATATAATATGGAATTATATTGCTCTTTGCTGCAACATTGTTTCAGAAGCAATAAAATAATAATAATAATATATTGAAAAATGTTCATATCAACTTACTGTTGTACTAAATTCAATAATTGGGTTTTGAAGAAAGTATTTTCAAATGAAATATCATTTTGTATCAACCAGTTCTGTATATCAGATTTTTTGGTAGCTGTTGTTGGTACTTTATTGATCACCGTACTGTGATAATTTGCATTATTCATTACGATTGAGGCAGGCTCTTCCAAGTTCACTAAAAGCTGGTATTCAAAACAGAGCGATCTTCAACAGCTACCAAAAAAAATTTTCGCGAGTCGCATTCAATGCCTTCAAACACCCATTGTCCGGTCAGATACCTCCCTTTGTTATATTTCCTTTTCCCAATCTTCGCTTCATCTATTTCGACGATTTTCCCTTCACCTCCGATAGTTTCACTAAATTTGTCGCACCAATATATAAAAACTTCGCGGATGAAGGAAAAAAAAAGTGAACCAAAATCTTACGTGATATTTCCGTTTTTCTTTTGATAAATTGAAGACGGGGTGGAGATTTATTTATATATAAAAAAACCAACTCGGCAACATCGACCATACCCAGTTTTAGGTTGGTGAAGAAAGAATTTTTATATATACTAACATTGTTGGTACACGCTTGACCTTTTTTAATTACCCGCTGGCAACGAAACAGGCCGATTTTTGGAGGCACTCACTTTTAAAAGGTGTCCGCACTGAGGGCAATTAAATGTGCGATTTAAAACACCGTGTCTATAGAAAAAGTCATGTAAAGTATGAGGATTCGGAGCTCCATATTCTGTTGAATACTTTCTCATTAAATCACATGTTTTCAGATGATTCTGTGAAGATCCTGGTGTGCCAAATACATAAGGATTGTCGGAAGCAATTCCAACATCTTCTCCATATTTCAAAAGTATGATCATGTGATTTTTATTAAAATGCCTATCAATGAAATAATGGGGCCAAAATATGACCACAATATGACATTGGACAGCTATATTGCAATTTAGAATGATTAGAAAATGATTTCCAAATTGCCCATTTAATTCTCAATCTAAATAAACAAAAACCTTATAATGGTTAATAAAATATGGGGCCCAATATTACTTATTGATAGCTAGGTATTGAAAAGTTAATGGGATGAATCAACATAAATTTGATTCATCCAGTATTCGTTTTTAAGACAATTTATTGGAATATCAACATTACGGCAAATTTACACGATCACTAAATGGGGCCCAAAATGGACCGAAATAATAATAAATATCAATGACAATGGCTTGAGAAGTTCACTATAAGATGAATTGACATAAATTTGATTCATTCAGTGAAAATTTCAAGAATTAATAATAATTTGAATTACAGCAAATTTACACGATTACTAAATGGACCGAAATAGTAATAATAATGAATGACTAAGAAATGGAGAACTAAAAAATAAAGGGCATGCAATATAAAAACAAGCTATATATTACAGAATATGTATAAATTTTATCATGTATTATTATATAATGAATTATTAATAAAATAAACAAAGTACAACAGTAGTTTTATTTCAATTCTACGTTTAAAAGAGAAATTATTTCATATACGTATTTGTGAGGAAGGCTGCATCCTTGTTTTTTCTATGATAGATTTGAGTATGATGTACGTATTTGAGAGGAAGGATGCATCATTGTTTTCCGTATTAATTTGAATATATAACAATTTGATGTACGTATTTGAGAGGAAGGCTGCATCCTCGTTTTCCGTAATAGGTTTGAATATATAACAATTTGATGTACCTACGTATTTGAGAGGAAGGATGCATCCTTGTTTTCCGTATTAAATTTGAATATACAGGGTGGTTCGTAAGTAATGGGCCAAACTGAAATGGAAGATTGTCGGCCTAAAAATATTACGATCTGACGCAACTTGCTTTAATAAAATATTGATAATAAAAAAGATACAGGGTGGTAAAGTTGAAATGTAAAAAATAAGTTTTCGCAATAATTTGAAAGATATTCAATGTATAAACTTAAAAATTTAGTATAGAGTGTTTTATTGTATGAAAAATCATAAAATGATATCCGTTTTAATGTCATTACTAGAGGGCGCCACATGAGCCATCTAACTGGTGCAAAAGCTTCCTTAACTTTTTTACCCTTAACGTCAGCGTCTTTTTGATCAAAAAATATTAAAACTACATCATTTTTATGAAAATAGTGTATACCTATCATTAGTCTCAAAAGTTACTAGTTTTTGAGATAATCGCAGTTTAAAAAACCATTACATAATTTTCATTTTCTTTATTTTATCACTTTAAAGTCTTATTAACGTAGTAGGCGCTGATGCGATGTCGTTTCTAGTAGGAGCTATTAGTTAAGTTAGTCAAATTAAAAAATACCAAGCCATAATAATTTTTCAAACATATTATTTAAAAATATTAGATATTTGTTGTTAACAAGGAAATATTATGAACTAAATAACTGTTATTTAATAAAACAGGAGAAAAATTCATCCAGTATACAACTACAAAAATTTAAATATTAATTTATAGTAATTGTTCGATATGTTCACCGTTCACTTCAATACATTTATCGACACGTTTCATGAAAGATCGCCTATTATTAAATAAAACCATTGGCGTAAAAAAATCTTTTGCTGCTCTGATTTCTTCCCAAAGTTGGACTCGACTATTTATAGTATTTTTGTATACCATTTCCTTCATAGTGCCCCATATACCGAAATCCAAAGGATTAAATTCTGGACTACGTGGTGGCCAAGGAAACGGACTACCACGACCAATCCAGCGTTCAGGGAAAAGGGTGTTCAAGTAGTTCCGTACTGCACGGGTGTAATGTGCAGGAGCTCCGTCCTGCATAAAAAACATATTATGTCTCAAATTTAGGGGTAAATCATCCAGCATATCGATAAATTCGTTTTGCAAGAAATGTAAATAATTGTTACCATTTAATCGTTGGGGTAACTCATATGGTCCCAGAAAATGTTCACCAATGATCCCACACCAAACATTTATTTTGAATTCATGCTGAAAATGCCGTTCTCTAGTTACATGAGAATTTTCAACGTCCCAAAAGTGGTTATTCCTTAAATTGAAAATTCCTCGGCGAGTAAATGTCGCTTCATCGGTGAATAATATCCTATTGACGAATGTGTGGTCAATATTTTGTTTATTACGAATATCACGGGCAAATTGATATCTTAAAGGAAGATCTCTCGGTAACAAATTTTGAACAGGTGTGAAATGAAATGGATGGTAATTGTCTTGGTGTAATATTTTCAGAACGGACGTTTTACTTATTCCTGTTGCTGCAGATAGTCGCCTTGAACTTGTTTGTGGATCATTTACAACACGAACTAATATTTCATCTTCAACATCAGGCGTAATAATTTTCGGACGACCAATAATGTCCCGTTTCGGATGGAAAGATCCACTTTCCCCTAAGTTCCTATACAAATTTTGATATAGGCATTTACTAGGTTGTAATCTGTTGGGAAACCTTCGTAGATATTCTCTTTGCGCAGCTCTCCCATTTAAATTTTGTTGACAATAAATAGTTATCATATCTCTCTTTTCTTGATTTGTAAAATTATTATGCCTCGGCATTTCTTAATTTTCTTTAACTAACTGATACTAATTAAAATTTGCACGGTGAAAATTACACTACTTAGCTGTCAGCTCACAAGTGATTAACTGACAGTAGAAATTATGACATCGGCACCCACTAGATCAATGTTTGTCATAATTTCAACGACATCAGCGCCTACTACGTTAATAAGACTTTAAAGTGATAAAATAAAGAAAATGAAAATTATTATTATTAAATAACAGTTATTTAGTTCATAATATTTCCTTGTTAACAACAAATATCTAATATTTTTAAATAATATGTTTGAAAAATTATTATGGCTTGGTATTTTTTAATTTGACTAACTTAACTAATAGCTCCTACTAGAAACGACATCGCATCAGCGCCTACTACGTTAATAAGACTTTAAAGTGATAAAATAAAGAAAATGAAAATTATGTAATGGTTTTTTAAACTGCGATTATCTCAAAAACTAGTAACTTTTGAGACTAATGATAGGTATACACTATTTTCATAAAAATGATGTAGTTTTAATATTTTTTGATCAAAAAGACGCTGACGTTAAGGGTAAAAAAGTTAAGGAAGCTTTTGCACCAGTTAGATGGCTCATGTGGCGCCCTCTAGTAATGACATTAAAACGGATATCATTTTATGATTTTTCATACAATAAAACACTCTATACTAAATTTTTAAGTTTATACATTGAATATCTTTCAAATTATTGCGAAAACTTATTTTTTACATTTCAACTTTACCACCCTGTATCTTTTTTATTATCAATATTTTATTAAAGCAAGTTGCGTCAGATCGTAATATTTTGAGGCCGACAATCTTCCATTTCAGTTTGGCCCATTACTTACGGACCACCCTGTATAACAATTTGATGTACGTATTTGAGAGGAAGGCTGCATCCTCGTTTCCCGTAATAGGTTTGAATATATAACAATTTGATGAACCTATTTGAGAGGAAGTCTGCATCCTTGTTTCCCGTAATAAATTTGAATGTATAACAATTTGATGTACGTATTTGTGAGGAAGGCTGCATCATTTTTTTGTATTATAAGTTTGGCTGTATATAATTGATGTTTGTGAGGAAGGCTGAATCCTTGTTTTCTATTATATGTTGATATATGTAATAATTTATGTAGGATTTATGAAAAAAATCTGCATCCTTCTTTTTCATTATAAATCGATAATTGTTTGATTATATATTAGATACAGTCCTATTATATCAGAGACCACGACCTTGAGAGCCAAGTAAAGTATTGATTTCTGGCAAATATAGACGTATTCGATGGAATTACAAAATAAACGTTATGCAACACCATTGACAGCAAATTCAGGAAAAATACAAATTAATATCATGAGTAAAGTAAATTACACACAATCGATAACAAAGTATGGAATTGAGATGCAGGTGACTATTTGTACATTGAAAAACTATGCATTACTCATAACAACTATACATAAAAAGAGTTGCATAAAAACAGTCGTTCAATTGATTAGGCAACACATGTAACAATTGAACTTAAATAAACTTGCGTACTATACTTTAAATAACGCAAAATTATTTTAATATGGATTAATAACTTATAATGTCTAAGTATTGAATTAATAAAAAAAAAGGAAAATAACAAAAGAGAAGAAGTCAACGATCTTTATTCAGCAACACAGCACGCTTACGAACAGATAGAAAATATTATTTCAAAAATTTGTGCAAAAAATTGATGAATTTCCCATCAATATACGTGGAAATTATAGAAATAGCCTAAGTGAGTATCTATATCACCTACATATAATATATTCATAATCAAAGTATAAAAAACCAAAGTCTACTACTAAAAATAGTAATTGATAATTTCAAATTATAAATTGAAATAAAATTAAATTATTCCATGATAGATATCCACATTTATATAATACTTACCTCGATAAATGATGTTATTTTCTAATAACAAAATTGAATAAAATGACATTATTCAAACAAAATATTATGATATATCATATTAATTTAACTTTTGAATATAATAGTCTATTTGAAATGGCATTCTTACCAATTATATTCATAAACACAAAAACTGAAAAACTGACTGTGATATATTTTCTTCACTTGATTCTGTTACATTTTCCATACTTTCTTTCTCCGTCTGTAGATAATCTATTCTTATTATTCCTGTTTCTTTCTCGGTTTCTTCACTATTGCCCTCTAAATTGAAACAATATGTTTCTGGATCCTTTCCTTCTTTTATAATCTCTTCTTGTAATCTCTTAATAAGTGTTGTTTTGTTTCCTGTTATATCTAGTCCTCTTCTTTCCAGTTGTGCTTTTAATTCCATGGTTTTTAATTCGCTTAACGTTTTAATTCCCTCCATGATTTATTATGATTGTATGAAATATTTGAGAGTCTATTCTCCTTTTTTTTAAGTGCCCCACGTTGGGCGCCATTTGATATGGTTTAGATCTGTGTGTTGATGAATTTATAAATGTGTTATGTGTTGAATTATTTATTTCAGTGTATATGAATTATATGTGTATTGCGTGTTGTCTATGCATGTATTCTAATTATGCTCCGGCTAACAATGATACAAATATTGTTTAAATTTACCTTTATTTCTCAAAAAATTTTAATGTAAGTAATTACTTCGCTCAGTCGGTTTGTATGAAACGTCTCAAACTTAGGGAGAGTTCAAAAACAGGCAACCATCACCAATAGTGTTGTCTCTCTTGAATTATTACACAAAGACACACACAAGTTTTTGATTTTAAATTGATTAATGAACGTTTAAACTTTTATTTATTATAATTGACTCAACAAAATAAAATTATACTCAACACGTCTGTTATTAATATTAAAAATGAATTTTCTTATGTTGCCATTAACATTAACTTAACAATGGCAACAATGTTAAAAGAAATCTCGTTTCTTCTACGAAGTGGCAATAGTGTAATTCATGTGAAAGAAATTATCTAAAATGGCGAAAACGGTCTCAAGTATGACGAAAATGAAATGTGAACGAAATTTCTACAAATATCGAAGAATGACGTCACCCTTTATGAGGTAAAAATAATTATGCTAACTGAACAACCTAAATCTATCTTATCTAATCACTGATGTTATATTTATGGGAAATAACCTTAAAAATCACTTTATAACCTGTTAAAAACTTGTTGCACTCTTTCAAAGAATCGTTTTGTCCTATCTGCATTCCAGGAAAAGAAATCGGTGGTGGATTAAATTTTGTACTTAATGGGAATCAAAAATAGTTACACGTACTACTATTTATAAAATTTGTGTGTAGACGTCTGGTTTCAATTGGGCTGCTCCACTCGTTCAGGTGAGTTTCGGAGATTTGTATAAATTTGACTTACCAATTCTTGTATTACTTGTTATAGCATCATTGGAAATATGGACCAACTATTCTACAGTCCTTCTTAATGAATCAAGCACTAATATTTATTACTTAGCAGTTTATTTTCCGCATATCATTTTTCATTTTATTTTTTCTTGTCACCCTACCGCATTTCAGATATCCTTAGTTTCCTCTTGGTTACCGTCATCCAATCCTCATCGTTTATTTTCTTTTGTTACATGAACAAATTTCTATTGGATATCAATGTTTTGACACATTGAAATAATTTTACTTAAATTGAACTTATTATGTTAAAATATGTACAGGATAAATTGGAAATATTAATAACAGAGTAATTTTTAAAATCAGTAATTAATATTAAATTGCATTTGTGTTTATATTTAACAATACATTTGACAGTCACATCTTTTGATTGGTTGATATTAGTTAAGATTATTGATGCTATTTTGTTCTAGTGTTGTTAAGAGACTTCTATTAAATTGTATTCTAAATAACTTTTATAAATCAAATAATTTGTTATTTTTAATGATACAAGGTGTATCAAATAATTTTATGGGATAATAAAACTGTATTTATTTTATGGTCGGAATGAATCATAACAATATATTTTTCATATGCTGCAAATGAATTTTTTCCATTGTTGATACCCCAGGCCGTTGCTTTGGTACTAACATTTTCGTCTGGTAACAAATTAATTTTATCCATGATAATGATGGTGTGAACTTGTCGGTCTTACAAACCAATTTGAATTTGGAAGCGGTTATTCTTCCAGCTCTCTGTAAAAACTAGTTTTGAGTGGAGGATTGTTCTATTGTTTGTTTTTCAATTTGTTCTTTCTGTTCGTCACTTATTAAAAATTGTATTTTGTTTGTATCCTGCATGAGTTCACTATAACTATTGTTAATATTATTCTCCTGAAAAATATCAAACATTAGAGGAAGCGTTTTTATAGCTTCTGCGGCCATTTGAGATTTAAATGGTTATACGATGCGCATTAGAAGACAAGTATATCCCAATTCAACAATTTTGTAGAGCATTGTATTCAGTTCGTCACCTGAAATGGGCGGTATATTTGCGTTTGAAATGCTAGGAGTCAATTTTCCCCAATCTATTTCACGAATGGCAGGCACTGCGGTAGATGATGATGGCATGGGCCATGTGACTTGTATGTCTGTGCATGACACACTTTCTTTTTTTGTATGGGCATATTCGGCAGAAAATAATATGGCCCCTACATGACTGTAGACAGCACCATTTTCTGCCATACATGTAGAATAAGCTGTACAATGTACATACACTTCCATCTTTGGCTATAATACACCAAACATCGAGAGGCTTAAAGTTTGCCCTTTGCAAACTTGTAGTTGCAGACTGTTTTACCTGAAATTAACAAAAATATATCAATATAGGTACAATTTCCTCTTCTTCATAAATGAACAGGGTGGCTAATATTTTACTTCCTAGATAACACTCAATTAATTGAGCATTGTTAAAGATTACCTTGGCAACTGAGGCGTGGAAACCATTTATTATTTTGTTCCTATTTTGACAGCAAAGCCTCTCTCAAAATATTTATAAGCTTCAAGACTTTCGAAGGCTTTCATTTGTTCTTTGGTGTAGAAGCTGTGACTTGATACTAAATATGCCACAATATCCATATTAGTTACATGTGGTACTCCCGCCATATTATAACATAACTCTTGGGAAGTTGAATAAATGGGTCTACATTGCTAATTATTAGTACCTTCATTCGGTACAAGAAACAAAATAAACTATTCAAAATAGGAACAAAAGAACTTAGGTTATGAAACGTACCTTTCACCAACATCGCTGATTTCTTGCAACAATCTGCGAAGATATTCACTATCCATCAAAGACCTAACTTAACAAATATTTCTAACACAAAAATGTTCGGTAACACTCTCAAAAACACTTTAAAAATAACAAAAAATCTCGCGCTTACAACAAAGATGATTCACCACTGTTATGTGGGTTGTTTATGTTATCTATGGTTTGTGTACCAGCAACCGCTATATTGAATCACGTGATTTGGAATACCTGATTGGAATTCCACATTGTATTTAACCTTGTATTAGTGGCGCCCTATATGAACAAAACTGGTGGCGCCGGGTCTGGTAGACCCTCAATTGAAAAAAATATTGACTGCAGATGCGAAGTTTTCCAAGAACGTATTTTTATGTGACCTCCAACACTTATATATACTCTTCACAATAAACCTGATTACGATTAAATTTTTTTTATATATTCGATTCAACGACGAATATACTGTAACTATTGAATTATGTGATAAGAGATACTAAAATGGCGAAAAAAATATATTCCGATAGAAATGGGACTTACTAATTACAAAGAAAAATTTTGATTGATCGCTCTTCTCCTTGTTACCATCCAAGGTACAAACCAACAAAGTCATCAGTCAAAATTTTTAATTGAGTTTGTCCAGTGCAATATTATTCTTCATAGTCACTAGGATCACCAATCTTATCAACATCTGCCTCAGATACCTCAATGACGTCCTGAGACTCACAAAATTTCTTGAAAGAAGTTTCAAGTAGCTCTAATCTGGCTTCATTTTCAAATTTATGCAATAAATTACCTGCATTCGCTTAAATGAAACCATCTATCCTAGTGATGCTGCTTTTGGCTGATCTCCTTCGAACTCTCTTGGTTTTTTGCCGAATCCGGCTCGAGGAATCAAATAAATTTCTGATTAATAAACGTTTATTATTAGACATTTATTTGATCACATAAAGCTTCAAAATCTCTTACTCAACTTAAAAGGTGATTTTAAATAAATAAAATAATTTGATACGTTTGACACATATATTTTTTACTTGACATTTATTAATTGTATTGTATAAACAAAATGACGTTAGAGAGAACATCTTCAAACCATATTTATTGGGTTCGCTGGGAGTATATTGTCGGAACCCACTGCTTTTCCGATGAGAAAACATTTCCTATGCCATGTTCTTCAGCATATTTAAATGCTAACCTACGAAGTTCTTTGGGCGTTAAACCGTAAAAAAGCTTGGCAAGTGTAAGCACGTACTCCTTTAGTTGGGTCTCAATCTCGGGAGAAAATACTGCTTCACGACCAAGGGGCAATGATCCAGAATTTTCTTTTTTCATTTGTTTTCTCAATGTTGACATTGGTATATTGAAAGCTCGACCAACTTTTTTGGATGGCAATGAGCATGAAAAACCTACGTATAATAGTGTGATTTCTGACTGGCCACTGTCAACTAAGGAATCACCTCCATACTATGGGGCTAGTGGACACACCTCTATGCAGGATGTGTGAACAGGAAAATGAAACTGTCAGGCATGTCTTATGCGAGTGTCCGGAGTTATAGTCAATAAGAGAGTGTGTGTGTTCGGAGAGTCTTGGCCGACACCTGCCGATATAAAGGAGTAGTAACCCCAGTAACCTGTCTACCTTCCTAAAAAGGCCAGGATAGACGATGGATTAGAACAACTCCTCGGAAGGATGTACAATGGGTCACATGTGGCCTAAGTGCTATGAACCTACACTCACCCTCTCTACTTTACATATACAGTTTTTAACGGAGTTCATGACAATGTTTGTTTCATATATTTAAAATGTCATATTTTTTTCAATGGAAAGGTCCTTCGCCTAATACCTCTATAGGTCCGTAGAAGAGAAATTCTGTTTCAACGTAAGCAATATACTCTGCTGTTGGTTTAGTTCGTTTATGAGAAACTTCATTTTAACATCCAAATCATTTATTTGAACTACTCTACCAATGTAATACTGTTCATCGTAAAATATAGCATAATACTTTTCCATTAAAATATGAATACCACGTTGTTGCTCATTTGTGTTCTACTTTTGCACTATTTCCCCAACTTCTTTCTTCATATTTTTTCATTGATCTTTTTATTATTTACAAAGGAATGTTTCAACATATCATCGCTTACTCGTCCCTCATTTTTATCCAGCATCAAATATATGCCGATTTTTTTGATCACTATTGTCTTTTCCTTGAGCGCAAATCTTGGAAAAATTGAATTTCTGTCCAACTTTTCTATTTTTCCTGAATAGTCTCGAAGTTCCAGCCCAGGTTCCAGCTTATTGTCTAAGTATTCACTTTCATTTCTACTTTTCTCGTTTCCATTTTCTCTTTATTTTAATATAATTTACAATGATTTACACGAATAATTTTGGATAACAATATTAAACCTTGCTGTCTCTCGTACAACACAAAACATTAATGACCCATATTATTGATATAACCAGATTACCAACACATTAAAAAAACACCTTCTTCGGAATCAAACAGCCTGGGACATGCCACAAGACGGTATGATGAGAAAGTATAACTTTTCGAAGAAATTCGTTACGGAATTAAATACAAGAAAGAATGGGATTTAAATACCATTACCAGACTTGGAAAGAATGCCATTCAATGGTACAAGGACGGCTCAAAAGCAATAGGAGGAACTGAAATAGGAGTGTTCGGGCCAGGAACCAAACAATCCGAAAGCTTGGGAAAACCCCAAGTATCTTTCAAGCGGAAATCCACGCCATAAGAAAGTGCGCCCAGTTCAATAATAATAATGCATACAGACGACAAAGGATTATCATAATGACAGATAGTCAGGCAGCCATTAAAGCACTGTGCTCTTATGTAATCAGTTCCAAAATGGTTTGGGAATTCCTAGACAAACTCAATGAACTAGGCGAAAACAATATAGTTAGTTACCTTACTAAGGATTCCAGGACACACTGGAATAAAAGGACATGAAATAGTAGATGAATCAGCAAAGAGGCGGACTGAAATACCTTTTTGGGTGCCTGAACCCTTTTGCGGAATCAGTCCCAGCGTGATATTGGAATAGATGAAGCCGAGAGAAAGAGAAGATCTGACCATTGGAAAGGTCTAGTACGGCTTAGACAATCACATATTTTTATGGGCGAGTACAATCTGTTGAGATCAAATGAATGCATAAATCAAAGTAAAACTGCGCTAAGAGTTTCAACAGGGATCCTAACTGTACATTGTCGCATGAATGGGCACCTGCAAAAGCTCAATATAGTGGAAGAATGCAGATATTGTGGCATGGAAGAAGAAACCTCCATCCATATACTTTCCAACTGCACAGCACTCCAGAATCCTAGAGCACAGTACCTGAGAGATTACTGGATAGAAGAGGCATATTTACCTTAGTTGAAGTTTGCAGATATCCTTAAATGCCTCTCCTCAGTGAGTGTTGTTCCGTCACAACTGTTTGGTACCAAGTTTACTTGAATAACAACAAAAATGTTACTGAATCAAAACTATACGGACGGTAAACAGTTCGGACGCATGCGGACGGCGCTCATGGGTTTGTTTGGAGAGCTAAGGGACTTGGATATACTTATTTAAATCAACCGAAAAATTTATTTCAGGACGCCAGAAATTGACGGAAAAAATTTCAATAACTGCAATATTAGTGTAGAAGCGGAATAATTATACATGAGAGATATGTCTGTGGAGAGCAGGGATGTACTCACTGAAACGCGTTTATTGTGGTAACCAGCTTAATTAACACAATATATCTTCATTAGCGTCAGTGACTTACACAATAAACAAATGCGTGGAACAAATTGAGGTCAAATCCTTACATGCAATTCTATAACAAATGACCTGGTGTGTACCTATGTCCTGTCTATACGTACGTACACACCCCGAGATAGTATCGATACATACAAACAAAAAGAATCATCACTCAACATTACACTCGGTAATTGTTCGCGATATTGCCGTAGTCCACAATGAACGATTTTAACGATAACGTGGTCAAGCACATATATTCAATCAAAATTATGTACCTACAGCAACTAAATGTTGCTCAGGCTGCAAATAAAACAAAAACAAAAAACATGAATTTCAATGATGGTGAAATCATTTTCCGTTTATGTTTAAGAAACTAAGTTAATGATTTTCTCTGAGAAAATTGTTAGAGTTATAGAAAGAAACATTGTAGTTACTATAAGCAAACAAAAAAACATATATAAGCGGTATAATGAGGCAACTTGACGGAAAATAATTTTTCCATTTATGAGATCTTTTTAATTAATAGCTAGGTATCGAATTGATACAGATTAATGCCGGAAGGCGTGGTGGGTCGATCTGGAGGATTGAATAGTAAATAAATACTTGCTACAGGCAGGTACGTAATCAAACCTCACTGCGTGATAAAACAAATCACCAACACTCGTTATTTCACAATAAGGTGCTATAAGAATCTCGGAACATTCAACTAAAACTTTGGCGACAGTATTAAGTTATCCGGTTATTCAGTTCTTAAAAGCAAATATGTACAGACGACACGATATATACTACATGCGATTCTTGTAACGTTAATAACGTTACGAAACTATTACGATAGTCCGCAAAAATACTAGGAAAATGAACGATACGGAAAAATGGCACGATAACTTCCGGGTGAACTTAGGAGATTCAACCGATCTTCCTCATCTCTTATCGCAGACTGTTCTCTTTCTGACGAGATTCGGGTGGAGGTAGAGTTTGTTTTCAATTTTGTTCCTCGAATAAAGTAAGTAAGTAAATTTTCCATACTTGCCAGTAGTTTCATGTGCTCACAAAATCACTGCATGGAATAGACAGCCTAAGTCGTGACGTCACGGAGACGGGCGGAGTTTACACTGACTCCAAACAATATTGTTGACAACGGTAAATCCCCATAAGTAAGGTTTCTTTTAGTGTTTTCATGGTTTTTGTGACGAAATAAGACTTCAGAGTTGGATGTATAGTTAAAGGAACGTGCTATTCAAGTGATTTCTATTCGTTTTTGTCTAGGTGATTTAATTTAACATATTAATTCTGCTTTGAAATTTGTTGAGGTTATGTTTATTTTATTTTTGTTGTGTTTTCGAGTATAAATACATTCATTTTTAGGCATTTAAGATCTAAGACTGCTTCAGAATGGGTATGTGCTTTGTTCCAGACTGTAAACATTACAGTTCAAAGCATCCATGTGAGTTTTTTCGGAAGCCCAAAAAAAGCCGGAGAGGAGTAGATGGATTTCTCTTATAAGGTAAAATAATGATAACATTCGCTTTGTATGTATATTTGGGGTAACATTCACTGAGACCTAAAAGATCTATTGTGCCCAACATTCGCTTTACAAATATTTATGTTTTAAATTTATTCATTTACAGAAAAGAAGATAGAGATCCAAATGAATTTGGCAAAGTGTGTGTTGATTTTAAATAAAGAAAAAAAGAATGGGCCAACTTTATTTGATTTCAATATTCAGAAGTTTAATATTAAATCACCAGAAAAAAGGTAGGTATGCAATTTGTTACAGAAAGTCCATTAGTCTAATGAACCACTTTTTTGGGAAGCGAACTGTAAAAACCCTTTTGCCCGAGCCACTACCAAGACTTTCAACTGAACTACTACCAGGACCTTCAACCGAAATACTACCAGGACGTGAAGTGACTCAAATAAAATTTTATGCTTCACTCTTGAGTCCATCATCTGCATTTCAAGATGCTGAGAATTACTTTTTGAGACAGCAGGTGGTTGAATTAACCGAGAAGTTGATAAAGTTATCAACAAGGTTCAGCTATGAAATTGTGAAGAGCAAAGATGCTCAGGTGCTGATGTATTCCTACCAATAGGCTGTTCATGGTTCTTTTTGAACTAATGGACAGCATTAAATTAGAATATTATGCTGGATGGAATGTTCAGATTATTCCTAAAATTGATCAGCTCTTTATGACCTTAATGAAGCTAAGGCTTAATCTTCCACATTAAGATTTGAGTATCAGATTTAGTTGTACAACTACAGTGACCAATATTATAATGACGTGGATCTATGCTCTACATGAAGTTCTTTTCAAGAATTTGATAAGAACTATACCATCGAGACAACGGAATCAGGCCTGCTTCCCTATTTGTTGTCACTAATTTTAAAAATTGCAGGATAATTTTGGATTGCACCGAAATTTATTCTGCAGTTCCAGCAAGCATGGAAAATCAGAGATTGGCTTACAGTTCATACAAACACCGAAACACATGGAAAATATTGGTAGGTGTTGCACCAAATGGTGTAATCACCTTTGTTAGTAAGGCTTTTCCGGGGACTACATCTGATAAAAAAATACTTGAGGCGAGTAAGGTTCTAGATACTCGTGGGATCAACCATGGACAGTAAGAAAAAAAAGAAACCAAGCGGGCATGCACCGCAACC
Source organism: Galerucella nymphaeae (assembly GCA_963978555.1). NCBI lineage: Eukaryota > Metazoa > Arthropoda > Insecta > Coleoptera > Chrysomelidae > Galerucella > Galerucella nymphaeae. The sequence goes on along the minus strand of OZ021704.1, from coordinate 31,875,844 downwards.
GGGCACAAGTCGGAGCAATGCATCCACAGTGCCCAAAAATAAAGAAGCACCTTCCTCACACGCGAGCAAACCTCGTGTTGAGGAAGTCAGAGAAAAGCAGGAGAGGAGAAAGGCAGGGGCACCTATACCCTCAACCTCCTCAACTGGTAGAAATCTCCAGGAGAAACCCTGGACGAAAAAGAAGAAAACCCCCCTACTCCCCGAATTGGGTAAACCCGGAGGAAGGGATGATCCACTAAGGCGTGGACTTAGTGGAGCGGGGGTAAGATGGTATCTTCGCTTCCTTGAACAGGGACTTACACCGGAGGAAGCAAGAAAGAAGGCTACGGAACGTAGGAGACAAGGAGAGGAGAAAAACATCCCTTCTAAAGGAGAAAAACGGAAGCGGGGAACGGCGGCAGCCCAAGCACCGCAAGTACAGGCGAAGAAGAAAAGGGAGGACCGAACAGTTATCCCTTCTTCATCTGGCAGCTATGCAGCTGCAGCAAAATTAACAAGAATGGCAGTTCTCCCGAGAGCGTACCCTGAGACTACCCTCAGTGCGCACGACCAAACCTTTCTGGAGAACGCGATAATAGAAGAAATGTATGCTGGGTGGGAACACAAACTCCAGTTTAGCGGCATACACTTCAGACCAGGAGTCGTTCTAATCGACTGTGAAACACCACAGACTGCAGAATGGCTCCGGTTGACAGTACCCAAGCTAGAGAGCTGGAAGGGAGCAGAACTGACGGTGTGCCAGGGAGACGACATCCCAAAAATGCATACCGCCACGATCTTCCTCCCAAGAAGCAAAGGCGTGGAAGAAGGAAAACTCCTCCGCTTGATCAAAGCGCAGAACGAGGGTTTGGAAACAAACCAGTGGAAGGTTCTCAACCTGAAGGAAGAGGGCAATGGCCTAATCTTGAGGGCAGGAATGGATAATCTATCCTGTCAAAAAATCAAGAGCAACGGGTTCACCATACACTACCGGTTTGGGAAAATACCCGTGCATGGCCTCAGAAAAGAAGAGGAGAGGAAAGTGGAAGAGGCTTCTATTTCCTCCAAGGCCAGTGACGACTCGGGTAGTGTAGAAAGCCTGCACATCTCCAAACTCCTTAGGGAGGAGTCGCCGCTGACCGAGGAGGAAATGGAGATTGCGTCGGAGGAAGGGGACAGTACTCTTTCAGATGGGGACATCACCCTGACGAAGGAGGGAAACACACAAGAAGAAAACCAGCAGGATGATGGGAATTAACTTAGCTCAAGTTAATGCTCACCATGCCAAAGGAGCATCGGCGGTGATCACAAGATTGTTCACCAAGGACCAATGGGGTATATGTTTAATCCAAGAACCTTGGGTTAATAATAACCAGGTAAGAGGATTAGCATGTAAAGATGCTAAAATAGTATATCACACTGGTAGTGATATACCAAGAACATGTATTATGATAAGGAACAATATTAAATATTTTTGTCTTTCAGAATACATGACTCGAGACCTCGTTCCAATTCGAGCATACCTCGAACACAAGAAGGAGGGCAAAGAAATAGTGATAGCATCATGCTACTTTGAGGGAGATGGGCCTGCACCACCCCCAGAGGTACAAAAGCTGGTGAAGTACTGCGAAGAGAAGAGACTACCTCTACTTCTAGCATGTGATGCCAACGCACACAACACCGTTTGGGGCAGTAGCGACACCAACAAAAGAGGTGAGCAACTTTTAGAATATATCCTCAATAAAAACCTTAATATCCACAATATAGGGAATACACCTACATTTGTAACAAGGGTAAGGCAAGAAGTTTTAGATATCACACTGGCATCACAGGATCTAAGACAAATAGTAAAAGATTGGAGAGTATCGGGTGAACCGTCTCTCTCCGATCATAGTATCATAACATTCAAATTAGAACTGGGCATACCCGAGGCAAGCCTCAGGAGAATACCAAGAAAAACAGATTGGGACACTTATAACACCAATCTAAAAAGAAATCTAGCACAAATCCAGAGAAAAGGAAGGGCTAAGCACCATCTCGACCTGGAAAATGAGCTAGAGGATCTGAACAGGGCAATAATCGATGCGTTTGAATCGAGCTGCCCTCTTCAGAAACAAAAAAGCAGCAAAGATGCACCTTGGTGGAACAAACATCTGTCAGAACTAAGATCTCAAACCCGGGACCTTTTCAATAAAGCAAAACTCACCGGAGACTGGCAGAGGTACACCGAGGTGAGAAATACCTACTACAAGGAAATTAGAAAAGCTAAAAGAAATAGCTTCAGGAAATTCTGTGAAGATATAGACGCAACACCTGCTGCGGCAAGACTTTACAAAGTCATGGCGAAAAGTAGGGTCAACACAGATATGGCTTTGAGAAAGCCAGACGGCAATTATACCGAAAATGAGGGGGAAAGAGTTCGACTCTTACTAGAAACTCATTTTCCTGGAAGCATCCCAAATAGGGGAGACAATCCTCTCGAAGCTCACAGAAGACCTTCGAGGGCAAGTATTACAATGGCCAAACACATTTGTAGTAATGATAGGTTGAAATGGGCTATGAACACCTTTTCGCCTTTCAAGACACCGGGAGCGGATGGAATTTTCCCAGCATTGCTCCAGCAAGCTCAAGACGAAATTCTACCGCATCTGGTTAGAATTAGTCGAAGTAGCTTAGAACTGGGTTATATACCAGAAGTTTGGAGAAGGGCAATAGTAACCTTCCTTCCAAAAACTGGGAAAAGGGACACAACAAACCCCAAATCCTTTAGACCAATTAGCCTAACATCGTTTGTACTCAAAACGATGGAAAAAGCAATTGACAACTACATTCGAACGGAAATCCTAGAGAGACTACCTCTCCACCCATGTCAGCACGCTTACCGGGCAGGCAGATCTACGGAGACTGCACTGGTACAACTGACGGAGGATATCCGAGGTGCTCTAGACAACCAAGAAACTGTAGTATGTGCATTTTTGGACATAGAAGGAGCTTTTGACAACACTCCACATGAGGCTGTCAAAAGAGCATTAAGCAGAAGAGGTGTTGACAGCACAACATCCAAATGGATGTCGGAACTGCTCACCACAAGGGCAGCAGAGACAAGGACAAGCAAAGACATTGTCTCCATCTGCACTACCAGAGGATGCCCACAGGGAGGAGTAGCATCCCCTTTAATGTGGAGTCTGACGGTTGACGAACTCCTATGTGGTTTGACGAATCTAGGAATATCCTGCCAAGGATATGCCGACGATATTGTCATAACAGCCAGGGGGAAATTCGAAAATACCCTTTGTGATATTGTACAAAAGGGTCTGAACTATACAAATAGCTGGTGTAGGCAAGTGGGACTCAGCATCAACCCCACTAAAACCATCTTGATAGCCTTCACTAAGAAAAGAAAACTCAACCTCAAAACCATAAAACTTAATGGAAACGAGATTGAATGGAGACAAGAAGTCAAGTATCTAGGCTTGATTCTAGATAGTAAGCTCCTGTGGAACAAACACGAAAAGGAGATTACCCACAAGGCGAAAATGGCTCTGATGGTCTGTAGGAATCTGGCAGGGAGAAATTGGGGTTGCAACCCAAAAATCCTAAGCTGGATGTACACTGCCATAGTGAGACCAATCATCACTTATGGAGCCATTGCATGGAGCAGCAGAACTAGTCTATTGACAACGAGAGAAAACCTCTCCAAAATTCAAAGACTAGCTTGTATATGCATTACAGGAGCAATGAGAACATGCCCAACGGCAGCAATGGAAGTAATTCTCAACCTCACCCCTCTACACATGGTGGTGGAGAGTGTTGCAGAAAAAACAAGATACAGACTAAGTAGAGAGGGAATCATTAAAAGAAAAACCACCTCTTCACTTCTTAGAAATCAGACAACCTGGGACATGCCACAAGACGGTATGATGAGAAAGTACAACTTTTCGAAGAAATTCGTTACAGAATTGAGCAACAAGAAGGAATGGGATCCGAATACCATTTCCAGAATTGGGAAGAATGCCATTCAATGGTACACAGATGGCTCAAAAGCAATAGGAGGAACTGGGATAGGAGTGTTCGGGCCAGGAACCAAACACTCCGAAAGCTTGGGAAAAACCCCAAGTATCTTTCAAGCGGAAATCCACGCCATAAGAAAGTGCGCCCAGTTCAATCTTGATAAAGGATACAGAGGACAAAGGATTATCATAATGACAGATAGTCAAGCAGCCATCAAAGCACTGAGCTCTTGCGTAATCAGTTCTAAGATGGTTTGGGAATGCCTAGACAAACTAAATGAATTAGGCGAGAACAATATAGTTACTCTACTATGGATTCCAGGACACACTGGAATAGAAGGAAATGAAATAGCAGATGAACTAGCAAAGAGGGGGTCGGAAATACCCTTCTGGGGGCCTGAACCTTTTTGCGGAATCAGCCCCAATGTAATATTGGAAGAAATAGGCGAAGCCGAAAGAAAGAGAAGATCTGAACATTGGAAAGATCTAGTAGGGCTTAGACAATCAAAGATTCTCCTGGGTGACTACAACCAAAGGAGATCAAATGAATGCATAAGTCAAAGCACTAAGAGTTTTAACAGGGATCCTAACGGGACATTGTCGCCTGAATGGGCACCTGAAAAAGCTCAAATTAGTGGAGGAAGAAGAATGCAGATACTGTGGCATGGAAGAAGAAACCTCCATCCATCTACTTTCCAACTGCACAGCACTCCAGAATCCTAGAGCACAGTACCTGGGAGATTACTGGATAGAAGAGGAACATTTACCTAAGCTGATGCCTGCAGATATCCTAAAATTCCTCCGGGAAATAGGACTAAAGGAACTACTAGTTTCAGAGACTCTCCTCAGAAACTAAGTAGAAGTAAGGGGGCACAATAGACCTTTTAGGTCTCAGTGAATGTTACCCCAAACAAACACACATACACACATACAAGGTTCTAGATTAGATGGTGGCTGGAGATTTGATATTAGCAGATAAAGGTTTCTTAATTAAGGACCCTCTCCTTGCAGGAGTATCATTAAATATACCCCCATTTTCAACAACACCACAGTTTACAGAATCCCAAGTATATGGAATTCAGAAAATTGCAAAGGCCAGAATTCATGTAGAACGGACCATCAGGAGAATAAAGTGTTATCATATTCTGCAGCAAGTTCCATCATATTATATATCACAAATTTCAATTATTTTTCAACTGTGTGCAGCTCTCACAAACTTGCAATATCCCCAAATTAAATATGTTGAGGAGTATTATTGAAGAACGACTTATAATTTTGAGTTAATATTTTTTATTGTAGCATTATAATATTTCCTTATTCGACTTTTTTTGTAAAAAGTTTGAGAATTTTTATTTGAAACATGTATACTTAGATTTTACTTGATCTATGAATAACTTGATCTAATACAATTCTTGTAAAAAGTAATGATTATACTGTTTTTCTAATTTAATAAAAGCCTGTGAATCCAACCAACATTTTTCAAGAAGTAAATGAATACAATTTGTTTTCTTGTCAGTAGACTACAGTATTTACCATCATCAAATAAAGTATCAAACCTGAAGCCTTATTTTAGTTTATTTTACTTATAAGTTTTGTAAGTATCTACAGAAAAACAATTGTCACTCAACTATAGTACATTCAATACACCAATTTAAAGCAGCGTTTGTTTAAAAAATCTTCATTGACAAAATAGAATTGTACATATTTAAAAAAAAACTTCAACACAACTATTTATTGATTACGGAATCATAAAAAAAGATACCAATATAGAAATATTTCTGGCAAAAAAACATTAAAAAATATGTACCTACCTTAGCTTTTTTAGTCAATTTCGTCACTTCGAGAAAAGAAAATTCGATGGCAGGCACTACTGGACTCTTTGAGAGCTGTCACATAACTGGTAACGACGTGGTCGGTGTAAGCTTACGAAATATGTTCGCGGTGTTGTCATTACCATTAGAAAATACCGTAAATTAGGGTTGTTTGTCGTTTTGCCTACCATGTCATTTTGCCTTACACTCCCCTATGACTTGCAATTTGCCCAAATTAAATCAATAGCGTTGAATTCACAATGATATGGTGGTAGTCTCAGCACTTCATGACCCTGTTCTCGTAGTAACTCATCAATTTTATACACATTTACTTTTCTATTCATTTTTGCAATTTGTAGGAATTCAGGTTTTGTAAGTTTTGTATCAAACTTGATGTTGTTTGTTGTCAACCATGTAACAATCTCATGTTTTGTCGAATTAGTAGAAGGTTGCTTTTCTATAAGGACACTATGATATGGAGCATTATCCATAACAATAAGAGATGGCTCTTCTAGGTTAGGAATTAATTGAGTACAATTGAGTACCCATCCATTCCATAAAAATTTCACTGTTCATTTCTCCATGGTAGTCAGCTACTTTGGATTTTGAACAGAATACTAGACTTGCTTCAGAGACAAAACCTTTGGTAGAACCAGCATAAACAATAAAACGTTTTCCATCATAATCATCTGGTTTACGTACACTTTTAGTGCTGTTGTCTAGCCAAGAATATGTTTTATTTCCTTTTGAATAGATCCATGTCTCATAGAAAAATACAAGTTCTCTTGGATGAGTACTTGAGAGGTTTCCCATAAATTCACGCAGAAAATTGGCTCTCAAGGCTGCAATACTGGTCCACTCCATTAAAGCTCTTCGATTGTCTTTTTTTTTTTTTTCTTTTTTTTTTTTTTTTTTTTTTTTTTTTTTTCTTTTTATTTGGTTTTTTAACGTCGGCCTATTTCTGCGACTGAGGCTAATCACCGACGCCGGGAGCACTCTACCCCCAACCGGAAATTTTGGCGAACCCACTGGTGTTCCAACCAGTGGTAGCGTTCTTTAACGAGCCCAACATCCATGGACTCGGGACCTCGGTTTTACGTCTCCTCCGAAAGACGGCATATCTACATTATACCTCGTGCTCATTGGTATAATGCCTGCGAGCTGTGATATGCTACTACGCTGCCGGCTGTGCGGGCCCTATACTATGGTTTTCCCTGACGGTCACCCATCCAAGTACTAACCAAAGCCGACTCTGCTTGACAGTAATTATCGCATCGAGATGCGTTCCACTACAGGCTGGGTCGTCGCCCCTCTTCGATTGTCATTTTTGTTATATTTGAATCCCAATGATTACAACAAAATGCTTAGAGATGTTTTGCCAATAGATATAATTTCTCTTTCCCTTAATTCACAATTTAATGTAGTCAAAGTAACATGCTTCTCTATAATATATAATATATTTTTAATGATATTCTGATTGTTCATTCTATCAATGTTTCAGCCCTGACTGTTCAAAAATAAGATAAATTAAATAGTTGAATTGAATTTGTATTGTAATCGCAAAACTACTAGAATCTATACAAATACCTTCCTAAAGTTTTAATATACCATGATTTGAATATACTCATTACAAAATACCTACACCTACATTTCACCAAAAGACTTTAATTCAATAATAAATAAATATTTACTTTGTTGGTACATATCATATAATGTATTCCGTACTGCCATCTTAGCTCCCTCAGGTAGATCAGTTGTCTTAAATTTAGAAAGAGTTCCGGTTTTGCCTGGGCCTGAAAGTATTGGATTATTTTCTTTTCTTGTTTTTATAGCATATACTGTCCGGCGAGATATTTTCAAAGCAGCAGCTACCCTTTAACATGAAAAAAAATTATTAATAATAAGTATATTCCTAAATTGTTACCTCTTGCTAGTGTTTTACATTTATCTCGAAAACCGTTACCCTGACGTAAAAAATGAAAAGGAATTAACTAATAAGGTAATTCTTCCTTTACCAACGAATTAAGACATCCTTGTCCATGACAACTGGAGCACTTTGTTGAACATCTTAATCCAACCTTAGCACAACCGCATCGTTTCCCACAACCTTTTTTACAGTTACAAGTTATCAATTTAAGAATGAAAGTAGGAGCTGGTATCTCCGTTGTAGGATTAAGCATCAAAATTTTTCTGACTGATTTCCAACCCCAATCATTAGGCTTCAAAATCTTTCCACGCCAGGAGTGAATTTGTTGGAAAACGCGATACGAATGTTGTTCTAAAGCAGCAGATGTGGGTGGTAGTTTTGATAACAGCACCGCCTGATTATAGTTACCCACAAGTTTGTTAAATGAAATGAATATATTGGTTTAATGATGTAACAGTACGAGGTGCCTTGTATAAAGCAAGGGTAATTTTTTTTTCCACTCGAACAATGTCAGGTTTCATCGATGATGGATTGTTAAATATATTCAAAGCATCGTCCAAGTCCCTTCTAGTATTTATCAACTTTACAGTGTGTGCTTTTCCTTTGCCAAAAAATGACGATGTAGTATCACATCCACTGAATGCGTGAGCAAATAATATGTTATTTTTACAGTTATAAAGAACTTCCGAGTTCTGAATATCGACAGAACTATATGCCCTTTCCTTGATATTTCCTTGAAAATCTCTATCATCTTTATCAAGAGGACAAAGAGCAATTATAAGTATGAGAAGGTCAACATCCTGTCCCACGACAACAACCGTATAACTATTATAAGCTTCCTTAATATCAGTTTGGATAATTAGCGTATCAGCGTCATCTGTGGCAGAAAAAAAATAAATTTCTGTACTATTAATAATTAATTTCTATGATGAAAATAAATGTCCTCAAAGCAAATTACAATAATTCAATATTGCCGGATATTTACCCAAACTGAACAAAGCAAAAGTTTACACAAAAAAAAAAACAAAATATCAACCGGTACGAAAAAAAAAACTACTTCAAAAGTACGGAATACGGAGGTACGGAAATTGTTGAGTATACTGTGATTATTACAAATATTTTACCTTTCTAAATCGGCTTCGGTATGCACCACTTATTAACTATTAGAATTGTCTTTTCAAACTATAAACTCCGGGAACTGGATCGGATTTCTCGTACTCGCACGGCAAAACGGAACTATATCGGTAACTCAGTTGAAGCTTAGAGCTGACGGCTGAGAAATACGAGCTTCTTTCAAATTCAACTCTTCTGTCCTTTTATATTCTCATTAGTAAAATTTTATTTCAGAACTACAAAAAAATTTGTCATATACTAGACGTCTTTCGGAATTAATTAAATTAAATTAAATCGCTCATTTAATGCAATAACGTCATAACTAGAAAAGTTGCTTTTTACAGGAGAGCAAAAAAATGGAATGAGATTTCAAATCTTTGAATACCAGATTTTGATTGAGGAATTTTAATAAATTTGTGATCATTAGTGAATATGCTAAATAGTTTACAATAAAATATTAATTTGAAATCCTTTTATGTACTTTTTTATGAGATATGTCACTATTAATGATAAAGATGATTTTTTTTAAGTCTTAAGTCAAATGTGACGTTCTTGTTTTAAACAAAACGTTCATTCGCCTTACTTTTTTTCAAACTATTTATGTAGTTATTATGGTTATATTGTATGAATAATGGCACTAAATAATACAATAATTAACGTAAACTGAATATTTATTTCTTAATCTGAACACAAACGTATTGACTTACAAAACTTCCATAACAAAATTGTTTTTTTTTCCCGTGGGGCTCGTCCACAAAATTGGGCTAGAAAAAATTATAAACTCTGATAGAATGAGTTATAAACCTTGGGTATATGATTTTTTTGCACCAGCTCAAGAAGATCTTTTTTCTTGTTCTCGGCAATTATTGGCTTTGAGTGGAATGCTCTCGTTAAGGTAACAGTGTCTATATTATTATTTTTTTTATTGCGAAGCACAGTTACTTCGTTAAAGTTCGCCTCATATGACGTCTTAATTAGAAGAGATGTTGGCAATTCCCGTTCCAAACGAAGAACTTTAATTTCTGCCATTTTCACATTTGACATATTCATTGGTCCTATTTCTGTTGCTAAGGCTTTTATGTCATAAAAATCTTCAAAGCATAGTTTTGTTACCTTAAATGGCTTTCCTGTTTTTCTAGCAGCACGAATGCAGGAGACAAAAGATTCTGGAGTATACATAGGGCCACCTTTCAATTGTCTTTCAATAAGGGAGTGGGCCGAGTCACCCTCATTTTGCGTGTGTCCCTTAATTAAATATTTATGTGTTATACTTTTTAAATTGAGATGCCTTAGAGCATAAAAGTATAGTGCTACCATAAACTTGTTTTTCTGCTGGCCAGGGCAGTTATCAGAATAAAAAATCACATTTTGGTCTCCTCCTGATGCTTGAGCAGTTAAATATTTTAAAACACACGTTCCTATTTCATTAATACCCCTATGCCCGTTAGATTCATCCCATACAAAACACTCACATTCATTATTTTTTAAATTGTATATAGTGAAGTTCAATACATTCAATTTAGACTTGTAGTAAAAGACGGAAACTTCGCCTTTTGGAATTTGCATAACGGCTTGCAGATCATACACCGCTACCAAAGCATCAGTTTCTTCTTTATCCATTTTTTTCTCAGCTCTTGCCAGTATTTTTTCAGCCACATGTCTATCATATTTCTCTTTAAATTTTTGTTTTTCGTCTTCTTCTGCATTATCATACGAGACGCATGTCTCGCATTGATCCTTTTTGGGCGTGAAAAATGAAATATTAAATTCCTCAGTAAATATTCTGTAGAACATGATGTAACTCACAAATGGTATATTTTTTTCTTTACTGTCGTTTATGTAGTCCTTATGCAGGTCTGCGATAGACTTACTTCCATCAATAAATAATTTGGAAGTATTTGCACGAGTATAATGACTTTCGATTTTCGGTATTTTTTCGATAAATGTTCGAACACTATTTTTTAAAGACGCATCTAATGTTTTTTGCTTACCGTGCTTTCCTCTATTATCTTCTTCCAATAACACGTTTGCCAGTTTATTTCGCTTTTCCTGTACGGTACGTATGACACGGTCATTAATATCCAGTGTGTTTCTAAAGAATGCTTTACAAACACGTATTTTTGTATCTTTAAGGCGAAAATAAAAGGCATTATTGTTGTCTCTTTTTTTCCTTGTGCCGCCAACACGCACATACTGGTATTTTGGCTGAATAGGTTCCATGTTATTAGCAATAAATTGTCGCTGCTTTTCCAAATTGCCCAGATCCCAATAAGATTGAAATACTTGCATGCGTTCATCATCATTGAACTTTGAAAAACATTTCAGCTTGCATTTTTCCGTGCATGGAGGCTTCATATTTCTGGCATTGCGGATTTTTTTCTCAGTATTATTCATTTGATATTCCTTTCCGTTGTTTCTCATTTTTTTATTCAGACTTCTATTCCAGGCACTTTCATTTCTCCTCCTTTTTCTTCCTTTCTTAATGGGACTGTCAGGATTTGATATTGTTGTTCCAGGATTAGTTGTTTCGTTAGCAAGGATATTACCATTATTCTGATTATTTTCATTTATGTTAGTTCCACCATCACTGTCGGTATGGTTTTGTTCATCAGGAACATACGTAGCATCAAAAGGGTCTTCATTGTCTTCCGAAGATGAACTTGTCGTGGATCCAGAACTAGACGAACCAGACGAAGAAGAACTGGAATCAGTAGCGCTGCAATCTTCTTGTTCTAAAAAAGAATAAAAGCTATTTAAGAAACGTTGTATGTTGTAAATAAAATTTTAAATAAGAATAACAACATACCACACACTTCAACAGGACATTCATTAGACGGTAATTCTAATCCAGGGTTCAATATGTTTCCTAAATCAGGATCAGCGGATGTACTTGTTTGTGTGGCTTGTTGGATGTTAAATTCTTCGGTCATCTTAGCCATTTGCAATATTTTCTTTCCTCGACTTTCCGATTGCATGATTATGTAAATACCTTAAAATATTTCATTATTATATTTTATTGCACAAGGTAGATATTTATTAAAAATGAAGCAAATGAGCATCTATTTATTATTTTTTAATCAAAAGTGATTGTTTTTATTAAAGCATTTAATTAAAACTGCATTCAAAGTCTAATACTTATAATATTATGAGTAAAGTGTAACATCAATATAGACATACGTTTAAATAATGCTTATACGTAAACTAAAATTTTCCTTTTTTTTTCTGTTACAACGACCTAATGTAGCATACCTCAAAAAAGAAATGCCTAGAATGACTAATTGTTATTTGCAATATAGTGTTATTGCAATATAATACACTATAAAATAAAATATTTTTCTGGAATAACGACATATCGGGGAATAACACGTTTGAATATATCACCTACTTTTCATGCATAGCGTCACAATGTAAGATAATACATTATTGCAGAATAAAAATTAATATAAATGTTTCTTACCTTTGCTTAAAAATAGTCACAGCGCGAAATAATACGGTATTGAAAAAACTTGGGGATAGTCACTCCGCAATAGTTAGACGGCAACTAAGATATGACGATATTGAAATTAGCCTAAAGGTAAATCGAAACCTTTGCTACCGACACTTGTGCTACATCAGGCGGCACGTATGGAAATCTTAGATGTGACGTTATACCAGATGAAAGATCGTTTTATGTGGTTTTAAATATGGCAGCAACTAAAAAATGCTAATTTTTGAGATATGACGTTGTTGCAATAAATGAGCGAAATGGTATATGTACAGGGTGAATCACGACTAACGGGACAGAGGTTTATGGCGAAACGGTAAAAAATTTGAAATGTTTGTCACCTTAGTAGTTTGTACATCCATATAGGCTACATTTTAAAATTATTTTGAAATATACAGGATGTCCCCATAAAGAGTGGCGTATCAAAGTTATATTTTTTCTTATGGAACACCCTATATTTGATTGCATTTTCTGATTGCACCCAAAAAATAAAGTGATGTTTCATAATGGTTCCCTATACCTAAATACAGAGGGTTCCGAGTTATGCTGACTTTTTTAAAAATGTGAGCATTTCGAAAAACATTAATAACTCATTGATAATTCACCCTGTATATACCAAATGTCCTTTTGATTGAAAAATTTTAACTTCGGAAATGACTGAATTTTATGATTGAATATGAATTTGCGTACCTCCGGACTAATACAAAAAATACTAAAACTAATATAACGGTGATAAAAAAAATAATTCGGTAACAAAAGGGAATCGGAGAGTTAGTAACGAGTTGTTTAAAGACAAGTCGTAAAATAAAATAGTGAAAGAAACTAAAAAAAAACTGAATCGGTGCACAAAAAAAAAATAACTCGTTACACACCCCCTTTTCTTCGGTAAAAAAAAAATTGGTGAACGAAAGTCCAACTTTCGTTCACTACATTTTTTTTTAGATCACCATGTGGTTTATTATAAACTATACAGGGTGTTTCTTAAGTAATCTAAAATATTATATGGGGCGCTTCGTTACTCAACATGTGTGATAGGTGTTGTCGTTTATGAGATACAGGGTGTTGTACGTGAAATTAATTTTTCTTGGTGACGCTACTGATTTATATTTTTTTATTATTTTATTACAAGCAACATGTGTTAAACATGAAGAAAAAATAATATATTTCAGAGCAAATGTTCAAAATGTCCACCTCCAGCTAAAATGCAAGCATCCGCTCGATGTCTAATGGATTGTCGAATACGTTCGAAGATACCAGGATTGTTACGAATAACATTACAGCCGTCTATGATACGATTTTGAAGATCTTGTACGTTTAATATCAGTGTTGTGTAAACAAGCGATTTCAAATATCCCCACAAACAAAAATCCAGAGGATTGTGTCCAGGTGATCTAGGGGGCCACGGGTGTGGAGATCCTCGTCCGATCCAATGGTTTGAAAAAACATTATTTAAAAACTCGCGTTTAATCACTGAAAAATGTGGAGGAGCTCCGTCATGCATGAACCACATGCGCCTTCTAATAATAATAGGTACATCTTCCAAAAGAAGTGGAAGTTCATTTTCTAGAAAATGTTGGTATGTCTCACCGGTTAACCATACAGGAAGGAAAAATGGTCCAATTAAATAATCATCGATGATGCCAAACCAAACATTGACCGAAAATGTTGGTTGAAATCGTTTTACACTTATGGTATGTGGATTTAAATCTGCCCATATGTGGTCTTTATGAAAATTCATAATCCCATGTCTAGAAAAGTTGGCTTCATCCGTAAATAGGATATTGGCAACAAAATTCGGATTGTTCGCGATTTCACGTAAAATCCATTGACAATACTGTATGCGTAATGGATAGTCAGTAGGTAACAAATGTTGAACATGTTGAACGTGATATGGATACAATAAATTATCTTTTAGAATATTCCAAACAGTTTTTTTACCAACATTTACTTCATCTGCAACTTTTCTTGTACTCGTTTCTGGATGTTGGTCAATAATTTGAAGAATCTGGTTTTCCAATTGGGGATTTCTCACAGTTCTGGGTCGTCCAATAATATTCTTCGATTTAGCAAAAGTTCCAGTTTCTTGTAAGCAAATATGTAACTTAGTAAACGTATCTGAACATGGTAAACGATTATTTGGATAACGCTGGGCATACGTACGTCTAGCTTCTAAGGCATTACCATTCGCTTATCCGTACAAAAAATGCATATTAGCCATTTCAACATTAGTAAACACTGGCATAGTTATTAACTGAACACAGAGTCAATCAAATAAAAATGTACGATTTTTGCGTTGGTTTTCAAATTTGACACTTGTCAACGTTGCTACAAAGGCCACTTAGAATAAGCATGTTTTTGCGTATTACTTCTAAAAACCAGTAGCGTCACCGGGAAAAATTAATTTCACGTACAATCAGAACTGACTTATTACAATAAATTCAACACCCTGTATCTCATAAACGACAACACCTATCACACATGTTTATATGAACTTTTCGTCTTAAAATTGAGTAACGAAGCGCCCCATATAATATTTTAGATTACTTAAGAAACACCCTGTATATAAAAAATGATCAAACGTAAGAAAGAAAAAAAAAATATCTTCGTATCCAGCGGTTTCATCTTCTGGAACGTCGGCATCGGAATGAGCAGTCGGGAAGATAAGGTCTTCTTCCTCGGGGTGAATGACGTCGATATGATCGGCTGCTGCGTCGTGGCGTTTCTAAAACGGGTGAAGGTCGTTCGGTGTTGATGTTGCACTGGGTGGTTGCATCCTGCATGAGTCGGAGTTGACTGGAACGGGCGACCAGGTGGACTTGGACGGCCTTTGTTCGTGTACGGGAATTTTGTCTGGACATCTGGCCCACTTGTCCACAGCGGGAGCAGAAAAGGATGAATGGTTGGCTACAGCTCTCCCGACGGTGACCTGAGGTTCCACACCTCCAACAAGTATCATCCGTCAGGGTGATGAACTTTCGGGAACTTTCCATCTGGCTGGGTGGCCTGTCGTGTTCGGTTGGATTGTGTTTGGAATATAACATCCCTTCCATTGTCCGGATCATGGCCGAAATTTTGCCAGATTTCCATATTCTCCGCCTGTCGTCGACGGGGATCGGATCCGGAACATCGGGATGGCTGGGGTTTTTCAATTGAAGGTATATTGGATCCGCCACTACCAATACATCATTTGGTGATTCGGCATTCATCTGATCAGAAACAGAATTTAACGGTAAACGAGAATTCGGAAAAGAAAACTTTAAAACAGAAAAAAAATAAAAAACGAACATTCAAAGAACCAGTCTTATACTAGGAACTAAACTCCTCGGAAGTAGATGGCATCGGCGGGATCATCACCCGGACTTTGCGTCTCTGGCGGTCCCGTAGTCGGTCCCGATACCACTTCTGTGGATCGGCATCCTTCGGGCGCAAACATTGTGCCTTTTCGGCCCAGGCTTTTGGCCAAGGCTGGGAACGGGGTATGCTGGCAGCGAAGTCTATGATTTCCCAGTCTCTCATCCTCATGTCCATATGATTGTAAAAAGATTGTGTTATTCTTACCCATTTTGTTTCACAAAGGTGGTTTAGTAATGCAAAAACTCTTGTTTTTTCCTTTTATATCGTGATCGTCAAGGAGAAGGTTTATCATTTTGTACCCACACGTCTGATTGTGGAAAATCCTTATTTCCTGCTATATCCTCACAAATGTTATCAATTTTCCGTTAAGGTTCATTAGATGTATATTTTAAGAAATGCTTTGTGAATACCTGGTTAGTTTTATTATATTAAGTGAAAATTTCGGTACGGATATTCATCTGGATGTTCATCCCCCTGTCCAGGACGGTTGACAAATCTTTATAAACATAGACATTAACAGTCATCGATTTCACCATTGTCTTAATCTAAGAAACAATTATGGAAGCGGTGATTTGTTGCAAATACATTTGTTTTTGATGACCAGTTAATTCGAGCTTATAATTTTTATATTAATGAGGCTGAAAGTGAACGTATTTACGGAGAATACTACTATTCCGGGGTCCAACAAGTACTTATTACTCCCACTATATCTTCGAGTGAAGGTTTCATCAGTTCTGAGCCCTCAGAAGAGTGATGTACGTTGTTAACTCCCTGTTTTATATAGAAATCTACTCTGTCTTGAATTTTCTTTGAATGTTCCACAGCGACCAAAATACCACACTGTGTATTTTGAATCCATATTAAAAACATTTTCTATGATATGTATTTTTTGATTCTTACTACCTCAAAACCTTGAGAAGTTTATTGAGACGTGGCACGTCTCTTAGAATGTATTACAAAGTATTCCACCACCTTATCTCACTACCTCCAACCTTGAATTGGGGCACTTATCGTCTTTTTGTGCGAGCCGGATGCACTAATTAGACCGCTGACCAAATGTCTGATAAGACCGAATGCACTAGACCAAATGTATGATAAGACCGGATGCACTAGACCGCTGACCGGATGTCTGCCGTCTGCCTGAGGTGCCATACTATCTACTAACACTTTGTATAGGAGAATCCCTGATTATCTATGTTTTCTAAATCACAAAGCCGTATTGAACGTAGGTTGAACAACCTTCTAGACTAGGAAAAAGCACAATACAAAATGGTGGTTTCAAACCAGTGACATATGTCATTGGCCTTGATAAATGATAAGAGGTCTTCCACCTATTAAGGTGGGGTCAAGGTCAAATGGCTAACTGATGACCCAAATACTCAAGACACATGTGTATTTTGAAAAAGACTCACCAAGGTTAACCTCAGAACTAATTATTGATGTCAATTAACAAAGATAAATTTTCATTTTATTACTACTAAGGTTATTATGACGATAAATATTATCAAGGTACCAAATGAATCCTTTATGCATTCAAGTTACAGTTCATACTTATTTATTTTCATTTTTGCAGGGCGAACCGTAACACAATATTTCGAAAACCATTAATTTTTTACTAAGGTCATATTATGCTTTTCTATCTAATTGTTCACTTGATTTGTTTTTCCTTAAGTCACTGAGCTTACTGCCTCCTTTACCTTTGTGAATACTAATCACCCGTTTAAACATTTTATCCCTTACAAACCTGAGAATAGCACAGATAGCCTTGTCAAGTCGTTTGACAAACTTTCCATCCGGGTATAAATATTTAATAGTTCCGTGCATTCGCTCTAGATGCATGTTTGTGTTCAATCCTAAATGCAGTCGATAACAGTAAGCCCAATTCATATATTTGAAACCATAGTGTGATTGGAAATACTTTCCCAGCTCCTTTGTGACATTTTTTGATTGGCAGTATTCCAGGAACTTTTAAATCAATGTGTGAAAAGTTGATTCATCCCTTTCTTCAACATTTTGTTAAAAAGTACCTGTAAAAAAAATTGAATAAGGAACATCAATTATATACACTGAGAGGACCCCCTCATCAACTTTTTCTGACAGAATGACAGTACTTCAAAGTTTCAGGATGTGAGTGAAAAGAAGAATAAACTCACTTTTTCCTCGTTTTCTTCAATCTTGTCCAAATTTTTCCGCAAGGCCCAGTCCACGTGCCAACTACAAAATAATCTGGAATGGTGAGAATATTGAGTGTTGAAAGTTTTGTGTACAAATATTAATGCAGACAATCAAATATAAAATGAAGACAGCACAAAAATGAATCCATTGATTCTAGCAAAAAAGAAATCAATTATTCCACCGAAATTCTGGAGGTTGCATGATTTTGATCCAAGCTGTATAATAGGACTCTGCCATATCAGACATAAATGCTTTAGGTTTAAGTTGCCCAATGATTTGTTGAATGCAGGAGTAACAAATTTCCATGACAGCTGCATCACTTTTATTTGAAATGAGGAAGGCTCCTGGATAGCCTTCTCGCAGTTTATCAAGAGCTAGTATATATATACCCATTAAGGCCATGAGTAACATCCATACAAACACAGTCATTGCCAAACCTTGAATATCAAGAAATATTGAAATGGATATTCTCATAAATATATTTTTTCTACGACAACCTCGATAAATGTTAATTTTATAACCGTAGCCTCAATCATAAACCAGAAAATTTTGTACAGAATTTCATTTTTGCATCGGTTGCTAGGCAAGTTGCTAAGCAACGAATGCGAGAATATTCATTATGTGTTAGTTCTAGGTTAACTCTAAAATCAGGACGTCTACGGCTTGTCAGATCATGACGTCTAGCGACAAATTAATGAAATGTCATCAGATCGTTTCTGTCAAAGTTTTAGTAGGTAACGAGTAATTTCACAGTTGTTTTCTATAATAGTATTTTATGCAACGATCATGTAATGATAGCCATTAAGACACGAGCATGTTTCGTATATAATATGCGAGTGTATTAATGGCCATTACATGAAAGTTGCATACAATATTTTTTCTACTCCGATTAATAAGAATTATTTAATTAATAATTATCATTCATTATAAAAAACAAGAACAATGGAAGGAACTTCAACAAATATTTGACAGCTGCCAAATTAAGTGTCACTTGATAGGTCAGTTCGCCTACAATAAAAGTATAGCACTGAGCTATATAATTTTGAAAAATTCATGTCTGTGAAAAAATGCGTGTAAAAATTGCTAAATTTGGGACTATCTATGTAGATTGCATTTGTATACTGCAAAGCATTAAAACATAATTAAAATAAATAAAATCGTATAGCTCAATGCTACACTTTTATTGCAGGGAACAGACCTAATATAATTAATTTCAGAACTGTCAACCATGTATCCATGGCTATATTAAATATTGTGCGAATGTCGCATTCCTATTGGCTTAAAATTCTCTATCATAATGAAAATTTGTATCATAATGAATATCATTATGATACTGATTTTAGTCCTTTAATAACTATATTATGAAACAGGAGTAGAAAAAACTATTAATTGAAATGGAAACGGATAATGATATTGACTTGGATTTGAAACCTCCAAACATAATAGGATAGCGAAGGTAACAACACTGAATTTATTACCGGAAACGTCAAAGAAAATATATCAACGCGCTTATAACCTTGGAATGGAAGGCAGATCAAAGGACAAAACCGTGTGTATTGAACGTGAATGATATGTTGTAATAGAAAAAGTATAGTATGCAACTCGCAACAAAATGGGCATCATTTTGTGCTCATTGCACAATATACTATTAGAATGCACCTCAACAAAAGCTCCTTTTTTCCAGGAGTCATGATAATTAGGATAAAATCTTCATCTTTCACACTAGGATATTCAGAATGAATGTCCTGTGACTTATAATATAATACTGACTTGGATTCTTTGAGCTCTTTCACCCAGGCATCAACACTGATGGCATCATTTTTATGTCGCACACAAGAGTTATTTAAGTTGAAAGACTTCTCAATGTTATATAAGTCCTGTTTTGTTAAGAGATGAATACGTTCAAGGTGGCAGTTTTAAATAGAATCTCTAATTTCGTCCTGAATAGTGCGAAATGAAATTTGTGCTGAAATCTTATCAGCTATATTTTCTCTATCTGTTTTTGGAAGAAAGAGATGTCCCAGGTCTCTGTCTTGTTGATGCCCAATATGGGTGTTACAAGATTGATCTGAACATTTTGTATCATGCAACACCACATCCATTTCCGTTGGACAGAAACCATTCATTTTATTGCTGCCTTGATGCTCTAAAGACCAAATGTTTATAAAAGATGAGTAGGTATCTTCCTCAACTGTTTCTTTCCAAAGTTGGAAATTATGGAATGAATCAAACTCCAAGTATTGATTATTTAGAACATTCTCATGATGTCTGTTGTAATGGAGCATAAGATCTGCTTTGTTGGCATTCATGACACACAGAGCACATTTGATTTGTTTGAGTCGTTTGAGTATGATCTCTCCATCTCAAATGTTACCTACAAATAAATATGATCATGTGAAACATAAATTTCAACAACAACATAAAATTATTTGATGTCACATACCCATATGCTTCTTTTTAATATGTTGGTTTAAACCAAACAAACGAATAAATGTTGCCCCACATTCTTTGCATACATGTGACCCAATTCTGGCTTTTTTAAAAACTAGGTCCACTTGTTATAAAATAGAAAGTATATTTAACTCAATAATATAGATGAATAAGTCAAAAGTTTACCTGGATGCTTTTTTTTTCATATGAATACTTAAATTGGAATACTTGGTGAATTTCATTTTACAAATTTTGCAGACTTCTCTGTCCAATTGCTCATCAATTTTAAATGAAGCTGAAAAAGTGATTAAATAAATTCTTGGAAAAAAAAGTTTTCTATTGGTGAATTGATCTAAACAAAAACTGGTAGGTATATCAACATAAATTCTAATCTTTTTTATTTAATTCACTTATTAATGTAGTTTAATAGTATATTATTCAACAAGCATATAATGATGGCCGTTTTTAGTAGACTACAGACAATCCGTAAAGTATAAGAAGTGTTACATTCGAGATAACTATCTTATGATATACGATAATAAATATACTTTAGAAGATTTAAAATCGTTAGAAGAGGAGGAAAAAGAATATAGTAGTGCACCGAATACTCCAAATCCCATAACCTTGCTTGAAGAAGACGAAGAAGGAAGCTTTAAGAATCCCACTCCAAAAAATACGGAACTGAGACCAAGGCTCAAATAAATGGTTTAAATTTTCTTTTTTTCTTTTTACTTTATATATTTTATACAATTATTCATTCATTAGGTACGTTTCATATGTTTTGTTGAATATAGTTTTTAAGTCAATGGTATATAGCATAGTTTAGCATTAGATAATTAAGTTCTTATACATATTTATTCATAATTGCCTACATTAGAGTAAATTATAATAATTATTTTTTCAATGGATCAGTTCATTAGAGATATAAATTTTGAAGTCTATGATACCTTGGAATTAGAAAGAATTAAAGATCTACAAATAATAAATAACGATAAAACCACCTTCAATATTATTCACCAAAATATACGTAGTATGCATAAAAATTTTGATGAATTTATGGCTCTCCTCTCACAAGTTAATAGTGAACTGGATATGATCATTCTAACAGAGACCTTTATACAAGGCGATATCCACTGCTTTAGGATTGAAGGGTACCAGCTACTATACAGCAACGGTGAATTAAATAAAAATGACGCGGTTGCGGTATTCTTAAAAAATAAATATAAACAAACACATAAAGGCATAATGATAGGTCAGTTTTCCGTTTTAGAAATATATATTACTACTTCTGAACAACAACAAATATTAATAACTTGCATGTATCGGTCCCCCTCCACTGATGAGGATTTTGTATTATCCTTGAGAGAGTACCTGCAACAAAAAAGTAGATTGGATATAAAATTTCATATTTTTTTAGGCGATATTCATTTGAATATTACACACTTTATGAATTTAATTTTGAATCAATGATTAATAAACACACCAGAATACAGGGAATCTCAGAAAGTTGTCTAGACCATATTTTTTTTAAATGTAAATCCGAACTCATCAAACGGAATACTGTAGCTGCAATTATTGAAACAAGTGTGACTGACCATGAAGCGATATTTTTAAGTGTGCCATTTAAATTGATATGTTTAAAGAATAATGAGCTTATTAAAAAACAAATAAATTTTAAAGAGCTTAAAAAAAAACTTAAAAAATAAGTGTTGGGAGAAATTTTATAACTCGAAAAATGTAAATGAGAAGTGCGATATCTTAACGAAAACCCTAAATCTATTTATACAAAAAAATACCAAATTATTAAAATTAAAGAAATGTGAACAAAAAAGACAAAAATGGATTACAAACGGCTTGGTGAAGTCCGTAAATAAGAAAAATAACTTGTACAGAGAATACTTGAAACACCCAGATAATCAAAAAAAAATAAATGCTTACTTTAGCTACAGAGATCATCTAAAAAAAAAATAAAATCTTCAAAAAAAATTAAATTAAAAAAAATAGTAATTGTTCAAAAAATCTTTGGCATATTGTAAACAAATTAAAACAGGAAGATAATAATAATAAAAATGTCGAGGAGGTACTTACTCAAAATGGTTTATGTACCACGGACAAGAAAAGCATTGCCAATCGATTTGTCCAACATTTCACTGATGTAGGAGAGACTTATGCTAAAAAAAATTATTAAACCCCAAACTCCTTCGCCAAAAACTAAATCTATTTTACAATCCTTCTATTTATCCCAGGCTACTGTCGAAGAGATTAACGAAATTATAGATGGCTTAAAAAATAAAAAAGCACTTGGAATAGATGGACTAACAACGGAAATAGTAAAAAATATAAAACATGAAATTATACTTCCTTTAGTTAGCCTTATAAATTTTATTTTTGAAACTGGGGAATGCCCAAATCATTATTTACAAAAAAGGTAATAAGAATAATGTGTCCAACTATAGACCAATCTCATTATTAACTACTTTTACTAAAATTTTCGAGAATGCTTCAAAAATACGTTTAAATACTTTTTTTAATAAACATAAATTAATATCAACTTGCCAATATGGTTTCCAAGAAGACTTATCTACAAATGATGCAATTGCCAAATTAACTTGTAACATGTCTATCGACCTGTTTCGATTTAAACGAAATAATTTCAATTTTACCGCTTGCCGTCATAGTAACCACTTCCAATTTAGTTCTGTGATCTAAATTTCTCTGATCGTTGATCGTTGCGACAATTGACATATGATGTCAACGCTCGATTCTCATTCTTGATTTTCCTTTTTTTTCGTTACCGACCCTTGAATAGCAAGGACTTATCTTAATACCGTCTCTTCAATTTAATTGTATTATCTTAAATTGCTGTGGTAAGCACAGCGGCCAGGATACCCCTGCAAGTTACGGCCAGGATACCCCTGCCAATTCATCGTTACTGCTAAGATACCACTGACAGGATACCCCTGTCAGGTTACCGTTACCGTTTACTGCCAGGTTAACCCTGTAAGACATCTCTACTTCAACTTCTAGACATCTATACTTCAACTTCTAGACATCTCTACTTCAACTTCTAGACATCTCCACTTCAACTTCCAGACATCTCTTCTTCAACTTCGACAGCTCATTCTACCACTTCGACAGCTCATTCTACCACTCCGACAAGCTAAGTACCTTTTCAGAAGTACAGGTTCTTTCACTTCCTTGTCAACTACTCCTATTGGCAGAATAAATTTAATATTTAAATTTCTTTTTTTATTTCTTTATACCCGGCTGTAAGAGCTGTAGGGACTCCGGGTTTATGTAAATTTGTTATTTTTTTATTTTTAACGTTCAGTAAATTCTACAAGGTGTTTCTACCTTTCTCACCTTAGTTCTCTTTCGTGCAATTAAATTATTTTTTTGTCTAAAAAGGTAGTGGCGCCCTAAAGTTCTTATAGTCTGTCAACCCTCTGGCATACCTAGTGTGGCATCAACATGGAGTCGATCCACCCTTGAGAGAGTCTCTAGCCGGGATCTGTCTCTCAAGGAGAGAACTAGTGTTACAAATTGGCGCCCCTTGTTTTTGTTGCACTGACAGTTGGGTTGAAACGGGCTATAGATTTTTTTGCTTTTTTGAATTTTTTTATCTTCAACTTTGAGTTTTTTTTTAGCTTTTTAAAACTGTTTGCTAACTTTTAATAATTAATTTTTTTACCTTCTCACTCTTTTGATTAAATGTCGTAACGTCCCTGCATTCACATTTTACCTACATTATCTGCCTTATCTAATATATATTTTAAATTCAGTTTTGATATTTTTTGGGTCTACAAGTAACATTTAACACAATCTTATGTTGTTGAAAAGAATTACATTTTCTTTTATCGATTATTTATAGATGGTGTATAACATCTGATTTCTTGGCAGTGTTGTCACATGTAAAGCAATTTTTTAATATGTTCATTTTTTAATGTCAGATTTAATCTCTTTTCTTTATCTCGTTCAGTTGAATTGTGTCAAGTTACACAAACTGAAATATCTTACTTTCTTTATCTTGTTCAGTTGAATTGTGTCTAGTTACACAAACTGAAATAACTTTCTTTATCGTGTTCAGTTGAATTGTGTCGAGTTACACAAACTGAAATATCTCACTTTCTTTATCTCGTTCAGTTGAATTGTGTCAAGTTACACAAACTGAAATATCTTACTTTCTTTATCTTGTTCAGTTGAATTGTGTCGAGTTACACAAACTGAAATATCTTACTCTCTTTATTTTGTTCAGTTGAATTGTGTCGAGTTACACAAACTGAAATATCTTATCTATTTTCAATATTGTTATCCAAGTGCAGTGTTGCCAGAGTAACAATTTATCTTTGAACTTACTGTTACTTACCTATTCTTCAATATTGTTATTCAAGTGCAGTGTTGCCAAGTTAACTATTTATCTTTAGAAATGAACATTTTTCATTCCAATTTTTTTGAATAGCATGAGAGTTGTGATGTGTTACAATCTATGATCCATATTTTTTATCTTGATTGGTTATATATTTAGTTATTATGCAACATTTACATTACTGAATATAAATTTTTGAAAATATCGTATAATTTGTTGAAAGTATCGTACAGTATTGTTTATTTTAAATGACATTTATCGGTAGTGTGTATATGTTGTTTTTATATCTATAGTCATCCGCTTACATTCCGTTTCTTTATCTATATCTCGTTGCCAGGCTTTTATGTTCATTTGGATTTTAGATTCTTTGCTTTCGTTAGTGCTATTTGATTAGTACTGCTGATTTAGATACCGTTTCTTATTATTTTTCTATCCTTTTAAACTTTATTGACGTTGACGAAAACCTTCCGGATGACTTAGACCATGAACAAGACAATACCGCTGACATTGCAAATTAATTTTTTCTTTTTCCTTTTATAACTTACCGTAGAGTCCCGTATCTCAGAAACCGTGTCTTATTTGGAGTTTCGATATCGTTCTCCTAAAAAAACGGTACAATTGTGTTTTAGTTTACCATTATTATTTTAGTTTTCTTCGTTTTTTCTTCTTTCTTTCCGTTTTCTGTCTTCTAGACAACCGTGTTACTTACCGTCCCGATTCCATACTCAACTTGGTTCACAATTATTCTACCCCCCGCGTAGAAAAGGAAGTAGACCAAGCTACGTAGGAGTTTATACCGTTCTCCGAACAAAACGGCTCCTTTTCTTACCCCGCATCTCATTAATTCTGTTACAAAAAATAAAAATACCGGCTAGACACCGTGAAAGCTCTCCATTGCGGAAATGGATTTTACGTCATTCAAATTTTTGGTCCCCCTTTTTGTTGTATATCTTTTTGTTGCCCCGAGTTTTTCGTATCATTTCTCAACAATAAAATGATACTTTTGCTTTTTTAACTCAACGTAGAGTCTCGATTGACGTACCGTAAGACGTTAGGCCCCAATTGAACCGGGTTTGCCTTTGCTGAGTGGCGGATTGCGCTCGGTATACAAATCTAATAGGTTTGAAAAAAATGACTGCTTAGTCTCTATTTTTTCATAGCAATCTCTTCCATTTCCCTTGTCTTCAATGGCAATACTTCCTCAGTTTTTAGTCGTTTTTTTATTGTTTCATCAGGTTGGCCACATTTTTATATGTACCGTATTTCCTGACAGGATCATGGGTGTAATTTTATTTTTATTATCTTTTCAATTTAAGAAGAAGGCATATCAGAGGACGAAATATATAGAGCTGGATCGACTTTCGGATCGATGACCAATGGCTACTGTGGACGCTAACTGGCAACCTCACCGATTGTCGATTGGGCGCTGTTATTTCTGGCCTCTATTTGTGCTTTCTGTCTTGTAATTAGTACCTATTTTAGTTTAATTATGTGATGAGTCTATCAATTTTATGTTTTCATTATGTCGCCACATACTATTCCTACCACAAACGCCCTTATTTCTACCGTTGATTTATCTTTCATTATATCGTCAATTCATTTTTACCGTTACCCATTCGAAGTTAATATCTATGTATATTTTTTTCTCTCTTCCTTAACATACCTTTTGCGTTGCCATATTGTGAAATTTGTGGGCTACCTACCGTTATCGGATATTTTAGAACCGCTAGAGTTGTCGTCATGCCAAAATTTTTGCTAGGTTAAGTAGTATTTCACCTTGGGTGACGTCTTTATGACAAATCGTTATTCTTTGCTCGGCGAAAATTAGGCTGATTTATGAAATAATTAGAATTCCGACGGAATTATATCCTGAATCAATTTTAGGCTGACATCACTCCCCGTGTTAATTTTTGTGTCTCCACGGAGACATTTGTTTGGTATTTGCTGGAATTGCGTATCTGACGACTGAGATCCCAGCGTTTTATCAAAACACTACCTACCGTACCTTACCTTACCTTATCGTTATATACACTGAGAAATTATCGCACCCTATCGTTACCTTTCGTTCGCAGTGTATGCTTTGCCTTATCCGATGACATAACGACACAATAATCACAAGATGACAAAACTACCTTACCTTACCTTTGACAATTACCTTCCCTACCTACTATACATAGATTTTGCATTGATACTTCACCCCTCCTTCATCTTATTAACCTTTTCTTAAATAAAAAAATAATTCTTCGAATCATTTTTTTTCCCGGAGGAGAGGGGGTGTAACATGTCTATAGACCTGTTTCGATTTAAACGAAATAATTTCAATTTTACCGCTTGCCGTCATAGTAACCACTTCCAATTTAGTTCTGTGATCTAAATTTCTCTGATCGTTGATCGTTGCGACAATTGACATATGATGTCAACGCTCGATTCTCATTCTTGATTTTCCTTTTTTTCGTTACCGACCCTTGAATAGCAAGGACTTATCTTAATACCGTCTCTTCAATTTAATTGTATTATCTTAAATTGCTGTGGTAAGCACAGCGGCCAGGATACCCCTGCAAGTTACGGCCAGGATACCCCTGCCAATTCATCGTTACTGCTAAGATACCACTGACAGGATACCCCTGTCAGGTTACCGTTACCGTTTACTGCCAGGTTAACCCTGCAAGACATCTCTACTTCAACTTCTAGACATCTATACTTCAACTTCTAGACATCTCTACTTCAACTTCTAGACATCTCCACTTCAACTTCCAGACATCTCTTCTTCAACTTCGACAGCTCATTCTACCACTTCGACAGCTCATTCTACCACTCCGACAAGCTAAGTACCTTTTATATATATATATATATAACTACAGAAGGGAACAAAATGTGTTTTCTCAAAGTTAACAGTTAATTGTTTATGGTTAAACCAGTCGATAATTTTACGTAGATCTTTTTCTGTTTTTGTTTTTAAATCTTCCCAATTTTCAGCTGTGTAAATAATGGCGGTGTCATCAGCGAAGCTAATTATGTTACCTTCACTTTTAATGCTAAAAAGGCCGTTAATGTAAACACTAAAGTAAATAGGCAGCACTGATTCTGCCTCATGGCGGAGGCGCTAACATGGGAATCTCCATAAGAAAATCATCAAAAAAGCTAAGGTCTGAAAACGTCAAAATTTACTCAAAAAGTGGTGGGGGTAACAACGCGGAGTGATGCGCTCGAAATGCCTCAACTATTATATACAGGGTGAGTAACATGAATGCTTGAAAGGCCTTATTATATACAGGGTGGATAAAAAGTAACATGTCTGCTAGAAAGGCCTTATTATATACAGGGTGAATCAAAAGTAACATGCATGCTTGAAAGTCCTCAACTATTATATACAGGGTAAGTAACATGCCTGCTAGAAAGGCCTTATTATATACAGGGTGGATAAAAAGTAACATGTCTGCTAGAAATGCCTTATTATATACAGGGTGAATCAAAAGTAACATGCATGCTTGAAAGTCCTCAACTATTATATACAGGGTGAGTAACGTGACAGGTGACATATCATTGAAAACACATATACAGGGAGTACCATTAGAAAAAATCAGGTGACATCGCCGAAAGTCACGTCAAGGTAAGTCAAACGTCACGCTGCCACATTAAACGTCGCATTGTCACGTCAAACTTCACGCTGTCACATCAAACGTCACTCCTTCACGTCTAACGTTACGTCGTCACGTCAAACGCCACGCTGTCACGACAAACGTCACCTTGCCACGTCAACTGTCACGTCAAACGCCACACAGTCATGTCAAACGTCACGACGTCAAACGATATCTTGTCACGTCAAACGTCTCGCTGTCAAACGCCACGTTGTCTCGTCAAACGTAACCTTGTCACGTCAAACGTCACGTTGCCAAACGACACATCGTCAAACGTCACGTTGTCACTTCAATTCAACATAGGGTGTATGGAGTGACAGGTGACATATCGTTGAAAACAGATATACGTTATAAAAAAAATCAGGTGACATCGCCGAACTATATCAAACTCCATGACAGAGTAAATCAATCGTAACGCTCCCACGTCAAACGCCACGTTGTCACGTCAAACGTTACCATGTCACGTCAAACGTAGCCTTTTCACGTCAAACCTCACGTCATCAAGTCAAAAATGCCACGACGTCAAACGCCACGTTGTCGCGTCAAACGCCACGCTGTTATGTCAAACGTCACATTGGCACGTCAAACATCACGTTGTCACGTCTAACGTCACCTTGTCACGTGAAACGTTACCTTGTCACGTCGTCACGTCAAACTTCAGGCCGTCACGTCTAACGTCACGACGTCAAACGCCACGTTGTCACGTCAAACGCCACGCTGTTACGTCAAACGTCACGTCTAAGGTCACCTTGTCACGTGAAACGTTACCTTATCACGTCAAACGCCACCTTGTCACGTCGTCACGTCAAATGTCACGTTATCACGTCAAACTTCGCGCCGTCTCGTCTAACGTCAAACGCTACGTTGTCGCGTCAAACGCCACGTTGCCAAACGTCAAGTCGTCAAACGTTAAGTCGTTATAGCTACGTTAATTCAACATAGGGTGTATAGACAGGTGACATATCGTTGAAAACATATATACACCATTAAAAAAATCAGGTGACATCTCCGGACTATGTAAAACGACTCACCGAGCATGCTACATCAACTCAACATATTGTTGAAAACACATATACAAAAAAATCGAATGACATCGCCGTCACATGTACAAGATGTAGAAAGTTGGTCGTTTAGATACGACGCTTGAAAGACCTTAACGCCTGGTGTAAAATGATCTGCGACCAGGTTGGATTTTACCGGTGCAGCCTGCCCGTCAAACGCGTTACGTCAAACGAGTGAGTAGCGCCCTGTTTCAAGAGAAAATTCTATTGGAAATATACAAGGTGTTTCAATAAAAACCATTCTAAAATTTTTATTAAAAGTACTTTCAGTTACAGGGAAAATAAAAATAGCTAAAGGTAACATCTAAACTATAATCGAACAATTAAAATGTTATGTAAAAAATATTTGTATACAATGTGAAATAGTTCAGTTGACGCTGTTATCACAATTTGAATCCCGAATATTAAGATAGAAGAAACTTCTAAAAACAGATAAAATTTCTCAAAAACATTACTTTCCCTCTAACTGAGGGAATTCCTCAAATCTTGTATGCTATACACTATCTTAATATTTTAATATTAATATTTTTTCCGGGCTCGGGCATTTTGATAGCAGTCTCGTTAATTTTCACACATTCCTCGATATGTTTATCAAGCTTCTCCTGCGATCTGTAGTAGTGGAGGCATCTATCGCAGAAGTATTTCTTATCACCTTCCTTACTCAGCTGACTGGAGAGGAGACGTGAAAGGTTTTTAATCCAGACGTAATGGTATTTAACAGGGGCTTCGGTATCATCATATCTATCTTGGATTAGAAGGAGGTTAACATGGCGTTCTTTCTTATTCTTTGTCAGGTATGTAGGAAGGGTCTCAAATGACTTCTTATTTTTCTGCAGGATATAAACAGTAATGGAGACATCATTCTGTCGCTCGAAATTAGGAATTTGGTTAGCTGTCATCGGAAACTGAATTCCCTTCAACTTTAAAACGGTAGAGTAATGGGGGTATGATGATAATCTATCTGAATTTTTGTTTCCGCAGAAATATAATGCTGACGTTACAGCCCATGCAAAGCATGCGTCATCATCATTTCTAACGTTGATGCATGCTTTCTTCTTCTTAATTTGTGTGGGTAGTTCAGTGTAGGATGAGCCAAGTTGAGGTGTGTATTTGTTAATGTTGACACCAAGATTCACCACTTTCTTTAGCGCCCAGCCTGAGTCTCGTTCCTGAAACTCCTCAAGTTCTTTCAATATTGGTGCAGTAACCTTGGAGTCGAACCAGCCGTTTACATCAGTCTCTCTATAAATTGCAGAGTTCGAGGTGGTGAAGTACTTATAATCAGTGTGAACCGAGTCTCCTTTTACTATTTCAAATTCACCACAAAACGCCACATTCACCTTGACTGCAGCATCTTTCTTCAAGACATTTCGAATGCGGCGTGTAAATATCGACCTAGCATCAATCAAGAAAGATTGAGGATCTTTATGCTTCAGGTTCGATATTACGCCTGTAGTGATGCTGGACTTGAAAGCAGAGTCCGAATCTTCCCAACGAACTCGCTCAATCAATCGTGCAGTACGTGGTGAGAGCCCCGCCCCCTTCTTCTGCGCCGCTTTAAATTGAGCCCTGAGACTTTTAATGTTTCTTAAGCAGGCCTCCAAATGCTGCTTCTCTCCCATAGTGTTAGCACATCTCATTGAATTCAATATCCTCTTTATTCCTTTCCGACATTCAATCAGCCCTTCTCGGATCTTTACATCGTCGTGCTTGGCTTCTACCAATCCCAACAACGCTGCAATGTAGCGAACCAAATCCGTGAAAAGAGTCATACTGGAAAAAATGATAATAATTGGTGATTGATATTACAACATAACTTTAAACTTACTTTTTAATTAATGAAATATTTTCTAGAGACAATTATTCATAGGTATGGGAAACTGGAGTAATATCTTATATAATTTCAAATATTGCGATTGACATAACCTAAAACTTACTTTTAAATTGCTATGAAGAGCTTTCAGACGACTGAACCATTCAAAGTTCTGAAACAGAATGATAAAAATAATTATTGGTTGGTACACCTATAGATACACTGAAAACTGAACTTTGAACTTAGCACTGTTGTTTTTCTTATTGTTTGTAATTGAAATATGTGAAAACGATCAATTTATTGTATAGTTTTCAGATGTAATGAAATATGTAAATTTGATAATTATTACTCTATTTTTCTCATGCGTTATATAATCCATTTTTTGTCATTTAACTCAGCTATTTGATTTGATATTAATTTTAGTCACAGATTATAAAAGAGAACAGATGCGAATCCCGGCAAGACATCAAAGGATTTTTAACTACGATTTCAATGACCTTGGACCTTTAACTCGGTATGGTCGCGATGTTGCTAGTTTAAAATATTTTCAGAATTTCTTACCAAATTGCAATGTTGACTTGGGGACAATAACAATTTTCAGAGTCGGTTCTTTACTTTTCTATCCGAATGAAATTTATTTGGACAGTCTCTGTATGAACAATACACTCAGCCGTGATGTTTATTCATTTTATAAAATAATATACTGATGTACACTATTTTTAGTTTATATTATCACAACGCTTATGCCCGTATTCACCAAAGTAAAATATCTACAATTAACTTTTAATTGTGGTTAAGCAGCTAATTTCGTATTCACCAATTTGTAAATCAGAGAATTAGTGCTTAAACAAGAAATTAACTTAATCGGCCAAATTTGAGCGGTTTTTAAGATAATCGCCGTTTATTCTGACAGAAGTGAACATAACAATCAAACAATATAACCCAAAAGTCAAGAAAACATATTCGTATTCTGTGTAAAAATAATTTATTAAATCGCAGAGCGCTTTCGGCTATTAAGCCATCTTCAGTGCTTACCTGTAAGTAAGTAAAAAAATTTGTAGAAAATATAGAAGAAGTGGATTAAAAAATTACTTACTCGTCAGGTAATACAAGAAACTTGGACAACACATTGACGTCATGAATTAAAATTACATTAAAATTAAAATGATCCCCTGTTTAGGGTTTGTTGACTCTAAATTTGGAACATTATTAAAAATTTTTCTTTAAATTATTTTAAAAAAATGAACTCCGAACACGTGTTCATCTAACGGATATTGTAGTGACACTAACTCAATTTCAAAAAATTAAAATATGACAAATGACAGTGAACATAGAACTCAATTAATCCAACAAACGTTCAAAAAGACACTGCAGAAATCCTCTATAAATGTCAGACCTTTAAAAGTTCGAATAGGTGAGCATTTGAGTAAACATGAGAATTCAGCTTTTGGTCATCACTTAAAATTTAATAAGCATAGTTTCAGTCCTAATCGCAATTCAAAAATTTTAAAAGAAGTTAATTCAAAAAATTTTAATAGGTTAGATTTTCTTGAAGATTTACAGATTAGTAAAGAATTACAAAACAATAGTTTTTGTTTGAATAAACAAGTACAATTAAATAGATCTTATATTCCATTACATAGACGTTTAAAAGATTAATGGTTTTTTAAATGTTTCTGGACTCTTGTTGTGGTTGTTTTTGATTTAGATTTAGGAATGGGTTCTCATTAAACCCTTAATCTTTTTCTGGCTAGTATTTGATCTGATTAATGGGTCCTCATTAGACTCTAAATTAGATCTTTCTTTTTGTAAACAACTCATATGAGTTTTTTGATATTTTTAAAGCATATTTTTCTCATTTTTAAATATAATTTGACCATTAGTTTCTTTAGTTTTAATACATTCTTTAGTTTGTTTGTTACATACTAATCCTCTCTCTATGATGATTTTCATATTTATCCATAACATCATCAAGCTGAGCCATGATTTCCATTTGTTTATTTTAGAAAGGTAATTTTTCTGAGCTTTTGTTACAGTTGTTTAGAATTAGATTTAGTAATGGGTCCTCATTAAACCCTCAATCTTTTTCTTATAGCAGTGGATTTGATTAATGAGTTCTCATTAGACTCTAAATCAGATCTCCTTATTGTAAAACCACTCACATTGGTTTTGAAATGTTACTTGGTTTACATTTGATTTTTATTTTATATTGGATTTGAACATTTTTAATAATTGCTACAATTTGTTTTTACATACTTCATTTCTCTAAAAGTTATTGTGTTTGGAGTTTCCATTAACTTTTAATTAATCATCTAGTTTGAATTAGATTTGGAAATGGGTTCTCATTAGACCCTTAATCTTATTCGCTTTTGGAATTAGATTTGAGTATCGAGTTCTCATTAGACTTCAATCAAATTAAATTTCCGTAATTAGTTTTGTTATTTGTTATTGGTTACAACCAGACTACAATGTTTATTTGATTGTGTTTTTTATTGTTTAAATTGATTTGTTAACTTTTGGATGTTCCTTGACATATATGTGAATTTTTATTTTGAATTAGATTCAGTAATGGGTTCTCATTAGACCCTCAATCTTTTTCATTAATTTTATAATTTGATAGGTTCCCATTAGACCTTAATATCAAATTTTCTTTAATTTCATTAAGAAGTTCACATGTCTGTTTTGGGACATTTATAGAGGATTTCTGCAGTGTCTTTTTGAACGTTTGTTGGATTAATTGAGTTCTATGTTCACTGTCATTTGTCATATTTTAATTTTTTGAAATTGAGTTAGTGTCACTACAATATCCGTTAGATGAACACGTGTTCGGAGTTCATTTTTTTAAAATAATTTAAAGAAAAATTTTTAATAATGTTCCAAATTTAGAGTCAACAAACCCTAAACAGGGGATCATTTTAATTTTAATGTAATTTTAATTCATGACGTCAATGTGTTGTCCAAGTTTCTTGTATTACCTGACGAGTAAGTAATTTTTTAATCCACTTCTTCTATATTTTCTACAAATTTTTTTACTTACTTACAGGTAAGCACTGAAGATGGCTTAATAGCCGAAAGCGCTCTGCGATTTAATAAATTATTTTTACACAGAATACGAATATGTTTTCTTGACTTTCGAGTCATGTGTACTCAGCTATAAAGTATTTACAATATAACCCAAACCTTCAAATTTATCTTGTCCTTTACAATTTTTGATTTTTCGTTGGTTTATTTTTTTCTGGAACAAGGAAAATATTGAAGATCAGCTGTGTATGACGATGATTTGGACGTTATGGACATTATTGCAGATGACTTCACTAGAAAGAACTAATTATTTTCAAACAATGGATGAATACAACTTTTATAAAAGATTTAGACTGATCAAGCCTATGTGTAATTAGTATGATGACTATACCACCCCAGTAGGGTAGTCCCAAATAAAATACCAAGTAACTTTGAATTAAAAGGTTTTTTATTTTTTAGTAACAATCCAGTAAGGTTAAATCGATCTTTAAAAATGTAAAGTGTTAGCAATATCTGCCAATACAAGCTAAAACATTCATATTTTGGGTGGTGACACTGAGAAAATATCCATGTTGCCAAGTTGTAAATCAAAGTAAACCCCTGATTGCTTAATTTTACCAAACAACAATTTGGTGAATAGCAATTTGACTTAATCAAGATTACTTATTTAATCACAATTACCCAATCATGATTAGAGTTGAAGTTGGTGAATACGGCCATTAATCGATTAGTCGATCCTTCAAACAGCGAAGCAAACGATAATATCAAAAGTGGTGTTTTGTATTTTGATTTTTTAACCAATCCCTCACGGTTATTGTGCATGGTTGCCAAAGATGGTTTGTGAAAATGAGTATATATTTATGGTATGGTTTGTATACATTATAATCTTTTAAATTGTAGAATTCCTTTAATGTTAATGAAATTGCTTTAAAACAAGTAATTGTTGAATATTTGTAATTGTATAACTATCACACTGAAAATAATGCTTATGAAATATTTGACCTATGATCGTAAATTCAGGGAAATATTATGCAAATTGACAATCCTGTTGAAAAGTTTCGCGAAGCAGCCCGAACGGAGTCGACATACGACGATGAACCTCTCTTTTTTTTAACTGTTCTCTGTGGTTTAGTGATAACAAAAAATGGACCATAAATTTGCAGTAAAATTTGACGCCAAAAAATAATTATCTTTCAGCTGTTAGTTCACAACATTCTGATTAGGGGAATCTTAGAGTAGCAGGTAAGTTTTTCTTATCTATATATTTTGTGACTACGAGGTACTCACGGAAAATATTCTGTTACAAAACGTAACACGAAAAGTCTGCGATAAATATTAAAAGAAGGTCAAAATGCTGGAATTCCTTTTAACTATTTTTCATGGCTATGATGAATTTGAAAGATGGTTATTTACCCTATTACTTTAAACAACATTAACACAATAATACTCAACGTAAATAGCATACCCATGAATAAAATAGTATTGAAGGTAAATAAAATGATACTTACTTTATCACACTTTTTCAGCTGCAGCGATTTGTTGCCTGCTTGTAAACAATTCTCCCGGTGTTAGCTAAAAAGGTAAAATCAAAATGTAAAAGAGCAAACAAAACAATAAAATCAAAAAGTAAAATTTAACAAATTAATTGTTTTTTTATACACTGAAGGTATTGCATAATGGTGTTAATTTAGCGATTGGAGAAAAAGATAGTGTGAATAGCACACTATAAAAATTTTTGAACAAATAGGAAGACTTTTCAGGCGATTGAACGCTTCTGAAGCATTATTGATAGATAGATAGATTGATAGATTTCAGTCTGACGAAAAACTATAATTGACTCAATATTGATTTTCCTCGAATATGTTAGATTAAAATAATTATAGAGCATATTCACGACAGTTGACATCGTTGACATCGTGGACATGCCCTATTGATAGTATAACATAACCTCAAACTTACATTTATAAAAATTCGCCCCAGACCAATTATTACAAAGAGCTTCCAGAGGACTCGGTTGAAGGCTTCAAAGTTCTAGAAATAATTATTATTGATAGAAGAATAAAAAACTGTAACAGAATAATCATAGATGTGAAGATTTTTTATTATTTGGATGAGAAACTGAATATTGTTCGAATATCAATATACTCCAATATCATGTTAATAGTGCTTATTATAACTTACTTTTGAATTGATAAAAAGTTTCCTAATTATTAGCAAGTCCTTTCAAACGATCGATTGCTTCAAGGTTGTGAAACAAAATTAATAATTATTGATGATTGATATCTTTGAATTCATAACCTCAAATTGAAAATCATGTTAGAGAAGAAATGATAAAAATTGATTGATATTTACAACCTTATTGAATATCATGTTAGAGATAGTCAAAGGCTGTCTTATCAAGAGGGCCATACGATTCATCAAAGACATACTCTCAGTGTTTGTTTTCTTTCATTGTGTTCCAACTTCCAAATAAAATCCGTGAGATGAGTAAGACAGACTTTACATTTTTTATGAGAAAAAAAGGATTTAAATTTAGTTTTCAGCAATTCAAAGCGACTATATGAATAATAAGAGATAATTTTCCGTTTTTTTCACAACCTAAAGCAAAAAAAAGGTACTTAATCTGATAGATACTATTTCGAGTATGAAAGAAAAAGTGACAATTGGTCAACCAGTGTAAACTAACATCTTTGGTTACCTCTGTGTCTTCTGATTTGATACATATGGTTTGTGACCTTCGAACCCGCATGATAAGAGCGCATTTGACTATATTGCAGAGAAATATCGAACTCATGAGAGGAAAGTGTAATAATGATCAGGCCAATGATACTTTCGAAGATGCCTGCATCAAAGCTGGAAAGCTTGTAAAATAACATAAATGTGTTTTGACATCTATGCAACTGTTTTCAATATGTACCAAAATATTAATTTTATTCGAGCATCCAAAAACTTCACTGGATATCTAATTCTAGTAATATCTAAAAAATATTCATAACGTTGAATTCCACCTAGAACGATGGATAATATTAAAAAATTAATAATTAAAATCGTAGGAGTACTATTTCTAAAAGTTGAATTATTTTCTTCAACACCAATTAATCTCCAGCTGCCCGACTGTGATAATAAAAATCATGTTTGGAGAGTACTATTCTTGAAAATTTCCGAGAGATTTGTACCCCTAGGCCATGCGATTCGATAACTCCCGGTTGTCAAGATTGAATCTTAGTGTAGAAGCAGTACTATACTTATGTTTTCATTGAAAAACACTATGAAAATAATCTAAGAGCATCTGATAAATATTCAAAAAACATTCAGAGACACCTGCGGAAACTAGAAAATTTTAATTCACTTTTTCAATAAAAACTATTTAGCGTTGATCAAAATGAAAACAATTAGAGACACCTGAGAAAAATTTGAAAAAGATAAACTTTGTTGTAAGATATTTATAGGATATAAGCGATCAAAAAATATAAATTATAGAAAAACATTTCAAGAGAAAAAGCGAGTGATTATAATGAAAAAATTACTAAATTGTAAATAGAGCCCGGTAATTTAAAAATAGCACCCGCCATGTTTAAATAGTATAAATTGAAACATGAATTTGTATAATTTATCGGTATGAACTGAAAATATAAACATTAATAGAACACATTGTATTTGAATAGTATAAACTGAAGGTAGAATACACAAAATGAAAAACTTACTTTTATATATCACTTATTTTCACTGCACTTGCTGCTACGAATCGTTGATACTGGTGTTGATTCCTCGGTTTGCCTCAGTTTTATGCATCAGTTTTGAAATTCAAGAATAAAATATGTGTAAAAATAACATTGTTATAAAATACGATAAAAATTTCCGGTTTGTGTTTTTATCAATTACGTCAGTATTGCAGCATTGAAAGGATATCGAATTTCCTGTTTTTTCAATTATGGAAATTATTTCAAAATTATTAATGTAAGATTATTGGATTAAATTATTAAAATACATAATAAGGTGATATTCTTCAGAATACCTAATTGTTTTTCAAAATTTCATAGTGAAAAAGATTAGTAACGGCTCATATCATTCAGTTTGATCTACATATATGTGTAGTATTTTGGGAGGTACAGCCTCATTCAGAACCTTTGGACCGTTAGTAATACTTTGCAACTCGTGTATATTGAACAGTGTTTGACTCTTGATAATTATTTTGAAATGTTGCATTACCGTTATAATTATTTTTTAAATAACTACGAGTCTACAGATGAATACTTCGCTAAAGCACCAAAACATATAATGAAATTGCGTGAAAATATCCATGAAGCTTTAGCTAAAATATTTAATCAATAAAACTTTTCTGATAGCTCTTTTTTTACTTAGCGTCGTTTTATATTGCTGGATGAAATGTTTTGTAGCATTCAAAAGTAATATTTTGGCAATTGAAACAAAAATTTGATAATGTTGGATGACAATGAAACTAGATTTTTAGATGGACGTAAAAAATGATTTGGCGCTGTAGAGTTCGACAAGGTGCTCGTATGGTTGAATAAACCCATATATGTTGGACAAACTATCCTCGATTTGGCAAAGACTACAATCTACGACTTTCACTATGGATATATGGTCAACGCTTTGCCCGATTGTTCGGTCTTGTATACGGACACTGACTCTCTAATTTACGAGCTTCATCAGGATCCTTACGAAGTCATAAGACATGATTGTCACTCGCGCTTTGATACCTCTGATTATCCTGAAGATAACATCTTCAACATTCCTCAAGTTAATAAAAAAGTTCTCGGAATGATGGAGGATGAAAATAATGGAGTGCCAATGACTGATTATGTAGGCTTAAGATCCAAACTATATACCACCAGAGTGATTAGAACTGAAAGTGACATAGCGAAGAAGCGTAAAAAGTTGATTGATGAGGGTTATGATGAGGATGAAATAGATTTAGAAATTAAGAACTCCGGTGTTGGAAAGAAGGCTAAAGGGGTTAAGTCGTCGGTTGTGAAGAATGATATCAAATTCGAGGATTATGCTGAGTGCTTAGATAGCTGGAAACAGAAAATTTGATTCGATCTGAAAACCACGTGGTACATTCAATAACTCAACAAAAGATCGCTCTCAGCCCTGATGATGATAAACGCTACCTGATTCCTGGATCGGATGAAACGTTACCATGGGGGCATTATTCCATAAATGCTTCTTGCATCATAGAAGTAGATTCATAATCCATGTTTCATACTAACTTTAGTAACATATCAAGTTTTTTAGTTTAGCATTGTACGATATTAGTTGTTATTAAGATAGTGTATAGCATACAAGATTTGAGGAATTCCCTCAGTTAGAGGGAAAGTAATGTTTTTGAGAAATTTTATCTGTTTTTAGAAGTTTCTTCTATCTTAATATTCGGGATTCAAATTGTGATAACAGCGTCAACTGAACTATTTCACATTGTATACAAATATTTTTTACATAACATTTTAATTGTTCGATTATAGTTTAGATGTTACCTTTAGCTATTTTTATTTTCCCTGTAACTGAAAGTACTTTTAATAAGAATTTTAAAATGGTTTTTATTGAAACACCTTGTATATTTCCAATAGAATTTTCTCTTGAAACAGGGCGCTACTCACTCGTTTGACGTAACGCGTTTGACGGGCAGGCTGCACCGGTAAAATCCAACCTGGTCGCAGATCATTTTACACCAGGCGTTAAGGTCTTTCAAGCGTCGTATCTAAACGACCAACTTTCTACATCTTGTACATGTGACGGCGATGTCATTCGATTTTTTTGTATATGTGTTTTCAACAATATGTTGAGTTGATGTAGCATGCTCGGTGAGTCGTTTTACATAGTCCGGCGATGTCACCTGATTTTTTTAATGGTGTATATATGTTTTCAACGATATGTCACCTGTCTATACACCCTATGTTGAATTAACGTAGCTATAACGACTTAACGTTTGACGACTTGACGTTTGGCAACGTGGCGTTTGACGCGACAACGTAGCGTTTGACGTTAGACGAGACGGCGCGAAGTTTGACGTGATAACGTGACATTTGACGTGACGACGTGACAAGGTGGCGTTTGACGTGATAAGGTAACGTTTCACGTGACAAGGTGACCTTAGACGTGACGTTTGACGTCGTGAAGTTTGACGTAACAGCGTGGCGTTTGACGTGACAACGTGGCGTTTGACGTCGTGACGTTAGACGTGACGGCCTGAAGTTTGACGTGACGACGTGACAAGGTAACGTTTCACGTGACAAGGTGACGTTAGACGTGACAACGTGATGTTTGACGTGACAATGTGACGTTTGACATAACAGCGTGGCGTTTGACGCGACAACGTGGCGTTTGACGCGACAACGTGGCGTTTGACGTCGTGGCATTTTTGACTTGATGACGTGAGGTTTGACGTGAAAAGGCTACGTTTGACGTGACATGGTAACGTTTGACGTGACAACGTGGCGTTTGACGTGGGAGCGTTACGATTGATTTACTCTGTCATGGAGTTTGATATAGTTCGGCGATGTCACCTGATTTTTTTTTATAACGTATATCTGTTTTCAACGATATGTCACCTATCACTCCATACACCCTATGTTGAATTGAAGTGACAACGTGACGTTTGACGATGTGTCGTTTGGCAACGTGACGTTTGACGTGACAAGGTTACGTTTGACGAGACAACGTGGCGTTTGACAGCGAGACGTTTGACGTGACAAGATATCGTTTGACGTCGTGACGTTTGACATGACTGTGTGGCGTTTGACGTGACAGTTGACGTGGCAAGGTGACGTTTGTCGTGACAGCGTGGCGTTTGACGTGACGACGTAACGTTAGACGTGAAGGAGTGACGTTTGATGTGACAGCGTGAAGTTTGACGTGACAATGCGACGTTTAATGTGGCAGCGTGACGTTTGACTTACCTTGACGTGACTTTCGGCGATGTCACCTGATTTTTTCTAATGGTACTCCCTGTATATGTGTTTTCAATGATATGTCACCTGTCACGTTACTCACCCTGTATATAATAGTTGAGGCCTTTCAAGCATGCATGTTACTTTTGATTCACCCTGTATATAATAAGGCATTTCTAGCAGACATGTTACTTTTTATCCACCCTGTATATAATAAGGCCTTTCTAGCAGGCATGTTACTTACCCTGTATATAATAGTTGAGGACTTTCAAGCATGCATGTTACTTTTGATTCACCCTGTATATAATAAGGCCTTTCTAGCAGACATGTTACTTTTTATCCACCCTGTATATAATAAGGCCTTTCAAGCATTCATGTTACTCACCCTGTATATAATAGTTGAGGCATTTCGAGCGCATCACTCCGCGTTGTTACCCCCACCACTTTTTGAGTAAATTTTGACGTTTTCAGACCTTAGCTTTTTTGATGATTTTCTTATGGAGATTCCCATGTTAGCGCCTCCGCCATGAGGCAGAATCAGTGCTGCCTATTTACTCACTAAACAATAA
Organism: Galerucella nymphaeae; assembly: GCA_963978555.1. Lineage (NCBI taxonomy): Eukaryota > Metazoa > Arthropoda > Insecta > Coleoptera > Chrysomelidae > Galerucella > Galerucella nymphaeae. The sequence continues at coordinate 31,834,182 of OZ021704.1, read as the reverse complement.
AGGACCCAGAACAGTGCCTTGTGGCACTCCGTAATTAAGTGTTTTATATTCACTGAAGACATCATTCACTTTCACTATTTGTTGTCTATTATTTAGGTAGCTAATCATCAGATCAAGTGATGTTCCTCGAATATATAACTCTTTACCAAATATGTATAAGGTTTATTTAACAACCATAAATTCAACTGCGCTGATGATCGATATTTCATGTTTATTATTTTCTTTTTTTTCTTTTTATTAATAGATGGTCTTGTTGGTTAAATTTATTATTACTAAAATATGTTATATGTCATATGATATTTAAGAGGTTTCTATTGTCTTTTGATATTTTTCCTTTTAATATGTATTGTATTTGTTGAAAGATATAAAATTAATACTTAGTCATAAGCTCGTGCACGACCACATCTGGTTTTAGCGAGCATGTAAAATGTTTGATTTTGTTATTTTGAAATGGTGTTATGAATGAAGATTATTATTATTATTACAAACAAAATGTGTTATCTCAAAGTTAACAGTTGATTTCTTATGGTTAAACCAGTCAATAATTTTACGTAGATCTTTTTCTGTTTTTGTTTTTAAATCTTCCCCAATTTTCAGCTGTGTAAATAATGGCGGTGTCATCAGCGAAGCTAATTACGTTACCTTCACTTTTAATGCTAAAAAGGCCGTTAATGTAAACACTAAACAATAAAGGACCCAGAACAGTGCCTTGTGGCACTCCGTAATTAAGTGTTTTATATTCACTGAAGACATCATTCACTTTCACTATTTGTTGTCTATTATTTAGGTAGCTAATCATCAGATCAAGTGATGTTCCTCGAATATATAACTCTTTACCAAATATGTATAAGGTTTATTTAACAACCATAAATTCAACTGCGCTGATAAAAAATATTCTTGAAAAGTATCTATTGAATTGTGATAGGAGAAATATACATGAACTAATTGAAAATAAAACAATTTCAAGTTAAACGTAATCTACCATTTCTACCATTATTTAAATTAGATCGATATTTCATGTTTATTATTTTCTTTTTTTTCTTTTTATTATTAGATGGTCTTGTTGGTTAAATTTATTGTTACTAAAATATGTTATAAAAAATATGTTAGGTATATGTCATATGATATTTAAGAGGTTTCTATTGTCTTTTGATATTTTTCCTTTTAATATGTATTGTATTTGTTGAAAGATATAAAATTAATACTTAGTCATGAGCTCGTGCACGACCACATCTGGTTTTAGCGAGCATGTACGAAAAATGTTTGATTTTGTTATTTTGAAATGGTGTTATGAATAAAGATTATTATTATCATTCCAAGTATGCACTTGCTCAGCACTTGCTGGTAATGTTCACCTATCCCGAGCGTGTGTAAACGCAAATGGGATTAGGCTCGGAAGTCACATATTTAGAAATTTACGGACAGTGTGACAGGTATTTAGGATGGCAGCCTTCTGCAGATCGATGTAAGTATTTTTGTGAAGACCCAGTTTGGTAAGGCTATCTTGTAGAGTTTTGGGAATTAGTCCCGTAGATGAAACGATGATCGGTACCACCTCTATTTTCTCTGCATGCCACATCTGTCTTACCTCAATTGCAAGATCGGTGTATTTTGCAATTTTCTCGTTGTATTTGTCCAGAATATTGTTATTATTGGGTACTGCAACATCCACCAGATAAACCGAGTTAGCTTTTTTATCCACAACTACAATATCAGGCCGGTTATTCGTCACCCGTCTATCGGTGATAATTGACCTATCGTCGTATAGTCTAAAATCAGCATTCTCTAGCACCGAATTCGGATGGTACTTGTAATATGGGGTGTAGGTGTTCACTAATCCAAATTTGTTGGCCAACTTCTGATGGATGATGTTGCAAAGTTGATTGTGCCTGCGTAGGTAATCAATGTTAGCTAAGGCTGAACATCCCGACGTGATGTGTTGTATCGTATCTGTTGTTTGTTGGCACCTTCTGCACTTGTCCGTAGCGATGTTTGGATCTTTTGTTACAGAATAAAAACCGGATTGGAAAAATCCTAATAAAAACTAAAAAGTAAAAATACTAACCTTGGAACATTAGAAAGCGAAGCAATCATACTTAATAAATTATATATATTTGGATGCCATCTCAAAATTAATTTAATCAATTCAAAAGTAAATCTTGTCAGCAATTACCATGTTTACATCTTTTCAGTTTTTTTATTGTGGCAATTAGTTTAGACAGCACTGTCAAATGGCAAATGAAATTCTTCTTCTATAATTTAAGTACTTAATTTATTGTTAACTTGGTGATACAGTCATAGTGGCTAAATAGTATGTGGAATGAAGATATCTTCTTTCTCAGTTTTGAGAGAAGACAAGTATCGTACACGTTTAATTTCCTGTTTTTTTTGGCTTCTTCGATTAGCATGTGCTAGATTCCTTATTGGGGATATTTTTGCTAAAAATTAAGGAATACATATTAATCTTACTGTGATCAAAGGATTACATTCATTTAATTGGATATAAAGTATTTAAAAGTATCACTTACCTATAGGTCACCCAAGAACATTAGGTGAGTCTTTATTTCAATTTTAGCACTTGACTGAAACTCTTTTATCATTATTTGATAGGGTTACATTGATCTTTCTTGTTTTAGACCTTCTTTTTACGTTCTTACTCTCCTCTCACACTTTTCCTTTTTGATTGTTTTACATATTGGATCGATGCATATCTTGAGATTGCCATCCATGCTAAAAGTATAGTATTCATACGGAAGTTTGAGGATCTGGTAGTATCCTAGAAATAGAGGGATTATTTGGTTTACCAAGGAGTGAGAATATACCACTACCACCCTGTACCTGAGACAGAATCTTGTCAGTATTCTGTTATCAAAGAAAGGATACATCTTACCGGAAATAGCAGAGAACTTCAAGTAAGCCTGTTCCACTTATTTAATAAGGGCCTCGCATAGTATACATAGTTTCTGAGTGACAGTAAGATCACCTTGAGTAAGGTGTCATAACGCATAGGACACAACATAACATTTCTTGTATTGTCTGTATGTATGAACTATTGTTAAAACTAGTTGGACTAGGTACTGGAACAAGTAAATTAGATGTAAATTAGATATATATTAGTAGGTGAACATTTTTATAAATAATTCTATACCTATATATATTATTCTTTAATAAAGTACAAATTAATATAATTATAATCCGCGTATAATACTTACCAATAATTGTAAACAAACAGTACTGATTGTCAGAGTAATTTGTATAAACACTAACTTGAATAATAACTTTATACCACAGTATACAAAACTTTGGTATACTGTATTAATACCCTCCATTTTTATTCGCATTAAGTTTGACTAATGATTACCTTGTGTTATTGAGGTTATATGGATAACTCTATTGTAAAGGCTAACTTCAGGTAATCAGGTTCTGATATTCTTTTTTTATTGTGACAACCATAGAAAAGAGTACCTACAAGACCTCTATGATTTAATAAACATTTGTTACATGATTTTATTTGAATTTCATTAAATAAAAATCCCATCCCTGAGATAGAACAACTTAATATTTTTTTTAAGGCAACAAAATGGCGCCCAACGTAATAAATGTTATATAGAGGTCTCATTACTCTCTTAAACTTCGTAATTAACACCAAAATTAACACTTGTTCACTTGTACTGTTAAGTAATCACTAAACGCTTGTTCCTACCTAGAGGATATAGGTAAATAAAGAGAAGTAGTTGTATTTGATATTGGGAAGTACGTTTGTACTTTTCTTTTCTCCTTTTTTTCGGGAAGGGGTTAAAATAAAACTACATAACTTCAGAAAGTTCAAGTAAAATATATACAATACAAAAATAAAAATTTAACTCTGGAAAATTGAAAATTTAACTCTAGAAAATTAAAATTGAAACTCTTGGAATACATGAAACATATCACTAAACTAGTATTAATTAAATGCTTAGCTTCGATTTCTGATGTTTACCAAGGTTAGACATTTCTGTTTACAATAATTAACTTTTTAGAGGGAATTATTACACTTCAATAGTACAGGACAACGAAGTCAAAACGGTCTTGGTAATAAGCTAGTAGATTATTAATATTTAGTATTTTTAGTTTTTTTTAGTGCAAATACTTTCGGTTATTGCTAAGGTACTGGTTGATATGAATTTTTAGGTACAAAACTTTAGTTTATTATTAAACGGTGCTATCGCACAGGTGTATTGGTTTGATTTGTTTTTTTCACTGTTGTGAGGGGAGGGTCTCATCAATTTTAGTTACCGACTAATTTTAATTATAATATAGTTCATCGTTTTATTGGGGCTTATTCATAATTAATATCATATCATGGATGTAAACAGATTATTAGGGGATGAAATCGCTCATGAATTATTGGTATGTTCGTTACCAATACAAAGAACAGTTCATGAAAATAGGACAACCCTAAGAGGAGCTTTACGGTTAGAGAAGCAAGGTGTAAGTACCACAATCAACTGTGATTTTTTAAAACCACATATAGAATATGGTATATGCGACATGAAGCTGTTGAATTTAGACAAGGACATCAAGAACTTTGATTTTTCAAATGCAGATAACGAGTATAAGCGAATTCTGAGTAGATTGACTCACTTACAGTCACGCTTAAGAAGAATTCCGCCAGGAAACTCGGAACAGGAGCATAACAGAATACATCTTTTAGGCGTATGTATGCAAGCTCTTGATCACGTGTCCATTCTAAGGGAGCAAGCGGAGGAGAGTAAATCGAGGAACATAGTGACAGTACATAACCTACTCGAGGACGATCACGTCTACCCAGATGGGAGTATAATAGACACACCCAACCTCTTATCACCTGAAGTTGTAGCAGAAGAGGAAGTGCCTTTAAGGGAACCTTCAATATCCGGTCAAGATCAAACTAATCAACCATCAAGGGGTCATATTGAGCATTGTTATACCGTGGACAGAAGACCGGGAGAGCTTGAAGTAGCAGATACAGGAAGGTTAAGATATTCATTTCTTGATCATTCAAACGAGAATCACTTCCGGGATACTTATAGGCAGAATACAGTTAGATTTAATGAAGAGGAAGATTTGCGGAGCTATATGGCTACATATGGAACTTCAGTAGGTGATAACGATGGTACCAGTAATCTAAGTCCTATTTACAACTATTTTACTCCACTTAATGTAGGTCACTCAACTCAGCTTAACCAAGATTTTGGAGAATATTCACGACGAACCGAAAATCCATTACCATATTTTGATATCTCTAGATGGAAAATCCAGTTTGATGGCCAATCAAGTGTAGCAAATTTCCTTGAGCGCGTGGAAGAGTTAAGAAAGTCCCGTAATATCCCGTCCGCCCAACTAGTCAGGTCCGCCGCCGAACTTTTCACTAAGGATGCCCTCATTTGGTACTGTACCCAAAAATTCGAGTCGTGGGATCAGCTTGTTAGCAAGTTGAAAGAAGATTTTCAACCCTACGATTACGAGTTCGACTTATGGGAAGAGATCCGTAGAAGAACGCAGGGATCTAAAGAGAAAGTCGTTACATATGTTTCGGTAATGGAAAATCTGTTTGGAAGACTGGGAACAAACAAACCAGATGAACTCACGAGGGTGCAAATGATACGCAGAAATCTACTCCCTCATATTCAAACGCAACTAGCGGTGATGCAGGTCTCTACCATCACAGATTTATTGCGTCTCAGTAGAGCCGTAGAGGAAACGCAAATTAGCACGGAACGTTTCTGTCCACCTCCTACTAATTTAAGGAACCTGTTAGAACCAGAGTTGGCTTATAAAAGATTGCCGACAGGTCCCTCAAATTCAAAATTCCATCCTCACTATAGTCAGCCATCTTCTGCAGTAGTGGCCGAGACAAATACTGAAATCAACACCCTTTCGGTTGAGACGAATAACGGAAGTTCTCCTGCTCCTGGAACAGTTTGCTTTAATTGTAAAGAGGCAGGACACCCAATGCCCCAAGCCGCGAACCTTGTTTTGCTTTCGTTGTGGTCATCAACAGGTCACAGTAAACAATTGTCCTTCGTGTTCAAAAAAAGGGAGAGGAGGACGACAATAGGTTGGGAAGAATCCTCTAGTAACCCTAATCCAACCACTCTTGCTATCATCGATTATGTCTTGGCTCATGTAAAGAACGATTCGCGACCTTATCTTAAAGTAGAGGTATATGGTAAAATTATTTCAGCCTTATTGGATTCTGGATGTTCTACATCCGTAGTTGGCAGATATGGGTGGGATCTTCTGAAAAATTCATGTCATCTGTACCCACCGGGAATAAAAGAATGTACCGTCGCTAACGGAGAATCTTGTGAAGTTATAGGAAGCGTGTATATACCGGTCACTTTGAACGAGAAGACAAAAATTTTTGAAATGTTGGTTGTTCCATCTTTACCTCATTCACTCATACTAGGAGTTGACTTTTGGCGCAAGATGCGTATTGTTCCTGATTTGTTTTCGGATCACTGGTCATTCGGGAAGGACGAAGAGATAAATCAATCACTAGTTAATTCCATCCACCCCACAGATCACTTGACTGATGTTCAGCGGCAAAGATTAAGGGAACTTGTGGAAAAAACGTTTTCGATCATGGGTGACAAACTTGGATGTACTTCGGTAGTGCAACATGAGGTTAAGACTAATCATCCTCCCATCAAGCAACGTCACTATCCCTTAAGTCCTGCTATGCAAAAACATGTAAACCAGGAGTTGGAACAAATGTTAGCAGATGACATAATCGAACCTTCTACTTCTCCTTGGGCGTCCCCTATAGTTCTGGTCCAGAGACGGACGCTACAGATTTTGCGTGAATTATAAGAAGTTGAACGAAGTAAGTATACCAGACGCCTATCCTATACCTTTCATGGAGGCAACTCTGACAAAACAGCGAGACGCTAGATAGCTGACTACTTTAGACATTAAGAGTGCTTATAGGCAGAAACCACTTGCCGAAGCATCCAGACCACTGACGGCTTTTGTAGTTCCAACTAGAGGATTATTTCAATGGAAACGAATGCCTTTTGGATTGCACTCTGCCGCCGCTACGTGGCAGCGATTTATTGACACTGTTATAGGGTTTGATCTTGAGCAGTACGTTTTCGTGTACCTTGATGATGTCATCGTGTGTACCTCAACGTATGACAAACACTTGGAAGTACTCGAAGAAGTAATATCCAGAATTGGCAAAGCAGGTATAACTCTTAACTCTACTAAATGTAACTTTTGTGTTCCGGAACTTAAATATCTCGGGTGCGTGGTCAATGTGAATGGGTTGATGGTTGACCCAGGGAAGGTCGAAGCCGTAGTTAAGATACAACCTCCCACGAATACAACTGAAGTTAGACGTTTCGTAGGACTAGCGTCATGGTACAGGCGTTACGTTCCCAACTTCTCTACACTAGTTTCTCCTTTAACGGCGCTTCTACGGAAAAATCAATCATTCGTCTGGGATGAAAAATGCCAGCAAGCATTCGATTCTTTAAAAGAACAGCTGATATCAGCACCAATATTAGTATGTCCTAACTATGATCTACCTTTTTCGGTCCAAACCGATGCTAGTGACTATGGACTCGGTGCCGTATTTTAAGTTTATATTTATTTACTTGAGAATGTGCTACTAATTCAACCATACTATTGGAAACCGTTGAACTACTTCCAATACCTGAAATATTTAATTTATTCTCATATGTATTATAACCTAATCTTTTCACGAGATTTGAAGTTACGAAAGAGTGTTGACTTCCGGGGTCTAAAATTGCCTTTGCTAAAACTTTATGCCCTTCTGAACTATAAAGAAATACTTGAGATGTCCCCAAGAGTACATACGAATTTGCATTACCCTTTACTGCACTCGTGTTAGAAGTTAATGAGACGCGGTCTTGATGAGAAGTCGGTTCTCGGTTTGAAACGTTCGAGGATCGAGAATTACCACTATTGTTGCTAGTATTAGCATCTGACGTACCGGGAGCATTAATGTTACGATCATTTTAAGTATTATGTCTTGAATCAGATCGATGAGAATTAGAACTATTTTGAGAAGTTATATTTTTTGTATTATAATTATGAAGTAACGTATGGTGTTTTCTGTTGCATACGGAACAGTAATTATTACTGGAGCAATTAGAAATTGAATGTCTACCGAAACAGTTTAGACAGATATTTTTAGATTTGATGAAATTGTATTTTTCTTCGTGCGGGAGAGTTCTGAACTGTTCGCACGAGTAAATTTTGTGATTTCCACGACAAAAAATGCATTGTTCTTGTTTATGTACAACTGAATTATTTAGAGTAGCAGAAACGTTTGTCGCCAAAGAGACCTTTTGAATTTTCTTTGTTGAACTTTGAGAATTATCTAAAGAATTGAGATTTTCAAGGCCTGTACATCTGTCATTGATGCTGACTAAAAAGTCACTCAACGTTGGAAATTCGGAATTATCTCTTTCAAATTCGAAATTACGTTTTGTTGCATAATCTAATTTCTTTTCTAGAGAATAAATTAAAAACATGTCTAACAATTGTTCTGATGTTAGGTTTAAATTTTTTAATGCCTCTAACTTTTGGATAACTCACGTGTGGAACTTTCTCAACTGGTCCGCATTGCCTTTTGATACAGTGTTAATATCCAGTATTCCAGAAATCAATGAATTTGCCAGAACTTGTTTATTATCACAGCGTTTTATCAAAATATTTAAAGCTACTTCAAAATTTTCATTTGATACTAAAATATTTTCTATCAATTTTAAAGGCTCATCCCTCAGAAATGATTTTAAATATACAAATTTTTGAACAGCCGGCAAGCTGTCATTGTTTAAAATGATTGTTTCGAAAAGTTGATAAAATGACACCCTCTCTGTAATTTGTCCAGAAAAAATCGGAATTTTGATTTCCGGCAAGTGCACCCTAGGAGAAATTGAAATGCTATTTGAAATATCTGGCTTCAGTTCATTCACTTGAGATACTTGTGACAATTTTGTTTTTATACTGGATAATAACTCACAGTAGCGTTCGTCAAATATTTCGGTCTCATCTGGAGAACTTAAAACCGCAGAGTCATCTTCTGAAGTTTCAAAAGCGAGAGAAAATTTATCATTAATTTTTGTGAGCTGATCAATTTTTAATTGTAAAAGAGCTGCGCTACATTCTCGCTGACCATTTGAATCCAATTTTCTAGTTTCGTCAAATTGGATTTCGCGACTCGCTTGTTTAATTTAGCTTGGTCAACCAAAGTCTTTTGACTATCAATGCCTTCCTCAGTATCCGGCATGATGAGGAGTGAAATTTAATCTTCAATAAGTTTATTAGAAACTAGAAATTAACCCTAGTTCAACAAAAGTTCATGCGCAAAAGAAAAACATATGAAATAGAAAACAAATTTTGTTAAACACTATTTTTCGTTGGTGAATAGTACGGACAACTTTAAGTCCTTGAAATAGTCACTGATTACACGAAACAAGAGTTCGGAATTTTCTTAAAATTAGTCGAACTAATGCGAACAAGAAATTTGTACTTATATTACTGCAATTTTATAGAATGAAGTCCATGAGCACATCAAGAATGTAAATTATTGCGTTCCAACCGCACTGAACCTTTTGAGAAAAAACACTTACAGTGAGAATATTAATCAGAAATATATTTGCTGAATCATTAAACGACTTATGTGAGAAATCGCCATTCATTTAGCGAGGGTATTAGTACTGAATACCCGAAAGAAAGAAATTTACAATCTTTTATTATAAGATTTTATGATTTATTTTATTTTATTCGTTCTGGATTGAATGTAATAGATATGTCATTTTGACAGATCCGGCTCGAAGGACCATTTTATGTATAGAACAGGCTATAGTTTCCTATCTTCTACATAAGAGAGGTCAGAGTATAACTGTAGGATACTCTGAAAGAGGGTAAGTGGAAGGTATATTTCCACAGCGCTGATCTAAAATGTTCTACACTTAAAGTGAAGAATTCAAACCACGAGAATGTATAAATCGTTTAATGTATCTACTTTACTAAATTGGCGTAAAAACAAATATATAAAATATAATGTAAAAAAATAACATTCAAACACAAATACTCAATACTACGGAACAATTAATTTTGTTAACTAGGCCCAGTTATCTACCGCGATCTTAATTCTAACGAAAACAGTGTAATATTAAACACAAGAAACATAAGCAAAAAGTTACTATAAAATAATTTACATAAAAAAAGGTATAATAGAGTTAAGCAGTTCGTTACAATATGGATGATTTAATCAATAAGCATTGCTGGATGAGGTATAGAAAATTTCCACCAATAAACTATTGTGAGTAATCAAAACTTGGCTATAACTGGCCTGAACTGTTGTAGATCGTCTGTAGCTGAAGTTAATATTGAAAAATTTGTTGTACTTTACCAAATTTCTTCCACGTACACACAAACACTGAAGTTAATACAGTGGACGGCTAATTTATGGAATATTATCATTATTTCGAGAACCGTCGAGTTTTGAGGGTAATCCCGAAACAGGTCGATTTTTGTTATAAAATACCCATCTTATAACGTACATGGAGTAAGGATGACGTCACCGGTGTGGGTGTAGTGACGTAATCGTTAATTTTTTTAAATAGAAATCGGTATAATGCGACACCTCATTTGAAGGAGAATTTAATTCTCTATTTAACGACATTACATTTGTAACTAAAATATTTTTTTAAGGGTACAAAAACATTTCTTTTTTATTTAAATTCAACCAAATTACAACTAATGATTTAATTGATAACGTACCTTAAAGTAACCAAATTATGCATAATAATTATTTTAAATTAAATGTTCCAAATGCCATCCATCGGTTCTTGCCATGACTTTCTGAAATAAATACTTAAAAAAGCAAAAATAAGTAAAAATAATAATGGACACAAAAAGTTATCTCATAAACACTGAAACTTTTTGTCAAATGTTAAATCAAGCAAGTGATATTGGCATAGTTACTGTAATATTTATTGTCGTAAATATTTTTTGATTTTGTGAATTGTCATCAGTTGTCAATTGTAATTTTTACTTTTGATTACTAAATTATGGCTCACCTAATGAAACACAACGCATAGAAATATTAATTCTTAGCGGATGTGGAGATACAAAAAGAACACAGAACGAGGTATGCAATTTATTCAACGCAAAATATCCAGACAGACCCATCAGCCAATCAACAGTAAGTAAAATAGTCCGAAAATTTGGAGAAACTGGGCACGTTAAACATATTCCAAACGCTGGGCGTCCTAAAATTGCAGACAATGTGAAACTTGATGTTTTATTAAATGTCCATGACAATCCTCATAGTAGTTCAACACAAATGGGTGAATATGCTGGAGTTTCCCAACGATCGGTATTACGTATTTTAAAAAAAGAAAAATACCATCCCTACAAAATTCAACTACACCAGGAATTAAACGACGACGATCCCGATCGCCGGCTTCAATTTTCTGAAATTATGCAGGATTTATGTATCGGCAATCCACGTTTCATCAATCAAATCCTCTTTTCCGATGAAGCCACATTTTTTTACATGGTACCGTGAATCGTCAAAATTGCAGGTATTGGAGTCAAGAAAACCCACATTGGATGACTGAGGCACACACGCAATATCCTCAGAAAGTGAATGTATGGGCAGGGATCATCGATGACAGAATCATTGGCCCTTTTTTCTTTGAAGAAAATCTAACAGGAGAACGTTATTTAACTTTTTTGAGAAATCAACTTATACCTGTCATTGCTAACATGTATCCAAATGCCAATAATGCAAATTTACCTAGTGACAATATCTGGTTTCAACAAGATGGAGCCCCTCCGCATTACGCACGTGAAGTACGTCAATTTTTAAATAATTGCTTTCCCAGGAGATGGATCGGAAGACGAGGTTTTATAGAGTGGCCAGCAAGGTCGCCAGATCTAACACCTCTAGACTTTTTCCTGTGGGGTTACATAAAATCAAAAGTTTATGTCAATAGACCCCAGAACTTAAAAGATAGAATTAGGCATGAAATGAGTCTCATTACTCCAGAAGTCATCCGCAATGTACTTGATGAATGTGTCCGTAGATTCGCATATTGTCAAGAAACCGATGGAGGGCATTTCGAACATTTAATTTAAAATAATTATTATGCATAATTTGGTTACTTTAAGGTACGTTATCAATTAAATCATTAGTTGTAATTTGGTTGAATTTAAATAAAAAAGAAATGTTTTTGTACCCTTAAAAAAATATTTTAGTTACAAATGTAATGTCGTTAAATAGAGAATTAAATTCTCCTTCAAATGAGGTGTCGCATTATACCGATTTCTATTTAAAAAAATTAACGATTACGTCACTACACCCACACCGGTGACGTCATCCTTACTCCATGTACGTTATAAGATGGGTATTTTATAACAAAAATCGACCTGTTTCGGGATTACCCTCAAAACTCGACGGTTCTCGAAATAATGATAATATTCCATAAATTAGCCGTCCACTGTATAACCGACGCGTGGCTTTGAAACCTTCTTAAATTATATATCTGGTATATTTTTCACTACAACTATTGTACCACTAAATGGTAGGTATTAGAAATTTGTCTTACGACGTATAAAAAGGAGATAATAGAAAAACGTTGAAGAGAAAGTTTTCGAAAAAATGTCACACTGGACCTATCTTAATGGAGGTTGAACACGAAGTCACGTAGACCAGGGCGGCTTCATCCCCTTGGTGCCAATCACCTCTCTCGTGCGCATGTCTAGTACCCGGTTCTGGTCACGTAGGCCGTCTCTCGTCCACGCATGAGCCAGTAAAATGGCACGCATGCGCCGGTAACATGTGATCCGACACCCCGGTTCCGCTAGCATGTATAGGGTGGGCCAAACAATTTATTTTGAATTGCTCATTGTTCAAATGAAATTTGAACACAGATCGTCGAGATTCTTCATTTTCTCCTCTTGTTTTTTGTTCTGTTTCGCATTGTTTAACTGTAGCTGCAACATATATTTTTCGCTGTTCCCAGTTCATATCCAACCAGAACTTTTTAAAAATCTCGATTCTTCCATTTTCTAAAACTACAAAGCATCTCTTAGTTGGTTTTTCGGCTTTACTCTTACAACAACATCGTTGTTCAATTTTTCGCTCCTCTCTATCTTTGTCATGAAAGGTTTTTTTTTTGGTTTCTGGGTTTACTGAATCCTAAATAAGCTTTCCCACACAATCTCAATTTTTTATTTAAGTTCCTTTTATTTACTCCAATTTTTCTCTTTTTACTTGAATTTTTAACTATAATTTCTTCTTCCATTATTTGAAAGTCATGGTCCGCATCATTTATTCCCATTTCCTCATTATTCCTAAGTCCTTCTTTATCTTTCTCTTGAGCGTCATTATTATGGTTCTTTAGTTGTTTATTTCTTCTTCGATTATTTCAAAATTTCTAACCACCTCAATCGTTTTTATTTCCTCATTATTATTTCTAGATCCTTCTGAACCTTTTTTGTCAACATCATTATGAACCATTTCTTCCTGTGGAAAAAAATGCCCCTCTTCAAAAATTAATTCGGCATTATTAATCATCCCAGAGAAATCTTTAGGACTTATCATTTCATTAAAATATCATTTTTTTCGGAAACATGAGACACATTTTGGCTACCCACAACAGCAAAATTTTCTTTGTTTTCTTGTTGTTCATGTTGGAGTATACCCATTTTCACTAATTTTTGTCCTCGGGAGCACATCGCAGTAACTTGTAACTTTGAATACTTTGTCGTCGCAGTACCTCGTAACTCCTAACTGTAAATAAAAAGATAATATTGGCTGATTGAAACAGAAATTTTGTTTCCTGTTATATCTAGTCCCCTTCTTTCCAGTTGTGCTTTTAATTCCATGGTTTTTAGTTCGCTTAACGTTTTAATTCCCTCCATAATTTATTATGATTGTATGAAATATTTGAGAGTCAATTTTTTTTATGGTATTTGTTTTTTTTTTAAAGTGCCCCACGTTGGGTACGACAATTGATATAGTTTTATTTAGTGTGATGAATTTTAATGTGTGATATGATGAATTATTTATTTGAGTGTATATGAGTTATATGTGTATTGCGTGTTGTCTATGCATGTATTATTCTAATTTTGCTCCGGCTAACAATGATACAAATATTGTTTAAATTTACCTTTATTTCTCAAAAAAAATTTTTATGTAAATAATTACTTCGCTCAGTCGGTTCACATGAAACGTCTCAAACTAAGGGAGAGTTCAAAAACAGGCAACCACCATCACCAATAATATTGTCTCTCTTGGATTATTACTCAAAAACTTGTTTTTTTTATTTTGAACTGATTAATAAACGTCTAAACTTTTAGTATAATTCACTCAACAAAATTAAGTTATAATCAATACGTCTGTTATTAATATCAAATAAGTTTTCTTATGTTGTCTTTAACAATGGCAACAATGTGAAAAGAAATCTCGTTTCTTCTACGATGTGACAATATTGTAAGCACTAATATTTTTTACTCAGCAGTTTATTTTCTGCATATCATTTTCATTTTATTTTTTTTGTCACCACACTGAATTTTTGATATCAACCACCCCTTAGTTTCCTCTTGGTTACCATCCTCCAATCCTCATCGTTTATTTTCTTTTGTTACATTTACAAATTTCTATTGGATATCAATGTTTTCTATGATTTGACACATTGAAATAATTTTACCTAAATTAAACTTATTATGTTAAAATATGTACAGGAAATTGGAAATATTAATAACAGAGTAATATTTAAAATCAGTAATTAATATTAAATTGCATTTGTGTTTATATTTTACAAGACATTTGACAGTCACATCTTTTGATTGGTTGATATTAGTTAAGATTGTTGATGCTATTTTGTTCTAGTGTTGTTGAGAAACTTCTATTAAATTGTACTCTACAGAGTGTATTCGATCTATTAATTAAATAACTTTTATAAATCAAATAATTTGTAATTTTATGATACAAGGTGTATCAAATAATTTTATGGGATAATAAAACTGTATTTATTTTATGGTCGGAATGAATCATAACAATATATACATTTCAAGTTTTTTCCTTAGATTATAATTATTTCCATTTAAATCGATGAATTTCTTTCTGTAAATACAATAAGTGTGATACCTACTCCGTCTTTCGAATAATAATTCCTGGGAACCATCACCAAGAAGTCTGTCTCCATTAAAATAGTGTAACGTTTATTTTAATTTATATTTACAACTAATTAATTTATATTTACAAATTTATATGTACGGTCCTTAATTTACTAATTTATATTAAACACTTAACTAACTAACTACACTAATTTATATGAACGTCACTGATTAACACTTTATTGATCGGTTTGCTAAGCACTAGAAGTCCATCTATGCGACTACGTTTCAACTATCTGATTATTGTTGACTGTTCACTGTTAACTGTTAACTGTTGTTTTCGCCCTGTGCGGCAATGCTATTTATATCCGAAATGTAGGTCTCTGGAATGTTCTAGTCTTTCTGGTGGAGGCGCTAAATAGACTAGATTTCTCTAGGCGAATGGGAGGGGTAAGAGATAGGCGGTCTCTCGAAGTCTCTGGAATGTTTTCGTCGGCTAGTAGCGTGGAGGGGCAGGTAATCTTGAAATGCTCGATTACGTCATAAGCGTCTCATACAGGAATTTCGCTGGGGCACTCGCGTAACAATAGCTATACAGATCCAGCAGTTTGTGTATATTTCTTGCTGTACTATTTTTATTGATATGAAGAGCTGTTTTAAGTAACTCCGGATCTATACCATTCGCATAAGTAATTGTGCAGCAAGAGTTCGGCCTCATGGCGGAGGCGCTAACATGGTAATCTCCATAAGAAAATCGTCGAAAAAGCTAAGGTTCAAAAACACAGAAATTGTCTCATTTTGGAGTGGGGGT
Organism: Galerucella nymphaeae; assembly: GCA_963978555.1. Lineage (NCBI taxonomy): Eukaryota > Metazoa > Arthropoda > Insecta > Coleoptera > Chrysomelidae > Galerucella > Galerucella nymphaeae. The sequence continues at coordinate 31,818,245 of OZ021704.1, read as the reverse complement.
AAAACTCAATCTACGCATGCGCTACGTTGATGGATAGGTGACGTCATAGGGGTAACGAATAAAATAATGAAAAAATTCCAACTACCCCCGTTCATCCCCCACGCATCATCCCTCCTACTAAAAGTTGACCAATCATAGCAAACGACATCTCGTTAGAAAGGCCTTAACGACTAGTTTATTTGAAAAATAATAGAAAAATTCTACGTCTCAAAAGGCCTTAACGGACAACTCCCCAAATACCCTTTGGACCCCATTGGACCATATCTTGTGACCCCATTGGACCACCCCTCATGACCCATTGGACCACCTCTCATGTCCCATTGGACCACCCAAAATTCCCTCATGACCCCATAGGACCACCCAAATATTGACCCCCAAATTACTGTTTAGGACCCTCAAATTTCAATACCTCATCAGCGCGAACCATCAACTTTTTTTAAATGTTCACCCAAATATTGATTCCAAAATTTCTGTTTAGGACCCTCAAATTTCAATACCTCATCAGCGCGAACCATCAACTTTTTCATATGTTCACCTAAATAATGATCCCAAAATTACTGTTTAGGACCCTCAAATTTCAATACCTCATCAGCCGGGCGCGAACCATCAACTTTTTCATATGTCCACCCAAATAATGATCCCAAAATTACTGTTTAGGACCCTCAAATTTCAATACATCCTATCATCATCAGCCGGGCGCGAACCATCAACTTTTTCGTATGTCCACCCAAATATGAATCCCAAAATTACTACTGTTTAGGACCCTCAAATTTTAATACATCCTATCATCATCAGCCGGGCGCGAACCATCAACTTTTTCGTATGTCCACCCAAATATTAATCCCAAAATTACTACTGTTTAGGGCCCTCAAATTTTAATACATCCTATCATCATCAGCCGGGCGCGAACCATCAACTTTTTCGTATGTACACCCAAATATTAATCCCAAAATTACTACTGTTTAGGACCCTCAAATTTCAATACCTCATCAGCCGGGCGCGAACCATCAACCTCCGCGTCTGTAACAATTCGTCTAACGCATATAGCTATTAGTACTCATAAGTGTTAGATGCAAGGAGAGGTTTAATCGATGCAGTTGAAAGTCATACGTATTATGTATACAATTATTATTGAGGACACATAGGACCACCCAAATATTGATCCTAAAATTAACCTCAAATTACAATACCTCATCAGCGCGAACCATCAACTTTTTCGTATGTCCACCCAAATATTGATCCTAAAATTTCTGTTTAGGACCCTCAAATTTCAATACCTCATTAAAGCGAACCATCAACCTTCGCGTCTGTAACAATTCGTCTAACGCATATAGCTATTAGTACTCATAAGTGTTAGATGTAAGGAGAGGTTTTAAACAAGGTGTTTAAATAAAAACCAATTTCATAATATTTTTTTTTTAATAAATCTTTATATGTTAAATAAAAAAAATATAATAATGGTTAGTTCCTTTATTCTACACTCAGTGATGAATCATTATATTTTGGTATAATAAAATGTATTTTATTTTCAAAATGTATGATATTTTGCTTTAACCATCCTGTTAAATCTTTCAGAGTTAATCGATGCATTTGAAAGTCATTAGATAATTTATACTAATGCAGTTGAGAGTCCTACGCAATAGTGCATGAAAACACGTGTTATTGTTTTAAACAAGGTGTTTAAATAAAAACCAATTTCATAATATTTTTTTTAATAAATCTTATTATATCAAATGAAAAATATATTAATGGTTAGTTCCTTTATTCTACACTCAGTGATGAATCATTATATTTTGATTAGACTAAATGTTTTTTATTTTCAAAGTGTATAATATTTTGCTTTAACCATCCTGTTAAATCTTTCAGAGTTAATCGATGCATTTGAAGGTCATTAGATAATTTTTACTAATGTAGTTGAGAGTCCTACGCAATAGTGCATGAAAACACGTGTTATTATTATAGACAAGGTGTTTTAATAAAAACCAATTTCATAATATTTTTTAAATAAATCTTTATATGACAAATACAAAATATAATAATGGTTAGTGCCCTTCTTCTACACTCAGTGGTGAATCACCATTTTTTTTTTTAAAACAAATGTATTATATTTTATTTTATTTTGTAAAGTTCATAATATTTTACTATATCCATCCTGTTAAATCTATCAGAGTTAATCGATGTAATTGAAAGTCTTACGAATTATGTATGCAATTATTATTGAGGTCATTAGATAGTTTATTAATATATCATTCATCTAGTTTTTATAGACATGAATAATATTAGCATCTCTATTTGTCTTAAAGATTGTAAAACAAATATCTTCATGGAAAACTTGATGAATATAATATGTATAATGTTTAAAACGTAGTATTGTTTTTTTTATCCGTTAAGTATATTATGATTCTTTCATTAAAGCTAAACGTGATTCCACTATTGTTGTAGGGTATTTAAAAAACAACAATATTTTTTAAATATAATAATGGTTGATGTCTTCTTCTATAACCACCCTATAGGAATATAATACATTATCTAAAGGAAACAAGCCTGACCAATGACACATTGATTATATGCCGAATGAAAATATTTTCAATGGGATTTTTCAAAATTTCAATCTTCATGTGAATTTCCTTGATTATGAACACCGCTTAGGTAGGATATCAGCGCGTTATCTTTTCATGGTAATCCGCAATCTAAAAAAAAAACATTTTCATATATTAGTTGAAAAACAAATAGTTGAAATAATTCGGTTCATTTCCACACCATCTTATATATAATTGATATAAGGAGATAGAACCATGGCGCGTTGTATTTAATATTTAAAGTGGCAAATACATCCCCTATAGGCCTACTAAACCACTTAGAAGTGATTAAGTGTTATTTTCACTCGGGCTGAAAAAACTGAATGTATATGCATATATGATATATTAATTAAAATAATTTCTTATATTCATTAATACTTACGGATCATTAATAATCATTACCCCCGCATATGATGATATACTAGAAAAAGTTTTTATCATTTTTTATTCTTTATCCTTCCTAGATACTTTCACGTTACAAGAGCGGTTGAGGTCAGGATAATCTTGAAGAATAATTAAAATAATACTTACGGATCAAAAATGGTTACCATTCCATTTTCATTTGAGATACTAGGAAAAGAATTTTTAAATTTTTTATTTTTAATCTCACCAGATACTTACAATTCAGTCGGTTCACTGAAAATTGAAAGATTAGTAACCCAGTTTTTTTTCTCTTACCTACTTACGCATCTGGTTGTAAAGGGCACCCTAAAATATATTTTATAAATTTTCAATTACCAACAATTAGACACTAACACTTTCATTTATTTTTTATTATAACTTTAGGCCAAAACACCCATCTAGTACCAACAGAAGCTTGTTGATATTCAGCGGAATTTTCAAACTTTTTAATAAATTCATCCCTAAAAATAAAATTTATTTTATTAATCTTTAAACATATTGTTACTTACATTTCTTGAAATTATTAATGAGACTGAATTCTTCATTCACTGATTTATATTCATTTTCCTTTTACACCCCCCCACCTTCACGTGAGATTGTTGTCATTGATCAGGAGGTGTAGTTCTAAGGTTTTAGTATATTAATAAAATACAGTGTAAACTCTTTATAACGAAACTCAAAGGACTGAACTTTTTTTTGTCATTATAGAGAGTTATCGTTATATGGAGTAAACAAAAAAACCGAATTAACAAGAATTTGTAATACAATACGATAGGTACACAGTATGTTTGGTCGAAGACCATCACTTCCGAGAAAACATCGGTCATACCGACCCCGGATGTTTCGGAACTATACAGTCTTTTGTTACTTGTTAATATAACATAAACAATAATACCGATAATAAATATTTACAATCTAAAAATATGAACACATTTCTTTGTAATAGAGAATGGCGTATCGCTATAAAGAATGTTTCAATATGTGAGTTTTAACGTAAACCAACCAACTTAGGCTCACACAAACGTTATAGGGAGTTTATCGTAATAAAGGATAACGTTTAAAAGAGTTTACACTGTATATCTAAAAAGTAATTTTCAATTACTATTATTTTTTCATCTGTTAACATTTATTATTATCTTAAATTATGTTTTTTAAACGCGCACATTATGGAAAACATTATAAATCTATATTTAAATTATGCAATGGTATAAAAAGAGATCTATTTGCTCTCTGCTACTAGTTTAACTTCAATTATTATAAGAATTATTTAAAATGTCTCTAGTTTCATTATTTTTTCATTTTTTATTTTATTTTTATTTCATTTCTATTTTTTTAAATAATGTTAATCTTTTAATGGTTAATGAAAAGTTTAGTTTATTATGTGAAGATAATTTAGAAATGTGTCATCGTGAATTAGCATTTCAATTAAAATTAAATAAAAATTTATCAGAAGAGATTAAAATAACAAACGATCTGGTTCAAATAAGAAAAAATGATACAAACAAGGATATTACCAGGTACGTTTTTTTTTTTTATTCTTTAACGTTTTAAATTTAATTTCATTGAATATTATTGTTAATAAAGGTTTTATTTCTTCATAGGCTGTCTATTTTGAATGAGAACTGTAATTCAGAGAAAAAAAAGGACCGTGAAATGTATAAGGAAATAATTTCAGATCAGGGAAAAAATATTTCTTCTCTCGAAGAAAATAATAAACTGAACTGGATAAATTTCATTCATTGCATAGGGAACATATCCCTTCTAGAAAAAAAGATTAAATCTAAAGAGTCTGATCTTCTCATTCTAGAAGCGGATAATGCCGATGAAATTGCAGAAAAAGAAAAATTAAAAGTTACAAATAGAAGATTGAGAAGAAAGATAAAAAAATTAGAAAGACAATTAGAGGTTTTAAATGATTATGCATATAATTAATAAAATTTAAGTTGCTTGAGAACTTTTTTTATAATCTTCTATTTATAACTTTTTTTTTCATTTAGAGCCTGGTGTTAGTCCAATAATTTTAATTTTTTTAAAAGATATTTTCTAATTTGTTTTCGTTAATAAATTAGTTTTAAGTTCTTATAAATAGTTTTAAGTTTCCTTTGAAATTTAGTTTAAATTTTATTTAACTTTAATTAATCATTTCACTTACATTGATTATTTTTTGTTTTTAATTTAAATTTATTTTCTACTTTAATTAATCATTTCACTTTCATTAATTTTAATTTTTATTTTTTAAATAATATTGAATTTTATATTAATAGTTTTAAGTTTACCGTTTTCATTATATAATTTATAAATTTTTAGTCCTGAACAGAATGAATTCTTTTCAACTATAATCATATCACTTTTTCAAATATTATTTTTTATTACGAAAACTGAAATTAAATGTTTTCTTATATTTTATAAAAGCAATAAGTTATATATCCTTTATTGTTTATGTTAACTCCACTTTGGGTTTAATAAATAATTTTTTTAAATCTTTTATTTTCACTCATTTATCACCCAACCATATAAATATATATATAACTGTTCTTTAATGATCTTAAAACGAAAAAAACCCGTTTCATGCTTCTTTTATTTGTTTTTTTTTTCTTACCTTCACTGTATAGAGAAAAATAAGTTATAATTAGTTGGAATAGTTCATTTTAAATTATTTAAAAAAAGATGAATTAAAAGTTTATTAATTTATTGATTTATCAAAGTGTAATTAATGACTGATGACCTCGAGACATTTATTTACGATACAACTTTCTCACATAAGTGCAGTTATGATATATAATTTTAATTTTACTTTATTATAAGAATTACCAATTATTACTGTTTATGACTTTTCAACATCAAGTTCCTCTTTTAAAGAGGTTCACATACATGAACAAGTTTATTTAACAGTTAATCTTGGAATTTCTCGTCTGACCTTATTGAAAGTTGTTTTGTACTGATTTAAGTGTATATATAAACTGAAAGTATTTTTCATTCTCCAGTTTATTCATAAATTTACGCTATTAATGTTTATGATTTTATGTGTAAAAGAAGAATTTTATGTTAAGAGATTCTATAGTGGGTAAGTATTTTTATAATAATTTAGGATAGAAAGTTACTTCATTTAAAAGATCGTTTTAAAACCTCTTCAATATGAATTAAACTGTTACTAAACATTAAGTTATAGGTATAATTGTTTAAACTTTGAAATATTATTCATTATCTAATTATCAATTTTCATAGTGTAAGGTTAGGATCATAAGTTTAAAAGCCAATTATTTGTAATAACGGTAGCTGGAACGTAAAATAGAAATATTATGATTTAATTAAAAAATCAAAAAAACTTTTAATTTTTGCTTCAATATAAAAGCTGTTTAAATGAATTGTTGAGAGTGGTGTGATTTTCATAATTTTTTTGTTTAAAAGTGAAAAAGGTATTTCCTATAACTATGGTAACTAAGAAAATGTTACTAACATTATGGTATATAGGTATCTTTAAATTAATAAAAATACAATTTTTAATTTTTATTTTATTTATTTTTAATGAATATTTTAACACATTTCATTTTATAAATTTTCATAAAAGTGACTCATTCTTCATTTTTCTTATCTTTAATGGGTTTTTAATTAATATCAACCTTTTCTATATGAAATATTTGAAATCATGTGTTATAAAAAAAAATGAAGTGTAATTTTTATTTGAGCAAACCTAAATGTTATGATAGTTCTCCTGAATAAATTCTAATGCTTCATAAGGTTGAATGCTAAATAGCTACATCCATGACTACACACAGAGTTGTTTAAATAATAAAGATATTTTTAACAATTTTTTATGAAAAGTTCAACGTTAACTCAACTGAAAAGTTTCCAACATCATGTCTGTTTTATATATGGTGATATATATCAGTTATATTAATAATCTTTTTGTATTTCTCACCAAGTAGCTGTTTTCAATTATAATAAAATTGTCACTTTTTGAAATCTTCATAACTCAACGATGAATATATGTTAAATGGAATCCATTCTCCACTATTTTCTTTACCAATAATATAACATTTTTCGCAGAGTTCATGAGTAGTGAAACGGTGTTCTTTAGAACAGCGCTTACAATTTTTCATCATGACTGTGGAATGGTTAGATGTAGAATGATTTATATGAGTCTTAACAATAAGTTTTAAATATTTAAACTAATTTTAAAATGAATTATCAATTATACAACCACTTTTCTATTTTATTGACTGTTTGACTCATGTTTAATTAAAAAGAACAGCCTTTTTTTTTATAGTTTAAATGGTTTTCACACTCATTTTTTCATATTAGTTTTATATGAGTCTTAACAATAAGTTTTAAATATTTAAACTAATTTTGAAATGAATTATCAATTATACAACCACTTTTCTATTTTATTGACTGTTTGACTCATGTTTAATTAAAAAGAACAGCCTTTTTTTCATAGTTTAAATGGTTTTCACACTCATTTTTTCATATTAGTTTTATATGAGTCTTAACAATAAGTTTTAAATATTTAAACTAATTTTGCAATGAATTATCAATTATACAACCACTTTTCTATTTTATTGACTGTTTGACTCATGTTTAATTAAAAAGAACAGCCTTTTTTTCATAGTTTAAATGGTTTTCACACTCATTTTTTCATATTAGTTTTATATTACCCTTTAATATTTTTTCTCAAAATTAAATATCTAACATAATATTTTGAGGTTATGAAAAACCATTAAGTTTTCCGTCCGTCTAAAATAATACTTTTTACCCAACAAATCATTTTTGTTTCAGTACTTTGAAGCGTACACAATTGTTTCCAGCTGCTAGTTTGAGAAAATTTTTATTCTTAAGTAAGTTTTAATTTTCATATTTGAGGTTATGAAAAACCGTTCAGTTTTCCGTCCGTCTAAAAGTATACTTTATACCTAACAAATCATTTTTTTTTTCATTCTGTTCCAGAACATTGAAGAGCATTCAGAATTGTCCTCAGCTCCTATTGATTTAAGAAGATTTTTATCAATTTTCAAGTAAGTTATCAATCACTTCGCATAATATTCAAGGTTATATATTTGGAAAAAATAATTAACCGTTCAGTTTTTCATCCATCTAAAGAAGTACTTTTTACCTATTAATAATTATTTTTTTCATTCCGTTTCAGAACTTTGAAGCGTTCAGAATTATCCTCAGCTCCTATTAATTTGGATTTCTATTAATTTTTAAGTGAGTTATTAATTATAACCATTTTTATCTAACATAATATTTGAGGTTATGTTTTATGTTTGTTATACCTTTTATTAATTATTTTTTTTTTCATTTTTCTCAAACATAATATTCGAGGTATTCAAAAATAATTAAACGTTTAGTTTTCCGTCCGTTTAAAAGTATTCTTTATACATAACAAAATTAATTTTTTTATTCACCATTCACTTTTTTACAGAATGGCTCAATTCACTGATTTAGTGAAATACATTGCTGCGTTGTTAGGATTGGTGACCCCAAATAATGATGGAAAGATACGTAAGGGACTCGTTGAATGTCAAAAGGGGATTAAAAGAGTTCTGAATGCAATGAGGACTGCGAAGACGATAGGAGAAAAACAGCATTTGGAGGCCTGCTTGAGAAATATTAGAACAATGAGACATCAGTTTAAAGCGGCTCAGAAGAAGGGGGCAGGGCTTTCCCCGAGAAAAGCAATTCCTTCAGATAGAGTAAGATGGGAAGATAGCGAGTCTGCGTTCAACTCGCGAATGAAAACGGGGGTAATTTCAAACTTGAAACATAAAGACCCAAAATTATTTCTCATTGACGCTAAATCTACATTTAAAAATAAGATTCGGGAAGCTCTCAAGCAGGATGCTGCAGTTAAGGTTAATGCCATATTTTGCGGAGAGTTCACAGTAGTAAAGGGAGATAGTGTACAGACTGAGTACAAGTACTTTACTACATCGAACTCACCAATTCATAGAGACACCAACTTAGACGAGTGGTTTAATATAAAGGTAATAGATCCCATTATGAATGAGTTAGAAGAGTTCCAGGAACGTGACTCAGGCTGGGCTCTTAAGAAAGTTATAAATTTAGGGCTTAACATTAACAAGTACACCCCGCAGCTTGGTTCCTCATATATTGAGTTGCCGGAGCAGATCAAGCGCAAGCAGGCCTGCGTCAATGTGAGGAACAATGATGATTCCTGTTTTGCCTGGGCTGTTGTGAGTGCCCTATACCCTTCTGGTAATAAAAATTCTGATCGAATATCATCATACCCTCACTACTCATCAGTGTTAAAACTAAAAGGGATACAGTGGCCTATGACAATGAAGCAGATCCCCAACTTTGAGAAACAGAATGATGTGTCAGTTAATGTATATATCTTAGAAAGGAAAAAAAAGTCTTTTGAAACTTTACCAACGTATTTAACAAGAGATAAAAAGGAAAAACATGTTAATTTGTTAATGGTGCAGAATAAATATTATGTGGATGGAGAGGATGAGGGAGATGCGGCAGTAATGTATCACTTTGTATGGATAAAAAGCATGTCGAGACTTTTATCTAAACAACTAAGCAAAGAGCATGGACAAAAATTCTTCTGCGACCGCTGCCTTCACTACTTCAGATCAAAGGATAAGATGGAAAAGCATATTGAGGACTGTATCAAAATGAATGAGACTGCTATTAAGATGCCTGAGCCAGGGAAGAACATTTTAAAATTTAAAAATTTCAAAAATAAAGAAAAAGCACCCTTTATTGTCTATGCAGACTTGGAATCTATGCTTAAACCGTTGAATGATCCTAAGAAGCCGCAACACCACGTTCCAGCTGCTGTTGGTTATTATCTCAAATGCAGCTATGATGATACTCTATCTTTCTATCGATCCTATCGAGGGCAGGACTGTATGACTTGGTTTGCAGATGAGATGGGCAGTCTTGCTGAGGATATGGCTTCTGTGTTTTGGTGTCCGTACAATATAGATATGACCTGGTTGCAGGAAGTTGAGCACCGAAGAGCTACACACTGCCACATATGTAAACAGGTATTTACCGATGAAGATAAAAAGGTTCGTGATCACAACCATTTAATCCCCACCAACAACTATCGTGGAGCAGCTCATGAATCATGTAATATCAACTATAAGGATAGTCATGTGGTGCCGGTGGTATTTCATAATTTGTCAGGTTTTGACGCCCACTTTTTAATCTTTGACATTGCCACCCGGATTAGTGGAACGATAGACTTGCTTCCTTTAACAAAGGAGAAGTATATTTCATTCACTAAACACATCGATGATTATCCAGTTCAATTTAGGTTCATCGATTCCTTCAGATTTATGGCATCTAGTCTTGATAAATTATCTTCTTATCTAACCGAATTTCCAAATTTAAGATCTCAGTTCTCAGAGTTACCTGAAGATCATTTTAATATGTTGACGAAAAAGGGTGTGATGCCCTATGATTATATCGACTCTTTCGAACGATTCAATGAAATATCACTACCTACACAGGATAAATTTTTCAATAAACTAGAAAATAAGCCTTGCCCCCGCCGTCTATACCATCGTGCTCACCAAGTATGGACTACCTTCAACTGTAATTCATTAGGTGATTACGTAGACCTGTATATGAAGACAGATATTCTCCTTCTTGCGGATGTATTTGAGATGTTTCGCAGTAGCACCCTTAAATCACATGGTCTCGATCCTGCCCACTATTTTACATTACCTGGTTACACTTGGGACGCTATGTTGAAACATACCGGTATTGAATTGGAGCTTTTAACGGAACTGGATATGTTTCTTTTCGTTGAACGTGGTATTCGCGGCGGTCTTAGTCAAGTTTGCAGTAAGAGAAGAGCTAAAAGTAACAACCATTATGTAAACAACTATGATCCATCAAAGCCAACGACATTTTTGATGTATTTTGACATAAATAATCAGGTTTGTTACTCCTCCTCCTCCTCTGATAATAAGTCATAAATTTATTATGTTTTTTTGTTTTAGTATGGTTGGGCAATGTCACAATATCTTCCCTATGGTGGTTTTGAATGGTGTGATCCTAACATTGACGTCACTACAGTACCTGATGATGCAGATGATGGGTATATGTTAGAAGTAGACTTGGAATATCCTCAACACTTACATGATCGTCATAAAGATATTCCATTCTGTTCTCTTCACATCAATCCTAAGACAATGAGACCCCCGAAGGATGCAAAAGAGTTGACTAAGTTAATGGCTACACTCTATGATAAAAATAAGTATGTTATCCATTACCGAACGCTGAAGCAGGCGCTTGCGCACGGGTTGGTGTTGAAAACAATCCATAGAGTTCTTAAATTTAAGCAGACACCGTGGTTGAAGTCTTATATAGATCTAAACACAGAGTTAAGAACAAAGGCTACGAATGAATTTGAAAAAAATTTATTCAAATTAATGAACAATGCGGTGTTTGGTGAGTTCTGAAATATAACATAGATAAAAAAAATACTAATGTATTTTTTTTGTTACAGGTAAAACGATGGAAAACGTTAGAAAGAGGGTGAATATTCGTTTGTTGACTGAGTGGAACGGAAGGTATGGCGCGGAGGCCTACATTGCCAAGCCAGAGTTTAAGAATAGCACAATTTTTAGTGAAAAGCCTGATCTAGTTGCAGTAGAATTGCGAAAACTTCAGATTTGGTTGAACAAGCCTATATATGTAGGACAGACAATCTTAGATCTTGCTAAAACTACAATTTATGATTTTCACTATGGATATATGATTGATGCTTTTCCCAGCTGCTCAGTCCTGTATACGGACACTGACTCTCTGATTTATGAGCTTCATCAAGACTCATATGAAATTATAAAGCGTGACTGTCATCAGCGCTTTGATACAAGCGACTATGCTCATGAAAATATATATGACATTCCTTTGGTAAATAAGAAAGTCTTGGGAATGATGAAGGATGAAAATAACGGTGTCCCAATGACTGAGTACGTGGGCCTTCGTTCGAAACTCTACTCAACCAGAATATTAGTAACTGATGATAATATTAGTAAGAAAAGGAAAAGGTTAATTCATGAAGGGTATGATGAAGATGAAATAGATTCTGAACTTAAGAACCTGGGTGTAACAAAAAAAGCCAAGGGAGTAAAGTCATCTGTTGTAAAAACTATAATAACGCACGAAGATTACGAAGAATGTCTCAATACCTGGAAACAAAAAACTGTCGTTCAAAATCTAATTCGATCTGAAAAACATCAGGTGTACTCCACTATCCAACATAAGGTTGCCCTCAGCCCAGAGGATGATAAACGTTACCTAATTTCTAGGTCGGATGAAACGTTACCATGGGGACATTATTCCATTTCACCTACGGAGGATGAAACGTTACCATGGGAACAACATTCCATTCCATCAACTTCATCTGGATGAGCCAGCAGATATTTTTTAATCTTTTTTTTTTTGTTTATTAAATAATATAATTTTACTATAATAGGGTTAGTAAAGTAAATTTAAAGGATTGGTTAGGTGATTAGTAATCAAAAGAGCCATTGAAAGGACTTATGAAAGAGGAAAAAAACCAAACGAATCAATAAACCGTTTCTATTAGCTTAAAGACTAGTGTTGTTTGGAAAAAAGAGCCAAAAAAAAAATAAGACATAATCACTTCTAAGTGGTTTAGTAGGCCTATATGGTTCTATCTCCTTATATCAATTATATATAAGATGGTGTGGAAATGAACCGAATTATTTCAACTATTTGTTTTTCAACTAATATATGAAAATGTTTTTTTTTTAGATTGCGGATTACCATGAAAAGATAACGCGCTGATATCCTACCTAAGCGGTGTTCATAATCAAGGAAATTCACATGAAGATTGAAATTTTGAAAAATCCCATTGAAAATATTTTCATTCGGCATATAATCAATGTGTCATTGGTCAGGCTTGTTTCCTTTAGATAATGTATTATATTCCTATAGGGTGGTTATAGAAGAAGACATCAACCATTATTATATTTAAAAAATATTGTTGTTTTTTAAATACCCTACAACAATAGTGGAATCACGTTTAGCTTTAATGAAAGAATCATAATATACTTAACGGATAAAAAAAACAATACTACGTTTTAAACATTATACATATTATATTCATCAAGTTTTCCATGAAGATATTTGTTTTACAATCTTTAAGACAAATAGAGATGCTAATATTATTCATGTCTATAAAAACTAGATGAATGATATATTAATAAACTATCTAATGACCTCAATAATAATTGCATACATAATTCGTAAGACTTTCAATTACATCGATTAACTCTGATAGATTTAACAGGATGGATATAGTAAAATATTATGAACTTTACAAAATAAAATAAAATATAATACATTTGTTTTTAAAAAAAAAATGGTGATTCACCACTGAGTGTAGAAGAAGGGCACTAACCATTATTATATTTTGTATTTGTCATATAAAGATTTATTTAAAAAATATTATGAAATTGGTTTTTATTAAAACACCTTGTCTATAATAATAACACGTGTTTTCATGCACTATTGCGTAGGACTCTCAACTACATTAGTAAAAATTATCTAATGACCTTCAAATGCATCGATTAACTCTGAAAGATTTAACAGGATGGTTAAAGCAAAATATTATACACTTTGAAAATAAAAAACATTTAGTCTAATCAAAATATAATGATTCATCACTGAGTGTAGAATAAAGGAACTAACCATTAATATATTTTTCATTTGATATAATAAGATTTATTAAAAAAAATATTATGAAATTGGTTTTTATTTAAACACCTTGTTTAAAACAATAACACGTGTTTTCATGCACTATTGCGTAGGACTCTCAACTGCATTAGTATAAATTATCTAATGACTTTCAAATGCATCGATTAACTCTGAAAGATTTAACAGGATGGTTAAAGCAAAATATCATACATTTTGAAAATAAAATACATTTTATTATACCAAAATATAATGATTCATCACTGAGTGTAGAATAAAGGAACTAACCATTATTATATTTTTTTTATTTAACATATAAAGATTTATTAAAAAAAAAATATTATGAAATTGGTTTTTATTTAAACACCTTGTTTAAAACCTCTCCTTACATCTAACACTTATGAGTACTAATAGCTATATGCGTTAGACGAATTGTTACAGACGCGAAGGTTGATGGTTCGCTTTAATGAGGTATTGAAATTTGAGGGTCCTAAACAGAAATTTTAGGATCAATATTTGGGTGGACATACGAAAAAGTTGATGGTTCGCGCTGATGAGGTATTGTAATTTGAGGTTAATTTTAGGATCAATATTTGGGTGGTCCTATGTGTCCTCAATAATAATTGTATACATAATACGTATGACTTTCAACTGCATCGATTAAACCTCTCCTTGCATCTAACACTTATGAGTACTAATAGCTATATGCGTTAGACGAATTGTTACAGACGCGGAGGTTGATGATTCGCGCCCGGCTGATGAGGTATTGAAATTTGAGGGTCCTAAACAGTAGTAATTTTGGGATTAATATTTGGGTGTACATACGAAAAAGTTGATGGTTCGCGCCCGGCTGATGATGATAGGATGTATTAAAATTTGAGGGCCCTAAACAGTAGTAATTTTGGGATTAATATTTGGGTGGACATACGAAAAAGTTGATGGTTCGCGCCCGGCTGATGATGATAGGATGTATTAAAATTTGAGGGTCCTAAACAGTAGTAATTTTGGGATTCATATTTGGGTGGACATACGAAAAAGTTGATGGTTCGCGCCCGGCTGATGATGATAGGATGTATTGAAATTTGAGGGTCCTAAACAGTAATTTTGGGATCATTATTTGGGTGGACATATGAAAAAGTTGATGGTTCGCGCCCGGCTGATGAGGTATTGAAATTTGAGGGTCCTAAACAGTAATTTTGGGATCATTATTTAGGTGAACATATGAAAAAGTTGATGGTTCGCGCTGATGAGGTATTGAAATTTGAGGGTCCTAAACAGAAATTTTGGAATCAATATTTGGGTGAACATTTAAAAAAAGTTGATGGTTCGCGCTGATGAGGTATTGAAATTTGAGGGTCCTAAACAGTAATTTGGGGGTCAATATTTGGGTGGTCCTATGGGGTCATGAGGGAATTTTGGGTGGTCCAATGGGACATGAGAGGTGGTCCAATGGGTCATGAGGGGTGGTCCAATGGGGTCACAAGATATGGTCCAATGGGGTCCAAAGGGTATTTGGGGAGTTGTCCGTTAAGGCCTTTTGAGACGTAGAATTTTTCTATTATTTTTCAAATAAACTAGTCGTTAAGGCCTTTCTAACGAGATGTCGTTTGCTATGATTGGTCAACTTTTAGTAGGAGGGATGATGCGTGGGGGATGAACGGGGGTAGTTGGAATTTTTTCATTATTTTATTCGTTACCCCTATGACGTCACCTATCCATCAACGTAGCGCATGCGTAGATTGAGTTTTACCCCCACTCCAAAATGAGACAATTTCTGTGTTTTTGAACCTTAGCTTTTTCGACGATTTTCTTATGGAGATTACCATGTTAGCGCCTCCGCCATGAGGCCGAACTCTTGCTGCACAATTACTCGCATATCCATATGATCCTATATACAGTCTATCTCTATAATTTAATGGTCCAAATAATAATTTTTCTCTTAACAATCTGGCCATTCCTGGTGGCGCACAATCAAAAATATCACCAACTTAGTTAAACGCTGAGGCGATTTCCGTATTTGGATCCATTTTAAAATAGATGATTTATAAACGTTTGTCGTACAAAATAATTCAAAAATAGTTGGCTTTGCACTCAAACAATGCGACCAACATTTTCTGTTTGAAATCTAACCCAAGGTATAGAAATATACTACGAATTTGGTGTAGATTTGTGGTTATCACTAATTTTTAACAGCTGTTACACACTACTGCTTACGCTAGAGCTTCTATGTAATTTGTCATTTGATTCAATTGTTTTCATACAAATTTGTAGCCTGTCAAATCTATATTTCTAAAAGTGGTAATTTAAACAATATTATGAAGAAACTAACTGAAATGTTGTTATAATTAGCGAGAACACATGTTGTTGACCACTTTTACATACAGTGCAATACATTTAAACTGTGGTTTGAATGAAATAACTAATCCAAAAGTGATGGCTCAAGTGGCAAAAAAAGACTTTTTTGGATTTTTCTCAGCAAAATATGTATAACCCGCAAATTTGTTACTGATTTTTCTCAAAATTAGTCAAAAATTCATGTTTCCCTATAGTTCACCGGACCCTTTTTGGTTTGTACCCTTCTGATTTTCGTTTTAGGAATGCTATCAAATCTAAGTATTTCTTTATGTCGTCATTCTGCTTAATTGAAAATTCTGTTCGTAACATGGAATAGTAACACCAAAGGGATGAAGGCTTCTGTAGCTTAGCTCGTTAAAATATACTAATAATGCTTTTTCACTACTCATGTTACCAACCTTCTTTTCTCGACATCATTTCTCGTAACCATTATAAGCGAGCTGTTATTTTTCTCGTGATTTCTCTGGCACAAGATTTGAAATAACACTTGAAGCTGCACTTTCTATATCTGAAGGGAGATTGTCTTCGCTTGAACTCATTTTCGAAGATAGTTGTCTATTCAACTTTGACAGTTCAATGACAACTAATTTATTTTATTTCCACAGCTTTGTTTGACTTTGCTATGGTTACAAAATATGATCACAGTACCTTATGATTGCAGTCAATACCTACTAATAAACAGTTGTAGATAAAATTTTGTACGTAACACGTCGGATAGGAATTATTAACGCACTTATGTGAATACACGACTCGGCCTATAGCCTCGTCGTGCAAACTTCACATGCGTGCGTTAGTAATGTCCATATCCCACTTATTACGTGAATAACTATTAACAAGCAAAAATTCGTTAAAAAAGAAACTAGAACAAGTATCTTGAAATTGATACCTACCTTTAAACCGATTTTATGGTTTCATAAGAGCTGATGGATTTCGAAGCATACCTCCACTGCTGAGGGAACATTATTTTGGCCTGATACCCAAGAAGGCAGGGAGGCTCCCAAACAAGTACTTCAGTTAAGATAAGTACCTTTCTATTCAAAGAAGTTTTCACCGAGGTATACCTTTCAAGCTAAAAATTCTTATTTCGCATCATTTGTAAACTTCACATGCGTGCGTTAATAATGTCCATATCTCTCTTATTTATTTATTTACAATATCCTACGGGATATACCCAATTTACAGGATAAGGTTAGTAGTTGTTAGATAAATAACATACGATAATTTACAAAAAAAAACTATCACAATATAGAAGAAAACATAACAATAATTATGTATCCTAAAACTACACATATATCATAAATTGAACTAGCACCAATTACCAATTGGAATTAAAATATAGAATAAAAGAAAAAAAGCTATCAAAAGCTGTTTCACATCTAAGATAGATTTAGGATTCTAAGCAATAACGTCTAATTGACGATTGGCTGCAGTTTAAAATGTCAACAGATTTTTCTATATTAGAATAATTTTCAATTAGAAACTGTAGAGGTGAAGATTTGTATATGTTAGTTCGATAAGTTCGTTGAAAAAATAGTTGATTATTTCGGGAATTAAACCTAGGAACATGATACTCTAACATGGCAACTAGATCATTACAGTCTAATTTCTGGTGTATAATTTTATATAAAAATAATACAGAGTACATTGACCGCCTCCTCAGCAGACTGTGTGCACCAAATCGATCATAAAAGTACTGTTGTGATATATTCCGCGCCTGATACAAACCATCCATTTTTGTTTTGGAGGTGGGAAATCTTCAAAAAGACTGGGAAGATGTCCCAGGGGTGCGGATTCAGCCAATTACGTTCGAAACCCAACGCCTCAAGAGACAAAGGGCCATCCGCTCCACAAGGGAGCCGCTCTTGACCGCCTACCAGCTAAAACCCACCTCTTTTCTCCTACTGGCGCCCCGGAACCGTTCTCAGCGATCATACCATCGGGAAGCGCCTGCTTTTTTTATTAGTGTTATTCCCTCCCGTTGTCGACTAATTCCCAATGGCCCTTTCTCTGGCGCCTTCTGGCTATTGTATATGCTTCCCCCCAGACGTCGTTCTCTAAATCCGCGCATATTGCCAGCCATCTATCTTTCTTTGCCTTACAAGTAGATATACTAAGACAGTTCAGCGATCAGTATGGGGAAAACAGTGTGTTAGAGAGAGAGAGTCATGGAGTCAATGAGTGTGAGAGAGAGGGCCGCTCCGCGTTGGCTGACGCGAATTTAAAAAAAACTTTGACTTCAGTGAGATTCGATCCCACAACCTAATGGAGAATCTTAGTTTATCTGATGAGGTAGGTCAGACGTGGAGCAGTCTTCGTATAAACTGGGTGCCTGAAGAGGTTCATCAGTTAGCCCGTAGACTACCGCGAACTACTTATCCGTTAAGACGTATTCAACCAACACCATGTTCAACAGAACAGAAAAGGAAATAAAAAATGAAATTAATAATGTTTTCGCAATGTCATGTGTAATATTAGTGGCTGTATTTGTTTTAATTTTAAAAATTATTTTGAAATTTGTAAAACGAAAATTCCAATCTTCATGTAATATAAAAGTTGATGAATATACAGAGTGTTTCAATAAAACCCATGTTTTTCAGGAAAAACTTTATTTATGAAGGTAATACAGTATTTGAAAACCAGTGACGGAGTCGTTGTACATTTCTTTCGGTACACGAATATACTCCAGAGGCGTGGCAGGGATTGGGATCTTAAGCAAACGTCAATAATATGTGGAAAAATACCGAAAATGTGACATTTCTTTCGCAGAAACTCAGCTTTTTGTTGTCCGGACCCTTTAATTGGAACCTATTTGATATCCCATGTCCTAATGGAGACCTTTTAAATCATCTCAAAACTTTATTAACAAAAATTATTTTCTTTTTATCAATATTTTTTTTTTAAATAAACTTTGCAAATAATTAAATTGTTTTTTCTGAAATTCCTACGAACGTTACAGATAAGAAATTTTTATCTACCACAAAAATAGCGCACACAAAGTTGCAGACTTGAGATAAGAAGTTTTTATCTACAATACCCGTTGTAAATAGGAAATTACAATCTTAAATTTAAACACAAAAAGGAAACTTGAGGAAAATATAACAGGAAATCACACTGCAATTCCCATTACAAAAACTCACTATCTCAAAGTCACGACACGTGTTTTTTTGCACACGGTGAGAAAGACACACATAAATAAGCAAACGCAAGCCGGGAGAGAGTAGTTTTTGCTGAGAAGCTGACCGTAAAATTTCAACGGAGAGTTTTGCTTAGAAGCATATAAAAAAAAATCTTTGCTGAGAAACTAGTGTGTGTGACGAAAAACAAAGGTGAGTTTTCAACAACTTTTTATAAAAGCAGTAATTATTTTCGCATCTTCAATTATCATCAAATTTGATTTCAGTGTTTTTGCTGAGAAGCGCTCCAACCAAGGACCAAGAGTTTTTTCACCAAAAATATCAGAAGGTGAGTTTTTTCCAATTTGCAACAGTAAATGTTTCCGCGTTTTCAATTATCATCAAATTTAATTTCTTTATAGATGGACCTGACTAAAATAAACAGTGTGTCTCTTGTAGAAAAAAAACCAGTTGTGAAACTAGTCGATCTACCAAAAGATACACCGGTGAAAATTAAAGCGGGTCAAATCGTGAAAACCAAATTTGGGGAGGCTGTACTCTTAGAACTACAAGACAAGACTGTATTTCTACCCCAGAGGGTGACGGAAACATACCGACCGCACATAGCTGAGTTTAGCAGCCTAAAATTCAACATCACATACAGGGGCCAAATAGACGTGGGGAAGCCAAACCCCCTAACATCCTTCGAAATTCAGGAGAATTAAAAAGGGTAAGTGATATTTTTTTCGATTTATATATTTACCGCTCCAATGAAGTCTGTTAACACTTTAATTGAACAATCAGACCGTTTGTTAATTTCAATGGAAAAATTGAGAAAAATACTTTTTGACAAATTTACCAGTAGGGACGCTGAGATTTGGCTAAAACGAATGCACAGACAAATAAAATTATGTAATGCGGCAATTCGTAGAAAGTTACCTAATAAATTATCTATGGGAACTTTGAGAAAATTGGAAACTTACGTGGGACACTTTGAACATTTTAGGAAATTAATTTTAAATAGGCCTGTAGGGTCAGGTTTAAATTCCAAATTACAGAGTAGAGTTAAATGGGCGAATGTAGAATCGAGTTTTAAGAGTAGGATTAAGACGGGGGTTATAGTCAACCTACTTCATAAAGACTTGAACCGATTTTTAGGAGATTGTGTAGTTATTTTTCAAAATAAAATTAGGAAACTTTTGACGGAACATTCTGCATTGAAAGTGAATACGACATTTTGTGGGGAATTTTTAAAAAAAACCGATGAAAATGAAATGTCAGACATAAAGTACTTCAATACCAAAAACGATGTAATTGATAAATCGACTGATGTATTAGAGTGGTTTAAAGACCACATCAAAGATAAACTATTGAATAAATTATCGGAATTTTCGGAAAAAGAGTCGGGTAGCGCATTATTCAAAATTATATCAGTAGCAGACGGCTCGTCTTACATTAAACTTCCAGAACAAATTTTGAAGAAACACAGTTGTATAAATATTAAAAATACAGATCAATTTTGCTTTTACTGGGCCATTGTTAGTGCCCTTTATCCTGCACGTACAAATACAAACTTGACTAGGTCCTATCCATATTATAGTACAGTTTTGAACACAGAGGATTTAGATTGTCCAATGGAATTATCAAAAATAACCAAATTTTAAAAACTTAATGATATTTCTGTAAACGTTTACGCTTTAGAACTTATTGAAATGGAAAAGAAATCATTTTATGTAGTAGTACCGGCTAGATTGACAAAAAATAAGGTGAATAAACATGTAAATTCACTTTTAATTCAAAACAAATATTATCCAAAATTGAATGATTATGATGCACCACCTGTAGATGATAATAACGAAGAAATCAAATTTCATTACTGCTGGATGGTTTTCGATTTCATAGCCGCACAATTTTGGAGGAAAATTTGGTGGCTATCGAACTAAAAAAGTCAGAAATTATTTTCAATAAACCCCTGTACATAGGGCAGGCAATACTAGATTTATCTAAAATTTTTATGTACAATTTTCATTATAATTACATGTTACCAAAAATGGGGCCGGATCGATGTAAGATAATGTATATGGATACAGATAGTTTTATCCTCGAATTGCGATGTAATGATGCTTATGAGGAGGTGATGAAGACAGATTTATCACAATTTGATACATCTGATTATAGTGATGATAATCCATACGGAATTCCTAAAGTTAATAAAAAAGTTTTAGGTTTAATGAAAGACGAGAATAATGGAAAAATTATGACTCATTTCGTAGGGCTTCGCTCTAAAATGTATAGTTACAAGGTTCAGGGTGGTAAAGTTGTTAAAAAGTCCAAAGGCGTTAAATATAATGTTGTTAAAAATAACATTACGTTTGATGACTATGTGGAATGTTTGAGAGAATGGAAAAATAAAATAACCACACAACGCTGCATTAGGTCATTTGGACATAATGTTTATAGTGTAGAGCAATCAAAAATCGGTTTGAGTCCTTATGATGATAAACGCTATTTAATACCAAATACTTTCGATACGCTACCTTGGGGACATTATAAAATTCCATTGTTGTAGATGGCGCAGCAGCAGCAGCAGCAGCAGCCTCTCCGATTACACCGATTATGCATGAAAGCAATTTGTGAAAATATTAATATATTAGCTAATTTTATTAATGAGTCACCGTTCAATGACATGTAATATTGCAAAAAGATTCTCATACTGAAAATGGAAATCAGTAAATGTTCTGGCTCAAAATCAGCCTTACCCTTATCCTTTGGATTATATCGATTGTAGTAGATATATATCGATACCTAGAAGAAATACTGTGTTATCACTTGAAAATTGGGAACATGATCACGACGAGGATGAATATTGTCTATGGGTTTCATATTATAGAATCTTCAATTATAAAATTAGCGTTTGTAAGCATTGTTTTGAAATTTTATTAGAAGCTCACAAGAGCAAAGATAAATCATTATTAGCGGTATTTGATAATTTTCATGAAACAACAGATAAAGATTCTCTTCTCACAGATAAATATCAAGCTCATTTTTATTGGTGTCAAAGTTGCTATCATGAAGTGCTGTTTACAGTTAAAAGCAGCGAATCATGTGTAAATGCACTACATACGTACCCACGTAAAAGTTACAGATTTATAGATTCTGATGATAGTGATACTGAACCAGAATGCAAAATTTTTCTTTCAAGTGATTCCCCACACATTTAATTAACAAACTTCCAAGAGCGGTAATATATAATTGACTAAAATATGACTTCCCTTGTTAACTTTGGTTTTGATTATTGTATTTCGTTTAAATAAATTTGTATGCGTTTTGGGAACATTTTTGTGCGTTTTTGTGTGCTTTTATGTACTTTTTTTTATGGAGGTTTCTGTATTAAAGTTTTATGCTGCTTTAAATGTATTTCCTTTTTAAAATAAATAACATTATTTTGGATAGTTGTTTTTTTTGTCATCGGTTGGGGGAAGAAACCACATATCTATATAACTATTTATTCAAATCATTGATGACTTTGAGTTTATAAAAATATACAAATTCTCTAAGAGCGTTGTTTAGCATATCGTTTGGTGTTATGGAACAAAATGCATATAAAATTTGCAAAGAATTTTCGGGGGTGATATTTTTACAGAAATCCAAAACATTATAATAATATTGACAAAAATCCAAATTTTCCAACACAGATATACGTTGTATAATCAAATTATTTACTTCTAAAATTTGGGATACTTCTTCTTCATCCATGTAATACTCAACGTCATGTTTTCTAACAAAAATCACCTTACAATCATCGTAATTTAATGGGGTAATGGTGCAGAAGTCTCCACATGGAATCGAATCAGGTTTGAACTCATCTCCGGTACGAAAGAAATTCATCTGTTGCGTCATTATTGAAATAAAGTTCTGCCATTCGTAAGTGCTGAAAGATATTTTGCTGAACTTGTGCAGCTGAGATAGAATAACAGCAGGCGTGAATGATCTTGCCGGACTAATTCCACATTTTACTTCATAACCGGAAATTGTATATTGTGTTGAAAGTAGGTACACATTTTCAGACTTTGCAGCAAACTCATAGTTGTTCAAAATTCTATCCAGCTCTGCAGTATAGTTATTATCGCTACTACTACTACTGTCGTAACCACTACTGACACCTTGATAACTCATGTTGCTAACTGAGTTTGAGATCTGAAGCGACTCCAATTTATAGCGTGTGTGGCCTTTTACGTTATAAAACATCAACTCTATTAATCCAACTGTTATGTTTTTCGTCTAGTCCGAGCCATTTCACATAAATTTTGTTACCCTTTCTTCTGAGAACTTTTTCCACCAAGTAAATGTCTGGATTCGATGTTTTCTGTAGTTCTTCGTCATAGAAGCAACCGCTGATTGGTGTACCTTGCATGTCTTCAAGTAAATACGTAGCAGGATTGGTAATTTTAACTTTGGTGATTTTGAATAGTTCTGTAGTCCAATTGGGTGTATATCCTTTTTCAAAGACATGTTTTGCCTTGGATATGCGCACAACGTCGCCAACTTTAAATTTTCGTGGACCGGCTATCTTTAAATGACTATAGGTGTTGTTCAAAATAGATTTTTCGTTGGATTTGTTGACTTGAGAAGGCTTATATTTTGTTGTGGAATGTTTTGTATCGTTTTAGTTTTGAGTAATTTCAGGCAGAATATCAATCCATTTGTAGGTGCCATTTAAACTGAAATACTTGTAGAGCTTCGATTTCAAAGTTCTTATAACACGCTCAGCCATTGAAGCCTTCATCGTACTAAATACGCTGTAATGATTGATGTTGTGTTTTTTCATTAAATTTTGAAATTTGCTGTTATAAAATTCCTTCCCCTGATCGGATTGCAGATTTTTCGGTGTTCGTCGTGTATGAACGAGAATGTCCGAGAATGCCCGAGTAATCTCCTCTCCGGTCTTCGTCTTTAGTGGGCGTGTCCACACAAACTTAGAAAAACAATCAATAACGACTAATATCATTTTATGATTCCTATTTTGTGATGCAAAATTCCTCATCTCCGCAAGATCCATTTGCCAAATATCGTCAAGGCCCTTAATAATAGTGCGTCTGCGAGGGAATTTTTTCCGAATAGGTTTGTGAAGCTCGTTTACGAGTTGAATCTTTTCCTTGGTGTGCATATTATGATGTATTACTGGCTAGCTTCAGCTCCAGACTGTGAATGCGGTTATGGATATTTATATCCAATATTGTTCACTATGTCTGAGATGTTACTTTTCAAATCAGACACGGCTCTGATATTTTCTGCAGATTCTTTTTTCAGTTCACGTATACTTGCATTCGCACTAAATTCTTTTCTAATGAAGACTTTTGCAGTGGCAATAGAATCGTCAACGTATTTCTTCGTAGCCATATCCCTACCTGCTACTGGGGGATTTCGTGAAATGAATGTATTAATTTCGTTAGTTTTATTTTGTAATGCAGTAATATTCGCCTGTAATATGGGAATTTCAATCTTATCAAGCTCGTTTCTGATTTCGTTCAATCCTACTTCTAAATCCTTTATATCGTGTGTTTGTGGTGAGTTGATAGTACGCAAGTCGTCAACATATTTTTTTGTTGCAGCGTCACTATTAGCTGTCGGTTCTTTAACATTACAAATTTTCACATTTCCAATATCAATATTACCGTCCGGTGTATGAGGGAACGTAATTTTCGCTGGTATACGCGCATAGGGCGTTTGATGTCTATGTCCGAATTTATCGACTGGCATAATTGAAATGAACAAGTTTCAACTTGTATTATTCTATTATATCAGCTTCCTTGAGTTCATTGATAATTGCTACTATTTCGTTGTCGTGTGACGTATTACCTGCCTCTTTCGAAGCAATTAGTAGCTTTAGACGTTCAACCAACTCGTTGGGATCATCCCAATAAATGTATTCCATAGGGTCTTCATTGTATACCAAACGGGAATCGAGAACGTTTCCGCCACTTTTCGGAGAAGGTATTTTTGATAGACGTTCCATTGGTAGTTGTTGTGTTCGAGTGGAGGGTCGACGGTTCGATGATTCTGATTTTGTTCTAAACAAAGGTTTGATAATATTGTGATATTTGTCGGTGCGTGAACCCTTAAGACGGTTGAGAGTATCTAGGTGAACCTTAGTATACTCTAAAAGGGTTTTATATGCCTCCAAATCCTGCTGGGTGTAACCTTTTGGATCGTGGTAGAATAAAAGTTGGTATAAGCCAGGTGTACCAATCACGGATCCAGCTTCTTTATTTCGTTCTTGTAGTATGTTGATATTGCCGTTTCTTCCATCAAATCCAATTCTACGCGTACCCAAACTCCAACCGAGCTCGTCATTATAGATAGGACCGTAGTTTTTATCGATTTTTCCATTATCTTGGAAATAGTCTTCGATATACGATTGACTAATTTCAGGATATTGATCTAAATACTCTTGGATGGATTCATGTGTCACATCAGGACGCATTATTTCTGGAGATTCGGGCATTGGAATATTCCCCGCTTCATCGGTTTCGGCCACCGGTTCCGTTTCGAGGAAAGGTGTAAACACATCATCATCATCGGGTTCTTCTTTCTTTATTTCCTCCTTCGGTTGTAAATTTGTAATCGATTTTTGTAATGTCTTTGAGGATTGCACAATTTCTTCTAGTGGTTTGGATATCGGCTTGAATAGTTTATTAATAGACTCATCTTGCTCTGATTTACCCAATTTTAATGCCAAGTATTTTTTTCGAATTGATCTAGCAAGTTCAGACACTTTTTTCTTGCGCAATGTAGTAGCAACCTTATCGTCAGACATATTGGTATGGACTGAAGGCGCAGCTTACAATTTTATATATTTATCGAATCCTTTGCGATACCTTCCATCATTGAGGGCGAAATCTTTCATAATTACCAATGTACCATAGCGATCACACCAACACTTTGAACACATATTTTTAAATACGTCAAATGTCATGTCAGGAGATACGTGTTCGTCAAATATATGTTTCAAGTTCACCTCATCCTGCTTGAATAATATAATCACATTACAGTTGTCGCGTATAAGCTGTTTCGGTATTTTGGAGTATGTTTGACAAAGATATGCAGCATCAATATCTTTATGTCTACACATGGAGTAGTATTCACGAATTTTCTGCTGGCCGTCACATGCAACGTCATCGAATAAAAAGACGGAATTTGGTCGAGCTTTCTCTGGACTAATTATTCCCTCGTTGTCTTTAAATGGGAAATAGCCAACGCCTTTGACTTGTGCTATAACTTCTTGCAGCAATTGGTACTTTGGTTGGATTAACGATTTTGAATAGACATAAACATTTTTGAATTTCGCGCCATTTGGATTGAATAGGAGCACCAGCACGACATTCGTCTTACCACACCCACTGGGGCCACATATAATGGCACGGAAAGAATTTGGTAACAATTTACCATGTTTGCTAATCGATGGCGTTGAGGTGAAATCCAGATTTTCAATGGGTATAGTCTGATCTTGTTGAATTATTTTCATTGTGTGCGTCGTTTTTCGTAGTACTACTCTTTAAATATAGGTGTTACCACTCACGCGTATCAGTCTTAATGTTGGTGTTTGAAGGAGAAGGTCTCTTAAATTCTCTCATCAATAAACTACCTATTGAACTTCACTTACCTAGCTATCAGTACTGTGGACGTAAGTAAACTGTCCCACCCTTTTTGCGAAAAATTAATTGTTTCATTTTTAGCCGGTACAAAATTGGAAAAACGTCTTGATCGTGGACATCCGGGCATAAACCCCTTGGACGCTGCTTGTAAACAACACGATATTTCTTACTGGAAGAATAAGTCTCTCGAAGAACGACACAAGGCCGATCAGATACTTGAAGATAAAGCTTGGGCACGCGTCAAATCAAAAGACGCTTCACTGGGAGAGAAAACTGCTGCATTACTTGTAACAGGTGGAATGAAAGTGAAAAGAAAGTTGGGGATGGGCTGTCGTCGCAAACGTCGTTCCTTGCATCGAGATGTCATTCTAAAAGTGGGAAAGAACATGAAAAAAGGGGCATCTTTGAAAGACACTGCAACGTTTGCCTTACGAGCAGCCAAAGCACTTATTAAAGAATTTGGTGGGAAAAAAGAAGTCGAGGTTCCTCGAGTGATACCTGTAGCGAAATCTGGAGGTTTCCTACCACTTATCCCTTTGTTTGCAGGCCTTTCGGCACTGGGAGCGCTGTCAGGTGGTGCTTCTGGGATTGCAAAAACTGTCATTGACGCAAAGCATGCGCAAAAGAAATTGGAAGAAGATGTACGTCATAATAAGGCTATGGAACGTGTAGGATCTGGTCTGTACCTGAAAAAGTACCCAAAAGGCGGTTATGGATTGTACTTGAAAAAACAAAAAAACCGATAAAGCTACCCAATCACGCATCAACCGACTTTGACAAAACACATTACGCAAAATCGCTTATAATACCGCATTTTCGAGGAGTTTTCATGCGAGACACTCTCCCCAAAGACGGGCCCCGAAAACGAGAATGCGCAGTTGTTAATTTGGACATCTCTGAGAATAGCGGAAGTCATTGGGTAGCTTACCGAAAGATAAACAACAATGTAGAGTATTTTGATTCATTTGGTAACTTGAAGCCGCCGAAAGAAGTTGTTAAATATCTCGGAAAAAGTGCGCGAATTTTCTACAACAATACCCAATATCAAAACTACGATCAAATCAATTGCGGCCATTTGTGTTTGAAATTTCTACAACAACAATGATGGAACTATTACTACAACACATCTACCATGGAAAAGCTTTGAGTAGTTTTACTGCCGAAGAACTAAAGCACTTTCCCATTGAACATCTAATAGAGTGTGTAAGACCTTGGGAATTGCTGGAAATATGGCATAAACTTCCCAATGAATATCGAGCAAATTTTGAACTACAAATACGACTACCTTGTTTCATCCATTACAACCGACCTGATTGGACGACGCATTGTGACGGCCCACCGAGTTCGCAAGCTACTTGTTTCCTTTGTAAACAAATATTAAAAAATAAAAATGATATTTAAATTCAAACATTATTCGTTTTTCATTAGTCATCATGTCGCAGTTGCTGAGAGTTAACAGCACCAATCACGTGTTTACCTTTCAACCTCCTACGCCTATTGAGCTCGATCCGAAGAAGGAATACGAAATAGCTCTACGATCTTTTCATTCTTATCACAGTATACCGAACATTGAAAATTGTAAGTTTTTCTACTACGATACCAAGGGCAAGCTTCAAAGTTTCGATTTTCCCACAGGATGTTACGAAATTGCCGATCTTGAAGCGTTTATCCGAGATAAATTGGGTGCAGGCAATCTAACTAGACCAGAGGATATATTTTCACTAAAACCCAATCACAATACGTTAAAATGTGAAATTTTCAGTAAATACAAAATTTCCTTCAAGGAGACCAATAGTCCTGGAAGAATTTTGGGATTTTCACCGAAAGTACTCGAAGCTAACAAATTGCACTCTTCAGATCTCCCCGTCAAAATCATTAAAGTATCTAGTATTCGCTTCGATTGTAACATTACCACTGGAGCCTTCGATGCAAACAGACCTGCTCATACTATATACGAATTCGTCATACAAGTGGATCCGGGATATTCCATCGACGAAATTCCTCATAATTTACTCTATTTACCTGTTATACCACAAAGTGAAATAACCAATATCACCGTCATCGCTTTAGACCAGGACGGTCAGCCCGTAAACTTTCGTGGAGAACTAAGTACGTTGGTGTTGGAGCTTGGAGCGCGATGGGCCTAATAATCAATCATAAAAGACAATCTGCAGCACTTTCAACTTCATTAGCTGAGCAGTCGCCAAAGCTGAAACAGCTCTCGTTCGCAAACAAATTGGTCTTGCAATCGCTGGGTTTTAAATTGAAAAATGACAACCATGTATGGAAAACGTCTACGCCAAAACGACATGCCTCCAATGTTTGATATCTATCGTAAGCCGATGTTTGATGAGTCAATTCGAAAGGCCGAATATAGAACCTATGCTTCCTTCATAAAATCATTCAATTGCAGTGACATTGTGGAGTTTAGCATTAATCAGGTTGATTCGTTCTTTGCGATGAGCGAAACATTGTTGTGCATTAAGGGTTCTCTCGAAGTACACGGAGCTGGTGACGTAAAATTAGCAAATAATGTTGGAGCCTTTCTATTCGATTCATGTACGTACAGTGAAAGTGCCAGGGAAATGGAAACAGTTCGAGATCCTGGAATAGTAAGCGCCGTACGTGCCATGACCTGTTATAACCAAGAAGATTCCAATCATATGGCTATAGCCGGCTGGAATTACCCGAAAGATCCTATTTTGAATGTAAGCGACAAGTCCTTCAACCTTCAAATACCTCTCAAACATATTTTCAACATTTTCAACGATTATCCCATGATTACATGTGGACGTCAAACAATACGACTAGTTCGAGCACGAAACGATAATGATTGCTTATATATTACTGAAAAGAATGTCTCTGGAACGCCTACAACAGCTAAAATTAACATTACAAGCGTTGAGCTGAAAGTTAAACATATCTTTCCTAATGACGACATAAAATTAAATCTTATGAAATCCATTCAAAAAGATCAACCTATAGTTATTCCATTCAGGAAGTGGGAGTTACACGAATTACCTTCAATTACTAAAGGAGCAAGACATGAAGTTTGGGCTGTCAAGACATCCACTTCAGTTGAAAGACCTCGTTTTGTTATTGTTTTCTTTCAAACCGACAAACGTAACTCGAGTACAGCTGACCCGACTCTATTTGACAATGCCGACGTACAAAGTATAAGACTATCACTCAATGGTGACTATTGGCCCAATGAAAGAATGCAATTGGATTTCGCTAAAACTGACTACAATGAGGCGTATTTCAACTACACTGAATTCTATCCCAACTACACAAACTCCACACAGAAGCGTACCCTACTGGATTATTCTTCTTTCAAGAAACGAGCATTGTTTGTTATCGATTGTTCAAAACAGGAGGAAGGTATGAAGGCGTCCACAGTCGATGTGAAACTTGACATTGAAGCAAACATAGGCTTTCCCGAAAATACCAAAGTCTATTGCATCATAATTCACGATTGCGTAATGGAATACTTCCCCTTCTCCGAAATTGTTAAAAGCTTGAACTAGATGTTGTGAGTTGGTGTTCGAGCAGACGTCAACATGAGAGTAGCATTCGTAGACATCCAAGGTTTTGTTGTAGAAGGTCATTTCGTTGTCAAAGAACTCAGCATAGAAATTGGTTTTAAAGGTTCGCATTACATATTTTTACCACCGCAACCGTTTTCCACATTGTGCGACGCAGACAAGACGACTACATCATACTTGGAAAGGAATGTGCATGGTATTCGATACTCTTCAGGAGATGTAGAATATTCTAAACTAAATGAAATATTGAAAAGCAAGTTATTGTATGCCGCAGACTACATTTACGTTCGAGGACAACAAAAAGCCGAATTTCTGGATAAGAAATGTCACATTTTCGGTATTTTTCCACGCATTATTGATGCTTGCAAATTTGATGGTACGCCGTGTGCAACAGGAAACTTTGTCCACGATCCAAACCCCTGCCACGCCACTGGAGTATATTCGTGTACCGAAAGAAATGTACAACGCCTCCGCCACTGGTTTTCAAATATTGTATTACCTTTATAAATAAAGTTTTTTCTAAAAAACATGGGTTTTATTGAAACACTCTGTATATTCATCAACTTTTATATTACATGAAGATTGGAATTTTCGTTTTACAATTTTCAAAATAATTTTTAAAATTAAAACAAATACAGCCACTAATATTACACATGACATTGCGAAAACATTATTAATTTCATTTTTTATTTCCTTTTCTGTTCTGTTGAACATGGTGTTGGTTGAATACGTCTTAACGGATAAGTAGTTCGCGGTAGTCTACGGGATAACTGATGAACCTCTTCAGGCACCCAGTTTATACGAAGACTGCTCCACGTCTGACCTACCTTATCAGATAAACTAAGATTCTCCATTTGTTTCATAACCTCACTTTTATCTTTATAGAAAGCAATATCTCTCTTTAATTCACCAATGCTATTGATAAACTCTTCAATTCGACGTCTGTACTCTTCTGGAGACATATTACGAAAGAGAACATTCTCATACGTAGAACCGTTTGATGATCGTTTGACTTAACGACGTGACATTTGACATAACGATGTGACGTTTGACGTGACGTTTGACATAACGATGTGACGTTTGACGTGATGACGTGACGTTTGACGTGATGACGTGACGTTTGACGTAACAATGTGACGTTTAACGTAACAGCTAACCTGACCCAAAGAGTTACTTTTAACCAACCTGGTATATCAGCGCTCCCGCTGTCATCGCAACGGATCTGTCTCGATTACGTCACACAGCAAGAAGCGTACGCGCACATTGCAGCATGTAATACCTTTCTTCGCATCCAATATACATGAGAGCTCATGGCAGCATGTGTTGAATGCCTTGCTATAGACCCGTAGGTTGTGGGATCGAATCTCACTGAAGTCAAAGTTTTTTTAAAATTCGCGTCAGCCAACGCGGAGCGGCCCTCTCTCTCACACTCATTGACTCCATGACTCTCTCTCTCTCTAACACACTGTTTTCCCCATACTGATCGCTGAACTGTCTTAGTATATCTACTCTTACATATTGCTTTTTTCAGATTTTTCTTATAATTTTTATATTGTTGTAATGTTTCGGCTCCTTGTCTTCTAGTGACTTGTAAGCATGTCTGTCTTAACTCGGCTATTTCGTCGTTCCACCAATATGGTTGGTGCCTTATAGTTTTTTGTTTGTCTCTTGCTATGTTGTACGCTTTCTTCATTTTTTCCCTCAATTCCCCATAGGCGTGTGCAGTTCTTTCGTCCAATTTACTAATTTCTTTAAAAAAAGTTTCTTTGTTAAAGGTATTGTCAATGCCATTATTAATTTTTTTAATATTTCCCACTCCTATTTCGTATGATATGTAACGGTGGAACGTGAACAACTGATCATCCAGAACCTCCCAGTTTTTAATATTTTGACCCATTCCTTGACTGGCCAAGGTGACGTCGATGTGTGATCTGCAGTTCCCTCTGATGAAAGTGGGTTTATTATTGTTCATCGCCAATAAATCACATTGGGCCATCCACTCATTCCACAGCTCCCCCTTTTGGTAGTTTTGGGGTGACCCCCACTGTACAGACTTCGCGTTTATGTCCCTGATATGATAATATTTTTCCTTGTCGTTGCAGTGCCCATAATTTCTTCGACAGTCTTTTCATAATCACCAAACTTGATGTTCGGAGATATTTAGCATGTTATTAACGCGAAATTTTTCAATTCCATTATTATGTGTCCATCTTTCGGTATGATAGTTTTCACGCCCATATTCTTGTTTCTGCATAAGACCGCCACGTTTTTTTTCTTATCTTGTATCCACCCACCCCCAGAAGTAATCTTTTGGTTCGGTTCTGGAATGATCAGATGGTTTGCCTTCGCCCTCCCCACGTTCACTTGCAGCACCTTGATTTCCGATTTCCCATTTTGTTTATTTTTATGTGCCATTACGTACACCAGCTACTGTGGGGAAGTAAGTATCCCTTATGGGGAAGAAACCAACAAATAAATTAACACATAAATACACACGTTACCCAACGGATAGATACATAAATAAATAAATGTATAAATAAAAATACTGAGGAGTATATTAAAATGTTTGTGTATAGCTGACAACACGAGTATATATAAAATCATATGTAAAAACAAGACTCCATATATAAATAAAACTCTGTGTATAAATAAAACTCTATGTATAAATAAACCGCCGTGAACCCGTAAAATTCTGTGTATAAATAAAACTCCATATATGTATAAAACTCGTATGTGTAAATAAAACCCAATTTATAGATGTAGTGTCTACGAAAATTTCTATAACCTCTTACCATACACAATTTCCCTATAATGAGGACAGTCCATACGATCCATGCGATGGCCCGCATGATCGACATTCAGGTTCTGCTTTGCAGTCCTGAGCCCTATGGCCGTCCATGCCGCAATTCAAGCATTGCCCAGACCTATCTGGTCCTTTACACTGGTGCGTGGCGTGTCCATAATCAAGGCACCTATAACATCTGAGTTGTGTTACCCTTTCCCTAATTCTGCATGAAGACCATCCTAGTTTAACGGATCTTACCCTTCTGATAACATCTGCCGCTTCCGGGGATACCGCAAAGGTGCCGATTTGTCCCCCGTATCTCGTGTTCCGGATCCCCTCCACCACTATATCCTCCCCCCTAAGGCCCGTTCGATTTTCTAACGCTTTTTTGATCTCCCTTGGTGTGATTGCAGGGTTCAGGTCCAAAACATTGAAGTTCCTTTCTATTAAAAATATATATATATAGATACATAAACATAGCAATAACTGATAATTACGAATTTGTGAATGTATGCTTATTTATGTTCCACAAAATTTCTTAAGAAAATGATAAATTTGACTGGCCTTTTGGTTTTCAAAAACCAGTGCCATAAATTGATACACACACACACACACACACACACACACACACACACACACACACACACACACACACACACACACACACACACACACACACACACACACACACACACCGTTCCTTTAGTTCGGTTTTCAGTTTCTCCGCTGTCTCCTTCCCGTTTAGACGTACTATCAGGTCCCCGCTATTTGTCTTATCGATGTTGTTAACTTTGATACCAAGGGCCTGTATGTCGACCTTGGCTCTCATATCCCTTAGCACCTCAGCGTACGGCGCGTTAGCCGCAACCCTATATTTAATCCTCCGCCCTCTTCCAACATATTCCAGCACCATCAACAGGTCTTTGTATTCAATTGTCATTCACATGTGATGCCTTTTGGTCAATATGATAATATTTAAATAACAGAATTAAATTACATTGAAATTAATTTCATTAAATCATAAAACAGCACACGAAGCAAGGTCTCTTTATGATTCAAGATAAAAGCGTGAAATAGACATAAACAATATTACTTATATTTACTTACGGTGAATTTGAAGAGTAGATATAAAATATACAATCGAAAGTATTTTGGTAACATTAATTAATTAACTCATTCATTCATTAAGTTCGTTATAAGATCATTATTAGATTATTAGTAGATTAAATGCGTTAGTAACATTATAAGTATTAGTATTAAATCATCATTAATTAGTATAAGTATTAAGATAATGTTTCATAGTGAGTTTAAGTAATAAATATCCCAGTCCTACAAGTAGTTGTTTGATTACTATAAGATGACCCTTCGAGTGACCAGAAACACCATCAGTTGAGAGGCCAATTACCACCACACTACCTGGCTACTCTACCCATAAGCAACATATATTACATGGCGATCCTGCAAACAATTGGAATTCTGTGAAACATGGGTGGTACAGAGTCAAAACAAGCAGTTCAAGAAAATGGTGTGGTCAACAGTAATTTCATAGTCCAAGAAGAGGAAATGAAAGCAGTTCGGGAGGTAAAGACCCTTATCTACATCATCGTGGTTGTTTTGGTACTACAATTCGTATGGTCCGTATACAAAACGTACAGAAGACAGATGAAGAGGGAGATAAGAAGAAATCTACAACAAAGCACGCTGACTATTTAGGATTGGTGAGAAATTTTTTTGTAAACTTTAAAGGTATATTCTGTTTTGTGTTACTATATGATATTTTATTTAAATTTCCTTTCATTGATAATGAATCAATTAATTTTAAATGTCCTCGAGTGATGGAAATGCAGTAACGTGGGATCAATTTGAGATTAGATTGAATTCAATTTTAGAAGATGTACGTAAGAATAGTAAGCGAGTGTTAAAAAAAGAAGTTCCTAAAAGTTCAGAAAGTCATATAGACATAATAAATAAGTTGTGTGATTCATTTAATAGTTTCTCTAGTTTGATAAATAAGAATTGGCATAAGACAACAGCATCAGAACGGATAAAAACCGTTATAGCAGCTGGAAATTTTACGACACCGCAAGAGGTGATGACTAAACTGGTTTCCATCAATGTGGGAAACAATCAGTCAACAGGAAACGTTCTGCACTATAAGGCAGACAGGTATAAGTTTTCGTCGGGAAATAGGTATTTCCTTCAGCGAAGGCCTTCTTATGTTAATCATAATGGAGGAAATAACTTTCATAGGAAAGGTAACTACGACAATAATAGGAAATTTCAGGAGAATCAAGGAGAAAGGAGATTTAAGGGTTATAAAAGTAGTTCGAATGAGTATAGGGAAAGACCTAACAATAGGTTTAATAATAATTATAGAAACGTAAGAATGTGTGAAAGTGGAGAGAAGAGAGAGGAAGATGAACAAAAAGAATTGGGGTTTTGAAAAAGAAAGATGAAAAATCCAAAATTTTAAATAACTTCCATAATAATAATCGTTATATTTATAACTTTGATTTAACCCTTTCAAACTTTGTGCAAATTAAAACTGACATATCGGATACTATGAATACTTTTATATTAGATACAGGTGCAGATATTCCATTATTAAAAATTTCAGATAATTTTCCATATCACTTATTGAAAACAACACAAATCTTAAACATTAAAGGAATAACTCAGGGGGGAACGAAAACTTTGGGTAAAATAGAAACTTTTCTTTTTATTAAGGGTGTAGCATTTCAACATTGTTTTCATGTAGTAGAAGAGGAATTTCCTATACCTACGAATGGAATTCTAGGTAGGGATTTCATAAGAAATTATAATTGCATTTTAGATTATTCAGAATTAATATTATACATAGTTTGCAAATCTAGGAATACAGTAACATTAGAAATTTTTGATAATCCTGAATATGATACTATAGCAATACCGCCTAGATGTGAAGTCTATCGGTTGGTAGAAAGTTTCAAAAATTTAAGACAAGAGAAAGTCGTTGAGCAACAAGAATTATTACCAGGAATATTCATAGCAAGATCTATTATATCGAAAACTAATCCTTATGTCAGAATTTTAAACACAAATTGCGAATTGCAAATTGATAAATACAAACAATATTAAAATATTGGATTTAAATTTATTTCATGTATACGCAGTGGTGAATGAAAGTAAGAATAGGATGAAAGAATTAAGAAAAACATTGAATTTAGAGGTACCAGAATACGTCAGGGATAAGCTAACAAATCTTTGTGAACATTTTTCAGATATTTTTGCTTTAAAAAATGACATTTTAACGCATAATAATTTTTATGAGCAAAAGCTATTGGTAAAAGATGATACTCCAGTATATATTAAAAATTATCGTACTCCACATTCTCAATCTTCAGAACTTAATGATCAGGTCCAGAAATTATTAGATCATGGTATAATTGAATCTTCAATCTCAGATTATAACAGTCCAGTTTTACTTGTACCCAAAAAGGCAATCAACGGAGAAAAGTCTTGGAGACTTTGTATAGATTACAGGCAATTAAACAAGAAAATAGTCACAGACAAATTTCCATTACCAAGAATAGATTCGATCTTAGATCAGTTAGGGAGGTCGAAATGGTTTTCAGTCATAGACCTTATGTCAGGTTTTCATCAAATTCCCTTAGAACAGTCTTCAAGGAAATATACATCTTTCAGCACAGAAAAAGGTTCTTTTCAGTATACAAGATTACCATTTGGTTTAAATATAAGTCCAAATAGTTTTTCAAGGATG
This sequence comes from Galerucella nymphaeae, assembly GCA_963978555.1. NCBI lineage: Eukaryota > Metazoa > Arthropoda > Insecta > Coleoptera > Chrysomelidae > Galerucella > Galerucella nymphaeae. Next base: position 31,781,347 of record OZ021704.1, on the reverse strand, counting down.
ATGTCCATAGCATTTTCAGGATTAACTCCAGAAAAAGCATTTCTTTATATGGATGATATAGTTGTGATAGGGATGTCAGAAAATCATCATCTAAGTAATCTCGAAAGGGTGTTTAACACATGTCGGAAATTCAACCTTAAATTAAATCCACAAAAATGTCAATTCTTCAGGCGAGAAGTAACGTATTTAGGACACAATTTGTCTAGTGAAGGGGCTCTACCCGACAAGGCAAAATATTCAGTCATTGAGCAGTATCCAGTGCCCAAAAATTCAGAAGAATCTAAAAGGTTCGTAGCATTCTGTAACTATTACAGACGTTTCATTCATTTCGCTGAAATATGCATACCTCTCAATAAATTATCCAGGAAAAAGGTAAAATTCGAGTGGTCAAAGGACTGCGAAAAATCATTCCAAATATTAAAATCGGCATTAATCCAGCCGCCTATTCTAAAATATCCAGATTTCAATAAAAAATTTATATTGACAACAGATGCTTCAAATATTGCGTGTTCTGCAATTCTTAGTCAGGAATACGAAGGTATAGATCTACCTATAGCTTATGCCTCGCGAAGTTTTAAGAAAAGTGAATTAAATAAACCTATAATCATGAAAGAACTGTTAGCTATCCATTGGGGAATTAATCATTTTAAGTGTTATTTATATGGTTCTCCACATTTTATTGTGAAAACGGATCACAAGCCGTTAACACATCTTTTTTCGATGATAGAACCAACTTCGAAACTTACAAGAATTAGATTAGATTTAGAAGAATACAACTTCGAGATACAATATTTGAAAGGAAATTCAAATTATGCAGACAGTATTTCAAGGATATCCATAAAGGAATTGAAAGATTTGTACATTGACAATGCTCACGTTTTAGCAATAACGAGGTCAAAAACTCGTCAGAATAAAGCTCAGCCTACAGGAGAAGATAAAATAGTTTCCACAGAAATAAAAAAAGATATTCGCAAACCAGCAGTGTATTAAGTACTGAATAATTTAGAGGCGCATAAATTACCAATTCTGAAATTTGAAACTAACCGTGTTTCGCTAAGGATGAACATACGGATCAAAAACAGAATGAGATTTAGCCAAGCCTTATTAAATACCGATATAGTTAACTTTGATTTAGGTCAAACGTTAGTTCAGCTTGATAAGCTAGCGGTAAAAAATGGAATAAAAAGGATGAAAATTTATATGAATGATATTATTTTCACACAGTGCACTATAAAAGAGTTTATAGAAAAAGGAAACAATACGTTAAAAAACGTACAAATATGTATTTGCGATATACCAAAGATAGTGGAAGAAGAAAAAGAAAAACAACAGATTTTAAAAACTTACCATAATGATCCTTTATTTGGAGGTCACGTAGGAAATAACAGGCTATTGAAAAAATTAAGAGCGAATTTTAAATGGAAAAACATGGAAAAAGACGTAAGAAAATACATTAAGCAATGTCACAAGTGTCAAATCAATAAAGCAAAGAATAATCACAAAGAAGAATTTGTATTAACGGATACAGCAGCAAAACCATGGGATATAACGTACATAGATACGGTCGGTCCTTTTCCACAGAGTGAAAATGGTAACCGTTATTGCATAACAATGTTATGTGAATTAACGAAATATGCAGTTATAATTCCAGTTAAAAACAAAGAAGCAAACACAATAGCTCGTGGAATTTTTGAAAATTTCATACCAAATTACGGTTTGATGAAACAGATTAGGACAGATTTAGGGACAGAATATAAAAATGAAATATTCAATGCTTTAACTAAAATGTTAAATATTAGTCATAATTATTCAACAGCATATCATCATCAATCTATAGGAGGTTGTGAGAAATTACATAGAACGCTTAACGAGTATGTTAGACATTTTATAAATGAAAGTAAGGATGATTGGGATGAATGGTGCAAATTATTTGCTTATTGTTATAATACGACTCCTAATTCTTATCATGGTTATACGCCATTTGAATTATTGTTTGGAAGACGTGCTAACCTACCCGATAACCTCACAAATGACATTGATCCATGCTATAATATTGATGAATATCATAATGAGTTGAAATATAAATTACAGGTAGCTCATCAGAGAGAAGAGAAATACTTAATCAAATATAAGCTGAATAGACAAAGTCAAAATAGTAAAGTAGCTAATCCAGTTGATTTTAAAATAGGAGATTCAGTTTTAGTAAAAAGGGAAAATAGAACCAAATTCGAATCTCAATATATAGGTCCATTTACAGTCACAGAGGTGAGTGAAGTTAACTGTAAAATCAAATTAGAATCAGGTGTGATTAAAGAAATACACAAAAACAGACTGTACCCTTATTGTAAAATGAGGTAAAAATTGTAAAAGTGCTAGAAACAAAAGTGCGAGTGTGCTTACAAACAATCGCGAATAATAAACAAAGTGTAATAACAAACACCATAAACAATATTAGTGATAGTAAATAAATTCGGATAACAAGTGATAGAAACATTAAGTGAAAATAAATAAACATTACAAACAACTAAGTTATCGTAAACAACAACAGACATTCATTAATTCATAAATATATGTAACTTTAGGTTAATGACATTATTTAATAATCATCTACCATTTATTTTTAGGAGATTTGTAAATTCATTTCATTAGGGGGGAAGGAAGTTCAACGGAATTTATTCTTTCTGTAAAAGGGAAAGGTGTGATGCCTTTTGGTCAATATGATAATATTTAAATAACAGAATTAAATTACATTGAAATTAATTTCATTAAATCATAAAACAGCACACGAAGCAAGGTCTCACGTTTATGATTCAAGATCAAAGCGTGAAATAGACATAAACAATATTACTTATATTCACTTACGGTGAATTTGAAGAGTAGATATAAAATATACAATCGAAAGTATTTTGGTAACATTAATTAATTAACTCATTCATTCATTCAGTTCGTTATAAGATCATTATTAGATTATTAGTAGATTAAATGCGTTAGTAACATTATAAGTATTAGTATTAAATCATCAGTAATTAGTATAAGTATTAAGATAATGTTTCATAGTGAGTTTAAGTAATAAATATCCCAGTCCTACAAGTAGTTGTTTGATTACTATAAGATGACCCTTCGAGTGACCAGAAACACCATCAGTTGAGAGGCCAATTACCACCACACTACCTGGCTACTCTACCCATAACCAACATATATTACACACATATCATTGGCTGTGCTCAGTATCAATTACTTTTTTTATCTGTGGCTTCTTTAATACAGGGTGAAACAAAACGCAAATCAAGCAATATCTCAAAAATTTTAAATGAATCACCCTATAAGTCTTTTCACAATTTGTTAGTACAATTAATAATTTTTCAAACGATATAGCACATTTAGGGTATAAGTTGATGGAAAAACGTAGATATTTTATGATAATGATCAAAAACAAGTATTTTACGTACACAAATTGAATGGTTTCAAATTTTTACATGCAACGTGTGAGGCATACATTTTAATTGTAATTTTGGATGCATCTACAATATTTAATCACTGGGCTACTGTCAAAATAGTATCTACTAATAAATGTCAAAGAAATATTGCTGTATTCTTCGTTTGTGTTCATAGGTTTAAATAATAAATAACAATAATGAATTTTTCGCAGGAAGACATTATCAATATGATTTATGTGTTAGGAGAATGTTCAAAAAATTGTTCACTTGCTCCAAGAGTATATCGTGAAAGATATCCCAATCGAAGACATCCAAATGAAAGAGCTTACTTAAGGCTTAAGGAAAGAATCGACACATCAGGAAATGTTTCCTCTTCCAAAACGTGTTTTCAATGGAGACAACAACTTTTTAGTAATGACAAATTTTTGAACATTCCCCTAACACGTAAATTATATTGATCATGTCTTCCTGCGGAAAATTCTTTATAGTTATCTATTATTTAAACCTAAGAATACAAACGAAGAATACAGCAATATTTCTTTGACATTTCTTAGTAGATACTATTTTGACAGTAGCCCAGTGATTAAATATTGTAGATGCATCCAAAATTACAATTAAAATTTATGCCTCACACGTTGCATGTAAAAATTTGAAACCATTTAATTTGTGTACGTAAAATACTTGTTTAACATGGGAATCTCCATAAGGAAATCTTAGATCCAAATTAGCAAAAAATTTACGCTAAAAGTGTAATATGCATGCGCTCGAAAGGCAGGGTTGATATAAAGTAACATGAGGGCCTTATTATATACAGGGTGAGTAACATGCCCGAAAATACAGGGTGAGTAACATGCTCGAAAGACCTTATTGTATACAGGGTGAGCAACATGCTCGAAAGGCCTTAACGACTTCTTTATACAGGGTGGATATAAAGTAACATGAGGGCCTTTATACGGGGTGGATGAAAAGTAACATAGGGGCCTTAACTATTATATACAGGGTGAGCAACATGCTCGAAAGGCCTTAACGACTTCTATATACAGGGCGGATATAAAGTAACATGCTCCATATACAGGGCGGATATAAAGTAACATGCTCGAAAGGCCTTTATACGGGGTGGATGAAAAGTAACATAAGGGCCTTAACTATTATATACAGGGTGAGTAACATGCTCGAAATGCCTTATTATATACAGGGTGGATGAAAAGTAACATGCTCAAAATGCCTTAACGTCTATCAGGTATATACAGGGTGGGTAACATACATGCTCGAAAAGCCTTATCTATTATATACAGGGTGGATCAAAAGTAACATGCTCAAAAGGCCTTAACGCATATTATGTACAGGATACACCAAAAGTAACATGCTCGAAAGGCCTTAGCGTCTATTATATTCAGGGTAGATCAAAAGTAACATGCTCGAAAGGCCTTAACGACTTCTATATATAGGGTGGATAAAAAGTACCATTCTCGAAAGGCCTTAACGACTTCTATATATAAGGTGGATAAAAAGTAACATGCTCGAAAGGCCTTATTATATATAGGGTGGATAAAAAGTAACATGCTCGAAAGGCCTTATTATATACAGGGCGGATCAAAAGTAGAAGTTCGCCCAAAGTTCGAAATGCCTTACGAAAATTATATACAAGGTGGATCAAAAGTATCTTAGGCTTAACGAGTGGTGCGGAGAGAGTGAAGTGGAAATGTCAAAACGAGTCCAGGGAAGTCGACCAAAGAAGAGTTTTGCATATATACAAGGGGTATTGAAAAGGCGCCCTCTATGAGACATACCACGTGAGATTATGAATGGCCCAGTATCCAAAACATTCTTTTAACAGGCCAGTTACAAAATTGAAGCAGAGAGCGACCTCTATGAGACATACCAAGTGAGTTTATGAATGGCTCAGTATTTGAAACATTCTTAGAGCATAACATAAACGTGATACGTCAAACGTCATATGTGAAGAGAAATTCTATTCTTATTATAGGAAATATACAGAGTGTTTCAATAAAAACCAATTACCTACTCTAAATTTTTATTAAATCCACATTATTGATAATGTTAGAACTATCAAGGCTGTAAAATTTCCATAAGTTTTTTTGCACACTCAAAAGACGCATATATAATCGAAAGCAAATATCAACTGATGATAAATCGTAGTTTAGAGGAATCTTAGATTTTCGACAATTTTTTCATAAATCCACTTCACAAGAGTTCGTTGTTGAATAGTATCCCCAGGGTAAGGTGTTATCTGTTCCAGGCATTGACCAGAAACGTTGAACAGCCCTTTAAAGCTACTGGCGTCACGTCAAATGTCACGTTGTCACATCAAACGTTTCGCTATCACGTCAAAACGTCACGTTGTCACGTCAAATGTCATGTTGTCACGACAAACGTCACGCTACCACGTCAAACGTCACGCTATCACGTCAAACGTCACGTCAAATGGAACTTCATATTTGATGGTGGTGAAAAGCTTAAGTTTGGATGGATCAAGTTCAGGCGATTAAACTAGTCTATGATATTAACTCAATTAGACATATACTAGGTATTACCCACAGCGATGTAGGTACAATAGTCAAACGTCACGTGTCCACTATCCTTGTGAGTGTTAGGGTATATACAAGGTGTATGTTTTAAATATGAAATGGATATATTTTCAATGGGATAGTCTATGATGGTCAATCTTTGTTTAAGTTTTCAAAATTTAAATGTTTTATGAATTTCCTTGATTAAAAAAGAGATTTAGCCTATTTACCACCTTGAAGGTACCGGATGTACAGAATTGGAAGAAAAAACGGCGGCTATGACCGTTGCGGCAATCTGATATTCAAGGCAATTGAAGCTGAAAATTCTAGCGTAAATGTAAAAACTATATCCAAATGTTGGCCGAACACAAAAAAAATCCAGGCTATAAGATATTATATTACGTAAAAATTTTAGCAACAGTTACATGAATATTGTCGCGCACTTTCAATAGATGTTTCGGAGCTTCAGCGAAGTATTCAATCGTAGACTCGTTCACCATAAATTTTTCATAAATACCAACCATGACTATATCTTCGAGAGTCTTGCACCCAAATTCATCTTTTTTATGAGTAACTTTTAGATTATGGGGTATGTGGTGTTGTATAACAGCTAGGGTGGGGTCATAGATTATATCATTGTACTCTATCCAGAAATGTGGCGTAATTTTCATGCCATTCGAATAGACCTTTGTACCCAGACATAGTTTGGTTGCTATTCCATATTTTGCAGCCACTTCATGGAAAATTAAACTTCCCGCCAAACACACACCACAATAGCCTGCTCGAATAAACTCCTGCTCGATACAACATTTAATGAGTTTGAGTTTGACGTACTCACGCATGGGATCCATGTCTACTCACGTCAAGTGATAAATGATGAATGATGAACTGTCTAGATATGTTAACGCTTTTAAGCCTTCACCAGCCAAACGACGCAAAATTCTTCTATTTCGATGTATGTTACAACCAGATACCCAATCAGACACTATATATGCACGCTGTATATGTTAAAAGAATGTTTCAACTTAGCGTCTTCACCTTATTTTGATACATCCTATATATGTTTGAAGATAATGTTTCATATAGTTAACATTTATCAATGAATCTAAATGAAGTTAAAAGAATGTTTCAACTACTTGATGTTTTTGATACATCCTGTATATGTTTGAATGTTTCGTTTAGTTAACTTTTATCAACAATGAGTAAACAAAAGTGGAAAACAAAAACATGTTTTTGGAGTTTTGCCTGTGTGTGTGTGTGGTTACCGGTGATAACTGACAGTACCGATATTGAATAATCTTATCGTTGTTTGTATTATAGCCTGAGAATCTTAACATTAACCTTCAAAATTTCCATAAAAATAATTTTAATTATTGATACGTAATTAATAAAAAAATTATTTTTCAATAAATTTCGAGACTTTTCAAATACAGCAGTAGATAATACACGATATCTCACGTGATCTTTGTACACCCTGTTTTTCAACGTCACTAATATTTTTCTTCACAATATTGATATTTGCTTACGCCCTGTGAACTAGGTGTACAATATCTTCGTCACTGGTTTTCTATGGTTACCCGATTATTTGTTGGAGGATTTTTAAAACACTCTTATCAGAAAAATTTTCCAATTGAGTCATAATGTTTATCTACCAACGTTTCCAATAAACTCCTCATTTATATCATATCATTTATATAAAGAAATGTCACGTGATCTAGTTAGGACCTTCGTAAATATTTTGTAGTATTTACAAAAATATTGGTGTTTCCGATATTTGGCGTGAAATGATCGAGCAAGGTTTGAACAAAATGTTTGCATTGGTTCCTTTTTTCACCCCACAAAATCTTTCCAATGTTGTTGAAAAAATGGACAATGCGTTTTATAAAATTCATTACAATTGTACATATAAAAACTATTTTTGATATTTTCAAGGACAAAATAATCCATCACAGTATGTTGCAAAGTATTACTAACGACCCAAAGGTAGATATCACTTGATCTCTAATCGCAATTTCAATATATAGGAAGCTTAATCTATCGCAATTTCAATCTATAGGAAGCAGCATCTCCTCTCATGAAGCAAATACTACACATATCTGTACTGAATGATATTAGTCGTTACTTATCTTTTTTACTATGAAATTTTGGAAACCAGATGCAATTAAGTATTTTGAAGGATCATTTAACCATATGTATTTTTATAATTCAATTCAATAATCTTACATTAATAATTTTGAAATATTTTTCATGATTGATAAGAAAAAAACAGGAAATTCGATATCGTTTCAATGCTGCAATATTGACGTAATTGATAAGAACACAAACCGGAAATTTTTATCGTATCTTATAACAATGTTATTCTGCTTATATTTTCTACTTCTACTGAATTTCAGTACTGATGTATAAAACTAACGCAACGCAAGCTGAAAAATTTATTTTCTTTCAACACCAGTAAGTGACATCAACAATTCGTAGCAGCAAGTGCAGTGAAAAAAAGTGATATAAATATAAAAGTAAGTTTTTAATATATTGTCAGTTATTTCTTCCTCGATGTTCTCCCATTTTCTTGTTAATACTGAAAAAATTAAATGAATTATTCAATCGATATTATTTCAAAAACAATTTTTATATTTTCAGTTTATACCGATAAATTATTCAAATTCTCCTTCAATTCATACTATTTTAATATAGCGGGTGCTATTCATTTTTTAAAATCACTGAGTTATATTCACAACTTATACCACTGAATTTTCTCATTATAATCACTCGCTTTTTTCTCTAAATGTTTTTCAATAATTTATATTTTTAAGATTTTTATAGAGTGAAAAAATAATTGGAGAAAAAACAGTGTTAGTAAAACGATGATGTTTTTATGGTAAAGTTTTGAAAAATTTGATAACTTCTTTAAATAAAGCAGGTTACGTTTTTGGAAATATCTTCTCTGTAAAAGGTAAATATTATTCGATTTTAAAAAATGAATTGTTATCTAGTTTCATGTTTTTTTTTTGAAAAAATCTTTATTTATAACAATTTAATAAATACAATGTTGTTTACAAAAAATTCTCTAATCAGTGCTGACAGCTCTGGCCTCGAGAATAACCTGTATCTTAAAAACTAAACAGTGTGAACTTAAATCTAATTTATCCCAAAATGTAGTTTAAGTCTTCTGACAAATTGACAAAAATTTCTGGATGTTTTTATATTCTCTGGAAGTTTATTGTATACTCGTATTTTTGAAGCTTTCACAATTGGATTATTCAATTCTATATTTGTTCTTGGAGTTATGTTATATATGTCATTGTGACTGCGAGTTGAGTAACTGTGGATCCCACTGGTAAACATAATATTTGTATTGCATTTTTGTTTTTGGTTGATCATTTTAAAAATTAGTTTACATTGTTCAAATTTTAATATTACATTTAATTTAGCGATCCCAAGCTCTCGGTACAGTCGGTCAGTATTAGTCAGTCGGTCATAGTTAAAAAGGATTTTAAGAATTTTATTTTGTAGAATCTCTACAACTCCAAAATTTGTTTGACTACAAGTTCCCCAAACCGGTAACAAATATGTTAGTTCCTTATATATTTTAATTTTTCACTTAATTAGACTCTGATTAAGAAATATTTCATATATAATAGTATTCTAAAAATTCATTTTGCCTGCTTAGGATAGATAGATACTGCATAAGATCGTTTTATAACCTCTTCAATATCAATTAAACTGTTACAATACATGAATTTATAAGTCTAATTTTTCAAACTTTTGAAAATTATTCATCATCTAGTTATCAATTTTTATAGTGTTAGGTTGGGACCATAATCTAAAAAGCTAATTATTCTAACGGTAGCTGGTTGAAATAAAAATATTATGGTTTAATTATATAAAAAATCATGAAAAAACTTTTAATTTCCACCTCAATAGTAAAGCTGTTCAATTGACTTGTTGAGAGTGGTGCGATTTTTATTATTCTTATGTTTAAAAGTAAAAAAAATATAAGGTATACCTATAACTATGCTAACTAAGAAAATGTTACTATCATTATGGTATCTAGGTATCTTTGAATTATTAAAAATATTTTACAATTAGATACTTATTTTTTTCTGTATTTATTTATTTTCTAAATATTTGTATAGGATAGCTGTGTTGTTCCCTACATTTTCCCAATATAGAATATTTGAAATATTTTGGATCTTTCATAAAATACTTGATAAATCATTCCCTTGCATTCTGTTTCAGAATCTATTAATTTAGATTTTTATTATTTTTTTAAGTCAGTTTTCAATTATCTCCATTTTTTTCAAACATGATATTTGAGGTTATGTATTCGAAAAATAATCAACCGTTTTGTTTTCAGTCCGTCTAAAAGTATATTTTATATTTATGAATAATTATTTTTTTCATTCTATTGTAGAACTTTGAAAAGCATTCAAAATTGTCTTGAGCTCCTATAAATGGTTTTTACACTCATTTTTCACACTAGTTTTAACCTCCAATATTTTTGAAAATTGATTGAAAGCTTAATTTTTGAAACTTCAATATCTAACATGATATCCAATATTTAAGTCTAATTATTAAAAGTAATCAATTACTCCGTCTGACTGAAGCGTTATGCTTAATAATAATTATTCACTTCAGAACTTTGAAGCATTCCTCTTCATAATAATTTTTTATCAATTCAAAAGTAAGTTATCACTTATCTCCATTTTTGTCAAACATGATATTCAAGGTTATGTAATTAAAAAATAGCTTTCCATCCATCTAAAGTATACTTTATAATTGATGAATAACTTTTTTACATTCTGTTTCAGAACTTTGAAAAGCATTCGGAATTGTCCTCAGCTCCTATTTAGACTTTTATAATTTTTAAGTTTTCAATTATAACCATTTTTTCTCAAACATGATATTTGAGGTTATGTATTCAAAAAATAATCAGCCGTTTAGTTTTCTGTCCGTCTAAAAGTATATTTTATACCTAACAAATCATTTTTTTCATCCTGTTCCAGAACATTGAGAAGCATTGAGAATTGTCCTCAGCTCCTATTGATTTAGATTTTTTTCAACTTTTAAGTAAGTTATCAATCACTTTCATTTTCAAGCATAATATTCAAGGTTATATATTTAAAAAAATAATTAGCTGTTCAATTTTTTATCCATCTAAAAGAGTACTTTTCAGTAATTAATTATTTTTTTCTACATTCATGCAAAAAACAACACTTTTGTGCACCACATTTAATGGAAAAAGTGGTACTTTATTGCACTAGTGCAATAAAATATTTTATTGCACTCATCTGTCATTCTTGTGTCAGTTTTGTGATGATTAATGACAAACATAAACATTTAAATTAAATAAAAATCCATAGCAAGTACCTGATCCTGCTTTAATACAACAATAATATATGTATATCTTACTACTTAGTCTCAACGAGTTACAATTATTTCAAAAATCTTTAATTATTTGAAATTTAAATGGTCAAGGCGAAAACCAGCTATGATTGAGTACTGACAAGGTGGAGGCCATAAAGATACAAAAAAGAAGAACGAGTTGAGTTTTATTAGGTTAGATTAGCTTCTTGACATATTTATGTTCTAATTTTCCAGTTTTTGCATGAATTTAGAAAAAATATTGTATGCAACTCTTGCAAAACGTGTTTTTTGCACTCGACGTGTTGTCCAACTCGGCCTAAAGACCTCGTTGGACAATTTCACGTCGCGTGCAAAAAACACTCACTTTTTGCACTTGTTGCATAAATAACTATTTTCCCATTCCGTTTCTATTAATTTTAAAGTTATTAATTATAACCATTTTTCTCTAACATAATATTTGAGGTTATGTTTTATGTTTGTTATACCTTTCAATAATTATTCTTTTTAGGAACTTTAAGAAACATCCGACAGCTCTTCCTATTTGTTTGGAAAGTTTTTAATTAATTTAAAAGTAAGTTTAAGGTCAATCACCAATTTTCCCCAACATAATATTTAAGGTTATTCGAAGACATTGATCAATCATCCAGTTTTCCGTCCGACTAAAATTATATCTTATAGCTATGAATAATTATTTTTTCATTCTGTTTCAGAACTTTGAAAAGCATTCAGAATAATTGTCCTCAGCTCCTATTTATTTGAAAAAGTTTTTCATCAATTTGAAAGTAAGTTTGAGGTTATGATGTACTATCTTCTTCTTCTTCTTCATCCTTTATTGGGTAATATCACAACGGATAATTTGCCCAGAATACTCAGGGAGAAATTCTCTTCTTGCTCTAGGCAATCGAATATCTCCAATTTTTAACTTCAAATGGTATCACTCAAACTAGAACTTATGTAGACTAAACTATTAATTATTATTCAATTTTCTAATTAAAACTTCTTCTCGGGCAGGAAAATTAGTAGGGTTTCAACAACGCAACATAGGGTGTATCTCGCTTGGAAATAGCAGCCAAGCTTACACAAACCAGAAATGCTACCACGGATAATGTAATAAGTAATCAAGTATTATGTATAGTATGATGTATTAAGTAATCAATCTGTACTATCAATCACTAGTTATCACCAATTTTCCCAAACATGATAGTTGAGGTTATTCGAAGACATTGATCAATCCCATCCTAACCTAACCTAACTAATCCCGTCCGACTAAAATTATATCTTATAGCTATGAATAATTAATTTTTATTCTGTTTCAGAAGCATTCAATTGTGTCCTCTATTCATTCGAGAAGTTTTTTATCAATTTAAAAGTAAGTTTGAGATTATCTTGTACTATCAATTACTAGTTATTCTCATTTTTTAGTATGAGTCTTTTCACGGATTTTGTTCGCTACATTGCAACGTTGTTGGGATTGGTGGAAGCCAAGCACGATGATGTAAAGATCCGAGAAGGGCTGATTGAATGTCGGAAGGGGATAAAGAGAATATTGGATTCGATGAGGTATGCTAAATCGATGGGGGAGAAGCAGCATTTAGAGGCATGCTTAAGAAACATCAAAAGTCTTAGAGCGCAATTCAAAGCGGCTCAGAAGAAGGGGGCAGGGCTTTCATCACGCAAGGAGACTGCCAGAGATCGCGTTCGTTGGGAAGATTCGGACTCTGCATTCAAGTCCCGCATCACTACTTGCATAATATCGAACCTGAAGCATAAAGATCCTCAATCTTTTTTGATTGATGCTAGGTCGATATTTACACACCGCATTCGAAAAGTCTTGAAGAAAGATGCAGCAGTCAAGGTGAATGTGGCATTTAGCGGTGAATTTGAAATAGTGAAGGGAGACTCAGTTCAGAATGATTATAAGTACTTCACCACCTCGAACTCTGCAATCTATAGAGATACCGATGTAAACGACTGGTTCAACTCCAAGGTTACAGCACCGATATTGAAAGAACTTGAAGAGTTCCAGGAACGAGACTCGGGCTGGGCACTAAAGAAGGTGATAAATCTTCAACAACATTCTTCAACATTAACAAATACACACCTCAACTTGGCTCATCCTACATTGAGCTACCCACACAAATTAAGAAGAAGAAAGCATGCATCAACGTCAAAAATGATGATGATGCATGCTTTGCATGGGCTGTCACTTCTGCGCTGTATCCTTGTAGTGGACATTCAGATCGATAATCATCTTACCCCCATTACTCCACCGTTTTGAAGTTGGAGGGAATTCAGTTTCCGATGACTGTTAGACAAATCCCAAATTTTGAAAAACAGAATGCTGTCTCCCTTAATGTATACATCCTCCAGAAGAATAAGAAGAGCTTTGAAACGCTTCCCACATACCTCACGAAAGATAAAAAGGATCGTCATGTTAACCTTCTTCTAATCCAAGATAGATATGATGATACCGAAGCCCCTGCTAGATACCATTACGTCTGGATCAAAAACCTTTCTCGTCTACTCTCCAAACAACTTAGTAAAGAGGGTCATGCAAAATACTTCTGTGACCGATGCCTCCGCTATTTCAGGTCCCAGGAAAAATTGGATAAGCATGTCAAGGATTGCGTAAGAATGAATGAGGCTGCCATTAAGATGCCTGAGCCGGGTAAGAACATTTTAGAATTTAAAAATTTCAAGAATCAGGAAAAAGCACCATTTATAGTGTATGCTGACTTGGAAAGCGTCTTGATGCCCGTTGAAGATCCGAAGAAACCTCAACATCATGTTCCAGCTGCCGTTGGGTATTATCTGAAATGCAGCTATAATAACACTCTCTTTTTTTATCGATCCTACCGAGGGCAGGACTGTATGACGTGGTTTGCAGATGAGATGGGTAGTCTTGCTGAGGATGTGGCTACAGTGTTTTGGTGCCCGTACGATATAGATATGACATGGTTGCAGGAAGTTGAGCACCGAAGAGCTACACACTGTCTCATTTGTAAACAGGCATTTACCGATGAAGATAAGAAGGTTCGAGATCACAACCACTTGATTCCTGTCAACAACTATCGTGGTGCTGCTCATGAATCATGTAATATTAACTATAAAGATGCTCATACTATCCCAGTTATCTTCCACAATCTTAGTGGTTATGATGCCCACTTCATCATAACGGATATTGCTACGCGGATGAAGGGGTCCATCGACTTGCTACCAATCACCAAGGAGAAATGTATATCATTCACTAAACACATTGATGATTACCCCATTCAGTTTCGCTTCATTGATAGCTTTCGATTTATGGCATCTAGTCTAGATAAATTAGCGTCATATCTATCGGAATTTCCAAATTTGAAATCTCAGTTCGCTGAGCTATCTGAAGATCACTTTAATATGCTAACAAAAAAGGGTGTGATGCCTTATGATTATATTTCATCCTTCGAGCGATTCAACGAAACATCTTTACCCTCACAAGATGCTTTTTATAATAAATTGAATAATAAGTCCTGCCCTCGTCATCTCTACCGGCGCGCACAACAAGTATGGACTACCTTCAATTGTCAGAGCTTGGGAGAATACGTGGATCTGTATATGAAGACCGACATTCTTCTGCTTGCTGACGTCTATGAGAAATTTAGAGAGAGTTGTCATAAGACGTACGGCTTAGATCCTGCTCACTATTACACACTTCCGGGATTTACTTGGGATGCCATGTTGAAATATACTAGCGTTAAATTGGAGCTTCTAACAGACTTGGATATGTTTATCTTCGTTGAACGTGGCATTCGCGGTGGACTAAGTCAAGTTTGTAGTAAAAGGAGAGCTAAAGCTTACAACCAGTATGTTAACAACTATGATCCCTCTAAGCCGAGGACATTTATGATCTATTTTGATATTAATAATCAGGTATGTTAATCCTTTTCCGCTAAAAATAAGTGATTTATAAGGGTTTTTTTTAGTATGGTTGGGCAATGTCTCAGTACCTTCCCTACGACGGTTTTGAATGGTGCGATAACAACATTGACGTCACCACAGTACCCGATGATGCCGATGTCGGATATATCCTTGAGGTTGATATTGAATAACCTCAGCATCTGCATGATAAACATCAAGATATCCCGTTCCTCCCGCTACATATAAATCCTAAGACTATGGAGCCTCCCCAGGATGCAAAAGAGTTAACCAAGTTAATGGCTACCCTCCACAATAAAACCAAGTATGTTATCCATTACCGAACGCTGAAGCAGGCACTTGCGCATGGGTTGGTATTGAAGAAAATTCATCGAGTTCTCAAATTCAAACAGGCACCGTGGTTGAAGTCTTACATAGATTTGAATACTGAGCTAAGAACAAAGGCTACGAATGAGTTTGAAAAGAACCTATTCAAACTAATGAACAATGCAGTGTTTGGTAAGTTTCAATATTAAAGATAAATCCTCCGAAATATTAATGTGTGTGTCCCTTTGTTTCAGGTAAAACAATGGAAAACGTTCGGAAGAGAGTTGATGTGAGGCTTTTAACTGAGTGGAAGGGGAGGTATGGTGCGGAGGCTTACATCGCCAAGCCTGAGTTCAAAAACAGCACTATTTTCAGTGAAAAGCCCGATCTAGTAGCAGTAGAATTGCGGAGGCTTAAGATCTGGTTAAACAAGCCAATATATGTGGGGCAGGCAATTCTAGATCTTGCTAAAACTACAATTTATGATTTTCACTATGGATACATGATTGATGCTTTCCCCTGCTGCTCAGTCATGTATACCGACACTGACTCTCTGATTTATGAGCTCCATCAAGACCCTTATGAAGTTATGAAGCGTGACTGTCATCGACGCTTTGATACAAGCGACTATGCTCCCGGAAATATATATGACATTCCTCTGGTGAATAAGAAAGTCTTGGGAATGATGAAGGATGAAAATAATGGTGTTCCAATGACTGAGTACGTGGGCCTTCGTTCGAAACTCTACACAACTAAGGTGTTGACAACTGATGATGATGTCGCTAAGAAACGGAAGAAGTTGATTGATGAAGGGTATGATGAGGATGAAATAGAGTATGAACTTAAGAACGTGGGGATAACAAAGAAAGCTAAAGGAGTAAAGTCATCTGTTGTAAAAACTACTATAACGTTTGAAGATTATGGAGAATGTCTCAATAGCTGGCAACAGAAAACTGTAGTTCAAAATCTGATTCGTTCTGAAAAACATCGGGTGTACTCCACGGTCCAATATAAGGTTGCCCTCAGCCCTGAGGATGATAAACGTTACTTGGTTCCTGGAACAGATAACACCTTACCCTGGGGACACTATTCAATAACGAACTCTTGTGAAGTGGATTTATGAAAAATTGTCTAAAATCTAAGATTCCCCTAAACTACGATTTATCATCAGTTGATATTTGCTTTCGATTATATATGCGTCTTTTGAGTAAGAAATGTACAACGCCTCCGCCACTAGTTTTCAAATACCGTATTACCTTTATAAATAAAGTTTTTTCTAAAAAACATTGGTTTTATTAAAACACTCTGTATATTCATCAACTTTTATCCATCTAAACTTAAGCTTTTCACCGCCATCAAATATGAAGTTCCATTTGACATGACAACGTGACATTTGACGTGACAACGTGACATTTGACGTGACAAAAACATTGGTTTTATTAAAACACTCTGTATATTCATCAACTTTTATCCATCTAAACTTAAGCTTTTCACCGCCATCAAATATGAAGTTCCATTTGACGTGACAACGTGACATTTGACGTGACAACGTGACATTTGACGTGACAACGTAACATTTGACGTGACAACGTGACATTTGACGTGACAGCGTGACATTTGACGTGACAACGTGACATTTGACGTGACAACGTAACATTTGACGTGACAACGTGACGTTTGACGCAGACTACATTCACGTTCGAGGACAACAAAAAGCGGAATTTCTGCAAAAGAAATGTCGCATTTTCGGTATTTTACGCATATTGTTGACGTTTGCAAATTTGATGGTACACCCTGTGAAACTGGAAACCTTGCTCACAATCCAAACCCCCACCATGCCACTGGAGTATATTCATGTACCGAAAGAAATGTACAACGCCTCCGCCACTGGTTTTCAAATACTGTATTATCATTATAAATAAAGTTTTTTCTAAAAAAACATTGATTTTATTAAAACACTCTGTATATTCATCAACTTTTATATTACATTGTTGCCCTCAGCCCTGAAAACGTTTCTGGTCAATGCCTGGAACAGATAACACCTTACCCTGGGGACACTATTCAATAATGAACTCTTGTGAAGTGGATTTATGAAAAATTGTCTAAAATCTAAGATTCCTCTAAACTACGATTTATCATCAGTTGATATTTGCTTTCGATTATATATGCGTCTTTTGAGTGTGCAAAAAAACTTATGGAAATTTCACAGCCTTGATAGTTCTAACATTATCAATAATGTAGATTTAATAAAAATTTTAGAGTAGGTAATTGGTTTTTATTGAAACACTCTGTATATTTCCTATCACAAGAATAGAATGTCTCTTCACATATGACGTTTGACGTATCACGTTTATGTTATGCTCTAAGAATGTTTCAAATACTGAGCCATTCATAAACTCACTTGGTATGTCTCATAGAGGTCGCTCTCTGCTTCAATTTTGTAACTGGCCTGTTAAAAGAATGTTTTGGATACTGGGCCATTCATAATCTCACGTGGTATGTCTCATAGAGGGCGCCTTTTCAATACCCCTTGTATATATGCAAAACTCTCCTTTGGTCGACTTCCCTGGACTCGTTTTGACATTTCCACTTCACTCTCTCCGCACCACTCGTTAAGCCTAAGATACTTTTGATCCACCTTGTATATAACTTTCGTAAGGCATTTCGAACTTTGGGCGAACTTCTACTTTTGATCCGCCCTGTATATAATAAGGCCTTTCGAGCATGTTACTTTTTATCCACCCTATATATAATAAGGCCTTTCGAGCATGTTACTTTTGATCCACCCTGTATATAATAGATAAGGCCTTTCGAGCATGTATGTTACCCACCCTGTATATACCTGATAGACGTTAAGGCATTTTGAGCATGTTACTTTTCATCCACCCTGTATATAATAAGGCATTTCGAACATGTTACTCACCCTGTATATAATAGTTAAGGCCCTTATGTTACTTTTCATCCACCCCGTATAAAGGCCTTTCGAGCATGTTACTTTATATCCGCCCTGTATATGGAGCATGTTACTTTATATCCGCCCTGTATATAGAAGTCGTTAAGGCCTTTCGAGCATGTTGCTCACCCTGTATATAATAGTTAAGGCCCTTATGTTACTTTTCATCCACCCCGTATAAAGGCCCTCATGTTACTTTATATCCACCCTGTATAAAGAAGTCGTTAAGGCCTTTCGAGCATGTTGCTCACCCTGTATACAATAAGGTCTTTCGAGCATGTTACTCACCCTGTATTTTCCGGCATGTTACTCACCCTGTATATAATAAGGCCCTCATGTTACTTTATATCAACCCTGCCTTTCGAGCGCATGCATATTACATTTTTAGCGTAAATTTTTTGCCAATTTGGATCTAAGATTTCCTTATGGAGATTCCCATGTTAAAATCGCGAAAATAGTCGGGAACCGGTGTTGTACAATTACTCGTTTGAAAGATTGTACTAACAAATTGTGAAAAGACTTATAGGGTGATTCATTTAAAATTTTTGAGATATTGCTTAATTTGCGTTTTGTTTCACCCTGTATTAAAGAAGCCACAGATAAAAAAAGTAATTGATACTGAGCACAGCCAATGATATGTGAATGACAATTGAATACAAAGACCTGTTGATTTATTTTGATTTACTGTTTAACAGAGTGTTAAAGAGGAGGTCTTTTTTATCAATAATTGGCCATATCTTTTTAAAACACCCATATAATATATTAGAATGCTATATTTTTGTAACGCTCTCGGTGAGATCTTTTCGATTCTTGAACAAAATATAGTACGTTCCATTTAAAAAAATGTAAGTTTGTGCTGCTACGTGGTTTTGGAACATCCTGTAGAAACGAAAGTATTTTCAAAATGTGCCCTCAGTAACTGTATCAGCTCACACAAAACCTTGAAGTTTTATCTCGTACCACAACGATGTAATCCTCCTATGTCAGAAGTTTGCCCCACCCTGTATATGAGGCCTTCCATTTACCTGGAAAATTAGAACTTTTCAAAATCAAGTTGAAAATTATTGTAAATGGCTGAGCCAAAGCTTGACGGCAGTCTTCAATCAGGTAGGCAGGTATACCGCCTATTCCAGCAGTGGATTTAGGTTTCAATTTTTTTAAGCTGTTGGAATATATCTTGGTAATCTAATGTCAATTAGTTAGTTATTGTGTCAATGTTTTTTAAAATGATTATGTTAATGTCATGAAATATAAAATAAAATAAAACAGAGATTTTTCTACTATATTATTGTACAATTTCACCACTGGAACAATAGGTTATGGGCCCAGCGCCAACAGAAGTAGTTACAGTAATATAAGTGCTTCAATAATTTTCTCAATTATTTTTATTGAAAGTTACCAATATACATCATGTCATTACCCGTATCCGAATGTACTAGCGGAACTCCAACATTCACGACTGTGCAGTCAATTTCCACGTCTGTGCCGAATATAGATAAGCTGGAAGGACAGGCGAATTATGCATCGTGGAAATTGCCATGAGAATGAGCTTAATATTGGAAGGTTTATGGGATATTGTTTCCAATGGTACAATAAATGCTGTGAATAAAGACATCGATAATAGAGCATTGGCAAAAATATGTTTAAGTGTGAAACCTACTTGTTACATGCATTATTTTAATATTCATTTTCCATTGTTGAGAAAGAAACTAATTAAAAATAATAAAAGGTGGATAAACAAAGAGGTACAATGTTCTAGCAATAATTTGAAAAATCTGCATGCATTATCTAGACAACTTCCGCAACTACGGCCATACTATAATTTACAAAAAAAAGAACATGTAAAACTTTTACAAACAACTAGGAAAATACATTACCAAACCATAATTTCAAGTTCGGATAATCCAACAAAAAGTGCATGGAAACTAATAAATGATTTTACTACAAATAGTGAGCGTAAAAAAGTTATTTCATTGTACAATAACGATAATGTAATAATAGATAATCCTACTGACGTAGCTAATATGTTTAACACATTTTTTAACAATGCGCCACGGGAAATGGTATCCAAAATTTCACGTACTGGAGCGATTGGAGAACAACTCAGTTTTAATTTTAATGAATCAAAAATACCCAATAATACCTTCCGCTTGTATCCTTTTAATCGGGAAGAATTATATGAACTATTACATGACAAACTGAAAAATAAAACATCTTGTGGTTTCGATGAGGTACCAGCATTCTTAATTAAAAAAATATTGCCATTTATAATATCCCCTCTGACACATCTTATCAATCTTTCCTTTTCGAATGGAACTTTTCCGGATATGATCAAAACTGGAAGAATAATTCCAATATTTAAGAAAGGTGATTCTAAACAGGTTAGTAATTACCGTCCTATAACTATTCCTTCTATATTCTCAAAATTTTTTGAGTATAGCTATCTGAAAAGACTTAATGCATACCTACAGCTAAATAATACGATTGTGCAAAACCAACACGGTTTTCAAACTGCAAAATCAACTAACACCGCAATACATTCTTTTTATCAAGAACTTACAAATATGATAGATTCGGGTGAGTGTCCTGTTGGGATCTTTTGTGATCTCAGCAGGGCGTTTGACTGTGTCGATCATAAAATCTTAGCTATGAAATTATATAACATGGGAATCCAAAATCACTCACTAAATTGGATCACATCTTACTTAAATGCACGTCAACAATACGTGAGCTTACCAAAAATAACAAAAAGCAGTATTGAAACATGTACATCAAATTATCTATCTTCAACAGTTGGTGTGCCCCAAGGATCAATTATGGGTCCAATTCTGTTTTTAATTTATATAAATGACATTGTGTCAGTTAACTTATCAACTCACTTTACATTATATGCTGATGACACCTCGTTGTTGGTTTCTGATAAATGTCAATCAGTAGTTGAAGATAATTGTAATAGTCTCCTGGCGAGTCTTTACAATTGGTTTAGCAAAAATTCACTCTATCTTAATGCAGAAAAAACTCAGGCAATACAATTTCATCATAGACAAAAACAACTGCAGTTAGTTGATCTAAAAATTAATAATGAATCGATAAAGTGTGTCTCTTATGTCAAATTTCTAGGCTTGCTGATCGACGAATGCCTTAATTGGA
This sequence comes from Galerucella nymphaeae, assembly GCA_963978555.1. Classification (NCBI taxonomy): domain Eukaryota; kingdom Metazoa; phylum Arthropoda; class Insecta; order Coleoptera; family Chrysomelidae; genus Galerucella; species Galerucella nymphaeae. The sequence continues at coordinate 31,759,694 of OZ021704.1, read as the reverse complement.
GTAAACAGTGCGAGGCAATTGTTTCAAGGTTAAATTCCACTAATTACTTATTTAGAAATCTAAGATCCGTTCTTACACAAAAACAAATGATTATGCTGTATTATGCACAAGTGGAATCCCGTCTGAGGTATGGCATATCTTTCTGGGGATTGTCTACAAATTCTAAAAACGTCTTTGTGTCACAAAAAAAAATAATTCGTTGTATTGCTGGTGTCTCTCGGCTAACTGGTTGTAAAGAACTTTTTAAAAAATTTAAAATGTTTGTGTTTTTATATATAACAACATACGTGATTTTAAAACTAACTACCAGATGCATAATATTAATACAAGACGATGTGATAATCTGTCTTTGACTTTTCCTAAAAGTAATATTACTTTCAAATCCCCTCCTATAATTGGACAACGACTTTTTAATAAATTACCATTACATATTAAATCAAGTAAAACAATAAAATCGTTCAAAAGTTTACTCAAAACGTTTTTAGTAGATATGTGTTACTATTCAGTCGATGAGTTTTTAAATTTGTAAGAACTTTGTGTATTATTATACTATATTTTTTACTATGCGTTATTTTTACTCTACTTTTAGGCTGTACTAGTTAGTTAGTTAGTAAGATAGTTAGGTTAGATTTTAAGAAAACTTCTGACGAATTTTATACAAACTTTGTTTGTCATTCAAAAAATAAAGAATTTATTTATTTATTTATGTTTGTAAAGCAACGACGTCTAAAGAAGCTTGGGATAATTTGCTTAACGCTTTTGAATCGAAAGATATGAACAGAAAATTCGATTTACTAAGACAGTTATTCAGAATGAGACGTCACGAATTTACTTCAATGGAAGAATACATCAATGATATTATGTCTACAGTTTATAAGCTAGCAGATATTGGTGTGAACATAGATGATGATTTTGTCGCTTTTGTTAAGCTGAATGGTCTGAATTCAGAGTATGAACCTTTGGTTATGGCTCTAAAGCTGCGTCCACACCGAGTCGACACTGTCGATCGACTCTGTCTATCGACGGTTGTTGATCGACAAGCGACAAAACTGCATCTGTCCACACCAAGTCGACAGAAATGTTTGTCGAACAGTCGAAATCAACATGTCTGACGAAGAAGTTGTTTGTGCCGCATATATCCTATATACCTACTATCGCGATTAAAAAAAGAAAAATTTCACGAAAAAAAAGATTTTGGATTCGACCAAGTCTTCATATTTTCAAAAGCAAACCATTTTTTTTGTACACATCCTCCGTACCAGAGCCAGATTTCTTGCCGCCCTTAAGTTTTTTTACTTCACGTGCAAATTCGAGACTAAATTCTTCAGCAACTTCCATGATGGCATCGTGCCTCAAGTTTCTGTTATTGTAGTTTTGAGTTTTTGAATCCCACAGATTTGTTTTTAATTTGTATGCCTCAATAAAGGCTGTTACTTTTGTTCCCATTGAATTTGTACAATACAGGGCTATGATATCAACAATGCAAGACATCACTGATATATTACTGAGTACTCACTTTGTCGAATGTCGAACGTCGAAAACACGTCCACACACTAAAGTCGATCGACTGCTCTTTGATGTTTACCGACAAGCGACGGAAAACAAATCGACATGCCGATCGACTAATTTTGTCGATCGACACAGTCGATTGCCACGTACACACCAAATCGACAACGTCGATAGACAGAGTCGAACGACAGTGTCGACTCGGTGTGGACGCAGCTTAACGTATAATAATACAGAACTCTCATCAGATGAAGTGGAGGCAAAGCTTATAGAAGAAGATGCAAGAAAGAAATCTCAATATTATGGAGTCAAAAGCGAGGCAGCATTACAATCAAAGAATTCATACAAAAAGTTCTCGAAAAAGAAATTGAAATGTCATTCCTGTGGAGAAATTGGCCATAAGAAGCCAGATTGTCCAAAACGTGAAGATCAGGATAAAAATTCAAAAGGGTTGTTATGTACTTCGATTTCAAAGTTGTGTTTTTCCGTGACAACGATATTATTGATTTTGAAACATCAGTCAGTTAGTTAGTTTTTCTCTTCCTGTCATTTTTGGTTTTATCTACAAAAGAAATAAATTGTTTTCCCAATTAAGTGTCCTTTATTTGGGTGAACATAACATTTTTGGCGACGAGGAATTTCGAATTAGAACCTACGGCCTAGCAAGTTCAACCTAGGATTTCAATATTTTCTCAGCGATTTCAAGCTGACAATTCAAAATGCCTGATCAAAATGGTGATGCGCAAAACAACGCAGCTGCGGAACAACCATCGGTAGTGGTAAACTTGTCCAACATTCGTAAATTTGATGTCTCTCGCTCTCAAGAATGGAAAAATTGGTCGAAGCTGTTACAATTCAATTTTACGTCTCTTTACGTTTTAGTGGCATTTTACATCGACGAGATCCTGACGAGGTCGAATTTCCTGAGATCATTCAAGCACTCACCAATCACTTCAAGCCTCTCGTTAATGTAGTCGCAGTTTACCACAGATTTCACCACTGCAATCAGAAGGTTGATCAGCCAGTCAATGAATATGTTGCTGAACTTCGAAGGCTGGCAACTGATTGCAATTTCAGAACAATTCGAAACGACATGATTATGTATCAGCTGGTTTGTGGCATTCGAGATGGACAGGTACGTTCGAGATTACTTCAAATATCTGACCTCAATCTTCAGCAGGCTATTGATATTGCTCTACGCGCCGAATCAGCAAATGGCGACCACAAAGAGATAACTGATGAGACTGGTGCCGTGCGTCTGGTGTCTAAATCCACGGATCGCCAGGACTGTTCCAGGCAACATGTTTCCGAGAAGCCTGCACCGCAGCCTCAGCCATCGTCATCGCAGAATTTCACCTGTTTTCGCTGCGCTGGGAGCCACAAAGTCTCGCAATGTTACCTGGACCCAAGTTAGCTGATTTGCACAGCTTGCAACAAGCAAGGTCATGTCGCAAAGATTTGTCAGGGATCTCGTCATAAATTAAAGTCGAAACCAGGTAAATAAAAGCAATTCCAGAGCTATAAAGACAGTGCCATGCATTCTTCACAGGCACATGAAGAGTCTGTTCGAAGTTACCACGAGGAAAACACCTATCAAGTTACTGCCCAACCAGCTGGTTCTTTATCTTCACAGTGCAATTGTCCTCATTCTTCGAACAATTTCCAGCATTTTACTTTAGCTAAAGAGGAAAAAGCAGCTGGGCCACGAAAGGTACCAGAAGCCATCATGGTCACACTTCAAGTCGACGGTCGTACGGTGGTGATGGAGGTGGATTCCGGCGCAGCAGTTACAGTCATGCATCGAGAAATTTTCGAATCGTTCTGGCCTTCTTCTAGTGCTTTATTGCCAGTTCATAACCTGTCTCTCGGCGATTACCACGACAATCCAGTGAAGATTCTCGGTGTCAAGATGGTACGCGTTCAATTCAAGAACAATGAACCAGTTGTGCCTTTGTACGTAGTTCAAGGATGTAAGGGTCACAATCTGCTAGGAAGAAACTGGTTCCAGGCTCTTGGCATTTCTGTTTGTGGGATTCATTCGCTCACAAACAAAATTTCAGCTCCTGATCATCCAGCTCTCTCAGACTCTGGTCCTGCATTGGGAAAGTTCAAGGGTCCACCTATCTATCTAGACATCTCTTCTGATCAACCAGCAAAGTATCTCAAAGCTCGTTCTCTTCCTTACGCTTTGCAGTCTCGTGTCGTCGATGAAATCCGAAGACTTCAGGACCTAGACGTTTTGCGGTCTGTCTCATTTTCCAAGTGGGCTACTCCGGTGGTCGTGGTTGCAAAACGTGATGGTTCTATTCGGATGTGTGGGAATTATAAAGCCACAATCAACACCGTCCTTACACCGGACAAGTATCCTCTGCCGTTTCTGGAAGATCTCTTCGTGAAGCTGTCTGGTGGGAAAGTCTTCTCCAAACTTGACCTGGATCAGGCCTTCACACAATTAACGGTAGATGATGAATCGGCGTTGTTACTCACTATTAACACAATCTTGGGCCTGTTCTCTGTCCATCGAATTCCGTTCGGGATATCTGTGGCACCAGGTATTTTCCAACGTACAATGGATAGTCTTCTGGCTGGTATACCAGGCGTTGCCATTCTCATGGACGACGTACTGGTAGCCGGCAACTCCGACAAGATCCACAACGATCGGCTGAAAGAAGTACTGGATCCCAAATACCAAAACTATGTACAGAAAATGTTGGAAAGAAAAGAGGTTTGGTGTATTTTTTACAGAAAAAAATTTCTCACGCGTGGCTCAAATACCAACAATATGGTTGAAGTAGTATTTAGGCTTTTTAAAGATAGAAAGAACGAAAGCCTATCACCTTGTCCAGTTGGTAGATTTTATTACGACAAATTTTAACGCCTATTATAAACAAAGATTATTAGATGTGGTTACCAACAAAGTAGATATTAGGAAATATACAGTAAATAATAAGGATGTTAAACCAGATAACATAAAAAAATTGAATGAATTTCAATATTCAGTCCTAATTTCCTTAAACTCTATCGAATATTATGTTGATATGCAAAGTTTTACTTGCTCTTGCCCCGTAGGCTATACAGGGAAGATATGCAAACATCAATCAGGTGTTATAAAAAAATTCAACATAACATCGGCATGTAATATCTTGTGTCAAGACAAAAAAATAATTTCATATAAGCTACTGGCACGAACCCTCCTAACCAGTTGTTAAGACCACTGCTTTTATTAAAAGAACGGAAATCCAGCACTACCTGTTTAACGAAAAATTTGTCAGAAAGACTCATCACAACCTCTTCATTAGATACAGATTGCGATAATGATTTTGAAGTGTGTGTGAATGACAACCCTATAGAGGAAGTAAATACCAGTGCTCTTATAAATGAGTGGAAACTATTTGCAACGAAATTTACATCCGATATCGAAAAAAATTTGTGGGATGACCCGGAAAACTTTCAAGAAGGAGTAAAAGTCTTTATGAACAGTAATAATACAAATGTGAAGAGTTTCTCCAGCCTTTTAAGTGGCTTACATACTGCCTTCAAATTTAGGGGTACTAGGACCAAACGATTGATTAACGCTTCTCGAAAGAGTATGAAAATTTCTGTACAACCAACTACTATTATGCGCTGAAAAACTAAATTTACAGGGAGAAGGCGATTCCAAACAGGGAGAAAACCGAAATATGGAACTCAGAAAAAGATGTTAGCACCCCACGATTTACAAGAATGTGTTAAAGACAATAAGTCTTTAGGCAGAAGGAAAATTGCTAAATAATATTTTTTATTCAAAGTACATACCTACTTCTTATAACTACCTATAACCTAGAATACATATATTTTGTTTTAAATTTGCAATAAAAGTGCCAAAATTTATTGAAGTTGTTTAATTGATTAACACATAACGCATACTTATAGCACTTTCAGGATTTGCAATCTCGGATGCTATTTGCTAGACGGATAATGCGATATCGTCTGCCGTTTTCAAAAGGGGTTGGGATAGTTGAAATTTGCAATCACGGATGCTATTTATTGCGATATCGTATGCTCTTTACGGAAAAGGTTACGGCAACGTTCGGGCTACAACCGAATCGCAATCATGGACGTCATTTACAAATATGCGAGCGGCATTGATTACCGATATGAAAGAGAAAAGGAGGAAACTGAAGAAGGGGATTTTTGCGGCGAAGAGGGCTTGCTGGGATAATCTCATCGCTGAACTGGAAAATGATATATGGGGGCAAGGTTATCAGATTGTAACCAGAAAGCTCTGTAACAACAAGTGCGGGAAAATGCCCGTGAGGAGAAGGAAACTCCTCGACAAGCTATTCCCTACAACGAGAACAGCGTCGGCCTGCGACCGAGATCAGGAAGAGGTCTCCGATTTTTCCTTGGCAGAATTACTATTAGCTACTAACAATATGAAGAACGGAAAGGCCCCGGGCCCGGATGGGCTCACAGTGGAGGCCCTGAAAATAGCCGTGAAGTTAATACCCATGGAGCTGCTTGGGGTTTTGCGGAGGCAAGTCTTCCCAGAAGCACACAAGAAGGCCAAAGCAGTGTTGCTATTAAAGGATGGGAAGGACCCTATGATGAGCGGAAGTTACCGACCTATATGTCTGATCAATTCGGTGGGGAAGTTACTGGAACGGCTTATCGCAAATGGGCTGACGAAAGAGATCGAGGAAAAATATTTATTGTCTCCTAGGCAACATGGATTCAGGAAGAAGCACTCAACAGTCACAGCCATCAAGGATTTACAAGGTAAAATTACGGAAAGTAGGGAGAAACTGGGGGCGCTGGTTTCGTTGAACATTCGTTATGCTTTCAACACCGCCAAGTGGAACAAAATTATGGACTCAATTCTTGAAGGTAATATAAGTGGATATCTGGCCAATATAATAAATAGTTACTTAAATAACAGAGTTGTAGTTTCGGGGGTTACTTCGCACAAATGTTCCATGGGAGTTCCACAGGGCTCGGTCCTTGGCCCGGTCTTGTGGAGCATCATGTACAACGGCATCCTGAAGCTTCGCTACGGACCAAGAACTTACGCGGTTGCTATGCCGATGACCTGGTTTTTTGGGTGGTCGGCAGCACGGAAAATATCATTAGAAACGAAGCGGAGAACGCGGCTGGGTTGGCGATAGAGTGGACCAGGGCGAACGGGTTAAAAATTGCTCCGGAAAAGACAGAAATTGACCTGATCAGGTGTCCAAGGAAAACAGGCCCATTCAGAGTGGCCATTTACGGGAAGAGAATAGACGTTGTTGATTCCTGCTAATACTTGGGGGTGGTTTTTGCTAGAAATATGAGCTTCGCTAGGCACGTGGAACATATGGTATCCAAAGCCAAAGATAAGACAGCGCAATTGCAGAAGATCATGCCTAATGTTGAGGGTCCAGGTTATGGAAAAAGAAGGGTGCTATATGTTATACATGGGATTTTATTATACGCGGCTCCGGTCTGGAGGGAGATAATGAAAGTGAATAAGTATAAAAACATTCTGGTGTCTGCACAGAGAGGGGGTTTGCTTAGGGTCGCTGCCGCTTATAAAACCGTGTCTGCAGAGGCTGTCCAGGTCCTATCAGGGTTTCCACCGATAGATCTTCTGGTTGCTGAGAGGTGTTTTCTCTTTACGATAGGGAGTAGGTTGGCGGGCAACAGGAGAATGGCCAGAAAAAGAACGTATAATAAATGGCAGGATAGCTGGAGTAGACTTGTTTCGGAAGCCCAATGGACCAAAAGGTTGATCCCGGATGTTAGGGCATGGGTAAAATGCAAACATCGTACGACCTCCTATTTCCTGACTCAAGTTCTTACGGGGCATGGGTCGTTTGGCTCCCATATGATTAAGAAGTCTCCTAGTGATCAATGTTCTAGGTGCGGGATTAGGGACGATCCGAGCCATGTCCTGTATGAATGTGTACGATGGGAGGAGGAGAGGACGTCTGTGGTCGAAGATTTAGGGTTCCTTCCAGGTGCGGAAGACCTCGTGGACTTCATGATGGCAGAGGTAGGGAATTGGAAAAGGGTTGAGGAATTTATTGTTAGGGTAATCAGCACAAAGGAAAAGGAGGATAGGAGAGATAACGGGTAGGTATATGGTTAGGTTTTTCGGCTACTATTGTTTGGTAGTCGGGTGGTACATCAATGGTATGGCTTTTTCGGCTCTTTCCGGTGTACGCTTACACCCGAGGTGTGTTTCGAGGAGGGTGGTTTAGTGCGGTGAAAGTACCACACGAACTGACAGCATTGCACTGCCCGCTGTGGGAACGGAATTAGCTTCCACCCCACCTCCCAGGTCAATAAAAGGCTATTCCAATGTAAAGTTGTATTTAGTGACTTAAAAATAGTATTAGTTGTATTATTATAGTGTGTTATGTATTTGTTAGCATTTAAGTAGATTAGGTATACCAAATTATATTATTGTTAGACACTGTATATTAGACAAATTGGCATTCGTTATATTTATTAACAAAGTCCAGAGGTTGAATTATTAATAATCCTCTGTAGTTAATTAGTATCAAATAATATGAATCCATACTATATTTTTGTTAATTAAATAAGTTAGTGGAAATATTTAAAATGTAAGTGATGTGTTGTATTTCTATAAAAACGAGTATGACTAAGCGCATATCAACTCGATAACAGAAAGAAATAATGTATTAGATATTTTTAAGCGGTCATTCGAATTGAGTCACGGCGAGAGTTAGATTGTGAATAATTAATAAAATAGTGTGTTTGAAGAAAATTGTGATTATTTCCACACCTTTTGTAATAATTCAGAAGTGGGATTGACAATACAGTTTTCTTTGTGTTTTTTTTTTGTTTAAAAGTAACTTTCAACAAAAAAATGAGTGAAATTGGACAAAGTGACGAAGAAGTGCTCCGAAATCAAGTATATGATGATTTGATTGAAAGACATATACAAAAACAAATTACAGCTGCTTTGAAAAGAAAATTCGACACAAATCCGAGACTACTAACTGCAGATTTCGGAGGTTTAAACCTGGAACATGATGTCGCTGTTATGGATGTAAACGCTGGAAAATTAACTGTTAAAGGAGACATAATTCCACCTTTCGATCCCGATGATCGTCATCATACAGTGGTTTCGTGGCTGAATAAAATAGACCAACTGTCTCAGATTCATGGATGGACTGATTACGAAAAATCGGGATACATGCAAATGAAATTGAAAGGCGCCGCTCGTGAGTGGTTCTTTCGTTTAGACAACTACGACAAGTCTTGGGCAGAATGGAAAACGGCCCTATCCAGAGCGTTTCCCAGGTGTGTGGATTATGCAACGCTGTTGGAAGAATTGGTGGAACGAAAGAAGAAGCCCGATGAAAGCATGACGCATTATTATCATGCCACATTGAACTTAACCCAACAATGCAGGCTCGACAACGAAGCCACGATTTCCTGCATAATTCGAGGGCTCCCTCAAGAATTGCAGCCCAACGCGCGTGCCTTCCAATGTTCCACTCCGGATGAACTATATGCTGGATTTATTGCTCCCATGGACAATTACCAAAGCCCCTCAAAAAGCACAGTGCAGTCCCAGCTGGTAAAGCGAACGAAGATTGAGTGCTACGTCTGTGGAAAGTTAGGGCACTTTGCTAAGGACTGTTGGAGCCGCAGTAAACCAAGCACTTCAAGACAGGAAGCATCATCAGGACCAACACGATGTGCAATATGTGCGCCTTACGAATCATGCCACCAAGGACTGTTTCAAACGACAAAGTGGATCAAACCAAAAAAAGGACCAAAAGCGATGCGATGTGTGCAAAAAAACGGGACACCGTACAGAAGATTGTTGGCAAAAAAACAAACACATCGAAGAAGTCAATACACTAGGGCAAGTACAAAATAATTTATATAAATTATGCATCAAGATAAATGATATTCCGTTTAGAGGGTATTTAGATACGGGAAGTTCAGTGAATGTGGCGAATATGAAAGTTTTAAATACAACGAAACTAAAATTGATACCCTCTAATACGGTTATTAAAGGTTTTGGTGGGTCTTTAGTTATGCCGAAAGGCATGATAAAAGCTGAGGTTGTAATTAATGATGACATACGAATTTTTTCTGAAATAATAATAGTGAATACACCTATGAAGGACATTGATATTATTATAGGACAACCTATAATGAATCAACCAAATTTAATGCTGGAAATAAAACCAAATCAGGTGACTATATCAAAATACGAAAATAAAAATAATTGCGAAATCAAAGAACTAAATAATATTGATTCATCTCTGATAAAACATGGCGATCTAACTACCGAAAGTGTTGATAAATTATTCTAACTACTAAACCTAAAACAATCGTGCTTTGCTCAATCTCCTGCCGAACTCGGCAGAATAAATAACATTGAATTTTCTATAACTTTAAATTCAAAGCAAACGATATATTATAAACCGTATAGATTATCAGAAAAAGAGAAAACAATAATGCGAAACCAAGTAAATGAATTATTAACTGCAGGTATTATACAAAATTCCAGTTCATCATATGCTAGCCCCGCGATTTTAGTAAAAAAACCAAATGGAGATTACCGGCTTTGTATTGACTATAGAAAACTAAATGCAATTACTGTAAAAGACCGCTATCCATTGCCAAATATTGAAGATCTTATAAACAAATTAGGCGGAAATAAGTATTTTTGTAGTCTAGATATGAAGCAGGGTTATTATCAAATTCCATTGACAAAAGATTCTATTGATAAAACCGCATTTATAACTCCGGATGGACAATACGAATTCCTTCGCCTACCATTTGGTTTATGTAATGCACCCGCAGCTTTTCAAAGGTGGGTAAATAATATCATGGGTTCACTACGTCATTCAGAAATTTTAGTCTATCTTGATGACATTTTAATACCGTCAAAGACAATATCTCAAGGCATGGAAAAACTTAACACTATCTTAAAGAAATGCGACGAAAATAATTTGAAATTAAACTTGGAGAAATGCTATTTTTTCAAAACTAAAATTGATTTTCTAGGGTATGAAATTAGTGAAAATCAAATAAAACCTGGTTCAAAGAAAGTAAATGCTATACAAAATTTCAAAACTCCTTCAAATATTCATGAAATAAGACAATTTCTGGGTCTAAGCTCATATTTTAGGAAATTCATCAATAATCATGCCGAAATAGTGGCACCATTAACAAAATTACTTAGAAAAGACGTAAATTGGGAATGGGGTGAAAATCAAAATGAAGCGGTTTCAAAAATAAAATTCATTTTAACAAACGAACCTGTTTTAACGATTTACAATCCAGAAACAAAGAAAGAATTACACACTGATGCTAGTTCAAAAGGTATTGCAGGTATTCTATTTCAAGAATTAAATGACGAGTTGAAGCCAATAGCTTATTATAGTAGAACAACCGTGGATGAATCTTTTTACCATTCATATGAATTTGAAACCCTAGCAGTTGTAGAATCAATAAAACGATTTAGAATTTACCTTCATGGTACTCATTTTAAAATAGTTACGGATTGTAGCGCTGTGCGAAGCACATTTGTGAAAAAAGAATTGGTACCAAGAATAGCCCGTTGGTGGTTAGCTATTCAAGATTACGATTTTGAGATTGAACATCGCCCAGGGTGCAAAATGTCACATGTAGACGAATGATTCGAATAATTCGCGAAAAATTAAAATCGAACACAGCGGATCAACAGATAAAATCCACATATTGTCTTAAAAATGACAGGGTTTATAGGAAAATATCAAATAATGAATTGAGACTAGTAATTCCAAAAATATGTAGGTTCAATATAATGAGAAAATACCATGACGAAATAGGTCATATTGGCTTAAAACGGTGTGAAAATTCAATAAAAAGTAAATTTTGGTTTCCTAAAATGACGAGATTTATAAGAAAGTATGATTATGCTTGTATTGACTGCGCGTATAAAAAAAGCCAATACGGTAAAAAGGAAGGTTTCCTCCATCCTATACCTAAATCGAAGGAACCTCTTTGTACATGGCATATTGATCATTTGGGACCTTTCTGTAAAACAAACAGAAATTTCGCATACGTTTTTATGATCGTCGATTCATTTTCTAAATACTTATTTGCCAGACCAACTAAAACGACAAATTCAAAGGAAGTCGTTTATTGTTTAAGAGATTTATTCAGTATGTTTGGAGTACCAAAGCGAATTATTGCAGATCGTGGCAAAGCCTTTAAATCCAAAACATTTAAAGAGTTTTGCGACGAAAGAAAAATTAAATTAGTTCTTAATGCAGTATCTTCTCCTCGTTCAAATGGTCAAGTCGAACGTTATAATCGTACTCTTTTAGATGGTATAAATACAAGTATAGAAAATGAAAACGAATGGAATGATAACATACCGGATGTTGTCTGGGGAATTAATAACACTATTAGTGAAAGCACGGGGTACACCCCTCATACAGTGATGTTTGGTTTTAATAGAGACCGTCATGAAAATTTATGTCAAGATGACATAATTCCCGAAAATAGGGAAGAAATTGCAGAAAATGCTAAACAGAAAATGGACTTACAAAGTAAAGAAATGAAAAGGCGTTTCGATAAAAAACGGAAAGAAAGTACCAAATACAACATAGGAGATTTGGTTCTTTGGCGCGGAGCTAAAAAAGACCCCAAAGATGCCAGCCGTAAGACAGGGGTAAAATATGGAGGGCCTTACAAAATATCGAAAGTTTTTGAAAACGATCGGTATGAAATTGTCGCCCTTAAAGGAATGAAAGGTTACCGACGATACTCGGCAGTAGTGGCTGCAGATACAATGAGAAAATATAAATCCGGCGCTATAATCGAATCTGATACGTCTTCAGAATCTGATGTGAATAGCACGGATGAATTAATCGATTTATTAGAGTCGTAATAAATTGAAAAAAAATGGAACACCATGTAAAACAAGAAGATCGGATGAAAAATATGGAACACCATACTGAAGCATGTTCACAAAATATTACCCTAGTGAATAAATAAATACTTGTGAGTGATTTGCTTAAAAAAAATATATATTTAACAATTATTTGATATATTATACTCAGTTTATAACGGATCACCTTATCAATGAAGTTGAATAATAATGAGAAAAGAAAGTTGATTTAAATATTTTGTTTGAACTTTTATACCTACAAAGTCTTCTATATTTCAGAACAATAAAAAGTTACAAAAAAACCTACCCACCCAATCGACTCGCGAGGACGCTCAGTGAATAGGATGGCCGGATGTTATGTATTTGTTAGCATTTAAGTAGATTAGGTATACCAAATTATATTATTGTTAGACACTGTATATTAGACAAATTGGCATTAGTTATATTTATTAACAAAGTCCAGAGGTTGAATTATTAATAACCCTCTGTAGTTAATTAGTATCAAATAATATGAATCCATACTATATTTTTGTTAATTAAATAAGTTAGTGGAAATATTTAAAATGTAAGTGATGTGTTGTATTTCTATAAAAACGAGTATGACTAAGCGCATATCAACTCGATAACAGAAAGAAATAATGTATTAGATATTTTTAAGCGGTCATTCGAATTGAGTCACGGCGAGAGTTAGATTGTGAATAATTAATAAAATAGTGTGTTTGAAGAAAATTGTGATTATTTCCACACCTTTTGTAATAAGTGATATTCTAAAGTATCTAATTCTGATGCTATAGGGGTTATAATAATGAATAAAGCCATTTTGACTAATTTGGACCTTGGCTGGGCCCAGGTTCAGAGGTAGTATACCGGGATTGTCTGCCAGGTTCTTGATTTTCATTTCCTGGCATGTTGTCGTTGATAACCTGTAAGGAATTTTGTCTGTAAGAATTTGCTTCCTTTTTATGTTTGACATTCTTTTTATGTACTGTTGTAATTGTCACTTTATTGTCTGATTTGACTGTTTTTGGTTCAAATCGGGGAAGTAATTTATTTCTTTTCTCAGTAGTTTTGGTAAATATTCTAGTACTGGGTTCATAATTAATTGGGGATCTCTGTCGTTCCTGACTTGAATTACTTTTTCTTTCCTTTGAGCAATTTTTTGCGGTGCTGATCCGTATAATTATTTATTAAAGTTCTATTAATGTCTATGTCAAAAGGATCTTGAGTCTAAATGTCCCTTAATAATTTCGATAGGTTTTTGTTTAGTTATACTATGAATTGAACTATTGTAAACTAAAATAGCGTAAGGCATATGTTCTCGAGTATCAAAGGAATTTTTATATTTTTGTCTTAGTGTTCTTAAATTTTCAATGAGTGTAGAATGGAATCGTTCAATCATACCATTTGAACTGGGGTTGTCTGGGGTTGCATAATGAATTAGAATTTTATGTGTATCCACAAATTCTTTCACAAGTCCATTTTTTAATTCTGTACCACTGTCAGATACTATCATATGTGGTATACCGTGATGAGTTATGAATAAAAGAAGTGTTTTAACTACATTTATTGCTGTAGCTCCGTCTATAGGGTATGCTTGTCCATATTTCGAAAAAGTGTCAATTAAAGTTAAAAATTTTTGTCCGTTCGCTTGAAATGTGTCAATATGTAAAGTTTCGAGAGGTTTTGTTGGTGTTGGCGTCAACATAAATTTGGGTTTAGCGGCGTGTCTGTCATATTTATTAACTTGGCAATTTTCACATGAATATATATTCTTCAATATCGTTTTCTAAGTTTGGCCAAAAATATCTTTTCCGAATTTGTTGTTCTGTTTCATTAATACCTCGATGATTTGTTTTTCCTTCATGGTAGTTTTTTAAAATGTCATTTCTGTCATCTTTGCCTGTAACGTCTGTAAAAATTGTGGAACATTTGCTAAGATTATAAGCTGTATTTTTGAAAGTGCGTTGCAATAAAGCAAAAGTTGTTTCATAAAAGGTATCGGGTGAAAATTGTATAGTATATTTTAATTTTGGGTCTATGAATTCTTTGAAAAATGTTATAGTATTATTTTCTACATTGTCTAATCCTATTTGAGCGTGAATTCTTTTTCTACTTTGAAAAGTTTCTTTTATTACAGGTTTACTTGATTCATAATAAACAAAATCTAATATCATTTGATTCTTATAATAGTTCAAGGGTTTTGTGGATATAGGAATTTCTAATATAGGATTATCTTGGCTGCTGTGGATTGTTTCATCATCTGAGATTCCTCTTTGATCGTTTTGTTGATTTTTTTCTTGGTTTTCTTCTCGATTGATTACTTCATTTATTTCTTGATTTTCTTCAGGATTATTCTCTTGATTTTCTTCTGTTTAAATTGGGTTTGCTAATTCTAGCAAATCTTTAAGAGTTACAGGTATTTCTGGTACATCTATATCATCGAAATACGATACTTTCTTCGGGTAGATGCATTTTCATCGTCTGGGTTTTCCAATCCTTTGTTTATTTCTTCAACATATTTTTCTAAATCGAATATTTCTTTTGTGTGTATTTCTACTCTTGAAAGGGCATCAGCGTTTGTATTAGACTTTCCTTTTTTGTATACAATGTCGTAGTCATATTCTTCTAGTTTTAATCTCCATCGAATAAGTTTTGAGTTTGGTTCTTTTAAACTAAATAACCATTGTAATGGTTTGTGATCCGATAAAATTTTAAGTTTTTTTCCAAATAAATAAGTTCTAAAATATTTTACTGCTCATATTATAGCTAACATTTCTTTTTCTATAGTAGAATAATTTTGTTCTGAATCATTACCTATGGGTCCTTGGGAAAGTATTGCACCAATTGCAAAATTACTTGCATCAGTTGTTAAGTTAAAGGGTTTTTCAAAATCTGGGTATTGTAATAATGGTTCATTAATTAAAAGATTTTTACAAGTTTCAAAACATTCGATAAATTTAGGGGTGTATTAAATTTTGCATTCTTTTTTAAACAAACAGTTAATGGTTTCGTATACGTGCAAAATCTTCAATAAATTTTCTGTAATAACCGACGAGTCCTAAAAATCCTTTTATTTCTTTAGTTGTCTTTGGAATCGGATATTTTTTTATTGCTATAATTTTGTCGGGGTTTGGTCTTATTACGTCGGGGGTTATTATATGTCCAAGGAAAGCTACTTCCTTTTTCAAAAATTCTGATTTGTCTTATTGTATTTTTAAGTTTGATTCACGAAGTCTTTGAAATACTTTTGTTAAATTGACTAGGTGTTCTTGTAACGAAGTTGAGTATATTATTATGTCATCCATATATACGAGGCATAATATTTCCTTGTAGTCCTCTTAAAATATTATCCATCACTCTCTGAAATGGGATGGGCTGTTTTTAAATCCAAACGGCATTCGGACATGTTCATAATGACCATTGTTTCGTTTCACCCTCCATGCTACGCCTGTGTCGGATCTATGTTTCGGTTACACCGGTAGCGGCAAAAATAACACCGAGCAACAGAAGAAAAAAGACGGTAGGAGTGACATGAGTACAATTATTGTTATGTCTGCATTTTCACTATATGTATTTCACCAACGTATTTCAATAAATAAAAAGGGTTAAGGCTTAGAATTAGTGCCGTTTTCCTTCAACATTTCTACATGGTCTTTCGAGCCGGATAATTTATTAATAATTAAAATCACAAATTTACAACACGTGGTGCCGGAAAGCAATTCGCTAGCAGAGAATTCCACCGTACACGTGGGATTCCAGTAGCCCAAATCAAGTATCAAGTCAGTCGGAGTGTATTGCCTGAAGCCTGCGTTCACAATTCAGTTGGACCACTATATTGGATCATCAGCGACCTCCCAGGTACTTGTAAAATTTCCTATTCTAATTCGTTTCCTTAAACAAATTGCTTCCATTTGCACATTTCTCAAAAGTTTATCGGTTTAATAATAATCACGCTGACTTTATATCCCAAGGAATTAATCCCTCAAAATTGAAGTCATCTCACCTTTGGTGGCATGGCCCCTGTTTCTTGGAACAAATCTTCGATACCTGGCCTTCTCAGTTTCCCAGCATGAATAATGGTGATCTTCCTGACATTAGGCAAGCTAAATATACAACTCTTCTGTCTAGAACCGGCTTAAATTTCATTTTGGAAATTTTTCCCAATTTCCTCGTCTGAAACGCGCTGTAGCGTTTTGCTTTCGTTTCATTAACAATTCACTAGCCCGTGTTAAAAATACAGAGAAAACAGTTGGTCCAATTTCTGTCGCTGAACTGGAACGCTCCGTTCTTTGCCTCGTCAAACTTGCTCAGGCTGAATCTATCCCATCGGAGCTAAGCAATTTGTCCAAAGGTCAATCTCTTCCCTCCCAGAGCAAACTTTTGTCTCTCAACCCCTTTATTGACTAAGAAGGCATCCTCAGGGTGGAAGGCAGACTTGAAAACTCTTCCCACAGCTACTCCAAAAAACACCCTATACTCCTTTCGTCAAAGCATCATTTTACAAAATTATTATTTGAGCATGAACATATTAGACTTCTTCATGCTGGACCTCAGCTGCTGTTATACTCTATAAGAGAAATCTATTGGCCTATCCTCGGAAAAAATCTTGCGAGAACGACAGTACACAAATGCATATCATGTTTTAAAGCTCGACCAACATCCAAACACCCTTTTATGGGAAATCTTCCGGCGCCGCGAGTAACGCCTTCCTTTCCGTTCATGAACACCAAGGTCGATTACGCTGGTCCCTTTACCTTAAAGGACAGACGAAGTCGTGGTTTTAAAACGTATAAGGCTTACATAAGCCTTTTCATATGTCTCAGTACGAAAGCTGTGCACCTCGAGCTGGTAACCGATCTGACAAGCGACGCCTTTATTTTCGCATTAAAGCGATTTGCTTCTAGGAGAGGCAAACCAGAACACTTGTTTTCTGACAATGGAACAAACTTTGTTGGGTCAAATAACCACTTAAAGGAGTTAGGTAATTTTTTGAAACCTCACAATGATGAAATTTCTACCTCTAGTTCTTTTCAAGAGATTCAATGGCATTTTATACCGGCTTACTCACCTCATTTTGGGGGTCTTTGGGAGGCGGGAGTTAAATCCATGAAAGGCCATTTAAAGCGAATTTTATCCGAGGCATTGCTTACATATGAGGACTTCTAAACAATTTTAGTGCAGGTGGAAGCAATTTTAAATGACAGGCCCTTGAGTCCTTTAAGTCCTGATCCTTCAGACCCTAATCCCCTCACACCCTCGCATTTCCTCATCGGTCGCACACTTTCTTCAGTTCCTGAGCACAACCAACTGGAAGTGAAAATTAACCGCCTCAATAATTTTGAAAGGATCCAACAATTACGTCAGCAGCTCTGGAAACGATGGTCTGTGGAGTACATTTCAGAACTTCAAGGTCGTCAGAAGTGGAAACAAAATGCATCCAGTTTGCAGGTGGATCACATGGTCCTAATCAAGGAGCCAAATCTTAGCCCTCTACAATGGCGCCTCGGAAAGGTCATCACGCTGCATGCAGGTCAAGATGGAATTCCCAGGGTCCCACCTTAAGAACTGCCAAGGGTGAAGTGCAAAGGGCAATTACAAATTTGTGCCCATTACCCCTAACCAGTGACACTGAACAATAGATTATTTTAGTTTGAAAGCTCACTCTTTCAAGGCGGGGGGCATGTTTCGTTTCACCCTCCATGCTACGCATCTGTCGGAGCTATGTTTCGGTTACACCGGTAGCGGCGCGAACAACACCGAGCAACAGAAGAAAAAAGACGGTAGAAGTGACATGAGTGCAATTATTGTTATGTCTGCATTTTCACTATATGTATTTCACCAACGTATTTCAATAAATAAAAAGGGTTAAGGCTTAGATTCAGTGCCGTTTTCCTTCAACATTTCTACAACCATGTTCTACTGAAAATGCTATTTTAGGAATGTCTTCTTCGGCCATTTTAATCTGACGAAACCCGCTAGCTAGGTCAAGTGTCGTAAATTATTGACATCTGCCTAATTTATCAAGTAAACCGGATATATTTGGAATAGGGTATTTATCATCTGTTGTTTTTCCATTTACTTTATTATAATCGATTACAATTCTCAATTCAATTTTACCTGTGGCGTCTGGTTTTTTTGGTACTATCCAAATTGGTGATGACCAAAGTGATTGACCTTGGTCTAACATTGATCCAATTTGTCTTTGTACTTCTTCTTTATGTACGTGGGGGTATCTATATGATTTTGTATGTACTGGTATTTCGTCAGTTGTTCGTATTTGGTGTTTTATTTTATTTGTAAATGTCAAGGATGTATCTGGTCTATGAAATACATCTGAAAATGTTCTACATAATTGAGTTATTTTTTCTTTTTCTTCTAAATTCATGTGGTCAGTTCTAATGAGATTTTTAATGTCAATTTGTTCGTTCGTTCGTTCGTGAACTCTTCTTTTTCTTATCTGGAATGGAGTTGCCCAATGGAATTGTGTTAAGTTCGATATCTTCTTCAGATTTCCCTTTCTTGGTAAGACATTGATATGAATCTTTTCCTGACCGGAATCGATAATATTCAAACGAACATTCTCTCTAACATTGACCTTGTTATTTGTTTCGAATTTTTTTCTCAGAAATTCTCTTACACTCTGATATTCCTTAAGGAGCTTCCAGTCAGAACCAAGTGATTGCACAGTACCCAGAATACAAATCCACGTATTCTTTTTTATGTGTAACGATCGGATTTTGTCGTAAAATTTTCTCAACTCTTCCAAATGCCCGATCAGCAGGTAGAAAGCTGTGTCCTCTTACGGGAAATGGTATTATTATTTCCGAAATATTTTCTGGGGACTTATTCATCAGCCAGTACATCAAAGTATAAATGATGTTAGAGTTTTTATTTTGTCCCCCACAACCATCACAGAATAGTCTGATGCAGTGCTTTCCATCAAATTTCAGACCATCTAGATAATGTATCAATGCTGAACCAATTAGTGTGGATCCCCTTCCAGCAAAATCTTCAGTCCAGACGTAGGAAGTTGGATTTCTTGAAGTCATTGAAACACAGCTGATTTGATGGGCGTAAAAGGCATCTCCTATTGGTGTACGAGGTAAAGGCTGCACCTGTTGTAGATCGAAGCAGAAAGAGATGGTATTGTCAGGATTTTCTCTAGCTAGTTCAAAGAGAGTGTTCGCTCTTTTTTATGTATTCGGTATTCTATTATGATTTCCTTCTTTTTTTCAAGATCATTTTCATGTTTCAGTTGCTGCTTCAACCTTGTACACTTAGAACAAACATCAGATGCTGGCGATGAGAATCCAATATTGAAATCATTGATGAAGACGTTCCTAAAACTATCATAACTTACACGATATTCAGCTCCACACTTGCGATTGTATAACTTCTGTAGTTTTGCGACAGAAATATTTGCTGACAAATAACCGACTATAGTGACTTTCTTTACCATGCAGTTGTCCAATGAATGAGCGAACTTTTTCTTTCTTTGAAGCATTTTTGTGAGAAATTTTGTCTCCCCCTCTTCTCTCTTTTGGAACTGCACCTTCTTCCAATGCTTTAGAAACTGTAGCTATTCTCTGATTTGTTACTCCAAATACAGCAATAAAAAACTTTTTACAAACTCTCATTGCAGTTTTGCGAGATTTGAGCAAATAAGCAACTGTTGCATTCCTTTGTTTGATTTCTCGGGTAGATCTATGTCGTTTGACAGGCATAACGGATATAAAGTGACATAGTTTAATATCCTGTCGTATTTTGTCGACTTCTTTATAAAAATCTTTCCTGATTCTCGAAATATCTTCCATTTCCACTTTGGCACACTCATATGTGGGGCCATTGTGATTACAAGGACGTCTGAAGTTTTCAAGTTCAGGATTCCGATCTGCATACCTTAAAAATTAATGAATAATGATTCACCTTTTTTAGCAAGAGCCCACTCAACCTTACCTTGTTCTTTTACTGGATTCACGTTTGGATTACTTCTTTTTTCTTCTCCTGCTACCATCATTCCCCTCATTGACAATAATATCTTTTTCATCCATCAGGTAATCAGGTTTTCGGAGTAGAGAAACCTCAACGACTACAATCGTGGAAGCACGTAAAAATACTGAATGTAAACAATAAACTTGCGCCCGACAAGCATATGGATATAACCGGTTATGCTTGCAAATTTGGATATAACTGGTTTCGCTCCAAAGCAACACTATTAGACGACGATTTCGGTTGAATATATCTCGTTTTGTTCACATATCATATCAATGCACTAGACGATAGAGAGCTCACGAAACTGATGCAGAAACATGTATAATGTCATTTTCGGTCAAAACTGGTTATAACCGGTTTTGCACGCGAGCTTCTCAAATGATATTCTCTCAAGTTTATGGAGCTGCTTTTTAAAGGATTTGTTAATGTCATTGAAATTGTTTCGTTACTGTCATTAATTAATTCAACCCAAGCCATACCATTATGTGCTTCGGTTAAGGTTTCTCTTAAATATGCATTATTGATTTTTTGATTAGGTAAAAATATTGTTCCATTATTATCCAAATTGAGTTTTATCTGGTTGGTAATATTTGATTGGTAATATAGAATTTTCAGTGATTAATTTTGAATTTGAAAAATCTATATGTGCTTTTAAAAGTTTGAGATTATCTAAACCTATAATACTGTCGAAAAACTAGTGGAATTTGAAGAGTTCAAATTGCAAATTTTTATTATTTTTAAATTCTTCAAAACATGGAATTTGAGCAGAATGTTCTTGAGAATGAGTTTGAAAAACTGAACTTACTATAAATGGCTCGTGTTTAATATTATTCTCAAAATGTTTAAAGCAAATATCAGGTTTTAAGAAGGATTTTGTTGAACCAGTGTCAATGAGGAGTTTTAATGGAGGGTTTTGGATTACGATGTAGGGTAGTTCTGTTTTGTCACAGAGGGCATTAATTTCTGTTACTTTTTCCTTATGGATTTCGGATCCGACCGAAAATTTTCATTATAATCGTCCGTATTATAAACAATATCGTCACTTTCATAATATTATATAGGTGTTTCTCCAAACCTTGATGTTGATGTACTGGGCACACTTTGGATTGTACTACATACCATATTCTAAAAAATAAGGAATTTATTAAAAATGCTTTCAATATCTTTTCAAATGAAAATAACTACTTCACTGTCCCCGTCGAAAGGATTTAGTAGTCATGTGACTGTTTTTTGATTCATTAAATCCAGGACTCGTTCATAAACTGGGTCATTTATCTTCTTAATAATACCTCCACCTGTTTTACAGATTTCCAATTTTTCATCAGCTAAGTCATTCCTCACTTTTTTAACGTTTTCATAGAATTTTTTTAACTATTACTTCGTGCGGTATGCAATTTCCGGAAGCATGGCATTAAATTGATTGCATATCTTGTCCCACGTCAACTTCTTATCTTTCCAGGATACCGCATCGCTTTGTTTATTTTATATTATATTCTTATACTTGCTAATGATATCTAATAATAATGATTTTTCACGTGTTGTGAAATTTATTCCACGAGATCGTTTTTCTCCGCTCATATTTAAACTACTAATGACTTGGAAGAAAAAAAACTTATCAAAACGTCAAAACCAAAGATGACACCAACTATAACATCAAACGCACAGATCAAACTGGATCAAACGACTGCCGTTAATTCCTGAAAAGATCTTCTTTTTCATGGAACCTCACATTTAGCTAAAGGCCTGGTCCGACGCTTGCAGCCGCTGAAGCGTCTATCGCATGCGTTTGAGTGGTTTTGCTTGTGCGTCTAGATGTAACAGTCACCACTTGCACTTCGCAGTTCAGTCAGTGCAATCATTATGAAGTTTGTGTTAGCCCTTCTATTTGAAGAAGAAGATGATGGAGCGATCATTTCATTGTTAATTCAAAGAAAACCCCATCATAACATTTATACAAGCACCGAAATGCTCACTTTTTTCCGCCATCTGTTTCCAGATGGACAGTTTCTTTATATTTTTCACTTGAGGCATCATAAAGGCATTTTTAAAGGATACTAAGGCCTTCTGCATACGGAGCTCATAGTCATAAGCACGCCAAAGACGCGTAAAAGATTCGTCATGCAGCGACGATTTGTCTACGCCTTGAAAACTGCACACGGAGCATATTGTTTTGGATGCGTATAAGATGCAACCTGCAGCGACGAACAAAAAAACGCAAATTGTTTTTGTATGAATTTTACTCTGTGAAGATGTCAAGTGATGAAGAGGACCTTCTTTTGTTAAATTATCTTCGTAACCGCAGCCGCAAGAAAAAGAAGAATCGTAGGAAGTTTTGGGCACATCCCTATATTTACAATAATAGTAATACGAGGTTATTTATTGCCGCCAAAGAATTATCAGAAGATGACTCTAGATTCCAGACATTTTACCGAATGTCTAAAAATACATTTAACGATCTCGTGCTAATTGTGGGCCCTGTCATTCAGAAGCAAAATACTTACATGCGTGAATGTGTTAGTCCAGAAGAAAGAATTATGATAACGCTTAGGTAAGTACATAGTTTATTAATTCAATGGAGGTTAATTTTAGATGAAGTATATTAGAAAAAAGAAGAAAAAAGGTTCATTTTCCCTAATAAAAGTTTGTAAAAGAGTGTTTGAATATGCTAGTAGAAGCAGGTGGGTTTTCCAAATCAGTAATTGTGTATCCACCAGTAGAGGTAGAATTATAATTGATTGAAATTGGAGTTGAGACATCACCGGTGATAGAGCGGGTGTGCTGATTGTGTTGATGGAAAATCCACTTGAGCAACGTGATGCTGATGAATCGCGGTACTTATTACTGGGAGATTGATTGGTTCTTGAACGTTCGTTTGTCTGAAAATCTTGATAGGTCATTGCTTGCTCTTGCTGAGTTATTAACTGTTCTAATAAAGTAAGTGTTTTTATTTTGAATGTGCGTAAATTTTTCTCCGATAGGCTTTTTACATCGGGTAGTAAACTAAAAAGAAACATTTTGCGATCATCATCTGGTGGTTCCATCGTCTTATTATTATTTTTTTTTCTTTAATAAATTGTAAAACAGCCTGATCAACCTCATCTTGTTCTTTTGTAATAAATTTCTTCTTCTTTCTTTTTTGGCTAGATGAAGATTCTTGATTGCGGTTAGAGGGTTCCGCTTCTGAATCATTTTTTTCATTATTTTTTCCAAGTACATTTTCGTCTTGAGTTATGCGAGAGTCGTCTCCATCTAGCTGCGTCATTGTATCCGTGTCGGGTAACGAAATATTTCCAGTATTTTGTGTATGTTGAACAGGTTTTACGTATGGCAAAACAAACTGCATAACGTCATGAAAATAATATGGTTTTTTTGCTTTTGACGAATATCCAGATGGGGTTGGTTTAAGGCTTCGAACAAAACCATTGCGGATGTTCTTCCATTTTTCTTTAACATCAGTCACTGCAAAAAATAAATAAAAATAAACGTATTTTTTGTTTCAGATATTTGGCTACTGGATGTACACTTGCGGCCCTAACTTTATATTTTCAAAGAGGTGAACGTACCGTCGGATTAATTATAGAAGAAACTACAAAGGTCGTATGGGATTCATTAGAAGGATCATATATGACGTTGCCAAATGAACAAGAATGGAAGGATATAGCAAAACGGTTTTTTGAATTATGGCAATTGCCTAATTGCTTAGGAGCAATCGATGAGAATTCAAAAATATCCAAATTCCGGATCGGCTAATTTTAATTATAAAAATTATCATTCTGTTGTGTTAATGGGTTGTTGCGATGCTGATGGTATCTTCACTTCAATAGAATGTGGATATGCTGGAAGAAATAGTGATGGTGGCGTTCTTCGAGTTTCGACGTTTGGTCGTTGGTTGGAAAGCAATAATACATTACCATCTTCTACTGAACTTCCGCATGACGAAAGTGGCAATAAATTCCCATATTACTTTGTAGCAGACGCCGC
The DNA here is from genome assembly GCA_963978555.1 of Galerucella nymphaeae. Classification (NCBI taxonomy): domain Eukaryota; kingdom Metazoa; phylum Arthropoda; class Insecta; order Coleoptera; family Chrysomelidae; genus Galerucella; species Galerucella nymphaeae. The sequence goes on along the minus strand of OZ021704.1, from coordinate 31,735,330 downwards.
ATTCCCAATCAGAAAAAATATTATGAGACCTTACCCCGAAAAAATATAGAGTGCACGTTTGGGATGATGACTCAAAAATTTCAGATTTTTTTAACACCTATACGATGTCGAAAATACGAAACAATAATCTCAATCATGCAATGTGCTTGTGTTTTACACAATTTTATTAGAAAAAAAGATGGTATCTTATATACAGTCCCTCCACCAGAATATAAACAGCAAGAAAACAGATATAGAAAAATTATATATAAATGAAACTTCTTCCGCTCAAAATCTTCGAGATTACTTGGCTAATTACTTTTTACAACCAAATGTAGCATTACCATGGCAGTAGAATTATTGTTTATAAATAAATAAATAAAAAACAGAATTTTTTTTATTATTAATTATCATTTATTTACCTGATAAATGCATCTCTCTTGCTATTGAAGCCCAAGCTTTTTCCGTTATGCCTTTCCTGGCATAGTCCTGAAGGGTATTATTATACAAACATTCAACTATTCAATTAATAGCACAAATTTCACAGTTTCATTCGTCATTTTATATAAAACACGTGTTTTCTCTGCTAAACGTAGCTAAAGCGACTGACACTACTGTACGGCCGGCGTACTGCAGCTGACGAATCCGCGACGCTGACGCCTCGTATACAGTTGTCAATTGAAATGTAAGGGGGCAGCACAAAAGCGTATACGTTTCGTATGTCGCATCTAATACAAGCCTATGACGATAAGCTTCAGAAGGCCTAATTCATTCTTTTTTTAATTTCTTGGGAAATCAAACCACACTATTTTTAAATTCTTTATTTCAACGTTTCGGTAGCGTTCCAGCTACCGTTGTCAAAAAAAAATAAGTAAAAATTAATTTTTATCCCTAACTGACGCAACGAAAAAATTTGTCAATTGTCAAACGTTGAAATAAAGAATTTAAAAATATTGTGGTTTAATTTCCCAAGGAATTGAAAAAAAAATGAATAATATACCACAAGGAACATACAGAAGATACTAATTCAATTAATAACATCTTGTCAACCCGGCTCCATTTTTCGCCACTCATGTTGACGGCTCGTAAATGCACAATCGCCTGCGTTCTCGCCGTCTGACTGGTCTTCGAAGCAGTCGTTGCGTTTTGACGTTGCATTCAGACGCAGACGCTAGATATCGACGCACTAGTAAAACCACAAGCACGTGGTACCATATTAGCAGACTAGCGTCTAGCCATTCAGGTAACATCGATCACGAAGACGAACGAAAGTTAGTAGTTGAAGTGCGCATGCGTCCAATTAGCGTATAACCGTATATTCGATGTGATTAAATGTTTTTGTATTTGTATAAATACAAAATTGGTTATTGTTAAATGTAATTATATGTTTCTAAATATTTATCTACTTTCATTCTGTTTACATTTTATAGAAATTGTGGTTAAATACTGAATAGTCAAATGATAAATAAATTTCCTTTTATGTAACATATCTTAGGTAGGTACCAAATTTTTGAATTATGTGAAACTTTATACTCAGTTCTAATTTTGTATTTACCTATATTCCTTTGTACTTAATTTGTTAATTGCAATAAATTGAATTTTATTGAAGATGTTTATGACTTTTGATAAAGAATAAACTTACTGTGTAATAGGTAATAGATAGGTAATGAATGGAATGATCAAAATAATAAATGTTTATTGTATTTTATTATTCATTTTAAAGCCCTTTTTTGAGATTCTTTGCCTTTTTTCTTATAGACCAGAATTGTCTCTGCTTATTCTAGAATTTCGTTGTTAGCGCAGAAGAAATTAATAAATAATAATAAAATTACTAGTCTCAAATGTCGTCGTCTGATGAGGATGAAGTAGTAATAATGAGGCAGTATAGGCGAAGGAGAAATGGGAAACGAAGACGATATTGGATTCATCCTTCCTTTCAAGTAGTCAAGAATCATGGAACAAGTTTATGGGCCAATAAATTAGCAGTCCCTGCGATGAACGCATGCAGGCCTGAGAGATACGGTGCGAACGAAGTTCCACTTAAATTATAAGTAAGGAGGGCTGTAAGAAGGAGATAAATCAACATAGGTGTATTTTGAAATTTCTGGCCCTACTTTTATGTTCGTTCAAGTTTTTAACGTAGGTGGCGCATAGTTCGGTGTGATGCTACTTTATCGTTGTGTTGTTTGATGATTTGCGAGATATTTTTAATAAAATCTGGTGAATATTTGAATCTTTTAGTAATAATAATAAACAATGAGTGATAAAAAAGTGAATAAAGACAGAGTTTGTTTTGTTCCGGGATGTAAGACGGGTTATTCTTCCAATAAAAAATACAACAAAATATATATTTTCTGTATGTTATGTATATATCATCTGTATGTTACGCTTTCTTAGAAATAGTATGTCATTAGCAGGAAGATTTTTTTTTTGTGATAAACAATAATTTTTACGAGTTTTACGATTGTTTTATTATGTTTTTCTTTGAGGGGGTCTAAATATCAAAACCTATTTAAACTTGAAGATCTTAGTTATTAATTTTCGTTGGAACTATTATGGTTTACCTATAATATATAATTTGTTTAAAATAAGTATTTAATGCTATACAGACATTAAAACAAATTGGCCGAAAGACTATAAAAAATATAAAATCAATACTTCCAAACTGGTACTATCCTACCACATCCCACCTTCTCTACATAGACCGTAAAATCGGATTCTGTTAACCAAATTGTAACGTTTTTTTTGACATTAGAATTTCCCTTTTAAAATTTGTCCCAATTGCCCGTTTAGTACGCCTGTGGTTTTCCTAGTTTTCCTAGTTGGTATAATTTTATTTTTCTAGTTTTTATTTTCGATAAGAGACTAAAAAAGATTTTATGTTAATACAAACTAATGTTTATTTGACGAAGAAGAAGTACTCGTGCTTCTTGTTCCACCAAGTTTGCCGGCGGAATTTTCAAGTTCCGTTGGGATGGGTTCCAATTATTTATTTGGCTGGCGAATTGGTTGGGATTACTCGTTAACTAGGTTCTGGTAGCGAGACTAGAAGCAAGATAGATTTTTGACAAGCCATAGGAATATCTAAAATTTTGTCAAATTAGGATTTCAAAATTATTTCGTTCTTTCCGATATCGACCAGTTCGATGGTAGTTTCGTGGTCTGTAAAATACAAATGTGTCTTTGCGACATCCTATTAAACAGGGATATATTTTTTCGGCCATATTAATGTGGATAATCCAGTCTTTGTATAGATTTTTGGAACGTGTTGTTTTTGGAAGGCTAGGTCCACATCTCTTCGGAGGGTTTTGTTTTGTTTTGATACTTGGTGAGTACGGCGTCTATTGCTTTTCTAATAGACCAAAAAAATCGTTTTTTTGTGAAGAAAAAAAAACAGTCATTCTATTTTATTCTTAGGGCATTGTAATCAGGCTTGAACGATTTGGCATGATAGATTTTTCTTGGTTCAAGCAAGGTTAATAAAGAAGTAATTTTAAATTACCTACTGATTTTGATGACCATAACTTTTTTGACGAATACCAATGGAGTTTGTTTTTGTGTAACTGGTTCAGCAAAAGGAGACGAAACTTTTGTTAAAATTCCAAAGGATAACCCTTTTACAAGTTAAAAGGTGAGTTTTACAACTTTTACACCATAAATTATTAATGCCATAAATGGTTTATTTGCTGAAAATTTTGTTTCGGTTATATAATTTACTAGGGTAGTAACATTTTTTTAATATTCAATAAGTAGATTTAGTTAATGGTTTTCTTTCATATCGGGAAAATTGCCCACTTGACAAGCACATTGACAATTTTATGAGGAGATTTTTGCATAATAATTATCAACTATTGTATAAATTTTGCGGACGGTAGTGATTAAACTAATAATAGATGACATAATATATGTTTTTTATATTGATTAATTTATATAGGCTGCCTTCCAGCAAATACAGTAAAGTTTGGTACAAAAAGTCAAATCAATCCAGCAATTGAATGGTTTTGTTCCCAAGTAAGTGGATTATGTAGAAGTTTCTCCCTCCGTCTGTGTATATTCTGGATACATATCTTGTTTATTATCTACTAATATTACTGTATGCTACCGCTGTGAGTAAATAAAGGTTTTTATTGTCATATAGTGTTAATTGTCTAATTTTCATTTTGTATTTTTTTGTACGATTGTACGAAGCCACTAGGTATCCTATATGGATATTACTGATGATTTTACTAATATTTATTTATTACTTTCTTTCTTGGGGTTTTTATTATTCTACAGCGAAAATGTGTGCTGTATGGAATTTATCAAATTCAATTTTTTTGGGAGTGTATATTGCGATGGGAATTTTGATTTCACTTAACGGAGTTCTGTTAGCCAATGTTGTTATGAAATATAATCTAATGCACATTCTTTCTCTAGTAGGATATTCTATGATTTCTTGACATTGACATATGATGTTTTTGATGTTCGACACTTGTCATATAAGTTTTGAAAACCATGCTGTAAGATACTTTATAGAAATGATCGATGTTTATTTTATGCATAAGAATTGTGAATCATGTAAATAATAGTTATGTAAATATATATTAAATAAAGTGTAAATAGGGTGCCTGAATATTTTTCTTTAATAACAAAAGGTTATGGGCCCAGGCACCTGAAACGAAAGATTTTGAATACCACGTGAACTTGTGGGTGTATATGTATGAATCGTAAAAGAACTAAGATGGCATCAAAAAATACATATAATGTGGAATTGCTAAACTTCAATAATTACCACACATGGAAATTTCGAATGTTAACATTGCTGACAGAGCATGATGTAAAAGATTGCATTGATGAACCATTCAATGCAGAAGATCATAAAGAGGACAAGCCTCTGAAAATTGCGAGGAAACAGGAAAACAAATGCAAGTCCATTATTGTACAATGCCTAGATGATAGTCAAATTGAAATAATAAGAGACCAAGATACTGCTTACCATATGTGGAAAACACTAAAAAGCCGATATGAGAAAAAAGGTATACCCGGACAACTAATGCAGTAGGCAGCTAATGTCAATGAAATTGAAAGAAAACGAAGATTTAGAAAATTTTCTCCAAAAATTTGATGAAACAATTAGACAACTGAAGGCAACAAAAGCTAAGCTAAAGGTCTGCAATCTATTACTGTCCATGCCAAAGTCCTTTGAGACACTGATTACAGTACTAGAAAGTATGCCTGAAAAAGAATTAACTTTGGAAGTTGCAATGACTAGGCTGAGATCGGAAGTAGAAAGACGAGGTGCCTCAAGTTCAACTCGAAATAGTATGCATACTCCTATTCCATCAGCTTTTGAATCTACCCGATATGGAACATGTCATTTCTGTAAACAAAGAGGACATTTTAAGAAAAAATGCAGAAAATATTTGCAGCAGAAAGACCAGGCAACAGGATATTACAACAACTATAATAGACCTAGAAGGAACTTTAACCAAAGTAACAGAAGAAGTCAATCATATAGAGGTCGAGTAAACTATAGGTCAAACCACTCATTCCCTGAGAGACAAGACAGAGTTGGCAACAGAGATGGAAACTATGTAGAACAGGAGTCAACCAATCAAGAAGAGGCCAATGAAAATGAGGTTTGCTTTATGGTAGATACAAATGTAGTAAATCATAGTAATAAGATAGGTAATGATGAGCTATTATTTTATATTGATTCGGGATGCACTGACCACTTAGTAAATGATAAAAAATATTTTTCTAGATTGTTAATGTTACAGAATCCAATTAAAATAGCAGTTGCAAAAAGCAACAACTATATGGAAGCTATAGGGGTTGGTGAAATAAAAGCTATAAGTTTTGTTGATGGAAAAGAAGTTAAATGTATAATTAAAAATGTTTTATTTGTCCCAAATTTACGAAAAAATTTATTGTCAGTAAAACGGCTTGAAATGTCAGATGCAACAGTTGTATTCGAAAATGGTGGTCAGGTTCTGTTATTTGATAATAATAAATTATTAGGTATAGGCTGTAGAAATAATTTGTATGAAATATCTTTCAAAGTATGCAATCAGGAAAGTATGAATATAGAAACAGAAAATGAAACTGTCAAATTATGGCATAGAAGGTATGGTCACATAGGTTACTCAAATTTAGAAAAATTAATTAAGAAAAATATGGTTCAGGGAATTGAAGATGTTGAAGGGGTAGGTAAATTTGAATTTTGTGAAGCTTGTGTTCATGGAAAAATGAGTAGATTAAAATTTGGTACGAGAACAAAAGCAAGAAGGTTACTTGAAATTATTCATTCTGATGTAGTAGGGCCAATAAATCCTTTGGCACATGATGGAAGCAAATATTTTGTTCAGTTTATTGATGATTATTCAAAATTCACTTGTGTTTATTTGATGAAGCAAAAAAATGAGGTTGTAGATTATTTCAAAGAATTTGTACGGATGGTAGAAACCAAATTTAATTCAAAAATTTCTGTATTACGCTGTGATAATGGTAAAGAATACATACCTTATGATTTACAGGAATTCTGCAAAACAAATGGTATCACTATAGATTATACATGTCCTTATACACCTGAGCAAAATGGTAAAGCTGGAAGACATAATAGAACTATTGTTGAGAAGGCACGAGCGATGATGGCTGATGCTAATATGCCCAAAACATTTTGGAGTGAAGCTGTTAGGGTGGCTGCTTATATTATGAACCGAAGTCCAACTGCATGTCATGAAAGTACTCCAGCAGAAATATGGTATGCCCAAAAACCTAACGTTAGTAATCTAAAAATATTTGGATCAGTAGCATACTCACATATCCCCAAGCAATTTAGGAAGAAGTTTGATGAGAAATCAGAAAAATGTATTATGATGGGTTACACATTAACAGGGTATAGACTTTGGAGTATTGAAAAGCAGAAGATAACTATATCAAGAAATGTAACTTTTAATGAGAATGATATTTATTTCAAAAATACTCAAGTACAGATAAATATAGAAGATAATAAAGCTGAGGATGATATAGTAGAAGCAGATGACAGCTATGAAAATGAAGACATAAATGTACAAAATAATGGAGGAGAAATTAAGGGAAAAAGACCTATTAAGAAACCTAGTCGCTTTGATGATTATGAATTATACATGGCTTTTGATGCATTGGCATTTGTAGAGAAAACACCAAGATGTGTTAAAGATATCCAGAGTAGAGAAGATGAAGATTTATGGAAGCAGGCAATGGATAAAGAAATAAAGTCTATAGAGAAAAATCAAACCTGGGAAGAAGTAAATAAACCTGAAGATGAAGAAGTATTGACAACAAAGTGGGTATTTAGTACAAAACCATTTGAGTCTAAAACGGAGGATCAGTACAAAACAAGACTTGTGGTAAGGGGATTCGAACAATGTGACACATTTGACTATGATGGAATTAACAGTCCAGTAGCAAAAATGACTACAATCAGAATGTTATTGTCAGTCGGAAATCATTATAAGTTTTATTTTAGACAATTAGATATCAAAACTGCTTTTTTAAATGGGGATCTCAAGGAAAGTATATACATTTATCCACCAGAAGGTGTTAGCTGCAAACCAGGATATGTTTTAAAATTAAAAAAATCTATATATGGGTTGAAACAAGCAGCTAATTGTTAGAACATCAAGATTAATGATTTTTTCATCAAGTTGGGTTTCAAAAGATCAGAGAGTGACTATTGTTTATATGTACATATTCAAAGGAATGTATATATAAGGTTTGTTCCAACCGCAGTCAGAAACCGTCAGAAACGATCAGAGAATAACTGGTCATAGCAAACAACGAGTTATTTCCGCGTAACTCCTATCACTGATTGCAATGGTCGACTATTCTCTGATCGTTTCTGACGGTTTCTGACTGCGGTTGGAACAAACCTATTGTATTATATGTGAATGATATTATAGTTGCAGGACCTAACTTGAGTATTATTGAAGAATATAAAACAGAGGAATAAAAATCTAGCAATTACTTTTTCTTATAAAATCAAAGTAAATGCTTGAAAGCCAATGAATAAAAACTTGAGTAATTGCTTGTGCTTAGAGCAATTGCTGAAAATTTTAGAAATTGCTATTAGTAAAAGCCTTTTCTTAAAAAGTATAAGGAATTGATCACATTTGCTGAAAATGCGATGAATAAGTCAAGGAATTGCTTTTTCTAATGTAGGAATTGCTTGCAAATTTGTAAGGTAGGTCTAACCTTGCATCATTTGCTCGAATCATTTAAATTTTGCTTCTCCTGCTGCATACACGTGACTTTTTATCAAAACCTTTTAAATTATGGCTGAATATATGAATGTGCGTAAAAGAAAAATATATAGTGTACGTAAAAATTGCAAAGTCGATGATTTCCGAAAGTTATATCGATTTGACCGCGAAAATGTTGAGTGGTTAGCAAATTATTTTTTAACTGATACTGGTGAGAGGCGAGGGGCTGCATTATCAGCTATGAATAAGATGAAAGTTTATCTGCGACATTTGTCGGATATAGGTTTTCAAAATTCTGTAGGTGAAGAACTCGGTGTTCACCAAACTACTGTCTGTAAGATATTTACTTCCGTAATGCATGCAGTTTTGGAGAAGACCAATATTTGGATTAGATTTCCTAGATGTGCCGAAGATTTTGTTGCAGCTAAACGGTTGTGGTCCGAAAGATACCGTTTTCCAACTGCTATCGGTTCGATAGACTGTACACACGTCAGGATTCCTAAGTTTTCAGAATTTGGTGATGAATATATAAACAGAAAAGGATATCCTAGCATTAACGTACAGGCAACTTGCAATGCAGAAGAAATTTTTACAAGTGTAGACTGCCAGTGGCCAGGCTCTGTGCACGATAGCAGAATTTTTTAAAAATTCTAACATATACAACATTCTCAAAAACAGCCCAGAAGAATGTTTATTATTAGGAGACGACGGCTACCCTATCTCGCCTTGGATTATGACTCCCTGGAGAAATCCTACAACCCAAGCGCAGCAAAATTATAACAATGTTTTATGCCGAGAACGAGTAATAATTGAACGATGCTTCGGACAATTAAAAGCAAGGTTTCCTGTCCTCCAGTATAAAATTAGAAGTAAATTAGAAAAAATACCATCGACGATAATTTGCTGCGTTATACTTCATAATATTGCTAAACGTTTAAATGATGAAGATTTTCGGTACTTGCATGAAGAAACTGATGTTGAAATGAACATACCAAATAACGATAATCTGACACCAAAAATAATTCGTCAATTAGGACAGCAAAAAAGAGAATTTACCACTCAAATGCTCTTCGATAATCATGTAAGTATCTAACCAATAATTTAGTTGTTGGATAAATTACAAATTAAAATAAATTCACACATATGTATTTTCAACTCAAGATTTATTCATTAATTATAATCTCGAACTAAATTAGAATATAAATTGTAGTTTTATCTTTTTAATTAAGAAAATTAGAATAAACAAATAAAAATAATACGTCAAAGTAGACACAAAAATATTTTATTATTACATGTCCTCTAATTACAAATTATGAAAAAACCTATCGTTATTCGCAACAATGTTGCTTGATTCAACTAAGACGTCACCAGTTTGTTGTTGTCTCCTGCGGATTTCTTCCTGTTGCATACGACATAATTTCAGTTGTTCTAATAACACTAATCGCTGCAATTCAGCAGTTGATAATTTTTTTGTTTCATCAGTTTCAGGTAAATTGTTTGATATTTTAATTTTCTTGATAGGTATAGCAGTAAATGCTGCAGCTGCAGGGATAGGAAGATCACTCGATGAAGTAGAGGGCTTATCAAGTAATATTTGTTCTTCTGCTCCAGCCGAAATAGCGCCTACAAATGTATTTTTTGTTTACTTTAAAGAAACACATATAATAAATTTTATATACTCTACCTGGTATTTTTTTGAAGACGGGATTATTATGTACATCCAACATTTCTAATAATAACTTTTCCCGAGGCTTATAGACCATTGGTTTGTTGCCTGTCTTGTTGACGTCAAACTTCTTTTTAATCTCCGCCTTCATATTACTAATTTTTTTGGATAACTGTTTTGTTGTAAGTGAGATGTTAAAAATATCCTTATACTGTTGTACTAGTACCTATAAAGCGGCTTCTTTTTCAAATTTAACTTGAGGAACTTGTGATTTATTTAGAATAATTTTATGTTCTTTCAATTTGTGAACAAACATCAACTGCTTATCTATTTATTCATCATTTTCAAATGCCTCACTTCCACTCGATTCTGCCATAATTATTACAAGCTTTTTTAATTTAATGTTCATAAAAAGATAACAGATATATTTGATGGGTATTACCACGATGTTGTATCAACACTAGAATTAATACCTATCTAAAATATCAAGCCGCGTCCACATTATGTCGAATGGTGTTGATCGACAAGGTCGATCGACAAATCTCATTCGACATGTTCGACTTTCAACTCGTCCACATCGTCAGTATTTGTGGACGTGTTGACCGACATACATCGCCGACATCAAAACTTAAAATACTTTGAATTCGTTTGCGTCATTAGAATTTTCAATTATGAGTGATGAAGAAGATGCTGTAGTGGCAGCTGCAGGTACAATTATTTTTGCAGTTGCTGGAAACCAGCAACAGCGTTTTCGTCGACCTGGAAGATACGACCCAGCCTTGTCAATGGTAGGAAAAAATATCATACAAAGGAATTTATAAAGGATTTACTGCTAGATGAGGCTGCTCCTCATTCCAATCCATATTGAGATACTACACAGCGCACAAAACTAACCAAAATGAATAGGTACGTTTAGAAAATGTTGAGCAACATGCTTCGACACGTCCAAACTAGCCATGTCGATTCGACTTCCTTTTATCCGTACCGACTTGGTACGGGTTTGCATTCGATTCGACCCGACATGGATCGACAATGTCGGGCGACCGTCCACACTGGATCGATTTTGTCGATCGACCTTATCGATCGACACCATTCGACATAATGTGGACGCGTCTTAACAGAGTTGATTACGACTGTTTAAATTTGCAGGTCTAGACGCGTTGAATAAGCAATTGCTGAAGGGACGTAGGAAACGCAGCATTTGCTTAAAAATTTTATTCATGTTAAGGTGTAGCATTTGCTTTTTCTTATAGCATTTGCTATTTGAGCAATTGCTTTTGCTAAAAAGAAATATTTTTAAAATAGACAGATCACAAATGCATACGATAACTACTGAAACAACTTTCGAATATAAACTGAAATTAACGGGGTTCTAAAGTCCAATTTATACCTAAAGTCAATTCAAACAATGAATAATCCCTTCCGCTATTTATTAAGGTTCTTATTTATTATTTATTGTTTACTTAACTTTTAATTGTAAACAATAAATAAGAAATAAGAAATTAATAGATAAATTTATAATAGACTATATCCATATTAAATTAACTACAATTGAAAGCAGGTAAAAAAGGATTAACCGTTTACCTGTCGACAATAAAGAATAAAATTATAAATAGCAATTTATACAATACTTCTTATTAACTTATTTGCAAATATTTCAATCATCATAATATTAAAAGTATCATTATAGAAAAAAATGTATAAATATAAAATGATTGAATAAAATATTATATAAAACGAAGAATATCATTTCGATATTAGTTAAAAATGAAATTCCCTCAATAAACAAAACAAGTATTATATTAAATATCAAACACCCCTTGTATAAGAGAAAAAAATTAGTGTCCAAAACAAATCAAAAACATGTTATATAATTACCTGTGGAATATTCCTTTCGAATAATAACTTCACGCAGCTAAATCTGTAAAAAGTGTAATTTTGATTTATAAATAAAATCTACCTGCATAAAGTCGAAGTAATTTTTTAGAATCATCAATTTTACATGATGTGATAAATACGTAAAATACCATGATCAACGTAATACGATAAAAATTCACTGTCGCCATTTATATGTAATCCAACGTAAGTACATATGCAAAAAGAACCATTTTTCATAGATTCCTAAGGAAAGAAAAATAACCATGAAATAATGCAACTTGACTATATAGGATCAACAATTCACTCATTGGAAGTTATACTACGTAGTTGAAAAATGAAATGTATCGTTACTTGAAAATACCGACAAAGCTATAAAATCAACTACATACAAAAAGTCAATGAATCAATTAGCAAAACAATTATATATAGAAACAATAAGTGATTTACTGATTAGAAATAACATTTTATAAATTAATTCAACCATTCCTAAAATGAAAAAAGATTAATATATTTAAGGATCTATGTAAAGCCGGGTCCAGACTATGTAACCAAATATGTTAAATAACAAATTATACAACAAATTTGTTGTTTAACTTTGTTTTATAACTTGTTATAAAATAGCAGAGACATCCAGACTATGTAACAAAACAAAATTAAACAAAACTAGTGCGCATTTTATCATTGGAGACAGTAGTATTTAAAATGACCTCAAACGTAGGAGATGTAATTTTGGCAGTAGCAGCTTGCGTGATTTTATGTAGGCGACGAGTGAAGTCTAAACGAAGATTTTGGGTACGACCATCGTTAAGAGCTCGAGGAACTAGCAATGGATGACATAGACCCATTGACAGGAGACATTAAATGTGATGGTAGTTTTAAAAACTTTTTAAGGATGGCAAGTTCTGATTTCGAATACCTTATAAATAAAGTTGGCCATAAAATAGGCAAAAAAGACACAACATGCTATACCAGTAAAAGAAAGATTGGCGGTTACGTTGAGATTCTTAGCAAGTGGAGATTCCTACCAAAGTTTAAGTTATTTATTCAAATTTTCTAAGCAGAGTATTTCGAATATTGTGCCAGAAGTGTGCGACGCTCTCATCGATTGTTTAAGCGACAAAATCAAAGTAAGTACATAGAGTTTTTCCAAACCTCTTTATTCATTAGAAAAGTTACAAATAGAAAAAAATCAGGACATTTACAAATTCAGAAGCATTTGTGTAAAGTCTTCTGCGCCTTCGTATGACTGAGTCTCAGTGTCTGTTTGAATTGGTGAAGTATCGGATATATTTATAGCGGTCGGCGTGGTAGATGACCCAGGTCTATCTGTATCTGTAGAGTAGGGAGGGTGAGTGTAGGCTCACAGCACTTAGGCCACATATGACCCATTGTACATCCTCCCGAGGAGTTGTCCTCCTAGGTCATCGTCCATCCTGTCCTTCTCAGGAAGGTGAACAGGTCACCAGGAGACATCTCCTTTATATCGGCAGGTGTAGGCCAAGACTCACCGAACACACACTCTCTTATCGACGATAACTCCGGACACTCGCATAGGACGCATAGGACATGCCTGACAGTCTCATCTTCCTGTTCACACATCCTGCATAGAGGTGTGTCCACTAGCCCCATAGTATGGAGGTGTTTCCTCAGTTGACAGTGGCCAGTCAGGAATCCCACTGTTATACGTAGGTTTCTTCTGGTCATCGCCAAGTATTTTTTCGGCGCCATCTTCCCAGGGTCGCCCAGGGTGATCCTGGCAAAACTGGCAAAACTCCCATCTCTCAAGGGATTGAGCATGGGTGTAACGTTTGGCTAGTTCCGCAATTGTCGAAGTCGTCAGGCCGTAGGTGTCACTGGGTCCAAGAATTTTCAGTCCAGCGGCTTCCCTGGCTAAAGAATCAGCAATGCGATTTCCTTTACTCCTGTCGTGCCCTTTAACCCACCTCAGGATAATATTGTTATCTGCCGGGGCGTAAGCTAAATCTTGGTGGCACTCTAGTACTAGTCTTGATATAACACGTTGTCTGTTCAAGGCTAATAGGGCTTGTCTACTATCAGTGCAGATTATTATGTTTTTGTCAGAAATTCCTTTTCTGGTTAGTTCTTTTGTGGCAATTGAGATACCAGCCAGTTCTGTTTGAACTACGCTGGTATTGTTTCCCATTCCCCACTTGATCCATAGGCTTAGTGCTCTCGAGTAAACTCCACATCCTGAGCCTTCATTCATTTTTGAACCATCTGTATGAATGCGTATTGCATCTGCTGCATCTGGCTCTGTGTTGTGTTTTATTTGTATTTTGTAGGGTTTATTAAACAAAAACCTGGGTTTAATTGCATCATTGGCTGCCTGCAGCAGAGGTAGCGCAGTAAGCGCTTCCTGCCATAGGCTTAACCGCAATTGGCACACTCCTACTTCGGGGTTTACACCAGCCGTGCGCAATCGTACCATGGCCATCAACGCAACCTCCTTGACATACAGGTCCAGAGGGGTCAGACCAGTAATAAGCTCCATTGCTGCGGTTGGTGTTGTTCTCATGGCTCCTGTGATGTTTAAACAGGCCATTCGCTGTATTTGATATAGTTTTTGAATGGCCGTTGCTTGTAGAACCTTCGGTCCCCATGCAATTGCTCCATACGTTAACATAGGTCTTATTATTGCAGTGTAGATCCAGGAGACCACTCGGGGTGACAGCCCCCATGTGCGTCCCACTGTTCTCCGACACTGTTCATATGTCTATTATATGATTGATCCTCAGTGTCTGTTGTAGATGGGGAAAATGGAGTAGATGCAGGTGGTTCGGACGCCGGAGTAGTGGATGGCTCAGGTGTATTTGTAGGTATGTCTGCCATCTCCGCTCGGTAGAGAGCATTATTTATTTCGTATTTTGCGAAAGCTAGAACCGACTTGCTTTTGAGATTCCGCAAGATCCCTGCTACATATTCACCGTACACATCGAAGTCATCTCGTTTTTTTACGTTACTTGAAAGTTGTTTCATTACCGTGTAAGCTTCTTCGGATTTTGTATCCAACACTCTTCTCTTGGTACATTTTGTGGTAGGAACACGTGCAATGGTTTTTATTGCAGTTTTTTCTTGACTTTGACTTGACTTTTCTCTATCGCCTTGCACTTCTTGCTCTTGATGTGACTCTGGTTGATCTTCTTCCTACAACAAAAAAAAAACTGTAAAGCAATTTTTTTTAGGTGCCTAAACATCAAGAAGCATGGCTACAAATTGCAGAAGATTTTAACCAGAAGTGGAATTAGCCTCACTGTTGTGGTAGTATGGATGGAAAACACATATGTTCACAAGTGTAATAAGTACCAAGGGTGGAATGATGGAAAACATCACCCAGTATAACAAATTTAAAGTATATTCATAGGTATCTCCTAAAAACTACTTAGTAAATTAGTAGTAATACCTTATCCTGAACCTTGTACCAGACGTAACCCTACACATAAAGACCTCTCATCAACAACAACTGATAGTAGCGGAGGCCGGATCTATCCTTTCGGACTTTTCTTACAGGAGACGTTGATTCCTGTTTCCCACGTACTCGTGGGTGGTGACAGCCAGCTACGCTGCCTTCTTGTTATTTTCAGGGACACACCCGGAGAATTTTACTTGTCCAGGTTCCGGCTCGTGAAACTCGGCACCAAGGTGTTCTCTGGAGTAGCAGCTTTTACGGTGGACCAGCAGTTTTTAGTTTCTCTATCACAGGTTATTGATTACAGTGGTTTTTACCGGTTATTATATTGGTGATTAACGGCCGCCGGTATTACACAAGCTCCAATGAACACTGGAAGCGACTATTTCAACTACAAGGGATTTTTCAGTATAGTTCTCTTAGCAATAGTTGACGCTAACTATTGTTTTACCTATGTAAATGTAGGTTGCCAAGGACGTTTGTCTGATGGCGGAGTATATGCTAACACAACATTTAAACAGTTACTTGAAACGTCTTCCTTAAATCTCCCACCAATGAAAGTATTACCAGGAAGAACATCACCTTCGCCGTTCGTATTTCTAGGTGATGAGGCATTTGCTTTGCAACCGCATATTATGACACCCTTCCCAGGCACTCAACAGAAAGGTTCACAGGGGCGAATTTACAATTATAGACACAGTACAGCTAGGCGTGTAGTCGAAAATTCATTTGGAATTTTATCTGTCGTATTCAGGGTGTTACGAAAACCAATGCTTCTTGAGCCCGAAAGAGCAGAAAAGATAGTTTTACGATGCTGTTATCTCCACAATTTTCTTAGGAAAGGTCAGTCAATTTCATCCTACTGTCCACCAGGTACTTTTGATTCGGAAGACACGTCTACCGGGGAGCTAATACCCGGTACATGGAGAGTCGAAGGTCAGCCAAATGGTACTTTGCTAAGACTTAAAAGGATTCCCATAAAACCCAGTGTACTAGGCAAGGAAATACGAGAAGAATTTTCTTTATTCTTTACCAGTGAGGAGGGAAAAGTACCGTGGCAGAATAATTACTGACTTCAAATTGGTTATTAATTTAAAATGTAAGGTACTTACCTCTGCTATTTTGTTGTCACTAGCATCTTGTGTATCTTGTTAGGGGGGATACACCACCTTCAGTAGAATGTAGTGGCTTATTTTTGTCTTTTAAAAATAAAAGCATTTTAAAAAAAATCCATTTTGTTTTATACGGAGCATCAGCTCCATCACCACTCCTCCCTTTTTTTAACTCCCGCTGGAACTGCCCAATAAGCATACGCATTTTTTTTCAACTTCACTTGCATTTGTTTTCGATTCTGCACCTAGTTCAGTCCATGCGTCGTGTTTTTTATTTCTGTTTTTGAAATCCATGAAGGTAGGATCCCATAATACTCGATACTCACGAAATAACTCAATCAAATGAGTGGTAAGTTCTTTTGACCATTCCATCGCGTGAAAAAAAAATAGAAAAACCAGTTTGTGCAAAGCGACAGTTCTGGCAATACTAAATTCAAACGCCGCCGGTGCTGCAGTAAATGTTAATAAAACAAGTGTGGACAAGTCGTGGCGTGTTATAAAACAAAGTTTTATAACTTTCTTTGATCTTTACCGACACCTAATGGATAACATAAAACATGTTGTATAGCAAGAAAATTGTTTTATAACATTGTGTTTTATAACTTTTTCACTTGAATTTCTCTAACAAGTTACAAAACTTTGTTATTTAACGTGTTATGTTACATAGTCTGGACCCAGCTTAAAGACTTACCTTCACGTAGGCTGGCAGAGGGAAAATGAAATATGCACACCACCCTAAAAAATTTGGCGGTTTCACACAAAACATAAAATTAAAAAGAGGTACGATTCTAATTACAGACACACAAAAGATCATATAAATTAAAAATATATGATTATTGTGTGAAACACATAAACTCCCTAACAACAAGAAAGAAAAGTATAACAAATATATTAGTAAATTGAACGAAGTGATAATAGAAAAATACGTTACAATAGAAATCGTATGAAACTATGATGTAACATAAATCTAAGTGTATCACAAAATACTTAAAATATAAAATTGAAGTAAACATCACAAAAAGTTACAGAACTCTACAATATATTTTAATGAACACCAAAAATATAGAAACCTATCTACGAAATAGAAACACTCAGCTATTGTACTATAGATGGCGTAACGCGAATAAATTTATATAATTATTGATTTTTCGAGAAAGATAAAGCTATCGTATGTAATTTTACGACTAGTTCACATAATAAATATCTAATCAAACAAAAATTATTATTATATAAATGGAGAAGAAACAAAATAACCATGTAGGTATAATGTATTTAATCGTTTTGATAGAATATTCATTTTTCTTTTAATAGGTAGTACTTACTTTACAAGGAATGGAAAATAACTTGATTCTGGATTAACAATCCGATAAACAAACATCGAGAACTGTTACGAAAATGATTAATCATAATATCGTTGATATTAATGCAAGAGCAAGCCATTGTAATCGAACTGTAGAATTATAGAAAAATAAAATGTAGGTACATACTGTACTTATATTATACGCTCGTCCACTAAAAGTAAAATATTATAAAAACTATACACTGAATAATAATATTATATAACTAACAAAAAAACTAATATCGTATAAAACTGAAATTTTTTATATAAAATGAGTTATCCACAAATGAATTACCCTATATAAATAAGGGCTGCTTATCTTAACCCGTAACCCGTATCATGGGGTCTGTGAGACACTTGTCAACCAGTCACGCATTCCTGCTCCTATACTTCTTCCTATATCATCATGCCGTTCCATCTACTTTTGAGTTGGGCCAACAGCAGTGCACTTGTAGATTTTGAGCGATATAGGTGAACGTACGCGTAAATTATTTCGAGTTAAAGTACAAAATTGTCTGTGGGACCCCTTGGTACGGGTTACGTTACTTTTTAAGAAATCGTGAAATACAGAATATGAATCAGGAAGAACGTTTAGAAATAAGAAAAGTGTGTTATTTATGTCCTAAAAGACTTAAACGTAAGACCCAGTACTTATGTGTGATGTATAAGAGCCCAGTATGTTTAGAGTGCACTAGACTATTTCAACTACAAGGGATTTTTCAGTATAGTTCTCTTAGCAATAGTTGACGCTAACTATTGTTTTACCTATGTAAATGTAGGTTGCCAAGGACGTTTGTCTGATGGCGGAGTATATGCTAACACAACATTTAAACAGTTACTTGAAACGTCTTCCTTAAATCTCCCACCAATGAAAGTATTACCAGGAAGAACATCACCTTCGCCGTTCGTATTTCTAGGTGATGAGGCATTTGCTTTGCAACCGCATATTATGACACCCTTCCCAGGCACTCAACAGAAAGGTTCACAGGGGCGAATTTACAATTATAGACACAGTACAGCTAGGCGTGTAGTCGAAAATTCATTTGGAATTTTATCTGTCGTATTCAGGGTGTTACGAAAACCAATGCTTCTTGAGCCCGAAAGAGCAGAAAAGATAGTTTTACGATGCTGTTATCTCCACAATTTTCTTAGGAAAGGTCAGTCAATTTCATCCTACTGTCCACCAGGTACTTTTGATTCGGAAGACACGTCTACCGGGGAGCTAATACCCGGTACATGGAGAGTCGAAGGTCAGCCAAATGGTACTTTGCTAAGACTTAAAAGGATTCCCATAAAACCCAGTGTACTAGGCAAGGAAATACGAGAAGAATTTTCTTTATTCTTTACCAGTGAGGAGGGAAAAGTACCGTGGCAGAATAATTACTGACTTCAAATTGGTTATTAATTTAAAATGTAAGGTACTTACCTCTGCTATTTTGTTGTCACTAGCATCTTGTGTATCTTGTTAGGGGGGATACACCACCTTCAGTAGAATGTCGTGGCTTATTTTTGTCTTTTAAAAATAAAAGCATTTTAAAAAAAATCCATTTTGTTTTATACGGAGCATCAGCTCCATCACCACTCCTCCCTTTTTTTAACTCCCGCTGGAACTGCCCAATAAGCATACGCATTTTTTTTCAACTTCACTTGCATTTGTTTTCGATTCTGCACCTAGTTCAGTCCATGCGTCGTGTTTTTTATTTCTGTTTTTGAAATCCATGAAGGTAGGATCCCATAATACTCGATACTCACGAAATAACTCAATCAAATGAGTGGTAAGTTCTTTTGACCATTCCATCGCGTGAAAAAAAAATAGAAAAACCAGTTTGTGCAAAGCGACAGTTCTGGCAATACTAAATTCAAACGCCGCCGGTGCTGCAGTAAATGTTAATAAAACAAGTGTGGACAAGTCGTGGCGTGTTATAAAACAAAGTTTTATAACTTTCTTTGGTCTTTACCGACACCTAATGGATAACATAAAACATGTTGTATAGCAAGAAAATTGTTTTATAACATTGTGTTTTATAACTTTTTCACTTGAATTTCTCTAACAAGTTACAAAACTTTGTTATTTAACGTGTTATGTTACATAGTCTGGACCCAGCTTAAAGACTTACCTTCACGTAGGCTGGCAGAGGGAAAATGAAATATGCACACCACCCTAAAAAATTTGGCGGTTTCACACAAAACATAAAATTAAAAAGAGGTACGATTCTAATTACAGACACACAAAAGATCATATAAATTAAAAATATATGATTATTGTGTGAAACACATAAACTCCATAACAACAAGAAAGAAAAGTATAACAAATATATTAGTAAATTGAACGAAGTGATAATAGAAAAATACGTTACAATAGAAATCGTAT
This sequence comes from Galerucella nymphaeae, assembly GCA_963978555.1. Lineage (NCBI taxonomy): Eukaryota > Metazoa > Arthropoda > Insecta > Coleoptera > Chrysomelidae > Galerucella > Galerucella nymphaeae. The sequence continues at coordinate 31,715,336 of OZ021704.1, read as the reverse complement.
GAAACTATGATGTAACATAAATCTAAGTGTATCACAAAATACTTAAAATATAAAATTGAAGTAAACATCACAAAAAGTTACAGAACTCTACAATATATTTTAATGAACACCAAAAATATAGAAACCTATCTACGAAATAGAAACATTCAGCTATTGTACTATAGATGGCGTAACGCGAATAAATTTATATAATTATTGATTTTTCGAGAAAGATAAAGCTATCGTATGTAATTTTACGACTAGTTCACATAATAAATATCTAATCAAACAAAAATTATTATTATATAAATGGAGAAGAAACAAAATAACCATGTAGGTATAATGTATTTAATCGTTTTGATAGAATATTCATTTTTCTTTTAATAGGTAGTACTTACTTTACAAGGAATGGAAAATAACTTGATTCTGGATTAACAATCCGATAAACAAACATCGAGAACTGTTACGAAAATGATTAATCATAATATCGTTGATATTAATGCAAGAGCAAGCCATTGTAATCGAACTGTAGAATTATAGAAAAATAAAATGTAGGTACATACTGTACTTATATTATACGCTCGTCCACTAAAAGTAAAATATTATAAAAACTATACACTGAATAATAATATTATATAACTAACAAAAAAACTAATATCGTATAAAACTGAAATTTTTTATATAAAATGAGTTATCCACAAATGAATTACCCTATATAAATAAGGGCTGCTTATCTTAACCCGTAACCCGTATCATGGGGTCTGTGAGACACTTGTCAACCAGTCACGCATTCCTGCTCCTATACTTCTTCCTATATCATCATGCCGTTTCATCTACTTTTGAGTTGGGCCAACAGCAGTGCACTTGTAGATTTTGAGCGATATAGGTGAACGTACGCGTAAATTATTTCGAGTTAAAGTACAAAATTGTCTGTGGGACCCCTTGGTACGGGTTACGTTACTTTTTAAGAAATCGTGAAATACAGAATATGAATCAGGAAGAACGTTTAGAAATGAGAAAAGTGTGTTATTTATGTCCTAAAAGACTTAAACGTAAGACCCAGTACTTATGTGTGATGTATAAGAGCCCAGTATGTTTAGAGTGCACCTTTAAAATATGTAAAGAGTGTATAATTGACCTCTAAAATGAAGCTTGTTATTTTTGTAATTTTTGATAAAAATTAAAGAATATCTTTTTGTTATACTCTTGTTTATCAAGCTTCTTTACAGATAAAAGCGGTCTGGTATGTTTATATTACATTTTGAGAAAAAAAAAACATGTAAATTCAAAATATGTTAAAATTTTTACTTTTCAAGAATAAATTGAATATTTTCGTGAAAATATGACTTAATTTCATAAAGTTTCCACATAGGTTATCTCATAATATATATATATTTATAGTCGAACCATTTTCACACACTTTCCAAAATATATATATGTATATTGTAATGTTTTGATTTGGTGATATATTTTCTTTATTTTAAATTCTTAATTATTGATATGTTTTATTATTATTATTGTTGGGCGCCTTTTATTTTTCTAAATCTTTGTATAATTATTTTAAAATTTTTATCTGATATCAAAGAATTCAGCTAGCTATTAGAGGAAAACAATTTTGACTCTTACTCAGGTTGCGGTTCCCTCAATTAAATTTTAATGAAATAATTTAGTAGTTTTTCAAAATGTTTAATATATAATTTAAATGTATTTGTTTAATAAAAATTATAACCAAACTTTAACCAATTATTTATAATATTTTATAAACCTTCTTTTTCTTTTAAAATTATATTTTCTTTTATTATCCTCAGCAACTAAATATTCTTTTTTCTTTAATTATATTCAATGATTATTTTGATATTTATCCTTTACTGAATTTCTAAAACCTACTCGTCGTTTTCCCCCCGTAATACCAATAGAAATTTGTACATGCGCACAGACTTTATCTAATTTTTATTTCAAAGCATGTATTTGACCATGTGTTGTGAAATAGCTATTTGTATTACTAGGGAGGAAAGTGCCACTTTTCCTCCCGCAGGATGTAGTTTACTGCACGACGCGAAGCGGAGGGCAGTAAACATCCAAGGGAGGAAAAGTCACTTTACTCCCATGTGATACATATGATTTTTCCTCCTACCCACTTTTTTTTGAAAATTTATTCACGACACAAATAGGTAACGAATATAATTCAGCCCATTGCTTATCTTGTGTATATTGTTTTTAATACCTATCTTTAGATTTTTGTGGTAGTAAGGTTAATGACGCACATGTTAGCATGTGCCTTAATATTAGGTAGTGTATTTGGAAATTCAAAATCACTTGAATCGCTCTCCATTTTTCAAAAATTCAACTAAGTTTAATGAATGTAGCGACTTTGCACCTCAAAAGTCAATCGCCGTGTTTACTGTCAGTGAGCCACAGCATACTATGCTTTTCTTATTCTGAACTCAAAAGACGTATACCTATCTAAGATTCCTGAAGTTGAAATTTGTATTGGAGAACTACGTTGAAGTACCATTAATGTTTGATTTTTACCAAAAAACAGGATATACAGGATGTTCTAGAAATTATGGAAACAATATGAATATAATGAATTCACAAGTTTCGTCGTTTACAACTTACTTGAAATGAGAGGGAGGAAAAGTACTTTGCTCCCTAGGGAGGAAAGTATTTTTCCTCCCTGGGAGAAAAAGTATAAGTTTCCTCCCTGATTTGAGGGAGGAAAGTGTGTACTTTCTATAGGGGTAGGAGGAAAAAGAATTATTGAATTGCTTTGGATTATTTAAATTATTAAGGTAAGCTTCCTTTTTTTTAATTTTTTTAAAACTACTAATATTAAAATCTAAACTAACTTATCTAATAAGAAATACTCAAATGCGAAATAAATGTTTTTACGATTAACAAATTTATAGGTTATCTGCTTTCAGGAACTTGGATCCGATAAATTCCTTTCTCTGCTATGTGGGATATAAATTAATCAGAATGGATTGCTGATTTCATACACACTATTATAGAAAGTAAACTGAACATTCTCAGGAACAAACTGCATACAATATGCTTTGAAATTGTTGGGATGCTATCTCCAGTCAAGGTTAAATAGGATAAACAAAGCTTACCGCTTTCTAGTAATTATTAAATGAATGAAAACTCTCACAAGGTAGTGTTCTTAGTTTTTCGGCTGGTTTGGCTTGATTTTGAGGCACTTTACTTTATATTTTAAGTTTTAATTTTTATCTTTCATAATTTTTTTTCAACTGCTTCCTTCTCCTTCAAAAATCAACAACCTCCTCCTTTTGTTTTTGTTTATTATTCCACATGCGACTTTTTCTGTAATAATTTGTCTTACTGTCATTTTTGACTTCCATCAATCTAAAGGTCATTTCGCATGTTTACTGATGTCAATGATCTTATAAATATCACTTTCTTTTAATCGGTTGATCTATTTCGCGATTAATCACTGTCACTTCACTCAATTTTGAAAATTTAGTTATACAAATCTAATTTAAATACAATATTTATTTTACATAACATGTATTAATTATGGAGATTATTTACTTGAGGTTTATAAAATATTTTATTGATTGTTATATATTATTTTATCATTTAATTAATTTGATCTATTTTAAAACTACTCCTATTCATTGGGAAATAATTTCTTATATATTATTCTCTTATTACAGGTTCTTTCCCTTAAATTGGATTCACCTGATTTCATATCATCACAATACCTTTAAAGTTTACAAAAAAATTTCTCACCAATCCTAAATAGTCAGCGTGCTTTGCTGTAGATTTCTTCTTATCTCCCTCTTCATCTGTCTTCTGTACGTTTTGTATACGGACCATACGAATTGTAGTACCAAAACAACCACAATGATGTAGATAAGGGTCTTTACCTCCAGGTCTGCTTTCATTTCCTCTTCTTGGACTATGAAATTACTGTTGACCACACCATTTTCTTGAACTGCTAGTTTTGACTCTGTACCACCCATGTTTCACAGAATTCCAATTGTTTGCAGGATCGCCATGTAATATATGTTGCTTATGGGTAGAGTAGCCAGGTAGTGTGGTGGTAATTGGCCTCTCATCTGATGGTGTTTCTGGTCACTCGAAGGGTCATCTTATAGTAATCAAACAACTACTTGTAGGACTGGGATATTTCTTACTTAAACTCACTATGAAACATTATCCTAATACTTATACTAATTACTGATGATTTAATACTAATACTTATAATGTTACTAACGCATTTAATCTACTAATAATCTAATAATGATCTTATAATGATCTTATAACGAACTGATCTGATAATAATAATAGTAATGAATTACCAAAATACTTTCGATTGTATATTTTATATCTACGACTCAAGTTCACCGTAAGTAAATATAAATAGTGCTATTTATGTTTATTCCACGCTTGATCTTGAATCATAAACGTGAGACCTTGCTTCGTGTGCTGTTTTATGATTTAATGAAATTAATTTCAATGGAATTTAATTCTGTTATCTAAATATTATCATATTGACCAAAAGGCATCACAACATGGTCAGAGTACAAAAAATGTAATATGTTGAAATATTTAGTTTCATCAACACCAGATGGCTTCATAAATTTTATATCCATTGGATATGGTGGAAGGATTAGCGACTCATTGTTAGTTTAGACATGTGGCTATCTGGAACAAGTACCTGAAGGATCAAGCGTTATGGCAGTCAGGGGTTTCAAAGAGATTGCTAAGTACCTTCATGAGCGTAAGTGTAGTTTGGTCAGACCTCCAAGTGTTTCCTCGTCAACAAAACCCAGTCGAGCTGAAGTAATGGAAAGTAAAAGGATAGCTAGCCTACGTATACATATTGAACGGGTTATTAGACGCATAGGAGAATTTCAATATTTAAAGCCCCATTCTGTGATAAACCATAATTTAATTGCTCAGACTAATGCTGTAATTAAAATTGCATGTGCTTTAATTAATTTACAGAACCCAATTATAAAACAGAATTAAAATTATTGATTTTTTGTACCGAGTATAGATATTACGTAGGTAATTAAGTTATATTTAATTGAAACATTATTTCTCAAAATTATTATACTTTTTACAAATAAAATTTACATTTGTTAAGAAATTTGATCAGTTATTTGAGAATAAAACTTTTTGCAGAATTCCCATTTTTTACATCCCTTTTAGGTAAGAAAAACACATTTTTCAACTATATTTATGTTTATTGACAAATATCATAAAGTTTCGGAAAACAAAATTTTTCCAGTTTTTCATAGCAGCAACAATTAATTCATTTGCGAACTGTTCATCAAAATCAATCTCCAAGATTTTCACATTGTTGGATTCTTCAAAATCTGGAGATGCAACACAAAACAACCCCTTTTTTTAAATAGCGCACAAAATTTGCAATTGAAGTTGTCCTTTAAATTTAGGAGTAATTTTATTATCCTTTATGTATACATTGAAATTTTTCATGCTGCTTGGACACTTAATTTCAATTATACAGGGTGTCCCACGACGAGTGAAAACTATCTGTATATGTCAAAATACTTATAGTAAAATCATGAAAATTTCTACGTTTGGGTTTTCGGATACGATCTTTTCAACTAAAATATTTTCAAAGATGGCCGACTTCCGGTTCTACCGGAAGTCGGCTGTAACTTTGTTATTTTAAATGGAACACCCTGTATATTAATACATTTTTGAAATCTTCGTAATATTTTAGTATACTTTTGTCTAAAAACTTTTTTCGAAAAATGCACACTTTTTGAGTTATTGATTTTTTTGTAGAAAATTTGACCGTTGAAGACCCTTATAAATTATTTTTTTACGAGGGGACCCTTGAAGATATGAAAATGGTTTCTCTTCGGTTGTCTTAAGCAAGGTCAAACGTATTCGAATCTATGTTGAAAAACTTTTCATTCTATACAGGGTGTGAATAAAAAGTGTTCAAAGTTTAACTTCATAAATATCAAATTTCTTCATTTTTTTTAATAGAACCATCATGTTTTTTCTATTTTAATGAATTCGGGGGAAAAAAATAAGGCAAGTTCATGTATACTTTCCTATACCTAAACCTTACCGTTATCCAGATATTAAATGTTTTCTGTAAATTTTTAGAGATGCAGGTGTGTGGTCTAAATTTTGGTACAAGCACTAGGAAATGAAAAGTTTTTACAAGAACATGTGCTTTATTTGCAGTAAGATATCCAGATTGACCGCGATCGAAATCGCACATTGTTAAAAGAATACTTAACAATTTGAAGCTATTCGGTTCATTTTAAGCAAAAGTTAATCGAGTTGAACCATTTGTGAGAATAATAAGATATGCTACAAAATTTTATGGAAAATTAAAAGCCAAAGAAAAATAGTCTGATGTTTTAAAGTAAATGTTTAAAATTGCTCCCTTGCACTTCAATGCATTTTTCAACCCTTCTCAGTATACCTTCATTCGTCGCACGGTTAATCATCAACTCAGAAAGGGAATTTCGAACTCTTAGCTCACAATCTTCTCTAGATGTTAACTAATGTCAGTTAAATAATTGTCATTTATTACAAAGCCTACTAAAAGTATACATGAAAAATTTAAACTTGTTAAAAATATAATAACAATTTAAAACCTCAAATATCTCGGAAACGACTGAAAGTTGGAATAGGATTAATAAAAACAATTTGATTTGATTTTTTTTAGAGACAGATGAAGAAAAAGACTTTTTTATTTCTTAGTGCTTGTACCAAAATTTAGACCACACCTGCATCTCTAAAAATTTACAGAAAACATTTAATATCTGGATAACGGTAAGGTTTAGGTATAGGAAATTATACATGAACTTGCCTTATTTTTTTCCCCCGAATTCATTAAAATAGAAAAAACATGATGGTTCTATTAAAAAAAATGAAGAAATTTGATATTTATGAAGTTAAACTTTGAACACTTTTTATTCACACCCTGTATAGAATGAAAAGTTTTTCAACATAGATTCGAATACGTTTGACCTTGCTTAAGACAACCGAAGAGAAACCATTTTCATATCTTCAAGGGTCCCCTCGTAAAAAAATAATTTATAAGGGTCTTCAACGGTCAAATTTTCTACAAAAAAATCAATAACTCAAAAAGTGTGCATTTTTCGAAAAAAGTTTTTAGACAAAAGTATACTAAAATATTACGAAGATTTCAAAAATGTATTAATATACAGGGTGTTCCATTTAAAATAACAAAGTTACAGCCGACTTCCGGTAGAACCGGAAGTCGGCCATCTTTGAAAATATTTTAGTTGAAAAGATCGTATCCGAAAACCCAAACGTAGAAATTTTCATGATTTTACTATAAGTATTTTGCCATATACAGATAGTTTTCACTCGTCGTGGGACACCCTGTATAATTGAAATTAAGTGTCCAAGCAGCATGAAAAATTTCAATGTATACATAAAGGATAATAAAATTACTCCTAAATTTAAAGGACAACTTCAATTGCAAATTTTGTGCGCTATTTAAAAAAAGGGGTTGTTTTGTGTTGCATCTCCAGATTTTGAAGAATCCAACAATGTGAAAATCTTGGAGATTGATTTTGATGAACAGTTCGCAAATGAATTAATTGTTGCTGCTATGAAAAACTGGAAAAATTTTGTTTTCCGAAACTTTATGATATTTGTCAATAAACATAAATATAGTTGAAAAATGTGTTTTTCTTACCTAAAAGGGATGTAAAAAATGGGAATTCTGCAAAAAGTTTTATTCTCAAATAACTGATCAAATTTCTTAACAAATGTAAATTTTATTTGTAAAAAGTATAATAATTTTGAGAAATAATGTTTCAATTAAATATAACTTAATTACCTACGTAATATCTATACTCGGTACAAAAAATCAATAATTTTAATTCTGTTTTATAATTGGGTTCTGTAAATTAATTAAAGCACATGCAATTTTAATTACAGCATTAGTCTGAGCAATTAAATTATGGTTTATCACAGAATGGGGCTTTAAATATTGAAATTCTCCTATGCGTCTAATAACCCGTTCAATATGTATACGTAGGCTAGCTATCCTTTTACTTTCCATTACTTCAGCTCGACTGGGTTTTGTTGACGAGGAAACACTTGGAGGTCTGACCAAACTACACTTACGCTCATGAAGGTACTTAGCAATCTCTTTGAAACCCCTGACTGCCATAACGCTTGATCCTTCAGGTACTTGTTCCAGATAGCCACATGTCTAAACTAACAATGAGTCGCTAATCCTTCCACCATATCCAATGGATATAAAATTTATGAAGCCATCTGGTGTTGATGAAACTAAATATTTCAACATATTACATTTTTTGTACTCTGACCATGTTGTGATGCCTTTTGGTCAATATGATAATATTTAGATAACAGAATTAAATTCCATTGAAATTAATTTCATTAAATCATAAAACAGCACACGAAGCAAGGTCTCACGTTTATGATTCAAGATCAAGCGTGCAACAATTAATTCATTTGCGAACTGTTCATCAAAATCAATCTCCAAGATTTTCACATTGTTGGATTCTTCAAAATCTGGAGATGCAACACAAAACAACCCCTTTTTTTAAATAGCGCACAAAATTTGCAATTGAAGTTGTCCTTTAAATTTAGGAGTAATTTTATTATCCTTTATGTATACATTGAAATTTTTCATGCTGCTTGGACACTTAATTTCAATTATACAGGGTGTCCCACGACGAGTGAAAACTATCTGTATATGGCAAAATACTTATAGTAAAATCATGAAAATTTCTACGTTTGGGTTTTCGGATACGATCTTTTCAACTAAAATATTTTCAAAGATGGCCGACTTCCGGTTCTACCGGAAGTCGGCTGTAACTTTGTTATTTTAAATGGAACACCCTGTATATTAATACATTTTTGAAATCTTCGTAATATTTTAGTATACTTTTGTCTAAAAACTTTTTTCGAAAAATGCACACTTTTTGAGTTATTGATTTTTTTGTAGAAAATTTGACCGTTGAAGACCCTTATAAATTATTTTTTTACGAGGGGACCCTTGAAGATATGAAAATGGTTTCTCTTCGGTTGTCTTAAGCAAGGTCAAACGTATTCGAATCTATGTTGAAAAACTTTTCATTCTATACAGGGTGTGAATAAAAAGTGTTCAAAGTTTAACTTCATAAATATCAAATTTCTTCATTTTTTTTAATAGAACCATCATGTTTTTTCTATTTTAATGAATTCGGGGGAAAAAAATAAGGCAAGTTCATGTATAATTTCCTATACCTAAACCTTACCGTTATCCAGATATTAAATGTTTTCTGTAAATTTTTAGAGATGCAGGTGTGGTCTAAATTTTGGTACAAGCACTAAGAAATAAAAAAGTCTTTTTCTTCATCTGTCTCTAAAAAAAATCAAATCAAATTGTTTTTATTAATCCTATTCCAACTTTCAGTCGTTTCCGAGATATTTGAGGTTTTAAATTGTTATTATATTTTTAACAAGTTTAAATTTTTCATGTATACTTTTAGTAGGCTTTGTAATAAATGACAATTATTTAACTGACATTAGTTAACATCTAGAGAAGATTGTGAGCTAAGAGTTCGAAATTCCCTTTCTGAGTTGATGATTAACCGTGCGACGAATGAAGGTATACTGAGAAGGGTTGAAAAATGCATTGAAGTGCAAGGGAGCAATTTTAAACATTTACTTTAAAACATCAGACTATTTTTCTTTGGCTTTTAATTTTCCATAAAATTTTGTAGCATATCTTATTATTCTCACAAATGGTTCAACTCGATTAACTTTTGCTTAAAATGAACCGAATAGCTTCAAATTGTTAAGTATTCTTTTAACAATGTGCGATTTCGATCGCGGTCAATCTGGATATCTTACTGCAAATAAAGCACATGTTCTTGTAAAAACTTTTCATTTCCTAGTGCTTGTACCAAAATTTAGACCACACACCTGCATCTCTAAAAATTTACAGAAAACATTTAATATCTGGATAACGGTAAGGTTTAGGTATAGGAAAGTATACATGAACTTGCCTTATTTTTTTCCCCCGAATTCATTAAAATAGAAAAAACATGATGGTTCTATTAAAAAAAATGAAGAAATTTGATATTTATGAAGTTAAACTTTGAACACTTTTTATTCACACCCTGTATAGAATGAAAAGTTTTTCAACATAGATTCGAATACGTTTGACCTTGCTTAAGACAACCGAAGAGAAACCATTTTCATATCTTCAAGGGTCCCCTCGTAAAAAAATAATTTATAAGGGTCTTCAACGGTCAAATTTTGCCATATACAGATAGTTTTCACTCGTCGTGGGACACCCTGTATAAGCTTCTGATATCCCATCTGGTGAAGCTCCAAGTATTGGAAAATTGGGCATTGTAAAAAATCCGCACTCACGAAATTTGCACTTTAGTTGTTGTTCCACACACTTTAACACTTTTTTTTCAAGAAGTCGTCCCCTCTTCATAAATTTGGAGTCCCTCACTTTGTAAGCACCTATTATTGACTCCACTAAAGTGCCATCTGGAGTTTTACAATGAGCAGCTTCAAATAATTTAGAAGCTGTTATACGTCCAAATCTCAGTTCGTGCCATAGTGGGGCTGTTGATTGGGCTCTTGTTTTCTTTTCGGCTTCAATGCAAATAGAGCCACTCATTTCTGCTGATGCAAATTCAATGAAATCATCACATTCTGTACTACCCAGACTTTTGAATTGTAAAATTAGTTTGTATACTGATAATTTGTCAAAGGCCTCTTCAGTTTCAGAAGCATATTTCAGTACATGCCCTGTCAAGTTTGAACTTTCACCAATACGTGTTACTTCACTGAGAAATGAAGAAACATCACAAATAGGAAAGTTTACAGTTTTCTTTGAAAACTCCCCTGCTGTGGTAAATTTCAATGATGACCCTACTTTTGATAGCTGCGGTAAGAAGTAACTTCTGTGGGTGAAGGTTCTTCTGTACGGCGATGCATCCACATTAAAAATGCAAGAGCATGCTTGCAACCACCTACAAAAAATATAACATTAAAATAAAATAAAGTGGCCTATTTTAATGACTCACATTCAAGACACACAATGCTTTCGTTCACTTCATCCACTTTTAGGCTGACAGCATAATTTTTTGAATGGATTCTATGCTCCAGGCAAATCTTAGATTGCACTATACATAGTGAACCCTCTCGTTTAACCTCAACATATCCAACAGCACTATCGCCATATTATTTTCTAGATGCCCTGAAAACAATAAATAACCATAGATTAAACTGTAGGTTTACCTTAATTTGCCTCATTTTAAGAAGATATCTGCATCGATTAAAATTTGATATACCAATAATAAACACTACTTCAATTTGAAATTTTGATAATTTGGCATTATTGTTTAGAAATTTTCTAGAAGATTCTTGAAAGTTATTAAAACATGTATTCAATTATACAACTTGAAAAAACATACTCAACAATTTACCAACAATATTGATATTGTAAGTAAACAAAATATCCATAATATTTTTGTTAGTATTGACTAACATCTTCAGTCTTGGAATCTGACAAACCAAATGCTCATTGTCAATGTTGAAGGTTGTGAGGTAGATTTCAACCTAATATGAGGCAAGTGTAAGTATTATAATATTTAGTTTATTTAACAACTCCTCAAACGTTTTTCTTAAACAGCTTTGTTTTTATTTACATGAATAATAAAAAGAAAAGAATTATTCTTTACATTAAATACTTACATTGCTGCTTTTGCACCTCTAATTTCAGATGAATTAAAACATTCGTCCCTTTTTATGTAATCCATTACCATAAACATATTCACAGAGGGTAAATTGTTCGTAGAAGCTTTAACAAACTCTTCGGAGGTCATCATAACTATTTAACACTAATCAAAAATACTATTGTACAAAGCAAAATAAAACAAATTATAAGATTTCGTCACAATTTCACTCCTACACAAAGCTGAAACAACAAATAACAACGAAAAATCGATATGAACCCAACGAACTGAGACGTATTTATATGCGCTGCGACGTCACGACCAATGAGCGGTCGTTTCGAGTTCCGTTTGAATTTCACCGTTTACCTGCTTTTTTTTCCTGAAATATTTGGTGCTGGGTGGGTTAATCGATTTTGTACGATTGTAAAACTTATCTAAGGGTACATTAAATAATATTTCATTTGATTTGAAATATATGGAAAATACCCAATTGGGGGCGTTTATGAATATGACGCGATTCTATAAATGAAATATACCACATAATAATTTGCAAAGTCCAAGGAGTACGTCTAACAACTTGCACATTTTTAATATATTTCCTATCGAATTCTTCATTTAAACGACTTAACTTATTTTTAAGAAATTTCTGTTTATATAGTTCCAGAAATTTATGATGTCTACGATTTGTTACTACAAAATCATCTTAACAATTAAATTTATCATTATTAAAAAAATAAATTATTTTATATACAAATTTGTGAGGAAAGCTGCATCCTTATATTCTATAATAGAATTAAATAGGTATGTAGTAGTTTGTTTTAATATAAATTGTTTGTTGCACTTTCCTTTCTATACCTTTTAAATAAAATGTCAGTCTTCCTCATATATATTTTATTTGTACTCGATGATAACAGATTTTTATTACATTCCTTTTCTGTAACTATATCGTAACAAAAACAGTAATACAAGACACTTAGTAACTGTCATACATCGCTACCATCCAAAACACTACTACCAACTAATATAGGGAGTTTATCTCAACACCCCTCCTCGCTATAAACTCTCTTAAATCTAATAATCCTATGTTTAACATATGAGTTGAGAATTTTTGTTGGGACAGACCTTTTGTGAGGATATCAGCCTCTTGTCTTCGAGTATCAACATAATTTAATGCAATTATATTTTGTTTTAGAAGCTCATGTATGAAATGATACTTTAAATCTATATGCTTTACTCGCTTATTATTTGCAGGGTTTTCAACTATTGCGATACACCCCTGATTGTCCTCATAAAAAGTTACCCTATCATTTACAATCTCAAAATCATCTAACAATTTTTTTAACCATAAGCCTTCATGGACTGATTCTACTAAAGCTACTAGTTCAGCCTCAGAAGTTGACATAGCAATACATTTTTGTTTTCGAGTATTCCAACTAATAGTGTTTCCAAAAATCTTAAATAAAAATCCTGAGACGGATTTTCTATCATTTACATTTGACCCCCAGTCTGAATCAACGAAACATTCAAGATTTGTTGTATTTTGTTTTTTATATCTTAAGCCTACATATTGCGTTCCACTCAAATATCTTGAAATTCGTTTAAAATGATTCCATATAGAAATGTCAACTTTATCCTGGAATTGGCTAAAATAATTCACACTAAAACAAATGTCAGGTCTAGTGCCTAAAGCAAGGTACATCAAACAACCAACAAGTTCTCTGATAGGTTTGTCTATAAAATTACTATCAGGTTTCTGTAAATTCAATTTAGGATCAATTGGCACTGATGTAGGTTTGCAGTTGTCAAAGCCAAAACGTTTTAATGTATGTTGACTGTCAATAATAGTATTCCCTTTTTTCTATCGTACTCAACTTCAAGACCTAAGAAATGTTTCAGGTTGCGCTTATCTTTTAGTTCAAATTCTTTTTTTAGTTTTTGTTTAATATTGTTTATGTCATTCAAATTTGCCCCTGCTAAAATAATATCATCAACATATATCAGCAAGAAAACATTTCCCATTTCATTTTTCAGTTTATATAAACAGAAGTCAGTTTCAGATCTTTTAAAACCAATACTAAGAAGAAAGTTATTTATTCTTTCATTCCAACACTTGCTAGATTGTACTAGCCCATAAAGAGCTTTATTTAATTTATAAACATGACCTTCAGGACATTTGGTTCCTTTTGGTGGGTGAATATAGATATTTTCATTTAGAGTACCATTTAGAAAGGCCGACTTTATGTCTAACTGAATAAAATGGTATTTAAATTGATTTCCAATAACTAATAAAGTTCTGATTGTACTCATTTTCGCTACCGGTGAATACATATCTGAATACTTATTTTTTTCTTGAGCAAACCCCCTTACTACAAGCCGAGCCTTATATTTGTCACACTCATTTTCTTCCAAGGGTTTAAAGGCATAAACCCATTTTGTGTCCAAAATTTGTTCATTTGTGGGTTTTGGTATTATTTCCCATGTTTTATTTTCATCAATTGAATTCAATTCCCTGTTCATGGCATTCAACCGATCACTCCTATCCTTTCTCTCATTCAAATCTTCATACCCCTCTGGAACATTTTCTAAATATTTCATTGCATCAAGTGCTGTGTAAGTTTCATAATCATCATGCCATTTTGGTGTTTTTCTAATTCTATTACTCATTCGTACATGTTCAGTCATACCTAACTCATCATCTTCTCTTTCATTATCTTCATTCTCTTGATTTTCTCCATCTGCATGTTCATCATTTTCATAATTATTTCTGTCTTCCTGGTCATTCAAAGTTACGCATTTTCTATTAAAGTAAAATTCACTTTCATTGAACTTAACATCCCTTGATACTATTACTTTACTTTCTATTATATTCCACAACCTGTAACCATTTTGTGTATAGCCCACTACAATACATTTTTCAACATTAGAGTCAAACTTGTTCTTATTTCTTTTCTTATATGACTATATGCTACTGTACCAAAAATTCTCAAATTGTTGACATTAGGTTTTCTCTTATACCAAATTTCTGCCGCAGTTTTATTTTGAAGTGTTTCAGTAGGCCCTCTATTTATTACATAATTAACATTTAAAATTGTTAGCTCGCCACTCTGTTCCACTTAATGGTCACAGAATAGAAGAGCTAGCCTAATATTAGGGTAATAAAATAATTTTATCCCGGATTACTCGGTGCGGAGAGGGGTTGAGTAAAATTGAACGTACCTCTAACAAGGGGATACTTGATGGTCTCTGCTGAGATTCGGGTGAAGGAGCAAATGAACTACTCGATACTCGATAGGTTGAATGCTCTATTATTCAAAGGTTCTATTTTCTATCAAATGGCAACTGACTGACATTGACAGCGCTTGGCGTGCCTATCTAATATATTAAGTGAATATCAAAGATATTAAAAATGAACAAATTAAAGCTATTATTGGAAATGGTCCGCAAAAGTATACTTCTGGGATTACATTTATTTCCGTGTAAGTACTGTGTTATACTTTTAATATTATATAGTTTGGAAGGTGATGTTTACCTTTATATAATTATATCTAACTTATACCTAATTAATCTGAAAATGAACATCTGTTTTAGATACAAAACTATTGCTATTGTTAGCCAGTATAGGACGGACTCTACAAGATATACTATTACTACACTAAATATACATGACTCAGTTGATGTACAACCGAGTGGAGAGCTCTATACTTATAATGAAGCCTGGATGTAGTTCAGGTGAACTGGAGGGTAAGGTTCACTTCGTACGAGTTGATAACTTTTATTATCACTACTTAGCCAGTGCGGAAAAGTCTAGATTATTGACATCAAACAATCTATATATTGGAAAGATCTTACTTGGGTTAGGTGTGCTCACTAATGGTTTGCAGTCCTGGGGGTGTTCCTTACAGGTGTTACTCTGCTCTGTACTTATAGCAGTCAGCTGGAAGGTAGTAGCTGCTGGGGGTACCAAACTGTAGCGTACAGGGGAGGATAGCGATGAGTAGGCTATACGATCAACACCCAAGTACTTATTCTTGAAGTGAAAAGAGACTGGTATCCCAAGTGAAGAATCAGATGCAGATGGGTTCAAACCACCCAACAAGAAGAAAGCCAAACAAAGAAATAAAAGGTCTGAAAAGAAAATATAGAAGAATAGTACTGATGATTGGGTCCCAATCGATATCGGATAGATTACTTACCCCAGGTGGTGAGTGACCTTGTAGTGGTGTATTTTGTGAAATCAGGAACTAAATCCATGCACACATGCTCCTTTACAACAATTTGTATAAGAGAATCCCTGATTACTTATTTTTTTCCAATCACAGAGCCGTATTGTACGTAGGTTGAACAACCTTCTAGATTAGGAAAAAGCAGAATACAAAATGGTGGTTTCAAACCAGTGACCTATGTCATTGGCCTTGAAAAATGATAAGAGGTCTTTCACCTATTAAGCTGGGTTCAAGGTCAAATGGCTAACTGATGACCCAAATACTCAAGACACCTGTGTAGTTTGAAAAAGACTCTCACTAAAGTTAACCTATGAACTAATTATAGATGTCAAATAACAAAGATAAATATTCACATTTCATTATTACTAATTATTATTGTGACGATAAATATTATCAAGGTACCAAATAAATCTTTTATGCATTCAAGTTACAGTTCATACTTATTTATTTTTATTTTTGTAGGGCGAACCGTAACAAAATAGCCTCCCCCCAGAGTTCTTTTGGAACACCTGATTCATTTATAACTGCCCTTGCTCTTTCTACTAGTGTTCGGTTCGGTAGTGACGGAAGTAACTTGATGACTGCGAAACTGCTTACCATTATC
This sequence comes from Galerucella nymphaeae, assembly GCA_963978555.1. NCBI lineage: Eukaryota > Metazoa > Arthropoda > Insecta > Coleoptera > Chrysomelidae > Galerucella > Galerucella nymphaeae. The sequence continues at coordinate 31,698,825 of OZ021704.1, read as the reverse complement.
CATAATGATCTTTTCCGGAACCCCAAGCATCAGGAATATGTGGTCCTCTATTATCTCAGCGACTTTTGGGGCCGTCGCATTTCGCATCGGGAAAAACAACACAAATTTACTGAATATGTCATTAGCAGTTAGAATAAAGGAATAACCAGCTGAAGAACGTGGTAGGGGTCCAACTAAATCTATACTTAAAATTTGCCAGGGGCGAGAGGTTGTTGGTGCACAACTTAACATCAAGCCTCTAGGTGCTTTCTGTTCTGGTTTCGTCTTTAAACAAATTACACATCGTCTAACGTAGTGGGATACATCCGCCTTCATCTTGGGCCAATAATACTTAAGGTTTAATCTGTTTAAGGTTTCATATATTCCCAAGTGTCCACACGTCGGGGGATCATGATGGTCTTTGATCAGAGCTGAACGACATTCTTTAGGAACCACTAGCAGCCATTCTTTATTTGACTGGGCTAGATTGGGATAAGCTACCTTCGCTAGTTTGTATATCCGGTCTTCTACAATCCTCCAATCGGGATATTTGTTAGGGTCTTTGAGGATCTTTTGGTATAATTGCCTATACCACTTATCTTTGACTCCTTGGATCAATGGAAGTATCTCAACGACATCAATTCGGGGTACAGATCTGGATAACGTATCGGGTACAACATGATCCGCTCCTTTCCGATGCACAATTTCAAAATCGTATTGCTGTAGCCGAAGTGCCCACCTAGCAACACGTCCAGCTTGATCTATGAAATCGAACAACCACTTGAGGCTGTAATGGTCAGTGATTACGGTGAATCGTGTTCCTTCTATGTAGGGTCGAAATTTTTCTATGGCATGGAGGACGGCCAAACATTCCTTTTCCGTAGTACTGAATTTCCTCTCGGTTCTGGTTAAGGATCTACTGAGGTAGGCCACTACTTTTTCTCCGTCTGGGTGAATTTGGGACAAGGCTGCTCCTATTCCAAAATCACTGGCATCGGCATGAATATAAAAGGGTAGTTCAAAATTAGGACAGGTCAAAATAGGAGCGGTGATAAGGTGTTCCTTTATTTTCGTGAATGCACTTTTACACGCGTCATCCCAGACAAAATTTGCGTTCTTCTTCAATAGTAAGGTGAGTGGAGCAATTAAAGTTGAGAGGTTTGGCACAAACCTTCGGTACCACGAGACCATACCTATTACCCTGCGAACATCTGAAACTGTTCTTGGCTCTGGTATCCTGACAATAGCTTCTACCTTCTCGGGATAAACCATCAAGCCTGAGGAATTCACGATATATCCCAAGTATGTTAATTCGGGTTTACAAAAGTGGCACTTTTCTCGGTTCAGAGTTAACCCTGCTTTTGTTATTTTATCCACGACGGTTCGTAAAATATTTATATGTTCCTCAAAGGTAGGTGTGCAGATGATTACGTCATCTAAATAAACAAAAACGAATTGTTCCAACTCCACCCCAATCACACGATCAATGAATCGTTGCCAGGTAGCTGGTGCGTTGTGTAATCCAAACGGCATTCGTTTGAACTGGTAGAGGCCTCTAGAGGGTACAACAAAAGCTGTCAAGGGTCGTGACGCTTCCGCGACTGGAATCTGCCAATATGCGGACTTGATATCTAAAGTTGTGAGATATCTAGCGTCTCTCAACTTATCCAAAGTAGCGCTGACAAAAGGAAGGGGATATGCATCCTTCTCACTAACCTCATTCAATTTCTTGTAATTGACGCAGAACCTGTAAGAACCATCCGGTTTCTTCACTAACACAATAGGCGATGCCCACGGTGATGTAGAAGGTTCAACAATATCATTTGCCAACATTTGATCGAGCTCGATATTAACCTGGCGCTGTAATGTAGGAGATATAGGGTAGTGTCTCTGTTTTATTGGTGTTGCTTTGGTCTTAATCGTATGCTCCACAAGGTGAGTGCAGCCTAACTGATTTCCCATGGCACTGAAGGTCGATTCAACCAAGTCATCCAGCTGTGCCTTTTGAGCCAACGTTAAGTGCTCCAAGGACTGAATAGCTGAACATTGGGAAGATGGTAGGTCACTTTCCTTTCTAAATGACCAACGTCCAGAGTATAAATCTGGGACAATTTGCATGGAAGACCAAAAATCAACGCCGAGTATTACGCTATGTGGCAGATTGGGCACTACTATCATTTCTAAAATTCTCACCCGATTCAGTAGTTGTACAGGTACAGTAATTGATCCTAAAACATCACATCGTCCACCATTTGCAACTACACAATCCTTTACCGGTGACTTATCCAACTGACAAATACCCTTTAACTGATTCCAACCTAATTCCCCAATTACTGTATTTGAACAACCGCTGTCTAACAGAGCTAAAAAAGTTTTACCGAAAATATTAACTTCTAGATAGGGCCGGGCATCGTCTTTGGCGTGTGCCAACACAAAATCTAACAAGACGGACATTGAATTTATTGAAACCTTGGCCGGAATTGAGGTCAGTGGTTCCGACCGGCCTGTCGTGAACCTGCACTCCTGTTTTTTGGACAAGATGGACAATCTGGTGCCATGACACCCTCACGGCCACATCTGAAACAAAATTTCCTTCTTTGTTCCGGACAAGCTCGGAACTTATGGTCCTCTTTACCGCAGTTCCAGCACAGGGGTCGAGGCAAGGCGAAAGCAATGGTATGCACTAAAGCATTCATTTCCGAAGTGTTATGTTCGGGCTGGTCGGAGGTAGCACGGGAACTGGTTTGGGTGTTACCAGGAGTACCGACAGCTGATACGGTCTGCTGACTTTGAGGAGGTCTTCGATATGCCAACCCTGGTTCTAGCAATGTTCTGTGTGAGGTAGGAGGTGGTGCAAATCTTTTCACCCTTTCCTCAGTTTCTTCTATTGTACGACATAATCTCAACAGATTTTGTACTGAAGTCGACTGGTGAAGTGAAAGTTGAGTTTGAATGTATGGGAGAAGGTTTCTTCGTATGGGATTGACTCGGTGTTCTTCGGATGGTGGTTGTTCCAATCGTCGAAATAACGTTTCCATCGCTGTTATAAACGTTAGAACCTTTTCTTGGGCACCTTGTGTCCTCTGTCGTATTTCGTCCCACAGATTATATTCATAATCGTAGGGTCTATAGGCATCTCTCAACTGACATACTAAGTCATCCCATGAGTGAAATGTCCCGGTTCTATACCAATTCAAAGCCTGATCCGTAAATAACTCTGGAGCCGAACGAAGTAATTGGTCCTTGCTAACACCCCGTGAAATCCGTAGTTCTTCTACCCTGAGCAAAAACTCGTTAACGCTAGTATACCCATTGTATTTTACATTCCATCGGTGAATATCTGGGTAAAGTGGAATTCTGTAAGGGGGGAACCAATGATTTGGTCGCTCTGCGCTCATAGGAGAAATGTGAAGGCGATCCATACCATACCTGGTATCTGCTAACTCCTCTCGCATTGTCGAATCATTATATGTGCCCAATTGTGAGTTATGTGGAGGAGCCCAACCTCGAGAAGTCTCCTGCGGATAATCTCTTTCGTCTCTACAAGTTACTTCCATACTTTGCCGATTACTACGAGTACTTGTGGTTATTGGAGCTGGTAATGTAGGGATGGGACTGGATCTTCTTCTGGCGGTGTCAACGTCTTCGATGCCAATTAGATCACCTAAAATTGGTAAGCTTCTCGAAAACTGTGGTATCGGAGGGTTTGGAGCATCAATAAGCGACGTATTTTGAGGATCAAATTGATGTATTGTTTGGACTCTGTGTGACACTGAAGCGGTTTCTTGTCTCCTCGTAGGTAACTCGCTTTGGTTTTGGACATCACCCTGTCGTACTGAAACAAAATCATGTTCGGGACGAATTCCAAGATATGACGTGAGTCTCGGTCTCTGAGGTATCTTTGCTGCCTTTCCGGACTCATATGCCAGATTCAATTGACCATACAAGTTTTGACAGGATAAAACCAACTTTTCGCGTTCAGATTCTTCCCCTACCGTAGAACCGCTGATCCTATCCAATCGTCCTGCCAAGTGCTCTATTCTAGAAAATATTCTTCTATAATCATTTTCGCCATTTTCCGGATCAAAAAACTCTATCTCTTGGACTAACTCATTCACCTTCTTATCACAGATGCTTAGCTCTTCATCAAATATCAGAGTTGTCTCTACATTAGGAAAACCTCCCTTTTCTTTTTCATGTTTTAATGCCTGTCTTAGAGCCGCACGTTTTTCGTCCACTGTCCCTAACATTTGTAGACCTCGAATTTTTAATTCATAACTTAACTCATCACTTTTAAGACGATTTACTTCCATGGCCAATACCAAAAATAAAAAATTTACAAAATATATACACGAACTAAAATAGATATTCAAAAGTTGAAGAACAACCTCTCCCCTTGCAAAAGAAAGGAAAAACCCTACCAAAAATGTAAAAAAAAAAATATATTATAGGTCTTTTTTTTTAATTTTAGGCTAGTTATAGGTTAAGTTGTATATAAGTTATATATAGATATAAGTTTTGTATATACCTCAGATTTTCTTTTGTTTTCTTTCTTCATATTTTTAGAATTTTTCTTTTTATTTCGGGTTTTTAGAATTTACCTTTTTATTTTCTATTTTTAGAGTTTACTTTTTTGTTTCCTATTTTTAGAATTAGTTTGATTTAACAACCTAATGTGTTTTATAAAGTGAAAAATGTAAACCATAAAAATTTTCTCAATAAAAAAAATATGTACCTAGCTACTTGAATTATCTTTTATTTAGTAACTTTGTTATTTTAAAATTATGACAAATAAATAATAAAAATTCAATGCAACCAAAGATATTTTACTTTAAGCCTATTCCGCTTAAACACGGCCTTAACATCAATTCTAAATGTACTCCACAAGATTGAAATTTATTATCCACTCGACAAAGATATAACTTTTGACTTCCAATACCCGTACTAAATTATTTGTTCAAGTACTGGCCTATTACAATTAATAAAATTCTATGGCTTCGTCCCTATAAGAAAAAGGCCACACAATATGCCGTTCCTCGAGTAAGGTGGACTGTTTCTTCTGACAGCCAGGAATACTTTCAAAACCAAATTATCAAAAATGCTAGGAACTTGATTGAATGCATAAAAGGTATGAAATTTTGTACCTTGTTATTGTTGTTAAGAATAAAATATGTGACAACTATGTTGTGTTCTGACCAAGTGAACGAACCATCAGTTTAACAGGTTGACTGCCACGGCGGTCGTATACGACCGACATGTAAACATGCCAATATGCCATGGCGGTCGTATACGACCGCTATGCACCATATAAAACTATCGATCCTCATTTGCCAGCGGTCCTATCTATAACGTTTTAAGGTACGGTATACGACCGCTCTGGCCTACGAGGCTCGCATATCACTGCGAGTTTTGGAATTGTCGAAAAATTATTGAAAAAAAACGGCATATTTTATTTTTTACTTTTTATTGACAAATTAATGCAGTTACACGAAACAAAACAAGTGAAAAGGGGTTTGAATACTACAAAAACATTATAACTACTTTGAATGTGAGATATTATAACATTCCAAACACAAATGAGGCTGGTCTTCGCATGTTTCACAATATGTTACAACCTTCTTGACTTGGTTTTTGGTTATTTTCCCTTGAATTTTTTTTGCATAACAACCTTTACAGTACTTCCGGACTTTATCGAAAGGCCCTTGTTTTTTGAGGAACTCATGGATTGCTGTTTTCCTCGATGGTCTCTGCTTTGTTTTATTTTCATGAGCGGTTTCATCATATGTCAGAAAGGATCTCACTACTTGTTCACGAAACTCTGTAATTTTAATTTTTTTGTCAGCAAGCTGGTTGTATACAATATGGGAATTCACAAGCGCTGTACCCAAAATAAATTCTATGGCAAGTTTCCTATACCATCTTAGGGATTTTCTTAAGGGTGAATTATAACTGGTCATCTGATCAGATTGATCAATCGACGATTTTCCTTCGTTATATTCGATTATGGCCTTCGGTTTTTGAACCATACCAGTGCGCCGCTGGACATTCACTGTTTCAACAGTGTGCTTAGTGGTGAGAAGAAGAACATCCCTCTTATCTTTCCACTTCAAGACACATATGCCTCTTTCGTTTTCTTGTCCGAATACTTCCCCTTTCTTCAATTTTTTTTGTACGACTTTTTTCGGATTTCCACGCCGGTTAGCTCTCAAGGTACCAATATAGTGTGCCTTACTGTCCAACAAAATATTTGTGAGTTCGAGACTTGTATAATAGTTGTCAGCTATGATGGTTCGTTCAGAATTTAGTAGGTCCCTGGAGAGATTGATCACAATGTTTGTTGAAACAGAAGCGTTGCCATCACCTTTTTCTTTTCCGGCATATATTCGCAGATTCCACGTATACCCATTGTCACTGCATAACTTGAAAAGTTTTATTCCATATTTATGGGTTTTTTGTGGAATATATTGCTTGAATAGCAATCGCCCTTGAAAAGGAATAATGGAATCATCAATACAAAATGTCCGGCCAGGAGTGTAGATCCTTTGAAAGTTGTTGACAAGTTTTTCTGCTAATGGCTTCACCTTATGAAGACGATCCCCTTCTGGACAACTTTTATTATCGGAGAAGTGCCACATTCTGAGAAGTAACTGGAATCTGTTTCTGGACATGGTTTTTGGTATAATCACATTCTTATATAGGTCGTCATTACTCCAATACTTTTCCAACGAAGGCATCTTCACCAAACCCATGTAAGCCACTACACCAATAAATCGAATCATTTCTTTTCTATCAGTTGGAGCCCATCTGTGTAGTCTCGAATCTGTCTTCACGTCGTTCGGATCACACAAAACTTGGGTGGCATATAGGTTTGTCTGATTTACCATCTCATCAATGATTTCATCGTCAAGGAAAGTACGGAAACATGTGTAAGGCGACAAATCGTTTATCAGTATTGCGGCGTAATTTCCATGTAAACCACCCTCTGCAGTGTATTCGAATTCTTGATGATTTCCAATTGGCTGCGTCCACGTATGCTCTAAAACATTTTGGTTAACTTCAACCTCATTGTCAGATCCCTGGATGTCCTCAATATTTGGTGGTTTGGCTTGAGCTAAAGTCTCAACTTCAAAGAATTCTTCCAGTTGTTGATCCTGCTCCAGATCTACTGATGAACTCTTCTTGTTTGTTTCCATAGAATCAGATGGAAAACTGATTGTGGCGTTAGCGGCTTCTGTTTCTTGGTGCGAGACATCATCGGATAAAACTGATTTGGAACAGCATGGTTGATCCAAAAACCTATTTTCTCCAGTATTCATTTTTTTTGAGACTGTCTTTTTGGGTTGCAATTTGCGTTTGGGCTTAGATTTCTTTAGACTGGAATTTTTGATTTCCTCTTCTGAATCTGAGAAATCTGAACTAGATAATATTTCTTCGTCACTAGACGGCAAAAACATGGGGTCAAGATCAGAGTCAAATGAACTATATGGATCAGATTCGTCACCTGGAAGGGATAGAAAAAGTGGCATATGATTCAAAATATTTATATCTACAGTAGCGGACAAAAGTTCCCAAACTTTTTTCCACTACTGTATTTGAGAATGTATATTTCAAAGGTAAATAATGAATATTACCTGACTTTTGGCCATCTTTCAATGCTAGTTCAACAATTTTTCTACTACGATTACTCATGGCGGCACGTGCACATCAAACAGCGACCAAGATCAAAACGAAACTGAACTGATACGTCTCACACTGACAAGTTACGACTCGAATAAAACGACCGCTGGCAACAATGACATAAATATGCCGCCTATGCTCGGGCGGGCGTATACGACCGCTGACAGTTTTTTTTGGAAAACTGCTATTATTTTGATGAATTTTGTACAAACATATAGAACATATCTTTTAAAAGGTCATTTTTATAACTATTCTTCCCTTGGCGTATGGGTCATTTTTTATCGTTTATATATGGCAGTCAACCTGTAAACAACTCTAAATATTATAATAAAAGCTAAATGTACAATTACACACGTTTGGGGCGCCACTTGTTAGCTCGCCACTCTGTTCCACTTAATGGTCACAGAATAGAAGAGCTAGCCTAATATTAGGGTAATAAAATAATTTTATCCCGGATTACTCGGTGCGGAGAGGGGTTGAGTAAAATTGAACGTACCTCTAACAAGGGGATACTTGATGGTCTCTGCTGAGATTCGGGTGAAGGAGCAAATGAACTACTCGATACTCGATAGGTTGAATGCTCTATTATTCAAAGGTTCTATTTTCTATCAAATGGCAACTGACTGACATTGACAGCGCTTGGCGTGCCTATCTAATATATTAAGTGAATATCAAAGATATTAAAAATGAACAAATTAAAGCTATTATTGGAAATGGTCCGCAAAAGTATACTTCTGGGATTACATATATTTCCGTGTAAGTACTGTGTTATACTTTTAATATTATATAGTTTGGAAGGTGATGTTTACCTTTATATAATTATATCTAACTTATACCTAATTAATCTGAAAATGAACATCTGTTTTAGATACTAAACTATTGCTATTGTTAGCCAGTATAGGACGGACTCTACAAGATATACTATTACTACACTAAATATACATGACTCAGTTGATGTACAACCGAGTGGAGAGCTCTATACTTATAATGAAGCCTGAATGTAGTTCAGGTGAACTGGAGGGTAAGGTTCACTTCGTACGAGTTGATAACTTTTATTGTCACTACTTAGCCAGTGCGGAAAAGTCTAGATTATTGACATCAAACAATCTATATATTGGAAAGATCTTACTTGGGTTAGGTGTGCTCACTAATGGTTTGCAGTCCTGGGGGTGTTCCCTACAGGTGTTACTCTGCTCTGTACTTATAGCAGTCAGCTGGAAGGTAGTAGCTGCTGGGGGTACCAAACTGTAGCGTACAGGGGAGGATAGCGATGAGTAGGCTATACGATCAACACCCAAGTACTTATTCTTGAAGTGAAAAGAGACTGGTATCCCAAGTGAAGAATCAGATGCAGATGGGTTCAAACCACCCAACAAGAAGAAAGCCAAACAAAGAAATAAAAGGTCTGAAAAGAAAATATAGAAGAATAGTACTGATGATTGGGTCCCAATCGATATCGGATAGATTACTTACCCCAGGTGGTGAGTGACCTTGTAGTGGTGTATTTTGTGAAATCAGGAACTAAATCCATGCACACATGCTCCTTTACAACAATTTGTATAAGAGAATCCCTGATTACTTATTTTTTTCCAATCACAGAGCCGTATTGTACGTAGGTTGAACAACCTTCTAGATTAGGAAAAAGCAGAATACAAAATGGTGGTTTCAAACCAGTGACCTATGTCATTGGCCTTGAAAAATGATAAGAGGTCTTTCACCTATTAAGCTGGGTTCAAGGTCAAATGGCTAACTGATGACCCAAATACTCAAGACACCTGTGTAGTTTGAAAAAGACTCTCACTAAAGTTAACCTATGAACTAATTATAGATGTCAAATAACAAAGATAAATATTTACATTTCATTATTACTAATTATTATTGTGACGATAAATATTATCAAGGTACCAAATAAATCTTTTATGCATTCAAGTTACAGTTCATACTTATTTATTTTTATTTTTGTAGGGCGAACCGTAACAAAATAGCCTCCCCCCAGAGTTCTTTTGGAACACCTGATTCATTTATAACTGCCCTTGCTCTTTCTACTAGTGTTCGGTTCGGTAGTGACGGAAGTAACTTGATGACTGCGAAACTGCTTACCATTATCCATAATGATCTTTTCCGGAACCCCAAACATCAGGAATATGTGGTCCTCTATTATCTCAGCGACTTTTGGGGCCGTCGCATTTCGCATCGGGAAAAACAACACAAATTTACTGAATATGTCATTAGCAGTTAGAATAAAGGAATAACCAGCTGAAGAACGTGGTAGGGGTCCAACTAAATCTATACTTAAAATTTGCCAGGGGCGAGAGGTTGTTGGTGCACAACTTAACATCAAGCCTCTAGGTGCTTTCTGTTCTGGTTTCGTCTTTAAACAAATTACACATCGTCTAACGTAGTGGGATACATCCGCCTTCATCTTGGGCCAATAATACTTAAGGTTTAATCTGTTTAAGGTTTTATATATTCCCAAGTGTCCACACGTCGGGGGATCATGATGGTCTTTGATCAGAGCTGAACGACATTCTTTAGGAACCACTAGCAGCCATTCTTTATTTGACTGGGCTAGATTGGGATAAGCTACCTTCGCTAGTTTGTATATCCGGTCTTCTACAATCCTCCAATCGGGATATTTGTTAGGGTCTTTGAGGATCTTTTGGTATAATTGCCTATACCACTTATCTTTGACTCCTTGGATCAATGGAAGTATCTCAACGACATCAATACGGGGTACAGATCTGGATAACGTATCGGGTACAACATGATCCGCTCCTTTCCGATGCACAATTTCAAAATCGTATTGCTGTAGCCGAAATGCCCACCTAGCAACACGTCCAGCTTGATCTATGAAATCGAACAACCACTTGAGGCTGTAATGGTCAGTGATTACGGTGAATCGTGTTCCTTCTATGTAGGGTCGAAATTTTTCTATGGCATGGAGGACGGCCAAACATTCCTTTTCCGTAGTACTGAATTTCCTCTCGGTTCTGGTTAAGGATCTACTGAGGTAGGCCACTACTTTTTCTCCGTCTGGGTGAATTTGGGACAAGGCTGCTCCTATTCCAAAATCACTGGCATCGGCATGAATATAAAAGGGTAGTTCAAAATTAGGACAGGTCAAAATAGGAGCGGTGATAAGGTGTTCCTTTATTTTCGTGAATGCACTTTTACACGCGTCATCCCAGACAAAATTTGCGTTCTTCTTCAATAGTAAGGTGAGTGGAGCAATTAAAGTTGAGAGGTTTGGCACAAACCTTCGGTACCACGAGACCATACCTATTACCCTGCGAACATCTGAAACTGTTCTTGGCTCTGGTATCCTGACAATAGCTTCTACCTTCTCGGGATAAACCATCAAGCCTGAGGAATTCACGATATATCCCAAGTATGTTAATTCGGGTTTACAAAAGTGGCACTTTTCTCGGTTCAGAGTTAACCCTGCTTTTGTTATTTTATCCACGACGGTTCGTAAAATATTTATATGTTCCTCAAAGGTAGGTGTGCAGATGATTACGTCATCTAAATAAACAAAAACGAATTGTTCCAACTCCACCCCAATCACACGATCAATGAATCGTTGCCAGGTAGCTGGTGCGTTGTGTAATCCAAACGGCATTCGTTTGAACTGGTAGAGGCCTCTAGAGGGTACAACAAAAGCTGTCAAGGGTCGTGACGCTTCCGCGACTGGAATCTGCCAATATGCGGACTTGATATCTAAAGTTGTGAGATATCTAGCGTCTCTCAACTTATCCAAAGTAGCGCTGACAAAAGGAAGGGGATATGCATCCTTCTCACTAACCTCATTCAATTTCTTGTAATTGACGCAGAACCTGTAAGAACCATCCGGTTTCTTCACTAACACAATAGGCGATGCCCACGGTGATGTAGAAGGTTCAACAATATCATTTGCCAACATTTGATCGAGCTCGATATTAACCTGGCGCTGTAATGTAGGAGATATAGGGTAGTGTCTCTGTTTTTTTGGTGTTGCTTTGGTCTTAATCGTATGCTCCACAAGGTGAGTGCAGCCTAACTGATTTCCCATGGCACTGAAGGTCGATTCAACCAAGTCATCCAGCTGTGCCTTTTGAGCCAACGTTAAGTGCTCCAAGGACTGAATAGCTGAACATTGGGAAGATGGTAGGTCACTTTCCTTTCTAAATGACCAACGTCCAGAGTATAAATCTGGGACAATTTGCATGGAAGACCAAAAATCAACGCCGAGTATTACGCTATGTGGCAGATTGGGCACTACTATCATTTCTAAAATTCTCATCCGATTCAGTAGTTGTACAGGTACAGTAATTGATCCTAAAACATCACATCGTCCACCATTTGCAACTACACAATCCTTTACCGGTGACTTATCCAACTGACAAATACCCTTTAACTGATTCCAACCTAATTCCCCAATTACTGTATTTGAACAACCGCTGTCTAACAGAGCTAAAAAAGTTTTACCGAAAATATTAACTTCTAGATAGGGCTGGGCATCGTCTTTGGCGTGTGCCAACACAAAATCTAACAAGACGGACATTGAATTTATTGAAACCTTGGCCGGAATTGAGGTCAGTGGTTCCGACCGGCCTGTCGTGAATCTGCACTCCTGTTTTTTGGACAAGATGGACAATCTGGTGCCATGACACCCTCACGGCCACATCTGAAAAAAAAATTTCCTTCTTTGTTCCGGACAAGCTCGGAACTTATGGTCCTCTTTACCGTAGTTCCAGCACAGGGGTCGAGGCAAGGCGGAAGCAATGGTATGCACTAAAGCATTCATTTCCGAAGTGTTATGTTCGGGCTGGTCGGAGGTAGCACGGGAACTGGTTTGGGTGTTACCAGGAGTACCGACAGCTGATACGGTCTGCTGACTTTGAGGAGGTCTTCGATATGCCAACCCTGGTTCTAGCAATGTTCTGTGTGAGGTAGGAGGTGGTGCAAATCTTTTCACCCTTTCCTCAGTTTCTTCTATTGTACGACATAATCTCAACAAATTTTGTACTGAAGTCGACTGGTGAAGTGAAAGTTGAGTTTGAATGTATGGGAGAAGGTTTCTTCGTATGAGATTGACTCGGTGTTCTTCGGATGGGGGTTGTTCCAATCGTCGAAATAACGTTTCCATCGCTGTTATAAACGTTAGAACCTTTTCTTGGGCACCTTGTGTCCTCTGTCGTATTTCGTCCCACAGATTATATTCATAATCGTAGGGTCTATAGGCATCTCTCAACTGACATACTAAGTCATCCCATGAGTGAAATGTCCCGGTTCTATACCAATTCAAAGCCTGATCCGTAAATAACTCTGGAGCCGAACGAAGTAATTGGTCCTTGCTAACACCCCGTGAAATCCGTAGTTCTTCTACCCTGAGCAAAAACTCGTTAACGCTAGTATACCCATTGTATTTTACATTCCATCGGTGAATATCTGGGTAAAGTGGAGTTCTGTAAGGGGGGAACCAATGATTTGGCCGCTCTGCGCTCATAGGAACAATGTGAAGGCGATCCATACCATACCTGGTATCTGCTAACTCCTCTCGCATTGTCGAATCATTATATGTGCCCAATTGTGAGTTATGTGGAGGAGCCCAACCTCGAGAAGTCTCCTGCGGATAATCTCTTTCGTCTCTACAAGTTACTTCCATACTTTGCCGATTACTACGAGTACTTGTGGTTATTGGAGCTGGTAATGTAGGGATGGGACTGGATCTTCTTCTGGCGGTGTCAACGTCTTCGATGCCAATTAGATCACCTAAAATTGGTAAGCTTCTCGAAAACTGTGGTATCGGAGGGTTTGGAGCATCAATAAGCGACGTATTTTGAGGATCAAATTGATGTATTGTTTGGACTCTGTGTGACACTGAAGCGGTTTCTTGTCTCCTCGTAGGTAACTCGCTTTGGTTTTGGACATCACCCTGTCGTACTGAAACAAAATCATGTTCGGGACGAATTCCAAGATATGACGTGAGTCTCGGTCTCTGAGGTATCTTTGCTGCCTTTCCGGACTCATATGCCAGATTCAATTGACCATACAAGTTTTGACAGGATAAAACCAACTTTTCGCGTTCAGATTCTTCCCCTACCGTAGAACCGCTGATCCTATCCAATCGTCCTGCCAAGTGCTCTATTCTAGAAAATATTCTTCTATAATCATTTTCGCCATTTTCCGGATCAAAAAACTCTATCTCTTGGACTAACTCATTCACCTTCTTATCACAGATGCTTAGCTCTTCATCAAATATCAGAGTTGTTTCTACATTAGGAAAACCTCCCTTTTCTTTTTCATGTTTTAATGCCTGTCTTAGAGCCGCACGTTTTTCGTCCACTGTCCCTAACATTTGTAGACCTCGAATTTTTAATTCATAACTTAACTCATCACTTTTAAGACGATTTACTTCCATGGCCAATACCAAAAATAAAAAATTTACAAAATATATACACGAACTAAAATAGATATTCAAAAGTTGAAGAACAACCTCTCCCCTTGCAAAAGAAAGGAAAAACCCTACCAAAAATGTAAAAAAAAAAAATATATTATAGGTCTTTTTTTTTTAATTTTAGGCTAGTTATAGGTTAAGTTGTATATAAGTTATATATAGATATAAGTTTTGTATATACCTCAGAATTTCTTTTGTTTTCTTTCTTTATATTTTTAGAATTTTTCTTTTTATTTCGGGTTTTTAGAATTTACCTTTTTATTTTCTATTTTTAGAGTTTACTTTTTTGTTTCCTATTTTTAGAATTAGTTTGATTTAACAACCTAATGTGTTTTATAAAGTGAAAAATGTAAACCATAAAAATTTTCTCAATAAAAAAGTACAGTCTGTTCGCTGAATCTTTTCCCATGTATGAAATGATTCACATACTACTTTTTGTATTAAGTCTCTTTCCTACTCACAGAATCTCAAACCCCGAAATGAAACCGTTTGTTTCATTACAGCGTAATATAACAAACAGAGATAGCCATATGATGAATGTCGGCGATAGGTTTAACGCGAATCTGTACGTTGACGTCGTTGACAGACCAAAGATTTTGTTCACAACTACGACCTACGTGTTATTTAATGTATTGATGTATTGCGTTTGTATATTAATGATGACGCATGGGAAAAGATCCAACGAACCAACTGTATGTACCTAGCTACTTGAATTATCTTTTATTTAGTAATTTTGTTATTTTAAAATTATGACAAATAAATAATAAAAATTCAATGCAACCAAAGATATTTTACTTTAAGCCTATTCCGCTTAAACACGGCCTTAACATCAATTCTAAATGTACTCCACAAGATTGAAATTTATTATCCACTCGACAAAGATAGAACTTTTGATTTCCAATACCCGTACTAAATTATTTGTTCAAGTACTGGCCTATTACAATTAATAAAATTCTATGGCTTCGTCCCTATAAGAAAAAGGCCACACAATATGCCGTTCCTCGAGTAAGGTGGACTGTTTCTTCTGACAGCCAGGAATACTTTCAAAACCAAATTATCAAAAATGCTATGAACTTGATTGAATGCATAAAAGGTATGAAATTTTGTACCTTGTTATTGTTGTTAAGAATAAAATATGTGACAACTATGTTGTGTTCTGACCAAGTGAACGAACCATCAGCTTAAACAACTCTAAATATTATAATAAAAGCTAAATGTACAATTACACACGTTTGGGGCGCCACTTGTTAGCTCGCCACTCTGTTCCACTTAATGGTCACAGAATAGAAGAGCTAGCCTAATATTAGGGTAATAAAATAATTTTATCCCGGATTACTCGGTGCGGAGAGGGGTTGAGTAAAATTGAACGTACCTCTAACAAGGGGATACTTGATGGTCTCTGCTGAGATTCGGGTGAAGGAGCAAATGAACTACTCGATACTCGATAGGTTGAATGCTCTATTATTCAAAGGTTCTATTTTCTATCAAATGGCAACTGACTGACATTGACAGCGCTTGGCGTGCCTATCTAATATATTAAGTGAATATCAAAGATATTAAAAATGAACAAATTAAAGCTATTATTGGAAATGGTCCGCAAAAGTATACTTCTGGGATTACATATATTTCCGTGTAAGTACTGTGTTATACTTTTAATATTATATAGTTTGGAAGGTGATGTTTACCTTTATATAATTATATCTAACTTATACCTAATTAATCTGAAAATGAAC
Organism: Galerucella nymphaeae; assembly: GCA_963978555.1. Lineage (NCBI taxonomy): Eukaryota > Metazoa > Arthropoda > Insecta > Coleoptera > Chrysomelidae > Galerucella > Galerucella nymphaeae. The sequence goes on along the minus strand of OZ021704.1, from coordinate 31,683,000 downwards.
ATCTGTTTTAGATACAAAACTATTGCTATTGTTAGCCAGTATAGGACGGACTCTACAAGATATACTATTACTACACTAAATATACATGACTCAGTTGATGTACAACCGAGTGGAGAGCTCTATACTTATAATGAAGCCTGGATGTAGTTCAGGTGAACTGGAGGGTAAGGTTCACTTCGTACGAGTTGATAACTTTTATTGTCACTACTTAGCCAGTGCGGAAAAGTCTAGATTATTGACATCAAACAATCTATATATTGGAAAGATCTTACTTGGGTTAGGTGTGCTCACTAATGGTTTGCAGTCCTGGGGGTGTTCCTTACAGGTGTTACTCTGCTCTGTACTTATAGCAGTCAGCTGGAAGGTAGTAGCTGCTGGGGGTACCAAACTGTAGCGTACAGGGGAGGATAGCGATGAGTAGGCTATACGATCAACACCCAAGTACTTATTCTTGAAGTGAAAAGAGACTGGTATCCCAAGTGAAGAATCAGATGCAGATGGGTTCAAACCACCCAACAAGAAGAAAGCCAAACAAAGAAATAAAAGGTCTGAAAAGAAAATATAGAAGAATAGTACTGATGATTGGGTCCCAATCGATATCGGATAGATTACTTACCCCAGGTGGTGAGTGACCTTGTAGTGGTGTATTTTGTGAAATCAGGAACTAAATCCATGCACACATGCTCCTTTACAACAATTTGTATAAGAGAATCCCTGATTACTTATTTTTTTCCAATCACAGAGCCGTATTGTACGTAGGTTGAACAACCTTCTAGATTAGGAAAAAGCAGAATACAAAATGGTGGTTTCAAACCAGTGACCTATGTCATTGGCCTTGAAAAATGATAAGAGGTCTTTCACCTATTAAGCTGGGTTCAAGGTCAAATGGCTAACTGATGACCCAAATACTCAAGACACCTGTGTAGTTTGAAAAAGACTCTCACTAAAGTTAACCTATGAACTAATTATAGATGTCAAATAACAAAGATAAATATTTACATTTCATTATTACTAATTATTATTGTGACGATAAATATTATCAAGGTACCAAATAAATCTTTTATGCATTCAAGTTACAGTTCATACTTATTTATTTTTATTTTTGTAGGGTGAACCGTAACAAAATAGCCTCCCCCCAGAGTTCTTTTGGAACACCTGATTCATTTATAACTGCCCTTGCTCTTTCTACTAGTGTTCGGTTTTTGCGTTCCGCCTTACCATTTTGTTGTGGTGTATATGGAATTGAATAATCAAAAACTACCCCATTTTCCCTACAAAAACTCCTAAATTCATTTGATACATATTCCCCTCCATTATCACATCTCAGTTCTTGAATTGTGAATCCAAACATTGCTTTTGTCATGAAATAAAATTCTTTAAACTTTGTAAATGCCTCATTTTTATTTTTGATCAAATATACTGATGTGAAGTTAGAAAAATCGTCTGTGAAAGTAATAAAATACTTACTTCCATCATATGCAACTGGCGTTATTGGTCCACATATATCTGTGTGAATAATCTCTAGCATTTCACCACTCCTTTCCCTGGTACCAAATGGGTTTCTAAACATCATTTTTATTAATATCTACATTATGGCACTCATTATTAATTACATTGAAACTAATTTCATATAAACTATTTCTTTGTCCAATTCCTATGATTTCATTATTATGAATAAGTTTAACCGATCCCTCTCCAAAGTTGACATTTAACCCAGACTTTTCCAATTTTTTAACTGATAGTAAATTTCTCCTTAAAGAAGGTACATATAAGACATTTTTTATTTTACAATTTGTTTCCTTTCCCATCACATTACTGATTACATTAATATTTCCTACCCCTGTAGCTGAAAGATAATTATCATTTTTTGCAATAGCTATTTTTATAGGGCTATTAAGCATTGCAATTTCAGAAAATACATTTTTATCATTAACTAAATGATCTGTGCAGCCAGAGTCAATACAAAAAATTAACTGGTAAGAATTGACTTGTGACTATCCCCTACATTAAAACAAACATTTGATACATTTTCATCACTCACTTGGCTCACCTGTGTGTCTTCTTGTTCAGTAAAGTTACTCGTGTTTGTGTTTTGCATATTACCTTGGTTTCTCTGTTATGTAAATCTGCCTCTGTAATTACCCCTGTACATTCCTCTTCCTCTATTTCCGTATCTTCCCTTACTATTTTGTCCATTTCCTCTTGGGTTGTAATTATAGTTTCTTCCATCATTGAAGCTATTTTGTATTCCACCTCTAAATTGGCCTAGCTGCGATCTACACTCTCGTTTGTAGTGCCCTGGCTTCCCGCATCGATAACATCCTGCCTCATTGTTAAAAGCAGTTTGTTGAACTTGATTAATAATTGGTTTACTCAAATGGCGTTTTTCTTCTTCACCTAATAATTTCTTTTTAACATTTTTATATTTCAAAGTGTCTTCAGGCATATTTTCGATCACAGTAGCAACCATTTCATATGACTTCGGTAGGGTTAGTAGGAGGTTGCAGATAATATCTTTTTCATCTATTTGTACTCCTGTACCTTTCAATTGTCTCAAGACTTCTTCAAATTCTACAATAAATGTTTTTATTGATTCACCTTCTTCCAACCTCATAGATAGCATCTTTTTCCTTAGGTACAATTGTCCAGGCAGCCCTTCCTTTTCAAATTTGTCCTCAAGCACTCGCCACATGTCATAGTGGTCATTTCCTGATCTCTTAAGCTCTCAATGTGTATGTCAGAGGTACACTGTACAATCAACGATTTGGCCCTATTATCATTTTTGTAAAACTTGTTCTTGCCTTCCTCATTTAAGCTGTCTACATCAATCAATTTTTCTACTTGTTGGATTACGGAATTTTCTGCTAAAATCATCTGCATCCTGAATTTCCAATTCATGTAGTTATCATCCTTTAAAACTTCTATATTATAGGTATGTTTTCCTGAAGACATTGCGACTCACGTGTTTTTATTCTTAACCTCACTGCTTTTTATTTTATTTCTCTTCACGAGATCCTGGGCCCATAACCTTTTAATATAAATTGTTTGTTGCACTTTCCTTTCTATACCTTTTAGTCTTCCTCATATATATTTTATTTGTACTCGATGATAACAGATTTTTATTACATTCCTTTTCTGTACCTATAGACGATTTCGTCCCGTTTTGGTTGGTAGGGACTTGGGTTAACCAATTGGTAGGTCCTACGTCACCGCTATGACGAAAACTACCAATAACAGGCGAAATCGTTTGGTTCCCAGCATAGAGAAATATAATATATTGAGAGTTGTCAACCCTGCAGTAACAGTTGGCATCACGTTGATCGAAGCGCACCCCGAAGAGGTGGTGGAACTAATTTTTGAAGGCGGGATATTTAAATTGGTTAGGTCGGTAAATTTTACAATTTGTCTAGAAATTGTTTATTATTATAATGAAATGATTATAATTAATAAACAATTTCAGGACACATCATTTAGATAGGTAAAGGAAAAATCAACACAAATTAAAAATTTTTATTATTACTGCGCATATAACATGACAAATAATCTACATCTATGTTATCAATTTATGAAACATTTATATATTATGTATTAATCTCAAAAGAACATACTTTTACTACCTACTTACATTATATTTAGGAAATTCAATTCAATATCACATCAAATTGCACATTATTTCAAAACTATTCACAAAAACTGCAAAACTTTCAATAAAAAGGAGTTGGAAAGTTGATTCTCCAGATTCTCCAGGAACAGGTCTGAAACAAAATAAATAAAATGCAGTACCATAAATTACAAATAAAAAAGAATTATTTTTGTTTACTAGTTCTCTTGCAAAGGTAAAACAAATCTAATAAGTATTTTGCATAATAAACCTGTGAATGCAATATTATCAAAATGATCTTTACACAACCTTTGATCCCCGGATTTAGAAGAAAATCGTAAAATTATGAACCACTGTTTAGGTACTTTGATTAATATCAGATTGAAGTTTGAAAAATGTTTTTTACTACCAAAAATATTTACTATTACAATTTTTTGCAATACATTTATGACAAGTAATATCCTAATATCCTTTTGAAAGTTCACTTACTTTTATTTCCTTTATTAGATATAAAATCCTAAAAAAATATAGTACAGTATGATGCAAAAGTATGGAATAAATTCATTATTTCAGAAACAGACGACTTTTAAAAAAAATCTTAAAACACGTCAATTTTAATTTTTGAATGGCCATCAACTGCTATAGATGTGTTGGACATTACGTCATTAGTGATGGCGTAATGACGTCATCGACGATTTTTTTAAATACAAACCGAGGTCACGTGACAGCTCATTTGAAAGGTCTCCTTATCGCCTTTGCAACAATGTAATCATTTAAATATTTATTTCTACAGGGTTAACCAAAACTGTTGGTTTATTAATACAATTAACTTGGAATAAATGTTTACTTACATACAATTAAATTACAACAAATGTTCAAATTGCCGACCTTCAGCAATGATACAATGAGAAAGGCGAGCAAATAGAAATGATTTATGGTACCAACAGGATGGGGCTCCCCCACACTATGGCGTTGAGGTACGAAATTACCTTAATAACGTTTTCCCAGGAAGGTGGATAGGAAGAAGGGGGCCTATCGAATGGCCACCAAGGTCTCCAGATTTGACTCCGTTAGACTTTTTTTTGTGGGGATATTTAAAGAGCAGAGTATATCAAAGTCGACCGAATAATGTAGAAGAGTTGAGGGAGCGAATCCGAACGGAAATTGCACAAATAACACCTGAAGTCCTCGAAAACGTTACGAAAGAATTTACTGCTCGCCTTTCTCATTGTATCATTGCTGAAGGTCGGCAATTTGAACATTTGTTGTAATTTAATTGTATGTAAGTAAACATTTATTCCAAGTTAATTGTATTAATAAACCAACAGTTTTGGTTAACCCTGTAGAAATAAATATTTAAATGATTACATTGTTGCAAAGGCGATAAGGAGACCTTTCAAATGAGCTGTCACGTGACCTCGGTTTGTATTTAAAAAAATCGTCGATGACGTCATTACGCCATCACTAATGACGTAATGTCCAACACATCTATAGCAGTTGATGGCCATTCAAAAATTAAAATTGACGTGTTTTAAGATTTTTTTTAAAAGTCGTCTGTTTCTGAAATAATGAATTTATTCCATACTTTTGCATCATACGTATATCAAGTAAAATAATCCCAATCACCATTTTGTTGACACTTTCACTTTGGACACTTTGACTTTGACAAGCAGAAGCTAGATTCACACCAGCCAATGTATGATTGATTTTGTATATTTTCATTTTTAATCACTTAAAAGTTGATATACTAGGTTATTTTATAATATTTATCGACATCGAAGGATAAATGTTGCAGTGTAATGTAATTTATAATAGTTTAAGCTATTTTATTCCATTTCCCTTATGTAAAAAGTCTTGTAGTTCTCGCGACCGCAGCGACTCGATGCGCGGGTGGTGGCGCAGAAACGTTATGCCGTATACCACCTATGCTTCAATCCGTCTCTTTTTTATTTGTCTATGGTTCTCAGCATAGCCCAGCTGGTACAGCTGATTGATGAAATTGACATAGAACAATATACTTACAAATAAAAAGAAAGACAGAAACTACTTTAGACAAGGATAGAAAGCTACCAATTTCAGTAACCGTGCTGCAGGTCTCGGTATGTGATTTGACAGACCAAAAAGGTACCAAAGTTAGATTGACGTCATCGTTTTTCGGAACGAAATCGATTGGTATGTAATTGACAGACCAAAGTGGGGTACCAAAGCGGGACGAAATCGCCTTATATCGTAACAAAAACAGTAATACAAGACACTTAGTAACTGTCATACATCGCTACTATCCAAAACACTACTACCAACTAATATAGGGAGTTTTTAGCGTTGTATCTCAACAGTTTGATGTACGTATTTGTGAGAAAGGCTGCATCATTTTTTGTATTATAACTTTGATTGTATATAATTCGATATACGTCATGTTTGTGATAGATTTGATAGATATGTACTAGTTTGATGTACGAATTTGTGAGAAAGGCTACATCCTTGTTTTCCGTATTAAATTTAAATAAATATGTAGTAGTTTGGTGTAGGTATTTGTGAGGAAGGCTGCATCCTTCCTTTCCGTATTAAACTTGAATATATATCAATTTGATGTACGTGTTTGTGAGAAAGGCTGCATCATTTTTTTGTGTTATAAGTTTGACTGTATATAATTCTATATACGTCATGTTTGTGAGAAAAACTGAATCCTTGTTTCCTATTATAAGTTGATATAATATGTAATAATTTATTTAGGATTTTTGGAAGAAATCTACATTCTTCTTTTTTATTATATCAACGATCTTTATTTAGCAAGACCACGTTTACGAACAGATATAAAATATGATTTCAAAAATTTATACTAAAATTGATAAATTTCCCATCAATATACGTGAAAATTATACAAATAGCCTAAGTGAGTATCTATGTTAGAAACTTATCACTGTAGTATATAAACATACTATAAGTTGCCTACATATATAATATATTCACAATCAAAGTATAAAAAACCAAATTATACCTACTACTAAAAACGGCAATTGATAATTCCTAATTATAAATTGAAATAATATTAAATTATTCCATGATAGATATACACATTCATATAATACTTATCTCGATAAATGATGATATTTTCTAATTACAAATTTGAATAAAATGACATTATGCAAACAGACTATTTTAATATATCATATTAATTTAAATTTTGAATATATAATAGTCTATTTGAAATGGCATTCTAACCAATTATGTTCATAAACACAAACACTGAAAAAATAAAGAGAAAATAGAAACAACATAAATTTGAACAAGATTTATTGGAATAAAAATTATGAATACTTAATTAGGAACATTTACATATATTTACGATTTTAAATAATTATTTGTAGGTGACGTCGGCGTTGGCGTCGGTGTTAACGACGACGTTGGCATCGGAGTTGGCGTTGGTGTCGGAGTTGGCATCGAAGGTAGTTGCGACATTAACATGGAAGTTACTGGAGGCACAAACACAGAATTTCTCAGGTAATTTGACATCACAGGTGTTACGTATGTAGGACACGATGAATTTCTATCCGTTTCTGAATCAGAAGAATAGTCATCAATGATATGATTATCCATTTTGTTAATATCCACGTACGGAATATTGTAACTTGGTATACCCATATGAAGACGGCTCAACACCTGTAGAAACAGACGGTGTACAGGTGATGTAAACCGTCTCAAATTACGGTAGGACGTTTCCTCGAAAGGTTTACAATTATAGTAATACATGTACACCAAATGTTCGATCTGAAACAATAGAAAAAAAATTATTAAAAGAATTATTGAAAGAATTACCTATTGAAAATATTATTAAAAAAATTATAAAATATATTAAAAAATTTATTAAAAAATATATTGAACATTTATTAACAAATTATTAAAAAAATTATTTTTCGCAAATAATAAAAGTTGAAGAAAATTCCAAAACAAAAAATATAACAAAAATACTTACACTCATATACTCATATAATCCGATAAAATATCTTGAAAAGAGTATTCATATGTTTACTGTGGATAGCGGCTTTTATATTACGAAATATCATGTTAAGTGGACGTACCGGAAGTTCCCTCCTCATGTGGATTTTTAAATGCATCACTATACGGATAAACTTCTTTTTGAAAGTATTTGGGTAATTAAATGTGAGATGGTGGTTGTCAAAAATGTCTTCTATGTTGAGATAATTAAATCTACACACATCGAATCCTGAGCCCATATTCTGTAACAAAAAAAAATTAAAATAAAATATAAGTAAAAATTATTTTTAAAAGAAATTTAAAAAATACGCTAAAAATACCAACCTAATAATATTACTTGCAATTAAATGCAGCCGAATTCCACGTTGACATCGGAAAGGAGAATAAACCTGTGATAACTATATTTAAAAATTTTCATTTATTACTTAGAAAATCTTCCTTCTTGACAAAGTCGGTGCGGATGAGAATTCAAACAGACAACTTTGTGTTCTGCTATTGAATAATTGAAATATCTGCATCTACGTTCCGTGGGCAATTTATGGATGTACTCGGATGATTGGCGAAGTTTTCTTTCACGGATTGGAGTTAACGATCGTTTATTAGTAACTCTCAGAATATCAATTAAAAAATCGATATGAATTAAATTAACAATTCCGAAAGTTACTAAATACAATCGATTAGCTCTGTTGAGGTCCAAATTCCAAAATTTTTCTCTAGCAATCATAGGTATATTGTCCATTCCGACGCCGTTGTAAAAAGCAACCCACGCATTTGCAATTTTTGATAGCTTGGGTGTAGAAGGTATTGCCATTGATGTAGAAGGTATTGCCATTGATGTAGAAGGTATTGCCAAAGATGTAGAAGGAATTGCCAAAGATGTAGACGGTTTTTCCAGAGATACTTCGGTGATAGACGTCGGTGAAAGTTCCTTTATTACTTCTTCATGAATAGATTCAGGAGACGACGGTAATACTTATTCCTGGATTATGTTCGAAGACGACGACGACGGTAATACTATTTCCTGGATTATGTTCAAAGACGACGACGACGACGCCGGCAATTGTTTGATTATTCTGATTGGAAGAGGCTTTGGTAAAAAAGATGTAGATTTGGACGGAGACAGCAAAAGCGAAGACGATTGTTTAGATTGTTCTTCTGATTTTACTGATGTTTTAGTAGACATTTCAACAAATGCATCCAATGTTGTGTATTTACCTCGAGGAAACTTTTTTTAAAATTAAATATTGAAGTTTTTTTGTGAATCGTTGGAACAAGATAATCTACCATTTTCCGCACAAAAGGTGTTTTTGTAGGCTCATCAGGAGTAATTTTTTCGGTCTTCACCTTTGTTAAATCGAATTTCGGAAATGACTCTTCTGATGGCGAAGACACAAAAACAACCTCAATATCATCATCGTCATCGTTTTGGATGATTGGTTCCATTGAAGGCTCGTCCTCATTGAAAATCATTTCCTCCTTTTCACATGACACAATACCATCATCACTAACATCGGAAGAATTTTTTGATAAATCTCTTTTACATTCAGGAGTCGACTTTCCAGAACAATCTGCAACTGCCGGCATACTACCGTTGTCCAATTCATTCTCGACTTTATCGCATAGTTCCAAGATATCTACTTGAAAATCTTCGAAACCATCGCTAGATTCTTCCATGTTAATATCTGTATAAAATTTAATTTTTCAAACAATTCACAAAATTAAAAACTATAAATTGATAAAATAAAACTTACCACAACTGCCAACAACGCCAACGCAAAAATTTAACTCGAAACTAGATACTCTATCAAAGTGAAATTTTGAACTGAATTTAAAAATAACAGAAAATTCCAACCCTAGCCAATAGTTTTGTGGGGGTAAATAAATAGCCAATAAAAAACCATATCCTAAATTCCTTACAAAATTGACCCAAAATTAAATAATAGATTAAGATAAACAACAACTGGTATTTTACAAAAGCTTGAATAACTAAAAAAAAAACAATAAATAAAAGATAGGCTATAAAGTATTTAGGGTTATATTTATTACACTGGATTATTGAATGCCGAAACTGCCAAAAAAAATAGGAAATGATATTGAAGATCTCTATAGTCTATATAGAAAGGACAAGGAGTAATAAATCATTCATTCAAGTAGATTTCATAGACGTACCAAAATATATTTTAAGAGGGTATACCGTAAGGTACATTTTGTATTGAACGAATGAGTTGCAGCTATGCTAAAGAATATACGATTTAGGTCAGAGGTAACGGGATGTACTAATCTTAATAAAAAAAGTGATAGAGAAATTTTAGTAAGTTTGATGAAGAAAGGCAACACAGTTTATTCATAATAGAAAACAAACCAATCTGTAACAATAATTATTTTATATATTTCTGTTCTTTTTGTAAGAAGATTAATTCAAACTTTGAATGTTGTCACAAATAAATTACAATGAAATATATTTTTAAAAAATTAATTAAAGTCAAGATAGCAAGATATCGTTACAATTTTTATTAAATTCAAAGAAGCAAAATGAATTGTAGAAGAAATGGCTTCTTCTCGTGGTATATCAGTTCTTCGACTTCCCCCTTATCATTGTGAACTTAATCCCATAGAATTAATATGGGCTCAGGTAAAGGGGGAAGTTGGAAAAAAAAATACTACTTTCAAAATAAACGATGTTGTGAAATTGTTTGAGAGTGCTGTAAGTCATGTTAGTAAGGAAAATTGGACAAACTGTATCGAGCATGTTATCAAAGTAGAGGCAAATATTTGGAAAATTGACAATATTTGTGATGATTTAATCGACCCTATTATCATTAATGTCAACAACGATTCTTCCTCTTCCGAGTCGGATATAGAATAAAATGTAAGTAATAAATGTATTCCAATAATTATTTTTTTTCATTTTTTATTATATTATAATTTAAAACGTTTTTTTTTCCAAAATACACACCACTGCATTGCGTTATTGCTTATCTGCTAATCCTTTACCAATGAAGAAACCCTAAACTTTGCTACAACTGAAACTAATACGGGGTCGATCTACCTGGGTTTTAGATTTACGGAAGAAATGTAATTTAAAGTAAGAGATTTATCAAACATTTCATGGTGCTCCCTGTAAAGGTTTTGCATACTTAATTAGGGTTCATTACTCCTCGTACTTTTTGTACATACTATAAAGAAATTTAAATTATTGTTACAGCTTAACAATATTTCTACCAATATTATTACCGACAATGTACAGGGTGATATAGATATTAAAACTAAAACATACCAATAATTAATTTATTGAAATTGAATACAATATAATCAAATCAAAAATTAAACTTACATTGTACGCTCGTCCACTAAAAGTAAAATATTATAAAAATTATACACTGAATAATAATATTATATAACTAACAAAAAAAACTAATATTGTATAAAACTGAAATTTTGTATATAAAATAAGTTATCCACAAATGAATTACCCTATATAAATAAGGGCTTCTTATCTTAAATAGCTGATTATCGGATATTATACCAATATTCTTTTTGAATACTGCTAAAATTTGGAAAGGTTTATGCAGATGTAACCAAAATGCTAGCAAGATTATTTTGAAATAACGAAAAACACAAATTATTACTAAATGAATATCTTTACAACTAAAATGTATACTAATATTAAATAGAAATTACTAATTGGTATTTAAACTAATATATCATCAGTAATCGTTTAATAACTAGAAATATTCTATACGTCATATGAATCTCAAGAAGATTCACGACAACTCCAGTTAATTCGATCTCATCATATGATACCTTTATTAAATACCATGTAAAATACAATCATTAACAAAAAAATTCTAAGACACAAAATTGAAAACATAAAACATACATAAATGAGCATAATTTTCTTGAAATTAACAAATATTTACTAATTAGCTTCCTCATCAGATATTTCAATTACTTCATTATGAGTGGATGTAGACGGCAGCATTGATCCACAATCTAAGATGGAAGATTCAAAATATTTAGTATAAGCATGAACTATATTTAACCTAACAATAAAAGCAGGATCACTATCCACCCCTAATGGATAATTTGATATCATAATAACAGGATAGCACCACTTAACTATTTCACTATTCTTATGCTTACGCCTAATTACAGTATGACTACCTTCTAACAAAGTTTTCAAAATTGATATATCATAATTTTTCAAATCAAACTCTTCAAAAATTATAACTTTATGATACAATGGATCAAGACCTTCTTAAAAAAAGCAATCGGGAGACGGATAAAATGCCCTTTCCATTAATTTCCCATTTAAGAGATCCTGCCTTATAAAAGTGGATTTACCCATATTAGCATCACCATACAAATATAATTGGGGACGTTTATGAATATAACGCGATTCTATGAATGGTACCACATAATAATTTGAAGAGTCCAACAACTTGCACACAATTTTAAAGTTAACTAATGGCTGTCACCATTTCATTGAACTTTTTGAAATAATTAACCAGAGCGTACTGCAAAGGTTGTTAATGTTGTGAAGTTTCTCGAATCGCCATTGAATTGAGAAAACATTTCAACAGTTGCCTCATACATATTTATTTTACAACTTGTGGTGTACTATCCAACCTTTGTCTGAGCTTTCTCTTAGGTCGTGTACTTTTACTCGCTTCTTACGTTTTTTCTTAACCCATTACTGCATGATTTTTTTGATCTCTTCGGAGAAAATACTCAAAAATAAAATTTTTTATTGAAAAAAAAATATTTAGGATTAAAAAATTTAATGTGAGGCAACATATATTTTGTTATTTTCCATGGTCTGTGGAAATAAAAAATCATTAACATTGAACCAAACTTCACTTATCCATTAACTGGAAATTGCATAAGATCAAGCTTTTCATTCTCAAAATTTCGAAAACGATCATCATGATATTCTGTCGAGTGATTAATTGTGTCTATATGTATCTCTTGGGCAGGAATTTGAGGAAAAGAAAAAGAACATTTTTGAAATCAAATTTTGGCTGTAAAATATTGAAAACCCACCACATCTTTTTCTCACTGTATTCACCCTCGTTAGTACTTCTGCAAACCCAAGCTTGATCTCGGCTTTAAATTATTTATTTCAACGTTTCGATAGCGTTCCAGCTGTGTGTCAGTTAGGGATAAAAATTAATTTCTACTTATTTTTTCTTGACAACGGAGCTGGAACGCTACCGAAACGTTGAAATATAGAATTTAAAAATATTGTGGTTTAATTTCCCAAGAAATTGAAGAGAATAATGAATAATCTACCACAAGGAACATACACAAAGCTAAATTATTAATCGCCATTAAATCATTATAATTTTCCTTAGCAATGCAATAAAACACTCCCAACTTCGACCCATGACGAGCTTCCGCAATTTTTGCCTCAGGAAGTTGCTGATTTTTTCCGTATTCCTCCACTATCTGACCGTGTCCTCCCGAAGTTTCAAGTCCCTATCACCACTATTAGGGTCCCTACGATTTTTTGAAGGGCATCGTGTCACATTTCCGGACTTGTATGAGCATCATTTTTTTTTTAAATAACAAATATTTACTGATTAGCTTCATCATCAGATATTTCAAATACTTCATTCTGAGTGGATGAAGCCGGTAACATTGGTGCACAATCTAACATGAGAGATTCATAATATTTAGTATTAGCATGAACTATATTTAACCTAACAGTACCCCTAATGGAAAATTTGATATCATAAAAACAGGATAAGACTATTTAACTATTTCGCTTATTTTATGTTTTCGCCTAATTACAGTATGACTACCTTCTAACAAAGTTTTCAAAATAGATGTATCATAATAATTTAACTCAAACTCTTCAAAAATTATAACTTTATGATACGATGGATCAATACCTTCCGAAAAAAAGCAATCGGGAGACGGATAAAATGCCCTTTCCATTAATTTCTTATTTAAAAGATCCTGTCCTATGAAAGTAGATTCACCCATATTAGCATCACCATACAAATATAATTGGGGGCGTTTAGGAATATGACGCGATTCTATAAATGAATTATACCACATAATAATTGGCAAAGTCCAAGTTGTTAGACGTACTAACAACTTGCACTTTTTTAATATATTTCCTATCGAATTCTTCATTTAAACGACTTAACTTATTTTTAACAAATTTCTGTTTATATAGTTCCAGAAATTTATGATGTGTACGATTTGTTACTACAAAATCATCTCAACAACTAAATTTATCAATATTACTCGAAACCCAAACATAAAGTTGATAATTGAAATGCAAATCGGTTAAATGAACATTATATAGCGGAGCAATATCTTCCTTGGTAATATATCTCAAAGATGACTTCCTATTTTTACACGAAGCTACATTTATACTAGGATTATTATTATATACCAGACAGCAGTGTTTCTTGAGGGGCCACGTCTTGCATATATGCTAGACGGACAATTGCCACTATCAGACCGCGTCTTGCAAATATACTAGACACTACACGCTTTTTCTTATGGGATATTATTCGGTGGCATCCCAGGAACCATTAGGTATACTTGGTTTTAGCAAATTCGAATATTCGCTATTTTTTTTCGATGATTTCAATAAAACATCATAATTTAGGGTGTATCATTTGAAAATATTTATTTTTGAGTTACAAAATAAGAAACAAAATGTCAACAATTTATAATATAAAACAAAAAAAATGTACCTAAACATTTAGACGACAAAAATTATAATACCAGCTGAAAATGGAGATTGTGAAAATACTTACGCGTAAAAAAACAAAACCAAAGAAAACTACTCTATAGAAAATTTAAAGCCTAAAACTACTGATGATTTAAATCAAAACAGTCCAAGCATAGTTGAGGTTCATCTGGGCATTTGTCACAATAGGTATAGACCATTTTTGATTGATTTTTAGCAACCTTTCTACCCTTAGAATCCTCGAGTTTGACATAACAGACACCAATCGCCATTTTAGCACCACTATCCCATTTTCATCTTCTCTGAAAACCATATCTCCTCGTTTCAATTTTGCCAACATAACTTCTTTTGGAAAATGTTTCTTGTTAGACCGTAATGTACCAACTACATGAGTACCGTTTTCCAACATTTATCAGTTTAGAAATTCTACGGCATTAGGAGGTTATTCAAACGAGGAAAATCAGCCGCGTTTGCAAAAGTGCCTTAGAGGCAATGCTAGAAGGGTTGTTCATGCTTTATTAATTTTACCGACCAACGTAGAACAAGTAATATCTATCCTACAAAAGCGTTTTGGTCGTCCTGAACAAATTATTTCCATTTTACTTGAAGATATTAAAAAACTAGCACCGGTTAAGGATGATAAATTGAATTTGCTCATAAACTTCGCAGACGAGGTCAAGATTTTTGTAACCACCATCGAAGCTCTTCAGCAAGATGACTATTTACGTAATCCTCTTATGCTACAAGAACTAGTGAAGAAACTTCCACTATCGTATCAACTGAACTGGGTAGAATACACATCTGATTTAGAAATTCGCAAAAAAGGCTTTATTGAACTCGTTGAATTTTCACTTTGGCTTGACAAAAAATCTGATATAGCTTGTCAACTTGAAGTTTGTAAACAACCTAACAAATCTGACAGTTTTTACGATGACAAGTATAGATCAACAGCGACAGGTTATCCTAACCGTAACCAAAGAAAGACAGTTTTAGCTACAGGGCAGTTCAATAAAAGGGTTTGCATATGCTGCGAAACTGAAAATCATAAATTAGAAAACTGTTCGAAATTTAAAGCACTTTCAGTCGATGAAAAATGGAGTTTTGTATCGAAACATAAAATTTGTTTTTCTTGTTTGTTCTCTTCTCACAATTTGAAATCCTGCAAATATCGAAAATCATGTGGTGTAAATGATTGCAAGAAACCACATCACAAGCTTCTGCATCATGACAGAGTACCTACAAGAAACGACATACCACAAACTACAGAACCACACCAATCACAAAGTCCACCTGAAATAAATTGCCATGTTTTGGAAAATAGAAATGTTTTATTGAAAGTTTTACCCGTTGTTTTATCTAATAAAAATACTACTATCAACACATATGCCCTTTTAGATGACGCTTCAACAGTTACGCTGATCGATCAAGATTTAGCAGACGATTTAAATCTTACCGGACCACGACAGCCCTTGAGCATTCAGTGGACAAACAACGAAGTCAGGGAACAAGCTGATTCGAGGTCAGTTAGTGTAAAAATTTCCGCACCGATAGACAGGAAGAAGATGAGTTTTTATCTAAGACATGCCAGGACAATTAGAGGCTTATCCCTACCTAGACAGACAATCAACATACAGTCCATTAAAGAGAAGTATCCCTACATTGACGATCAAATTCCGGAAATGACAGACGCTCAACCACGAATTCCTATTGGACAGGACAATAGCCCACTACTGATATCCAGACAAGTAGTGACTGGACCGTGGAATGGCCCTGCACTAAGTCGCACTCTTTTGGGATGGACTATCCATGGTACTTGTTTTCTACCACACCAGGCCGTAGAAAAGCATGAAAGCTTTGTTTATCATGTTTACGATAAAACAAAAGATGACCTGGATGTACTTCATGACATGGTTAAAGCTCAGTGGAAGATCGATACGTTTTACGAATCAGACAAGTTGGGAAAATCCAAAGATGAGATCAAGGCACAGCAAATTTTAGACCAAACGATGCGCAGAGTTGACAATCGGTTTGAAACTGGACTTTTATGGAAGGACCATGATGTAGCTCTACCAGAGAGCAGAACCAATGCTTTACGTAGACTACATTGTACAGAACGAAAAATGGACAAGGACCCAGACTTTGGAAGAAAGTATTGTGAAAAGATTTTTGAAATGGAAGAAAAGGGTCACATCTCAGAAGTATCCGAAGACGATTTAAGAATTCCCAACAAAAAGGAATGGTTTTTACCACATTTTGGCATCCATAATCTCAATAAGAATAAACTAAGAATAGTTTTCGACGCATCTGCCAAATCATCCAATGTTTGTTTGAATAATTTTTTGCTAACTGGACCTGACTTGTATAACTCCCTTCAAAATATTCTTCAAAATTTTCGTATCAAGAAATATGCCTTTGTTTCCGACATTAAAGAGATGTTCTTGAGGGTATTAGTTAGAAAAGAAGACCGAGCAGCCCAAAGAATATTACATCGCGGCATGGATAGACCGAATGAACCTAAAGTTTATGAAATAAACGTGGTATTTTTTGGGTCTACAAGCGGACCGTGCCTAGCACAAGAAGCAAAAAACAGAAATGCTAAAGAATTTGAACAAAGTCACCCGAAAGCTGTCTATGACATTCTTAACAACCATTATATGGACGACTACTTAGGAACAGCAGATACTCTGGAAGAGGCCAAACAGCTCGTTAAAGACGTAATTTTCATACACAAGCAAGCTGGATTCTTTATCTGTAATTGGATAGCCAATTCTCCAAAAATTTTAGAAGAAATTGATGAAGAATTACTTGCAGACAGTCACAAAAATTTGGAGAATCAAACAACGACGGCAACAGAGAGAATCCTAGGTGTTTGGTGGAACCCGGAAGAAGATAGTTTTTGTTTCAAAACTCAATTTCACAAAGTTAACAAAGACCTTTTGGACAAGAAAAAGAGACCTACAAAGCGAGAAATGCTTAAGATTATCATGTCGATATTTGACCCGCTAGGATTTTTATCAAATTTCTTAATTCAAGGAAAGATATTTTTACAGGAAGTCTGGAGAAGCAAGATCAACTGGGACGACGAAATTGGAGATAACCTAAATTTGAAGTGGGAAAAATGGATAGAAGATTTGAAGGGAATATCAAAATTTAGGATTCCTCGACAATTTTGTAGCCTAAACAGAGAGCGGAGTAATATAGAACTGCATATGTTCAACGATGCATCTGAAAGTGCGATGTCCACAGTGGCTTATCTTCGTTGGCAAGAAGAACATCAAGTTCAAGTATGTTTTGTAACATCTAAAACGAAAGTTGCCCCATTAAAACCGATGTCAATTCCTCGATTAGAACTACAAGCAGCCTGTATGGGTGCAAAGCTAGGACATTACTTGAAACAAAATCTGGAACTAAAAATTTCTAGATGTACCTACTGGACAGACTCAAAAACGGTTTTACACTGGATTAGATCAGAAGCGAGAAGATTTAAAGTGTTTGTTGCTCAGAGGGTAGGAGAAATTCAAGAACGAACAGAAGTTGACCAATGGAAGTACGTCCCATCCAAAGAAAATGTAGCCGACGAAGCTACGAAAGCTTATAGCAAGTATGATTTTTTGAAAAATAACCGTTGGATTTCTGGGCCGCAATTCCTTTCACTGTCTCATGATCTTTGGCCTCAAGAATCTGTGGAAAACAAGAATGACTTCAAAGATAAAGAGGAGAGAGAATATGTATTTTTAAATTTATCTGTCCAGACCCAAAATTTATGTATTCCTAATGTATCCAGATTTTCTAGGTGGAACAGACTACTGAGGACCACAGCTTGGTTATTAAGATACAAATTTAACTGCAAGACAAAAACAATGAAGAGTGGCGAACTAGACGTAGAAGAAATTGCTGAAGCCGAAAATCTCTTACTCAGACAAATGCAAATAGAAAGTTTCCCCGAAGAAATCAAGAAACTTAGTAACAAGCTGAGGATAGACACGAGAAGTAGAATTTTCTCATTGGACTGTGTTTATGAAAATAACCTAGTAAAACTTGGAGGAAGATTAAACAATGCTGCATCACTCACCGAAAATTCAAGAAAACCTGTAATCCTAGATCCCAATCACCGAATTACCAAGTTAATTATCCAGAATGAACACGAAAACGTATTTCATCATGGACAAGAGATAGTAGTCAATAATCTTCGAGAAAAATTTTGGATAATTTCAATCAGGAAAGCTGTCAGAAGTTGCTGGGCACAGTGTCAGAAATGCAAGAATAGAAAGGCGACACCGAACGTTCCTGTTATGGGTCAACTTCCCGAATTTCGATTGGAACCAACTATCCGACCATTCATCAAAACGGGAGTAGATTACTTCGGCCCAATAGAAGTTACCGTCAAGAGGAGTCATGAGAAACGTTATGGGGTCATCTTTACATGTATGGTGACGCGTGCAGTACACATTGAGATCGCCCAAGATCTCTCAACAGACAGTTTCATCCATGTACTCAGACAGTTTGCATGTAGAAGAGGATATCCAGAACAAATCATCAGTGATAATGGCTCAAATTTTAGAGGTGCGGATACAGAGCTGAAGAAAAACATCAAAGCCCTGAATCAAACTGACATTGTAAAATTTTGCATCCTAAAGAAGATCAAATGGACCTTTAATCCTCCATCATGGGAGGGATTTGGGAGAGGATGATTCGATCAATCAAGACACATCTACATGAAGTTTTGACGTCACGGTATCCCCAAGAATATGTGCTACGAACAGTACTAATTGAAATAGAGCATATACTCAATTGCAGACCATTGACTCACATTTCTACTGATCCTAAAGACCCTGAATCCTTGACACCAAACCATTTCTTAATTGGACCATCATATACTGTCTTGCCTTGTGCAAATATCGACGAAAGAAATATCAATTTAGTCAGTAAATGGAAGTACGCACAAAAACTTACTGATATATTTTGGAAAAGGTGGTCCCGAGAATACCTACTATCCTTGTTCAAAAGATCTAAATGGCACCTAGAACATAGAAATATTGAAGTTGGCGACGTAGTTCTCATTACTGACCCGATGAGCCCTAGAAACACCTGGCCTATTGCTACAGTGACGCAAGTTTATCCAGCAAAAGACGGACGTGTGAGAATGGTTGACGTTACTTTATCCAACAAAATGGTTTCACGAAGACCAGTGTCAAGATTATGTGTTTTAGATGTCAGACAGAACAGTACAGATAGAAGAATATGAAAACTGAATGAGAAAACTTTGTAGTAAACCCTTTAGGTTTACTATGGGGGAGAAATGTTGGTGCTTGTTGATGAATGCCCTTGTTGGTGCTTGTTGATGAATGCCCCTATATTTATTTTAATTTTTCATATTTAATCAAACGGTCCTTTGCCATCAATTTTTAATTTTTGTTCTGATTGATGATGTCAAAAAATAAATAAAATAATAAGTTGTCAAAGAAGTTGAAAATAAATTGGTATAAATCAAAAAATAATCTTTGATTTCTGGACACGATTTCGCCTTTCGACCCGGGATTAATTCAAATATTTTAGGTAAGAAATCACGACGAAACAAGCATTTTGACGTCTTTGGTGTCTCGCCATTTTAGCACCACTATCCCATTTTCATCTTCTCTGAAAACCATATCTCCTCGTTTCAATTTTGCCAACATAACTTCTTTTGGAAAATGTTTCTAGTTAGACCGTAATGTACCAACTACATGAGTACCGTTTTCCAACATCAATTTAGAAAGCTCGTAGCTGGTATAAAAATTATCAATAAACAAAGTTCTACCATCGTTTAGTAGTGGTCTACTCAATTCCATGCAGATGTTTGTTGCCAAGTCGACTTGTCGATGACCATCTTGTGATTTTCCAGCATAAATTTTCATTGCCCATGTATAACCATCTGTTGACCACAGTTTGAAAAGTTTCACACCATAACGATGACACTTATTGGGAATGTACTGCCTGAAGATAAGTCGTCCTCTCCAGGGAACGAGTGTCTCATCGATGACGATGTCTTGATCAGGGAAATATAATTGTTGAAAATTTCTTTCCAATATAGTGAGAAGAGGTTGAATTTTAGCTGATCTGTCCCCTTTTTGGATACTTTCGTTATTTCTGAAATGCGACATACTGAGTAATATTTGAAACCGATTTCTAGACATAATGGAAGGAGGAATGTGCTGCTTATAAATACCATACTTTTGCCGACCAACATAATCCGTCCAAGTAGGTGAACTCTCCGCAACATAGTTAACGTTGGCTTCGGCTTCCGCTTCGTCTACATCTTCCCATTCTGCTTCTTCTTCCTCTCTGCCCCTTCGTACTAATTCACCTACGCTTTCTTCAGATGAGCTGTTGTAATACCGGCGGCCGTTAGTCACCAATGTAATAACCGGTAAAAACCAATGTAATCAATAACCTGTAATGGAGGAACTAAAAATTGCTGGTCCACCGTAAATGCTGCTACTCCAGAGAACACCTTGGTACCGAATTTCTTTGTGTGTAGGGTTACGTCTGGTATAATTTTCAGGATAAGGTATTACTACTAATTTACCAAGTAGTTTTTTTGGGGATACCTGTGTATGAAAGCAAACTAAGCGTTATCGAATTTAAATGGGTTTATTATAAAAAAGAAAATCAAGAATAGAAAATGAGTAATAAAATATAATAATAATACTTGATATAAATTAAATAATGAAATGATTATATTAATACTAAAAAAATGACTATGATAATAACTTCAGTTAATTGAAAATGAACGAAACCGTAATTAAAGGTTACGCGTATGAATTTAATAGCGTACCTTAATAAATTATCAATTCTCTCAGATTTGAGGATTACGACTGAATCCCTTATTTTAGCATATATATATATAAATAAATCAAATATGTGTAAAGTTAGAAAATAAAAATATAATACCAATTTATGCATGAGGTGGCAACAGAATACGGGCTAACCAACCTACAAAATATTTGTTTCACAGTTAGTACAAGATCAATCAGACTCACCAATCTGCAGGTAGGGTGCTCTCCAAAGGTGATGAAGACTTCTTAACCAGCTTGCTCGTCGACACTCACACACGTATCGGATGGGGTAGACTTTTTATCGAACCTGTTTGCCTCTAGCAAATCTTATTTGGCCGTTCGCTACCCTCTTTACCGAATTACACTTTAAGCGCTACAGTAGACGCTCTCTCGAAGAAATTACTCCGGTGTCGAAACGAAACTTATTTTGACTCCGCGCTACTTTCGTCTTACAAGTCAAAATATAACTCTGGATTTTTCCAGATGACCGCTAACCGCGAACACTATGAGGCAACCGCTCGCAACCGTGCTCGGGACCCAACTGCCTCGTCGTTTTTTCTATCTCGTCCAGCTTTGGGAAATTTTTGCCCAGTCAGCTTTTCACCACTATTTCATTCCTTGCTATCTTATTGAACACACGTGTACTTTGTAACCCACGATCGCTTTGCTTCATCAGCGAACTCGTGTATTCCAAACTGGGTTTCCTTTTGGGTTACTTTGTAATTGTGTCATTGTGCATTATCAGCATTGTTTAGTCTGATTGAATTTTGCTACGTTACTTTAATATAAACTATATTTTTATGAAATTAATTTTGTAATGAATATACTTTAAATTTGTTATACTGGGTGATGTTTTCCATCATTCCACCCTTGGTACTTATTTTACTGTCATGGTTTGAGGTGGTTTCAGCAATACAAAGTGGGTCTGCAACTGAATCATCCGAACTGAAATACTCTGGGCCACTACTACCATCATCTAGGCTAGACTCATTTGCTAAAAGTTCAACATCTAAGTCTGTCAAGGCCTTGCGTCCACTCATTTTTTTCACTTATCACTTTTACTATTATTTCACTGTTCTTTCTTAGTTTACTTTCAACACTTATTTATCTGCAAAAGAAAACAATAATTAGTATCAATAACTTGCTTACAACAAAAATTGCGTCTGTATTATATGCCAGACGTGGCCCCCTACGTTAAAATTTGACAAAAATTAACGTCGGGTGCCACGTCTGGCATATATGACAGACACAATAAAAATGGCGGAAAAGAAAAATAATATGATTTAAGAACCTAAAAAAATAAGTATCAAATTTCAACAAAAATCACTCAAAATCGCATGTTGCCCCCCTGGCAAATTTCCCAAATACTAGCGTGGCACGCAATTTGTTAACAAAACATGAATATCTAAATTCAACAAAAGCATGTATGTGAAAAGCTAAATTATTAATCGCCATTGAATCATTATAATTTTCCGTAGCAATGCAATAAAACACTCCCAACTTCGACCCATGACGAGCTTCCGCAATTTTTGCCTCAGGAAGCTGCTGATTTTTTTCCGTATTCCTTCACTATCTGACCGTGTCCTCCCGAAGTTTCAAGTCCACATCTCCACTATTAAGGTCCCTACGATTTTTTGAAGGGCATCGTGTCACATTTCTGGACTTGTATGAGCATAATTTTTAATAAAAATAACAGATATTTACTGATTAGCTTCATCATCAGATATTTCAAATACTTCATTCTGAGTGGATGAAGCCGGTAACATTGGTGTACAATCTAACATGGGATATTCATAATATTTCGTATTAGCATGAACTATATTTAGCCTAACAATAAAAGCAGGATCAACATCCACCCTTAATGGAAAATTTGATATCATAATAACAGGATAAGACCATTCAACTATTTCGCTTGTTTTATGTTTTCGCCTAATTACAGTATGACTACCTTCTAACAAAGTTTTCAAAATAGATATATCATAATAATTTAACTCAAACTCTTCAAAAATTATAACTTTATACGATGGATCAAGACCTTCTAAAAAAAAGCAATCGGGAGATGGATAAAATGCCCTTTCCATTTATTTCTTATTCAAAAGATCCTGCCTTATGAAAGTAGATTCACCCATCCATATTAGCATCACCATACAAATATAATTGGGGGCGTTTATGAATATGACGCAATTCTATAAATGAATTATACCACATAATAATTTGCAAAGTCCAAGGAGTACGTCTAACAACTTGCACTTTTTTAATATATTTCCTATCGAATTATTCATTCAAACGACTTAACTTATTTTTAACAAATGTTTATATAGTTCCAGAAATTTATGATGTGTACGATTTGTTACTACAAAATTATGTTACTGTGAAGTGAGTGACTGTGAAGGAGGAAATATTGGTTTATGGTCTTAAATGCAGGTTGATATAGAAAACCAAATACAGGTAACAATATATATGTATTTGCTGATGCAGTACATTTGTTAAAACTTGTTCGGAATTGTTTGCTAGATAAAATATTCATATTATATGGAAATAAAAAAAATATTTAAGAGCCCCTTCAGAGTTTAATCAATTTAAATATTAAGAAAATTAATCCTTTTTGGAAAATCTCTCAAAAGCACCTTGATTGTGAAAAAAATCAGAGACATAAAGTTAAGTTAGCTGCTCAACTTATGTCTCATTCAGTACCTACAGCTCTTTTGAGATATAAACCAGGAAATGATAAAAAACCTGCTGTTGATTTATGAGAATTTTTTGATGATATCAACAAATGGTTCGATATTTTTAACAGCTATGTCGAACATGGATCAGTACCTATCAAAAGTGTTTATGGAGGTAAATATTTCAAAATATATTTATTTTTTCCAAAAACACAAATCCGAAACATTTAAAAAAAAATTTTAATATTTATTATATCAAAAGAGCCCTAATACAATACAATATTTTTTGAAAACTGAACTTTCAAATCCGGGATCTCGTCAACTGGTTCATTCGGGTTCCTCTGAAATTTCATCATCTGGGACATCGTAGTATTTTTCAATAAAGTCATTGTAGTATTTGAGGTTTTCTATTTCTTTCCAATTTTCACCCCAATGTTTTTCCAGTAAAACTTGAACGTCTTTTAGCTTTTCCTCATTAAATCGTTCGCCGCTCAGAGCTACAGATTGTAAGATACTCCCAACCGATTTACCTTTTTTAAAAATAGACTTGTATTCCCCAAGATCAGATTTATAGGATCGTTCTCCTCAAATTGTTACTGTCCTATTTGGTCCTCGTCTCAGTAAAAACCTTTTATTCATGTTAAACCGGAAGTGCCACTGTGCAGAAGGTTTGATGGTAGTTTGAGAGTCCTTTCTCCACTCGTGAACAGTCACATCATAGCCCAAAACAAAAACAGTCCGATGGTCATTGAATATTTCGAGAAACTCTTCTGGAGAAACATGGTACAGGGATTTTTTGGATGAATCTAAAAGACCGGTATAGTATTTTACGGAATAGGTTTTCCTATAATTCCCGTATACCTTTGGCGTTTCATATTTTTTGTCTCAAAATTTTATTATTAAGTTATCCTGGCATATCTTATCTTTATGCGAATAGAAAATTTGATGAAACTATTTTATAACACGCATCAACAGTGTACTGCACCGATAAGATTTTGTAAAATGTTGACAAGTTAGATAATATATGACGGCAAGCTTTTGTCTTTGTATCTAAAAAGAGAAAAAAATTCTGTACATTTTTGTTTCGTTTGAAAATAAAAATGAGATTGCTTACCTTTCCTCCTTTTGTACTGCTCGCTTCCTTGTTCATGGTTGGGAAACTCTTTTGCAAGCTGTCTGGAGTCAATGGTTTAGTAACCTCTCAATATTCTCTGCCATTGTTGGATTATTGAATATATCATGTAAAATGATTAGTTTTTCAATTAAAATATAAAACAAACTGGACACTACTACTTTTTATATTCTGACTGTTAGAATATAAACAAATGGAGCAGACAAAATTCATACGTATTGCAGTCGCGTGACTTAAGAAGATTGCTGTGATTGACTTGTGTGGATTTGCTGGCATTTGATTTCAACGTCGCTCGGATTTGTCGTATTTTGAAACCAACTCCATATTTTAGATGTAAATGTAGCTTGGATTTGCGGTGATTTGAACTGTGAATATTATATTAGATGGTAGAGAACTGGAAGACGAATCCAATGACGTATTAAAGTCATTTTTCCCAAAAATGGATTTTTCGGGTTTTAAAACTAGATGATTCATATATCTGTTTAGTTTCGCTATCATTTAAAACTAAAACATGACAGAACAAAAAATGTGGATGCTTTCAACTTATCTTCCAGCAGCAGCGATACAGATGAATAAGAGTATCTTTCTCTGTTTGAGGCAAGAATATTTCTACCCAAGATACAAAACTTTGAGGTGGAAAATGTCATTAACAAGTTTGATGAATAGAATGGGTGAAATATCTATTTCTTATTTTAGTTTCAGAAATATTTCCGCATGAGGAAAACTGCAAATAAGATATTCCAAAAATTTCATGCTTTAGCATACTTTCCAAAAAACGATGGTCATGGTGAACGAGTACCAATTACAGCTGAAACACATGTTTTCCCATTTCTGTGGTGATTTATTTTAGGAATCTAAAGTAGTCTGTGCTCCACAACTATATCATTAAATGTATGCTTACATTGCTTACATCTTTAGAATAGGTTTACAGAAAACAAAGCAACAATCAAAGATGTGACCCAAAGATTTAATATGTCCGAATCAAAAAGAGAATGTTAGGATTTCTCTTAGGGAAACGGCAATAGAAATGCCTAGTACTAATGCAAAGAAAGAAAAGTTGTCCGTGAGATTTCAAAAGGTGGACATATGAGATAATTAAGTTTCTTATAAAGTACAATCTAGTTACTCGAGTACCTACTCATTACCCATTAATTGAAATATGTTTTCAGATATCTGGATTCCCAGGAGTTTTAGGCTACAATGATGACACATCAATTCATATAAGAACTCCAGCTCAAAATAAAATCGACGTATGTCAATAGAGAAAGCTCGTAGCTGGTATAAAAATTATCAATAAACAAAGTTCTACCATCGTTTAGTAGTGGTCTACTCAATTCCATGCAGATGTTTGTTACCAAGTCGACTTGTCGATGACCATCTTGTGATTTTCCAGCATAAATTTTCATTGCCCATGTATAACCATCTGTTGACCACAGTTTGAAAAGTTTCACACCATAACGATGACACTTATTGGGAATGTACTGTGTTTTAGATGTCAGACAGAACAGTACAGATAGAAGAATATGAAAACTGAATGAGAAAACTTTGTAGTAAACCCTTTAGGTTTACTAGGGGGGAGAAATGTTGGTGCTTGTTGATGAATGCCCCTATATTTATTTTAATTTTTTATATTTAATCAAACGGTCCTTTGCCATCAATTTTTAATTTTTGTTCTGATTGATGATGTCAAAAAATAAATAAAATAATAAGTTGTCAAAGAAGTTGAAAATAAATTGGTATAAATCAAAAAATAATCTTTGATTTCTGGACACGATTTCGCCTTTCGACCCGGGATTAATTCAAATATTTTAGGTAAGAAATCACGACGAAACAAGCATTTTGACGTCTTTAGTGTCTCGCCATTTTAGCACCACTATCCCATTTTCATCTTCTCTGAAAACCATATCTCCTCGTTTCAATTTTGCCAACATAACTTCTTTTGGAAAATGTTTCTAGTTAGACCGTAATGTACCAACTACATGAGTACCGTTTTCCAACATCAATTTAGAAAGCTCGTAGCTGGTATAAAAATTATCAATAAACAAAGTTCTACCATCGTTTAGTAGTGGTCTACTCAATTCCATGCAGATGTTTGTTGCCAAGTCGACTTGTCGATGACCATCTTGTGATTTTCCAGCATAAATTTTCATTGCCCATGTATAACCATCTGTTGACCACAGTTTGAAAAGTTTCACACCATAACGATGACACTTATTGGGAATGTACTGCCTGAAGATAAGTCGTCCTCTCCAGGGAACGAGTGTCTCATCGATGACGATGTCTTGATCAGGGAAATATAATTGTTGAAAATTTCTTTCCAATATAGTGAGAAGAGGTTGAATTTTAGCTAATCTGTCCCCTTTTTGGATACTTTCGTTATTTCTGAAATGCGACATACTGAGTAATATTTGAAACCGATTTCTAGACATAATGGAAGGAGGAATGTGCTGCTTATAAATACCATACTTTTGCCGACCAACATAATCCGTCCAAGTAGGTGAACTCTCCGCAACATAGTTAACGTTGGCTTCGGCTTCCGCTTCGTCTACATCTTCCCATTCTGCTTCTTCTTCCTCTCTGCCCCTTCGTACTAATTCACCTACGCTTTCTTCAGATGAGCTGTTGTAATACCGGCGGCCGTTAGTCACCAATGTAATAACCGGTAAAAACCAATGTAATCAATAACCTGTAATGGAGGAACTAAAAATTGCTGGTCCACCGTAAATGCTGCTACTCCAGAGAACACCTTGGTGCCGAATTTCTTTGTGTGTAGGGTTACGTCTGGTATAATTTTCAGGATAAGGTATTACTACTAATTTACCAAGTAGTTTTTTTGGGGATACCTGTGTATGAAAGCAAACTAAGCGTTATCGAATTTAAATGGGTTTATTATAAAAAAGAAAATCAAGAATAGAAAATGAGTAATGAAATATAATAATAATACTTGATATAAATTAAATAATGAAATGATTATATTAATACTAAAAAAATGACTATGATAATAACTTCAGTTAATTGAAAATGAACGAAACCGTAATTAAAGGTTACGCGTATGAATTTAATAGCGTACCTTAATAAATTATCAATTCTCTCAGATTTGAGGATTACGACTGAATCCCTTATTTTAGCATATATATATATATATACGAACTAGTAAATAGTGGGGAATGCAGCAAAGTAAAAGAGAACTCTTTAAAGGTTTTCCAAGCTTTCGGAATTATTTATTTCCATCATCAGGGAAACTACAAAATTATGGTATAAATCAACAAATTCATAAAACTTAGCGAAATTTCAACTTACAACTTTGATGAGAATGGTTACTAAGATGTACATAAAATATATTAGATGACACATAGTTTAATGATTGATACTATACTAAATTAAAATATATAAAATATTACTAAAATTACAGATACATGTTTAAAATTGTTAAAAATTGTAGTACTTCCACGTGGTTAGTACAGTCATTAATTTTAGGTTAGAAACAAACTGACTGACATTTGCCATATGTCACTTTGAAGTTGGTACTGAAACTGTAATTATCTATGTTTGAGTGATGGAATTATTATTTCTATGTAAATTTTTATCTATTGTTAATAAATATGAATAGATCTCACTTAGATGGTCTATATCAGTTCTTTTATTCATACAGTCATTTTGTTCAAAAATGTGTGCCATTTCAAGAAAAGTTCTCTTCTTGTAATTCGATTCTATTGATAATATTTTTAAATCATCATAACTAATATGGTGGTCAAAATTGTGAGCATGTGATGCTAAAGCACATCTTTCAGGATGTAATCTGCAATCACTTTTGTGTGAGGTGATTCTAGCTCCAATGGATCTTGAGGTTTGACCAACATAATACTTATCACAATCCAAACAAGGAATACCATAAACAACATTAGTCTGAGAAGTTTTAGGAACTTTATCTTTAACTTTACTATGAATTGATCTAATTGTTAGAACATTTTTGTTAGCTATTTTTATATTTGTAAAATTACTGAATAGTCTAGATAATTTTGGTGTAACATCTCTTATATACGGTAAAGAAGTGAAAAAAGTTTGAATTGGAGCACTATTCGTTAAATTGTTATCAGTGATAGTACTGTGTAACGTGTTATTAGTATTAATATGAACTAGTGATGTATGAGTGCTGAACAAAATATTTTTTTTTTTACTAAACTGTTTGGATATGAATTCTCTTTAAATAAATTGAATAAAATATTGAGATTTTTATTATGAAATGAACTGTCAGAAATTTTCAACACTCTATTCTTCATCTGTTTGACCAAATTTACTTTCATGGAATGCTTGTGGTAAGCATTCCATGAAAGTAAATTTGGTCAAACAGATGAAGAATAGAGTGTTGAAAATTTCTGACAGTTCATTTCATAATAAAAATCTCAATATTTTATTCAATTTATTTAAAGAGAATTCATATCCAAACAGTTTAGTAAAAAATATTTTGTTCAGCACTCATACATCACTAGTTCATATTAATACTAATAACACGTTACACAGTACTATCACTGATAACAATTTAACGAATAGTGCTCCAATTCAAACTTTTTTCACTTCTTTACCGTATATAAGAGATGTTACACCAAAATTATCTAGACTATTCAGTAATTTTACAAATATAAAAATAGCTAACAAAAATGTTCTAACAATTAGATCAATTCATAGTAAAGTTAAAGATAAAGTTCCTAAAACTTCTCAGACTAATGTTGTTTATGGTATTCCTTGTTTGGATTGTGATAAGTATTATGTTGGTCAAACCTCAAGATCCATTGGAGCTAGAATCACCTCACACAAAAGTGATTGCAGATTACATCCTGAAAGATGTGCTTTAGCATCACATGCTCACAATTTTGACCACCATATTAGTTATGATGATTTAAAAATATTATCAATAGAATCGAATTACAAGAAGAGAACTTTTCTTGAAATGGCACACATTTTTGAACAAAATGACTGTATGAATAAAAGAACTGATATAGACCATCTAAGTGAGATCTATTCATATTTATTAACAATAGATAAAAATTTACATAGAAATAATAATTCCATCACTCAAACATAGATAATTACAGTTTCAGTACCAACTTCAAAGTGACATATGGCAAATGTCAGTCAGTTTGTTTCTAACCTAAAATTAATGACTGTACTAACCACGTGGAAGTACTACAATTTTTAACAATTTTAAACATGTATCTGTAATTTTAGTAATATTTTATATATTTTAATTTAGTATAGTATCAATCATTAAACTATGTGTCATCTAATATATTTTATGTACATCTTAGTAACCATTCTCATCAAAGTTGTAAGTTGAAATTTCGCTAAGTTTTATGAATTTGTTGATTTATACCATAATTTTGTAGTTTCCCTGATGATGGAAATAAATAATTCCGAAAGCTTGGAAAACCTTTAAAGAGTTCTCTTTTACTTTGCTGCATTCCCCACTATTTACTAGTTCGTTTCTAACTAGTCAGCAACGACTACTTTCTTCCTATATATATATATATATATATATATATATATATATATTGGTACACCATACGTTGTTACTTCCGAAACAGATACTCAATATACGTTCTGACCTCATATATTACGTTGTGACTTCCGATTTCGGAGGTCACAACGTTTACCCATGTAAATAATGTTTTTCATAATGCTGGTGCGCAGATCGGTCGAAATCCGAAAATTCGTTTGGAGGTCAAAACGCTCTTCCAGTATCTGCAAAGGAGGTGGTGTAGTTTCGCTATATGGCACTGGCGCTGGTGTCGCTCTGTTGGAGATACCACTGGCTTGCTGTGACTTCCAGCATGTTACCATCCTCCTTCCACTTCAATGAACGAGTATACATCTCTTTCTGTCGAACTATATCAATATATACAGATGTCACAGCGTCTTTTGCGATCTGGCATCATAGCAAATTGCTTTGAATAAAATAGAATTAAACTTATTCTTATGCACAGATGCTACAAAGACGTATTTATCGAATTCTTATCTGCAGTTTTTAGTGTTATAATTAATATTCTTTCTCTACCTTTTTACATATCGAGGGACTATTTTACAATTTTATCACGAATTCATTGATTCTCGCAATGATATATGTTTTCCGTTATTCTTTGGAAATAAGACCACAATATTATATTACATCTTTACTTAATTTTTTCAAGTTGAAATTTTCATGGTTCATTCACAGTAGTATTTTTGTGAAAGAGGATTTTGAATGAAATATATATTTTTTTAATAATGCTATTCTAATAGAAATAAAATCCACCATGGGATTTAGTGACTTGCATGCTCCAGGAACGGTTTTTAACGGATAACACTTTTTTGTTTGCTTAAATTTTTAGCTAATGAAACGCGTTTGTTGTTCCTTTTCTGTGGAAATAATTACTTTTGTTCGAAAAAAAGTGCTGCTTTGTTTTGTGCTGTAGTGTATCAAAGTTTGAATTGATTAACAATAAATCCAATAATAAGTCATAAGAAGACGTGTATGGAAACTCAGTATAATATTATCCTGGGAAAATTGATTATTGAAAATATCAGATAGGAAATAAAATTTTGAAAACCGTAATTGTTCTTGATAACGGAGCGCTACCGGAGCGTTGAAATGGGAATTTTAAAAAATATTGTATTTTCATGACCTGAGAAATTAACGAGAAATATACTGAATACAGGATGAGTCATGAGGAACTTGACATACTTCTACCATATGTACCTACACATGTAAAGTCTCTCAAAGAGGGACGTGGCTACTAAAAACTGTCAAATTCTTTTCTTCATCAATTTACAGGGTGATTTGAGAAATTGATCATACATTTTAATTGGCTGTAGTAAATAATAAAGTATTAATCATGTTATAAATTTCAGGTATTTCGAGAACATAATCTAAAATGTATAAATTAAACTACATCTTCAGTATTATCGGGTAGAATCGATTCTTTCAATTATTAATTTTTAAACAAAAATCGCATTGGGGCATTATTTTCGAAAAGTAATAGATTGAATTGATTGAAAAATTGAATATGTATGTGTTGATTGTGAATGATTAAAATTTTATGTCAGATGATAATACATTGTATAAAGTGTACCAAATAAAAATAACGATCAACTCTAAACAGTATATTGTGTCACAAGGACACAAAATGGGCTTTAGCAGCCCAGGACTATTGGATGCACGAGCGAGTGTGCATGTATACAAGAGAGACTGGCAGTCAATACTAAGAAAATACAAATTATCAACATGACACTGCCAGGCCTGAAGCAAATGAAATAAATTTTGATTAAAGCCTTCCATGGAACATTCAGTCCAACCACACAAGAAGTTATCATCCCTGATGGTAGATGCAAAAATGTGGAAACAGATAGGTCTTCAATCCAAAAATAATCCTTTGGCTATAACTCAAGGATCGTAAGACCAATATTAGCCCACCAATTAGTAGTTTGGTGAAGAAACTACAAAAGAAAGCCATAATTTTGTAGCACACAATTGCGATAGAGGTCCTGCGGAATCCACTACCACCACTTATTTTTATGGGAGGTGAGTCGGGATCTGCAGTGTACAGACTAACTGAAAATAAATAATGCTCAAGTCAGACGCAAAGTGCTGACTATCGAGAGCTTATCCATGAGTTAAGTGGATGACTTGATGGGTAACCCACTGATGCAATATTGAGTTCTATGAATTTGTTTCACAGAACTTTACCAGATGGGGAAAACTGTGGAATATGTACCCATACAGAAAATCGACTCTAGGGCAGATGATTAAGGTGCCGGAATCGTGTGTCAAAAACAACTGATAGATATTTCGATAACCACATTCAAGAACAAAACAATTTCCCGGTAGTTACCGCGTTTCACCTCTGCGTTGGAAAAATTAGAATGCTTCAAGAAACATTATCGTGTTACATGTAATTAACTTTGTCATGCATTATTTTTCCTCTACGCTCTACTCTTCCGATAAAAATCAAAAATAATCTGAATGAAATGGGTCTTTAAATTTGTTGTGGAAAACAACTGTTTGCCTGAACACGAATTCACATAACTATTATTTTTGGAGATGATTCTATTATTATGACGGGGACAAAAAAGGATCTATAGAATTCAGACACATGGAATAAAAGTTTTGAAAGAAAATGGGATGACAATAAATAAGAACAAATTAAGAGTGATGCACATATGTAGAAACAGTAGGGAAATAGCTATTTGTATTACTAGGGAGGAAAGTGCCACTTTTCCTCCCGCAGGATGTAGTTTACTGCCCGACGCGATGCGGAGAGCAGTAAACATCCAAGGGAGAAAAAGGCACTTTACTCCCATGTAGTACATATGATTTTTCCTCCTACCCACTTTTTTTTGAAAATTTATTTACGACACAAATAGGTAACGAATATAATTCAGCCCATTGCTTATATTGTGTATATTGTTTTTCATACCTATCTTTAGATTTTTGTGGTAGTAAGGTTAATGACGCTATGTTAGCTTGTGCCTTAATATTAGGTGGTGTATTTGGAAATTCAAAATCACTTTAATCGTTCTCCATTTTTCAAAAATTCAACTAAGTTCAATGAATGTAGCGACTTTGCATCTCAAAAGTCAATCGCCGTGTTTACTGTCAGTGAGCCACAGCATACTATGCTTTTCTTATTCTGAACTCAAAAAACGTATGCCTATCTAAGATTCCTGATGTTGAAATTTGTATTGAAGAACTACGTTGAAGTAATGTTTGATTTTTACTAAGAAACAAGATATACAGGATGTTCTAGAAACTATGGAAACAATATGAATATAATGAATTCACAAGTTTCATCGTTTACAACTTACTTGAAATTAGAGGGAGGAAAGTACTTTTCCTCCCTAGGGAGAAAAAGTATAAGTTTCCTCCCTGATTTGAGGGAGGAAAGTGTGTACTTTCTATAGGGGTAGGAGGAAAATGATTATTGTAATAGAT
Source organism: Galerucella nymphaeae (assembly GCA_963978555.1). NCBI lineage: Eukaryota > Metazoa > Arthropoda > Insecta > Coleoptera > Chrysomelidae > Galerucella > Galerucella nymphaeae. Next base: position 31,649,116 of record OZ021704.1, on the reverse strand, counting down.
GGAATGAACATTTTAATAGATGGAGCAAATATTAAACAGATGAAAAGCTTCCAATTGAAATTCAAGTGAATGGAAAACGGGATATTGGAATTAATAATAGGATACAAAACGCTTTGAAATTATACCATGCAATGAACATGTCAATATGGATCATGAGTGCTCACACAGCGACAAAAGAGTCAAATTCAGGCCGTAGGAAGGGAGTATTTTAGAAGAGTCAGAGGTGTTACAAATAAAGAAAAAATGCCAAATACAAAGACAAGAGAAGACCTGGAAATACAACCAATGCTGGAATTTATTGAAAATCGGCAACTTATCTGGAGGATGCATCTCCAAAGAATGAATGTTAAGAGGCCTGTCAAACAAGTGTGGCAATCTAAGGTACAAAGAGCTATGGGAAGGGGACAACCGAAGCAAACATGTGATGGAGTATTAGAAGGAATATTGAAGAAACGAAAGCTTGTTAGCTGCCAAGGCACTAGCAAAAATCAAAAAAGCATGGACAAAATTCGTATACAGGGAGTAAAATATATTGTTAACAAGACAGACATTGATATTTATGGTGTACATCAAATGGTAGAGAATTTTGATTTGATTATACAGTGTGGAAACCACTTATTGAATAGCAAGTACGCCATAGTCGGTATTTTTTTAACGAAACACCCTGTATATTTGCATATTTTTGAAATCCCCCTAATAAACCGATTTCAACAAACTAAATAATGTATGGTTAATTATGAATTATACTTCATTCCATAAGAGGTTTCCACACTGTATATGTTTCTACTGGGTAATTAATTTTTTTCCATAAAAGTACTCTGGACAATTATTGTAAACATATTAAACTTAATACAAAAAAATAGGAAATAATTTATCGCATTGAAATTTTCATTTCTGGAATCGGCACAAATACGGTTAAGTAAATGGTACGCAGTTACAGGCGGTGTTGCCAATTTCCACTTGGTGCGACGTTGTGGCCTCCGTTTTCACGGAGGTCATACCGCATGGGATGTATAAAATATAAAAATAAAATTTTTGAGGAAATTGCTACCCCTCTTTTGATATTCGGATTCTGGGACTCTCCCCCAACAAAAAACTCTTTTTATATCTGCTCTTAGCCCGCGGGAACACCCGGATGTCAGGACGCCTCATATGTATATCGGAGGTCACAATTTAACAGGCACCAATATATATATATATATATATATATATATATATATATATATAAGCTACTTGGGGGTACTACATGGGAGTAAAGTGCCTTTTTCTCCCTTGGATGTTTACTGCTCTCCGCATCGCGTCGGGCAGTAAACTACATCCTGCGGGAGGAAAAGTGGCACTTTCCTCCCTAGTAATACAAATAGCTATTTCCCTACTGTTTCTACATATGTGCATCACTCTTAATTTGTTCTTATTTATTGTCATCCCATTTTCTTTCAAAACTTTTATTCCATGTGTCTGAATTCTATAGATCCTTTTTTGTCCCCGTCATAATAATAGAATCATCTCCAAAAGCTCCTTTAGCGATGTTTATTCTTTGTAAGTTTCTGTAGCCTATGTGTAGCTTTTTCATCTTGGGGGAACATTCTTTCATAATTTCATCCATAAAGGTAATAAATAATAGTTATGTGAATTCGTGTTCAGGCAAACAGTTGTTTTCCACAACAAATTTAAAGACCCATTTCATTCAGATTATTTTTGATTTTTATCGAAAGAGTAGAGCGTAGAGGAAAAATAATGCATGACAAAGTTAATTACATGTAACACGATAATGTTTCTTGAAGCATTCTAATTTTTCCAACGCAGAGGTGAAACGCGGTAACTACCGGGAAATTGTTTTGTTCTTGAATGTGGTTATCGAAATATCTATCAGTTGTTTTTGACACACGATTCCGGCACCTTAATCATCTGCCCTAGAGTCGATTTTCTGTATGGGTACATATTCCACAGTTTTCCCCATCTGGTAAAGTTCTGTGAAACAAATTCATAGAACTCAATATTGCATCAGTGGGTTACCCATCAAGTCATCCACTTAACTCATGGATAAGCTCTCGATAGTCAGCACTTTGCGTCTGACTTGAGCATTATTTATTTTCAGTTAGTCTGTACACTGCAGATCCCGACTCACCTCCTATAAAAATAAGTGGTGGTAGTGGATTCCGCAGGACCTCTATCGCAATTGTGTGCTACAAAATTATGGCTTTCTTTTGTAGTTTCTTCACCAAACTACTAATTGGTGGGCTAATATTGGTCTTACGATCCTTGAGTTATAGCCAAAGGATTATTTTTGGATTGAAGACCTATCTGTTTCCACATTTTTGCATCTACCATCAGGGATGATAACTTCTTGTGTGGTTGGACTGAATGTTCCATGGAAGGCTTTAATCAAAATTTATTTCATTTGCTTCAGGCCTGGCAGTGTCATGTTGATAATTTGTATTTTCTTAGTATTGACTGCCAGTCTCTCTTGTATACATGCACGCTCGCTCGTGCATTCAATAGTCCTGGGCTAAAGCCCATTTTGTGTCCTTGTGACACAATATACTGTTTAGAGTTGATCGTTATTTTTATTTGGTACACTTTATACAATGCATTATCATCTGACATAAAATTTTAATCATTCACAATCAACACATACATATTTAATTTTTCAATCAATTCAATCTATTACTTTTCGAAAATAATGCCCCAATGCGATTTTTGTTTAAAAATTAATAATTGAAAGAATCGATTCTACCCGATAATACTGAAGATGTAGTTTAATTTATACATTTTAGATTATGTTCTCGAAATACCTGAAATTTATAACATAATTAATACTTTATTATTTACTACAGCCAATTAAAATGTATGATCAATTTCTCAAATCACCCTGTAAATTGATGAAGAAAAGAATTTGACAGTTTTTAGTAGCCACGTCCCTCTTTGAGAGACTTTACATGTGTAGGTACATATGGTAGAAGTATGTCAAGTTCCTCATGACTCATCCTGTATTCAGTATATTTCTCGTTAATTTCTCAGGTCATGAAAATACAATATTTTTTAAAATTCCCATTTCAACGCTCCGGTAGCGCTCCGTTATCAAGAACAATTACGGTTTTCAAAATTTTATTTCCTATCTGATATTTTCAATATTCAATTTTCCCAGGATAATATTATACTGAGTTTCCATACACGTCTTCTTATGACTTATTATTGGATTTATTGTTAATCAATTCAAACTTTGATACACTACAGCATAAAACAAAGCAGCACTTTTTTTCGAACAAAAGTAATTATTTCCACAGAAAAGGAACAACAAACGCGTTTCATTAGCTAAAAATTTAAGCAAACAAAAAAGTGTTATCCGTTAAAAACCGTTCCTGGAGCATGCAAGTCACTAAATCCCATAGTGGATTTTATTTCTATTAGAATAGCATTATTAAAAAAATATATATTTCATTCAAAATCCTCTTTCACAAAAATACTACTGTGAATGAACCATGAAAATTTCAACTTGAAAAAATTAAGTGAAGATGTAATATAATATTGTGGTCTTATTTCCAAAGAATAACGGAAAACATATATCATTGCGAGAATCAATGAATTCGTGATAAAATTGTAAAATAGTCCCTCGATATGTAAAAAGGTAGAGAAAGAATATTAATTATAACACTAAAAACTGCAGATAAGAATTCGATAAATACGTCTTTGTAGCATCTGTGCATAAGAATAAGTTTAATTCTATTTTATTCAAAGCAATTTGCTATGATGCCAGATCGCAAAAGACGCTGTGACATCTGTATATAGTGATATAGTTCGACAGAAAGAGATGTATACTCGTTCATTGAAGTGGAAGGAGGATGGTAACATGCTGAAAGTCACAGCAAGCCAGTGGTATCTCCAACAGAGCGACACCAGCGCCAGTGCCATATAGCGAAACTACACCACCTCCTTTGCAGATACTGGAAGAGCGTTTTGACCTCCAAACGAATTTTCGGATTTCGACCGATCTGCGCACCAGCATTATGAAAAACATTATTTACATGGGTAAACGTTGTGACCTCCGAAATCGGAAGTCACAACGTAATATATGAGGTCAGAACGTATATTGAGTATCTGTTTCGGAAGTAACAACGTATGGTGTACCAATATATATATATATATATATATATATATATATATAAATAAATCAAATATGTGTAAAGTTAGAAAATAAAAATATAATACCAATTTATGCATGAGGTGGCAACAGAATACGGGCTAACCAAACTACAAAATATTTGTTTCACAGTTAGTACAAGATCAATCAGACTCACCAATCTGCAGGTAGGGTGCTCTCCAAAGGTGATGAAGACTTCTTAACCAGCTTGCTCGTCGACACTCACACACGTATCGGATGGGGTAGACTTTTTATCGAACCTGTTTGCCTCTAGCAAATCTTATTTGGCCGTTCGCTACCCTCTTTACCGAATTACACTTTAAGCGCTACAGTAGACGCTCTCTCGAAGAAATTACTCCGGTGTCGAAACGAAACTTATTTTGACTCCGCGCTACTTTCGTCTTACAAGTCAAAATATAACTCTGGATTTTTCCAGATGACCGCTAACCGCGAACACTATGAGGCAACCGCTCGCAACCGTGCTCGGGACCCAACTGCCTCGTCGTTTTTTCTATCTCGTCCAGCTTTAGGAAATTTTTGCCCAGTCAGCTTTTCACCACTATTTCATTCCTTGCTATCTTATTGGACACACGTGTACTTTGTAACCCACGATCGCTTTGCTTCATCAGCGAACTCGTGTATTCCAAACTGGGTTTCCTTTTGGGTTACTTTGTAATTGTGTCATTGTGCATTATCAGCATTGTTTAGTCTGATTGAATTTTGCTACGTTACTTTAATATAAACTATATTTTTATGAAATTAATTTTGTAATGAATATACTTTAAATTTGTTATACTGGGTGATGTTTTCCATCATTCCACCCTTGGTACTTATTTTACTGTCATGGTTTGAGGTGGTTTCAGCAATACAAAGTGGGTCTGCAACTGAATCATCCGAACTGAAATACTCTGGGCCACTACTACCATCATCTAGGCTAGACTCATTTGCTAAAAGTTCAACATCTAAGTCTGTCAAGGCCTTGCGTCCACTAATTTTTTTCACTTATCACTTTTACTATTATTTCACTGTTCTTTCTTAGTTTACTTTCAACACTTATTTATCTGTAAAAGAAAACAATAATTAGTATCAATAACTTGCTTACAACAAAAATTGCGTCTGTATTATATGCCAGACGTGGCCCCCTACGTTAAAATTTGACAAAAATTAACGTCGGGTGCCACGTCTGGCATATATGACAGACACAATAAAAATGGCGGAAAAGAAAAATAATATGATTTAAGAACCTAAAAAAATAAGTATCAAATTTCAACAAAAATCACTCAAAATCGCATGTTGCCCCCCTGGCAAATTTCCCAAATACTAGCGTGGCACGCAATTTGTTAACAAAACATGAATATCTAAATTCAACAAAAGCATGTATGTGAAAAGCTAAATTATTAATCGCCATTGAATCATTATAATTTTCCGTAGCAATGCAATAAAACACTCCCAACTTCGACCCATGACGAGCTTCCGCAATTTTTGCCTCAGGAAGCTGCTGATTTTTTTCCGTATTCCTTCACTATCTGACCGTGTCCTCCCGAAGTTTCAAGTCCACATCTCCACTATTAAGGTCCCTACGATTTTTTGAAGGGCATCGTGTCACATTTCTGGACTTGTATGAGAATAATTTTTAATAAAAATAACAAATATTTACTGATTAGCTTCATCATCAGATATTTCAAATACTTCATTCTGAGTGGATGAAGCCGGTAACATTGGTGTACAATCTAACATGGGATATTCATAATATTTCGTATTAGCATGAACTATATTTAGCCTAACAATAAAAGCAGGATCAACATCCACCCTTAATGGAAAATTTGATATCATAATAACAGGATAAGACCATTCAACTATTTCGCTTGTTTTATGTTTTCGCCTAATTACAGTATGACTACCTTCTAACAAAGTTTTCAAAATAGATATATCATAATAATTTAACTCAAACTCTTCAAAAATTATAACTTTATACGATGGATCAAGACCTTCTAAAAAAAAGCAATCGGGAGATGGATAAAATGCCCTTTCCATTTATTTCTTATTCAAAAGATCCTGCCTTAGGAAAGTAGATTCACCCATCCATATTAGCATCACCATACAAATATAATTGGGGGCGTTTATGAATATGACGCGATTCTATAAATGAATTATACCACATAATAATTTGCAAAGTCCAAGGAGTACGTCTAACAACTTGCACTTTTTTAATATATTTCCTATCGAATTATTCATTCAAACGACTTAACTTATTTTTAACAAATGTTTATATAGTTCCAGAAATTTATGATGTGTACGATTTGTTACTACAAAATTATGTTACTGTGAAGGAGGAAATATTGGTTTATGGTCTTAAATGCAGGTTGATATAGAAAACCAAATATAGGTAACAATATATATGTATTTGCTGATGCAGTACATTTGTTAAAACTTGTTCGGAATTGTTTGCTAGATAAAATATTCATATTATATGGAAATAAAAAAAATATTTAAGAGCCCCTTCAGAGTTTAATCAATTTAAATATTGAGAAAATTAATCCTTTTTGGAAAATCTCTCAAAAGCACCTTGATTGTGAAAAAAATCAGAGACATAAAGTTAAGTTAGCTGCTCAACTTATGTCTCATTCAGTACCTACAGCTCTTTTGAGATATAAACCAGGAAATGATAAAAAACCTGCTGTTGATTTATGAGAATTTTTTGATGATATCAACAAATGGTTCGATATTTTTAACAGCTATGTCGAACATGGATCAGTACCTATCAAAAGTGTTTATGGAGGTAAATATTTCAAAATATATTTATTTTTTCCAAAAACACAAATCCGAAACATTTAAAAAAAAATTTTTAATATTTATTATATCAAAAGAGCCCTAATACAATATAATATTTTTTTGAAAACTGAACTTTCAAATCCGGGATCTCGTCAACTGGTTCATTCGGGTTCCTCTGAAATTTCATCATCTGGGACATCGTAGTATTTTTCAATAAAGTCATTGTAGTATTTGAGGTTTTCTATTTCTTTCCAATTTTCACCCCAATGTTTTTCCAGTAAAACTTGAACGTCTTTTAGCTTTTCCTCATTAAATCGTTCGCCGCTCAGAGCTACAGATTGTAAGATACTCCCAACCGATTTACCTTTTTTTAAAAATAGACTTGTATTCCCCAAGATCAGATTTATAGGATCGTTCTCCTCAAATTGTTCTGTCCTATTTGGTCCTCGTCTCAGTAAAAACCTTTTATTCATGTTAAACCGGAAGTGCCACTGTGCAGAAGGTTTGATGGTAGTTTGAGAGTCCTTTCTCCACTCGTGAACAGTCACATCATAGCCCAAAACAAAAACAGTCCGATGGTCATTGAATATTTCGAGAAACTCTTCTGGAGAAACATGGTACAGGGATTTTTTGGATGAATCTAAAAGACCGGTATAGTATTTTACGGAATAGGTTTTCCTATAATTCCCGTATACCTTTGGCGTTTCATATTTTTTGTCTCAAAATTTTATTATTAAGTTATCCTGGCATATCTTATCTTTATGCGAATAGAAAATTTGATGAAACTATTTTATAACACGCATCAACAGTGTACTGCACCGATAAGATTTTGTGAAATGTTGACAAGTTAGATAATATATGACGGCAAGCTTTTGTCTTTGTATCTAAAAAGAGAAAAAAATTCTGTACATTTTTGTTTCGTTTGAAAATAAAAATGAGATTGCTTACCTTTCCTCCTTTTGTACTGCTCGCTTCCTTGTTCATGGTTGGGAAACTCTTTTGCAAGCTGTCTGGAGTCAATGGTTTAGTAACCTCTCAATATTCTCTGCCATTGTTGGATTATTGAATATATCATGTAAAATGATTAGTTGTTCAATTAAAATATAAAACAAACTGGACACTACTACTTTTTATATTTTGACTGTTAGAATATAAACAAATGGAGCAGACAAAATTCATACGTATTGCAGTCGCGTGACTTAAGAAGATTGCTGTGATTGACTTGTGTGGATTTGCTGGCATTTGATTTCAACGTCGCTCGGATTTGTCGGATTTTGAAACCAACTCCATATTTTAGATGTAAATGTAGCTTGGATTTGCGGTGATTTGAACTGTGAATATTATATTAGATGGTAGAGAACTGGAAGACGAATCCAATGACGTATTAAAGTCATTTTTCCCAAAAATGGATTTTTCGGGTTTTAAAACTAGATGATTCATATATCTGTTTAGTTTCGCTATCATTTAAAACTAAAACATGACAGAACAAAAAATGTGGATGCTTTCAACTTATCTTCCAGCAGCAGCGATACAGATGAATAAGAGTATCTTTCTCTGTTTGAGGCAAGAATATTTCTACCCAAGATACAAAACTTTGAGGTGGAAAATGTCATTAACAAGTTTGATGAATAGAATGGGTGAAATATCTATTTCTTATTTTAGTTTCAGAAATATTTCCGCATGAGGAAAACTGCAAATAAGATATTCCAAAAATTTCATGCTTTAGCATACTTTCCAAAAAACGATGGTCATGGTGAACGAGTACCAATTACAGCTGAAACACATGTTTTCCCATTTCTGTGGTGATTTATTTTAGGAATCTAAAGTAGTCTGTGCTCCACAACTATATCATTAAATGTATGCTTACATTGTGTTCATCTTTAGAATAGGTTTACAGAAAACAAAGCAACCATCAAAGATGTGACCCAAAGATTTAATATGTCCGAATCAAAAAGAGAATGTTAGGATTTTTCTTAGGGAAACGGCAATAGAAATGCCTAGTACTAATGCAAAGAAAGAAAAGTTGTCCGTGAGATTTCAAAAGGTGGACATATGAGATAATTAAGTTTCTTATAAAGTACAATCTAGGTACTCGAGTACCTACTCATTACCCATTAATTGAAATATGTTCTCAGATATCTGGATTCCCAGGAGTTTTAGGCTGCAATGATGACACATCAATTCATATAAGAACTCCAGCTCAAAATAAAATCGACGTATGTCAATAGATATTCCATCCATAACTCTCTAAGAAATATGTGACTTCAATAGAAAATTTATTGACGTTTTTATTAGTATACCTGGAAAAGTGCACGATGCTAAAGTTTTCAAATTATCGGAAATATGTAAACATTTGCTTAATATTTGTGGTACCAGGTATCATATTTTAGGAGATAAAGCATACAGCATTAGGCCACGCCTACTAATTCCATAAAAAGATTATGGCAACCTGACAAGGCATCAAACTGTTTATGATAAAACCTTTTCAGCAACACGTGTTTCAATTGGAAACACATTTGGGATTTTAAAGGGTAGATGTAGACAGTTACTTGAATTAGAGATGATGAGTGTAGTGAATATGACTAAATTCATTGTAGCATGTTGTATCCTACACAATTTTTGCATTGACTGTGAAGATATATTGCCACAGTCAGACATATACTTGGTAGAAGAAGAGAACTTAGAAGAATACTACAGAGAAAGTGATTATAAATTTAAAAAAATGCGAAGAAAAAAGGGATCACGTTGAAGACAGTTTTCATTATTTGTAATGTAGAATCCACTTGGCTTCATTCTGTTGGATACTATGTTTAATAAAAGTATGTTCTAAAATTGTCTATTATTTATAGGATTTTGTATACCTTGGAAAATTGAATAAAACTTGTTTTCTTACTAGAAACATATGAAAAACAGTTTGTTCCCACTGAAAAATCATATTTTTTGTGTATCCATTTCAGGTGATGTCCCTATTGCTAAATCGGAAACAGTAAAATATTTCTCAAAAGCTTACATAAATACATTTTTAGTGAGCCTCAAAAATTATAACTCTCATCCATTACAGCAATAGTATCATTACCCAAAATAGAATAAAATTATTTCTTAAAACTTGGTGGAATATTATTATGATATATCTTTTTTATTATTAATATTAGTACCAAAAAGTTTTGGTATCAAATCCATTTTATCTTTGTGTCTTCTTTCGCGTGTGGCTTCCTTTCTTTCATTTATTTTCAAAGTGTTTCTTGAACTATCATCGTTCTCTTTCTTTTTGGTGTACTGATCAATTCTCTTACTGTTGAGCTTGATGTTGAGGGACTTGAATCATTGTGTTCATCATTTCCATAAGATTTGATAATTTCAAAGCCGTTTACTGTTCCAGTCACTTCTGGCTCAATTGAATCATCTGCTGTTGTTTTCAACTGCAGCTTTTTTCCTCTTCAGCACAGTTCTATATATGCTTTCATATTGTAATGCAAATTTCAATGTTTTAAATTTCTTATTTACAGTTTCAGATACTTTTATCCACATAATTTTTTTGTTTTATATTGTCACATTGGGCCTACTCTGGTCATGTAGTGTTCATATAGATCCAACAAGAACCTAGTTTCATCATCAGTCCAAACTAAAAAATTAAACACTAACCAATATTTGACTATAAAATAAACTTTCAATTTGAACCTTTAAAACTAGACTGATTTCTCCAAAAGAAATCAGATAGAACCAATGAGATCCTTAATAAAATAGTTCTGAAACCTGTTTTATAAAAACACCTCAATTAAATTTTATATTTTTAATTTAACAGTGACTGATGCTTTCTTTTCTTGCTGGAACAAAGCTATGAAGATTTCTTAACAAAATTTACTGCATATTTCTTTATTATCCGATTGAGATTCACCCAAAGTCTCCAATGTATTGTCTCGTTCACTGGCAGGTTTCTCAAGATCATTTGAGATGAATCTTGGATATATAAGAGATTCACTAAAATTGACAAAATAAAATTAATATTTATTCTATACAGGGTGGCGCACCGAAAACGAAACAGATGCATTTACTGGCAGATGATTCCTTTTTAAAAAAATCCCTCGGACCCGTCGATTTTGTTTTCGAGGGGGACACAAAATTGGCATAAAATCACAGTAACATTTGCAGCCCCCTAAGCGGGGGTGGCACCATCCCTAAAATCTTAAATGGAAAGGGGGGTCGAATGATCCATCATTTAAAAGGTCTTTCAACTCCCTTTATAATAAAACATTGAAATACACATAATAATTTTTATTTCTTAGTGCTTGTATCAAAATTTAGACCACACCTGCATCTCTAAAAATTTACATAAAACATTTAATATCTGGATAACGGTAAGGTTTAGGTATAGGAAAGTATACATGAACTTGCCTTGTTTTTTTCCCCTGAATGCATTAAAATAGAAAAAACAGGGTAGTTCTATTCAAAAAATGAAGATATTTGATATTTATGGAGTTAAACTTTGAACACTTTTTATACACACCCTGTATAAAATGAAAAAATTTTCAACATAGATTCGAATACGTTTGACCTTGCTTAAGGCAACCGAAGAGAAACCATTTTCATATCTTCAAGGGCCCCTCGTAAAAAAATAATTTATAAGGGTCTTCAACGGTCAAATTTTCTACAAAAAAATCAATAACTCAAAAAGTGTGCATTTTTCGAAAAAAGTTTTCGTACAAAAGTATACTAAATTATTACGTAGATTTCAAAAATGTATTAATATACAGGGGGTTCCATTTAAAATAACAAAGTTACAGTCGACTTTCGGTAGAACCGGAAGTCGGCCATCTTTGGAACTATTTTAGTTGAAAAGATCGTATCCGAAAACCCGATCGTAGAAATTTTCATGATTTTACTATCAGTATTTTGCCATATACAGATAGTTTTCACTCGTCGTGGGACACCCTGTATAATGGGTATTTTGTTATTATTGAATATTAAATTATATGTGTATATTGTTGTCACAAAGGTGTGAATTATAAGTACTCACATTCCATCATTTTCTACACAAGAAATGCTGTTCAGTGGTTGATCCAAAGAAATAAACCCAGTGTTAATTAAGCAAATTAAACAATTTGTTGTGTAGACTTCATCATCTAAAATAATTCGTTAGTAGGAGAATAATTCTTACAATAGATGCCTGCTTCCTATAACCTACCAATGGGATGTTCAGGTTTAATTTCTAATTCAAACGATACAATCTAAAATGAGCATAAACTTTAAATAAAAATTCAATAACTAATCTGTTTTCAGGCTTGGTGATCTTCGTTAAATTTCAATCCACAAGCCCCTCTAGATTTAAAAATTTTATTCTAGCTATACATTATTTTCCAAGAAAGATGTGGAATTAAATAATGTGTATTTCTTCTGCACATTTAACAGCTTGTATCTCACAAACTAAGAAGGTTATAGAAATCTTGCATTCGGGTATTTTGAATATTTCTTAACGCATCATGCATCATGCCTCCAATTTACGGTACTTATTCACGGGATATCCTGTATATATCAGGGAAAAGGTGGATATAATAATAATAAATATTGTAATATTTTACAGGGTGAATGGGACAGAGGCTTATACGTTATTACTTGAACCAAGCAATAAATTAGTTCAATTTACAAGATACGTACAAGCTGAGGTGCAAGGCTTACTGATGACTAGATGCAGGTGAAAATAGTGAATCTGAACTAGCGGTCAAATGATAAATACACAAAGAAAGCGTTATTAGGGTACTAGCGGGGTCTAATTAAGCGTTTCTTAATATTTGTGTTGAGATTCAATCAAAACAAAAGTAATTATTTATGAAAAACCTTCGGTTGCCGATACTCAAACCAGCTTTCTAGTTGTGGGAAGAACAATTCTTGCCATTTACCTGTTTCTTACGATATCTCAAGATAGGAAAGAGATATCGCCTTGCGATTTGCGGTGTTTTATCACAAATTTAGTCTTCTTTCCAATGACCCACTCCAATTTGTATGCTCCTATTAAAAACTGTTACGAGAAAACACATTATTTGAAAAATATAGAACAGCGCCCCCTAGCATTCATGTTTTGAACAATATCAAGTTTATCTATCAAAAGTATGCAGAATTTGTCGAGGAATGGGATTATAATGTTTAATATGATAATTAATGGGGTGAATTTTGAAAAAATTCTCATTTTAAAATTGTAACTGTGAAATACGCCCTCTAGCGGTGGACCTACAATTCTGAAAATAATTTCCAGGCTTTTCTCGAGGCCACTTTTGACATAAAATTTTTTTTCCTGAGCCTGTTCTATAATCCACTCCTGAGATATGGCCGACGGCCTGTTTTTAGATTAACGTTATCACAGTCGTTGGTGCTAAATTACTCACTTGAATGAAAGCTAGACAATTGAATCCGAAAACCTCTCATTTGCGATCCTGTTTATGAAGCGAACACTCGTGAACGCCTTGGAAAATCCTCGAAATGTTGGAATTTCTCAAATATATATCTTTTCCCAAAAAGTGAAGCCAACAATATAAATTTTATTTCGAAATTGTACACAAATACACAGAAACTTTTACTACAATCAAGCAAGCAATGAGCAAATTTAAATTTAATGAATGATAATCTTAAAATAAAAGAAATCAGGCGTAAATGACTATAACGGAAAAAACATAATTCCTAAATTCGCTCAGCTCGTGCACGAAAATCAGTCTCCGGAAACGGTCGGTCGGATCGGACAGCAGCTGTTGCTATTAGTGTTATAATAAAGCAGAAGCAAAGACCAAGAGCAACAGACCATTCCCGTCTAGCTGCCCGGTTCTATTAATTTTTCTGTCCACACCACTCAGGAGGTGTGGATCCACCAAACGTGAATGAAGAAATCATTGCTGCCATTGAATTAACAGAAAATATTAATTACTTTGTGATTGGACATACACGAGGAATAAAGACATACAAGAGGAATTAACAACAATGTTCGTTTCACATTAATAAATACTTATTTTCAAAATTTGTTTGGATATCTTCAATTTATTCAGTGTATAAAAAAATTGTCATTTCTATCAATTGATGAGTGAAACAATACCTCAACAACAACTCTAGTATTTATTGAGAAAAAACTTGTTACATAGTTCAATATTACATATTACATTGGGGTCTAATGTGAACATATCAGAGTTGATTTTCATTTTTATTATTCTATTTTTGAAATGAAAAATATAACCCCAAGCTCATACATAACACAATGGTTGCGTTCAGAAAACACAACTGTTGCACAACCGTTGAGTAAATGTTCTGTGAACGCACTTTGATCAGTACGCGAAGCTCAACATGTTTGATGAGCGGACGCCATTTTTCTGAGCGGTTTTCAATTGCGCTCAGTGAGCACAAAACGTTGCAGATTGTGATAAAAATCTGTGGCTTTATTATTAGTAAACAAAACAAAGATTATATTTAATGAAATAAAATATTACAACTTACAACATGAGTGATGAATATGAAGCGATTTATACATATAAAAATGTAACATACAGCATAGTAGATACCAGAAATGTTCATGAATTATTAAAAAAGGGTTTGTATTTTGTTTACTTAATTATATATACGTACATAACCTCTTCTTATTTCAATATATAAGTTTTTTATTTCCTTTAATAGTATACAATATGTTTATTTTACAGACTCAGCATTTTTTGAAAATTATATAGGCAATAACACAACTGCACCTGTATTATTGTCAATAAATGAAACGGGAAATGCAAAAGGTAACTTTTGTTTTATATTAAGTAAAATTATATTGTGCATGCAGAAAGAGTTAGACAAATTATATATGCATTTTGCATTTATTAAACAAACTGATATTCTTCTATCACATGCAATAATTAGTTTTTCGTTTTATTATAGAGCAGAGTAATTTCAACAACCATGTAATGCAGGATGAACCCTTCTCATGGTCAACAAAGTCAACAAAACTCTTCCTTTCAGCTTATGCAGAAAGAAAATCACAATTCCGTGATCCAAAAGTCAAGAAGAAACGATTATGGCAAGAAATTGTAGAGACATTAAAAGAATATGGATATTCAAATGTAAGCGAAGACATTTTAGATCGCAAAATCCGAAATATGAAAAGGTCTTATAAAACAATAAAAGAGAATAACAAAACAAGTACAACTGGACGTGGACGTGTGTCCTGGGAATATTTTGATACATTTGAGGAAATTTTTGCAAATGACAAAACAATTAATCCTGACAAAACTTTTGAATCAAGTATAAACGAAACAGTTGTACCTACTACAGAATTATTGGTCAGAGAAAATGAAACATTTTCAACAAGCATATCTATAATAAATGAACCTTCAATTTTCCCTGAGATTAAAAATATTCAAGAGGTATTTCCAGACAATAATTGTGTTTCGCCATCTACATCCAGTAGTTCATCTAAATTATTAGTGACAAAAGCAAATAAATCATCTTTGTACAATCAAAGAAAAAAACAAATGGACTTAGAGCAAAAACGGATTCAAGCCATTAACGATTGAAAAGAATCTTTAAACGAGAGTAATAGGATTCAATAAGAAAGGAATGAATTAATAAAACAATTACTTTTGTCACAAGGGAAATAAAATTATGGAATGTTTTTAATTGCTTAAATTATGTAACAATTCAACAATTTCTTGCCATAATCTGTTCTTACAAGTTAAAGGAGAGAATTGAAGACTTAAAATTGAAATTATCTTTATTTTATGTTTTTATTTCTCCAGTTCTATAAAAAAGGATATTTTTTGATTTTATGTACACATTATAGATATGTTTATATTCCTCCAAAGTTATTTATTTATTATTTAGTTATATATTTATTAGAAGTGTTTATCGTTCTCCAAAGTTATTTATTTTGTTTGAAAAGAATATGTTTTGAGTTTATATTCATTTTGTGCAATAGAAAATATAATTTATTCAAAAATAAAGGAATGGAAGACTGAAAACCAGAGTTCTTTTATTCAATTTTAGCATTAAATATATTTGTTCCTATTTCATATACATGTATTGATATAATGTATTTAATATAAATAAAAATAGATATATTTATTAATTTTCAATGTATATTTATTTCATCTCAATAAATAAATTATACGATTTCTTTTTTGTACGGCATTTTCATCATCTACTCCATCTCCATTTCCTTCTTGGTTGAATCTATCTTCATTATCAATTATTACCATATTTTCTCCATTAATCTCGCCGCTATTTATCATATAGTTATGTAACACACAAGAAGCAACAACCATTTTTTGCCCTAATTTAAAATCACTTATGTCTAAATAATTGAGTCTACGAAATTCACATTTTAAAAGACCAAAAGCTCTCTATTATACTATGAATTTTTGCTAATTTTGTATTATAAGTGATTTGTTCACGTGTTACGTGACCTGTCTCCCTAAATGGTGTCATTAAATTGGGTAGCAAAGGACATGCTGCATCTCCAAACAGATGTAAATCCATTGGTAATAACGGATTTTCTGCATTTGTGAGTTGCCGATACAAATTGCTGCGTCTAAATACGTGTGCATCGTGCATGCGTCCTGGTAATCCAACAAATATATTTATAAATCGTGCTTTATGGTCACACAGTCCTGAAAAATAAATTAACTTATCAATTTATCTCACACACATTTTATATACAGGGTGTTTCAAAAAAAGGTAACACCGTCTCTAGGATAGGTAAAAAACTGAAAAATAATTGGGGTTTGCTTAGTAAAATTTTTTTCTAACGCCATCCGTTTTCAAGATAAAGGGCGTTGAAGAAAATAAAAAATTACACATTTCTTACGATTTTGCCGAAACTACTGGCACCATTGTAATGAAATTTTATACGAATATGTTTTGGAAGCTGATATATCCCATGAATTTGTTTTTATAACTAACTCTCATAGAGGGCGCTAGTTACACGATTCATACAACGTATTATTCAACATAACTTTTTTAAGGGTAGAATTATTAGTCAAAACTCCAAGTGAACATAAACATCGTTTAATTTTACACCAAAAAGGTACTCTTGGTAAAACTCGATATTATGTACCGTTTTCGGAATATTTTGATTTGAAAATTATGAAGTAATAATCGCTCCTGGTATAAACTAATGATAAAGTTCGCTTTTCTCTAAGTTTGCCATGTAAAATTGACATTTATTGATTGTTATGACAATAAGGCAACAATAAATAGAGTTTTGAAACCTTGTTATTTGTAAAATAGAGTTTCTTATGAATAACAGCATGCGTTTCTATACATTATATACATTATTTAATCTATTCTAATTTAAATTTACATAACTTTTTGATTGCCTTACAATATTATGTAATTGGGCATGAATTGAGTCAATATATTTACTGTGTCTGTTATTATAGCATGACCTGTACTTTTAGCAAAACCAAATCTATCTCCAGCTGCAAGATAACTTTCTTGTTTGGATAAAAGCCAAATGGTGAAGAGAATTTTTTTTCTTAATGGTGCCAAATAATTAGGATTTTCCATTGCATTGCCAATTATAATTTCTAACCTCTATAACAGTATTTATTATAACAAATATAAAATACATTGTAATTAATTCAAGCTCTTCAATCGAACATATAAATTTAAATACCTCTATAGCTCTTGCTGACATCCTAAAATGTTCCTTAAAAACTGAATCATTATATGACGGAATTATTTTTTCATAATAATTTCTGTTTTTTTCTCGAATACCACGTCTTCTGACGTTATAATCGTACAGTGCTTCTTATAAATCTTCTATTACATGAGCTATAAAATTTTGGTTAATATCTATTACATCACCATCCTCTAATAATGCAAGAATTAAATGGACAAGTTCTATACAAGGGAATTGCTGCCAACACAACGAGCAAAAAAATATTGAAAAGGTTAGTCGCATAAGGAAACCCCCATTAACCCAGCAGAACCATTTCGGAAATTTGAATTTTTGATTATGCCATAATTTGTCGCTAATTTATTACCATAATTAAAAATTTGTCGCTCGTCGTTTTTTAAAAAAAACCCATGGTTTTGCTAGGTTGATATTAAGCTAGCAGAACCACTTTTTACCTAATCAACTTTCGAAAAAACTAATACCACCATAATTTGTCGCTAATTTATCACTTTTTTATCACCGTAATTAAAAATTTGTCGCCCTTCGTTTTTTAAAAAAAAACCTATGGTTCTGTTAGTTTGATATTAAGCTAGCAGAACCATTTTTTATCTATCAATTTTTAGAAAGAACTGATATTACCATAATTTGTCGCTAATTTATCGCTCTTTTATTACCATAATAAAAAATTTGTCGCTCTTCGTTTTTTTTAAAAAAAGTCCAAGAATTTGATAGGGTATACGAGTTTACATCTGCCGATGAACTTCATATTCACCTTTTTATTTGGACAAAAACCATAACCTGCCTGTTAATTTTGTATTACCTGAATGTTCAATATTCTCTTGGGTAATGACACTGAATCGGTTTCTATTCATTTTTCAATAAACTTCAAAGCACTTTTAGCTGTCAAAATGACAAATTCAAAGTAAAATTTTGACGTTTCAATGTAAACAAGGTATTATCGATGAGGAAGCAGAATTATCAAAGGTAATACCACGAGTGCTTCAAATTTTATCGATAATTTTTTCTTTTCCACGAAAACTTGTTTATTTGGCAAAAATTTGAAAACAAACCGATTTGATAAAATCACGACTCCGTTAGGAGGAGTGATTTTATCTAAATTCGGTTTGTTTGAATGTTTTTGCCTCAAATAAACAAGTTTGAGTGATGAAAATAAAAAATTATGTGATAAAATTTGAAGAGCGAGTTGTATTTGGGAAGATTATTTTTTTCAACAATTTAAAAGGATTTTACTTTATTTTTCATTTTATTATTTTATTGAATCCGAAGAATACATAAGCTAACTGGAAATATAATCAACTTTTTGAACAAGAGAAAAAATTAATTATTCGAAAAATTACAGTTATTAAAAACACAGTTTTTGTAAATAGTTTGGACAGCAGGAACAGCTGTCTCTTCCAACTCATGTGTGGATATAATATTGGTGGATGTTGCCGCAGTTGTGGATGTATTGGTTAATGTTGCCGCAGTTGTTGATGTATTGGCAATGGATACCGATTTGTTCGTTCTAACTTTATCCATGATATTTTTATGGTGTTCGGCATCAATATGTAAATATGGTTTCAACGAAGCTGCTGTGGCGTGACCTGTAATTTTGATGGCTTCTTGTTCCTGTATACCTTTTTTCATTAGATGAGTAACCAAAGTTGATCGGCCTGTGATTAGTTATTCTTCTTCTCTTAGTGTCAAGTCCACATTTTTCAGCTGATTTCTTCAACCATTTGCCCATCTCATTCTTACCCATTGGTACATTTTTATACCAAGTAGCATTTGCATTTTTCCAATAAGGATTTGGAGTAAGGAAAAATCGATCTGTAGTGATATTTTTACCGCGTTTATCCATAAGCTTATTATACAATCTTATGGGACACCGTTCAGGATTCTCTGAGTTAGGTGTCAACCATTTTGTGTCGGTGCATTTTTTATTCCCACCCTGGCAAGTTTTACTAAATATAGGATTATATTCTAATCGTCCTGTTTTTTCACCTGAATTATTTAATTCCTCCCTGATATAATGGATAAGGCAATTAACACCTTCGCCTCCGCGCCATGCTAATTCATAGGAAATAATATGAAAGAACTTCATTTGGAGACCCGAGGGCGTATTTTCGTCACACGAATTGATCACACTCACATATTCTTCTTCTTCTAGTGCTGTTGCACTTTGCTTTCTTTTTTCTAAACAACTTTGCAGTTCTTTTCTCTTCGCATTTCGCACATCTCTCGCTTTTTTAAATTCCAAATCTAGGAACGGATTGAAGCTCATATTGAATTCTAGGTAGTATTTTTCCTGTATTAACTTGGCTGTTACATTCCATATGGTTTTCAAACTATATTCTTTGTAATCTTCGCCGTCACATTTTTTCATATTTGCTGCCCAGTCTCCTAGAATTTCTGCAATTTCTTGAATACTCGTATTTTCTTGTAGTTGGTAGTTTCTGATTCTGCAAAATGCTTCAAACTGATTCCATATACATTTTTTGGATCTTATTGTATTCTGTGGAGTGGAATTCTGTATCAAATGCTCAATATCTTCTTGAGAGATGGCACTAAATCGGTTTGGGTTCATTTTTGAAAGCGCTTTTAGTTGTCAATAATGACAAATTCAAAGTAAAATTTTGACGTTTCGATGTAAACAAGGTTTTATCGATGAGGAAGCATAATTATCAGTATAATACCGAATGATTGGCTAGAATAATGTATTGCTATTGGTTAAAACCACCAAAATGTCAGATTTTGACAAGTGAAAAAAATAATCACTTATAATTGCACAAGAGGTTTGTATTTTATCGGGTAAATTTGGATTGTTCAATGAGAAACTGTTGCCTAGCAATTAGACGAGAAAAACTGTTAAGTATTAAAAACGCGACACCGAAGGTGGAGCGTTTTTAGGTTGACAGTTTTTTGAGTCAAATTGCTAAAGGAAACAGAAGTTGAACAACACAAATTTACCCGATATCAATACAAACATCGAGTGTCGAAGGTACGGGGATAACTGGATGGGTGGACTAAATGTGGGAACAGAGTACAATAAGCCAATAGGCTGCAGTGCTCCCGGCATCTGAACGGCTCCCAAAATCGAGTGTAATTCGGCAGGACAATTCAATGAATCGACTCATTGTTAGTGTTTAAAAATTCAATAAGTTGTTGACAAACATTTCAAACTATTTATTGTGGTAATCAGCACTGCGATAATTGAAAAACAAATGCATAAATGAAAAAACCATTATCGCTGTAAAAGTTTAAGCTAACTTTTGCCGCTGTCAAAGTGACAATTGCACTGTGGCATATGCGATTTTTTATACATGAGTTGAATTGTCACTTATAATTGCACAAGAGGTTTGTATTTTATCGGGTAAATTTGGATTTTTTAATGAGAAACTGTTTCCTAGCAATTGGACGAGAACAACTGTCAACTATATTGAAAACGCGACACCGAAGGTGGAGCGTTTTTAGGTTGTCAAATTATTTATCATGGTAACAAATGCATAAGTGAAAAAACCACAAGTGCATTTATCGCTGAAAAAGTGAAAGCTAACTTTTGCCGGTGTCAAAGTGACAATTACACTGAGGCATATGCGATTTTTTATACATGAGTTGAATTGTATATAATACAATTATAATACCACGAGAGTGAAAATTTTGTCGGCAAAATTTTTTGACTGTCATGAAAGTTTGTTGCTTGGCAATTTTGCGAATGACATTTTTAACAAAACCACGAGCTGTCAGGCAAGGGGTTTTGGATTAAATGTCATGAGCAAAATTACCTAAAAGCAATATACTTATTGGCTGACAGGATCGTTTAAAAAATAATCATAATGGTTTGTTATAATAAAAACAAATATAATGAAAAAACATTTAATGAAAATTTAAAATAACATAAAATTTCTGAAATAAACACACCGAAAACAATGAAAACTTAAATTAAAAGAAATGCATCTTGTAATACTAAAATAGCTCTATATAGTTTTTTGGTTGCTAGAGTCAGCCAGTTACATATCGTTCCAAAAAAAAAATTCTTCTCGTAAATCCTGTTTGTATAATTTTTTTATTATTATAAAGTCTATCAAATAGTTTTTTTTAGCAAGTACTGCAAGGAATATGATGTAATTGGATAGGTATGTACGATAGGTAGCTGTTGAAAAAGTGATTTAATGAATATACGAGTACTTTAAAATAGTGGTTAATCCGTTCTTTTGTAATTAAGTGTTTTACTTTTAAATGCTAATATTTTCAAAGAAACTGATGTATAAACAATACAATGGGTAATTTTTATAATAAATACTTCGACTTAAGATATTTGTTTATTTATGAATAACAACATAAAACTGTAGGCTTTGTAATCAATCCCATCAATGGTAATAAAAATGCCCTCCTGTTAAGGGGTTTTGTGAAAGATATAAAGTGTTTACAATATTACAACTTATCAACTTCATAAAGTATTATTGTTTGACTTGTTGCTCATGATGCACACAGCAGATACTTTTGAAAAATTATTTATAATCTGAGAAAATTGAACAAAAAAAGTCAGTTTTGATTATTTTTGATATAAATAATTACGTGGGGATGACATTTGAATTTTTTGTGGAGTTTGAGTTCTTTGTCCTTCAGATCATTCATTTCTATGAAGACATTTCCTCTTGGTGCTATCCCAGTGTAGTGCCCCATTATTACATTTTCATTTGTCCTGGTATTGTATGGATTCTTGAACTCTACAACTCCCAACAAACTATACATTTTTTGGCTGTCTAGCGGGTCACGAAATTGAATTTCAATATTTTCCAAATGGAACGAAGGGGCTTCCCCGTTACCAAAGTCTATGGGATCAATGAATACTATATCTCCTGAAAAAATATAGCAATGTAACTCAATATTTTAGTTAAAAGTTGTTTTAACATTAAAAATATATTCAAAATTAGTTTCGACCGAAATATCTAATATTAGTATCTCATGACGTTTTCAAATTGGATTTATTATTAAATACCTACCTAAGACAAATGAATGTCTTGATTATTTTTAACAAGAACCTTCGTAAAAAATATTCTGAAAATTTTAGCACTGGGGATATTGGCATATATATACAAATTAAAAGGTTTTGTTTTCATAGTGATACTAACTTCGGTAGTTATACGAAGTTAATCCGACCACCCCAAACAAGAGTTCAAAGAATAGCTTCTCAGCTGCCTAAGGCAGCAACAAATTTTCCTTTGTAATTGTTTTTGTAGTCCAAATAAAATCATACTAACTATACTTATATTGATATTACCAACCCAATTCTGTTATACTAGATTCTTCAGCACCACCACATCCATTAGGACAAACTCTGCTACCTTTCAATGATAAGTCTATCAAAATATTTTCTAATGAAGTTGTGTTCATTAGATTAGGATCAACGCTAACTACTCTCAATTTCTCAAAATGTGTCATATTTTGAGGTTTCTATCAGGCTTCCAAAATCTCCAAATACTTTCGAAATAATGTTAATAATATTGCATTCACAATTAACAATGAATTTGTTGGGCATAACTGATTTCACAGACATTTCGAAAATTATGTTGAGTAATTCCGCTCTGCGCCTGTAGGTACCAACATTAATTCCATCATTCAATACGTGGAGTATCAGCTGAGCAAATTTTGAAGGCAACGATTTTTCTTCTTCTGTTAATTGCTCAAGCAAATTCTTCACTCCAGATTGATTAAATGCCCCTACTAAAAATAATTGGAAAAGACTATCAAAAGCGCAGGTGTTGGAATAAGAGTATTCTGCTTCTCCAAATTTTACAGCCTGAAACACAAATACAATTTAAGAATAGTACTACTTATTATATATTTATATATATTTATTTTTATTTATCAGAATAATAAGGTAATAATTATTACTATAGGTATATACTGATATATTAATTATACAAACCTGCAATGCTGGACTATTACCATTCTTCAATAAGGGTATCTTCAAAAGTTTCTTATTTTGATGTATTGATTGGACAACCTCGCGTGACTTTTGTAAATATTTGGACTTTTTGCTCGGTCCTTGTTGGGCAATTCCTCCCCAATTTTCTATTGCTTGTGTGGCTTCAACAGCTGCCTGACTTTTTACAGAGTGAATACTGTATTCTTTTTGTTTCAACTCCTCATTTAAATTTGCTTCCACTAGTTCACAAGTACCACTGAGGAATTTGGTAAATTCGAGTACAAAGATATCTGCCCGTATCGGTTTGGGATATAATTTAAATACATGATTTTTTATTATATTGAATTCTGATTCAACAGGAGCACTTGTTGCTGGTATTCTTGCACAGCGAAAATGGTTAGAACATATGTTAGACCAAAGGGGGAACCACTTAATGTCTCTTATAACTTTTTTTGCCAATTCCGGGAAATAATGAGCATTATCGTCGTCACCAATTTCATTACTAACAACTTTTTCCACTTCTTCATTTATGTAGTTGGCCCACACTATCCACTTATTTTCTTTGGTTGTTGGTTCATCGTGTAAAACTTCAGAAAATAAACTATTTTCTAATATACTCCCTTCAACAGAAATTTCCTCCTCGTGTTCCACATCATCATAATTTGTAGGATCCAACATATCTTTTAATTTATTTTTACTGGCGGTGCAAGAAGAAATGTGACCAGTAGATAAACTTCCACAAGTTTTACTTTTTGTCACCAACAGGAAATTGAATAAAATGTTTTTTGCACTATTCACGTCTTTACAAAGTATAAGCTGACCGAGAATAGCCAAAAAGAATACTCTGACGGATTTGTTAGAGCATAGTGGTTTACAAAAGTTGACATAAATTTTGATAACATGGGCAACGTCTATTCTAATGAAGCAAGTAACATGTTCATTCGTTATTGCATTTGAATATTCCGATATGGTTAGGAAACCTGTGAACACTTTTATGCATGCTGTTAACAAGGCAATAGACGAATCACAAACTACTTCCTTAGGTATGGGGTTGTTACTTGTTACTGGATAACCAGTAGGATATTATATTCGTGTTATGTACTTCGCTTAACATTTGAAACACTGAAATTTGCTGGAATCCGGTATGCATAACAGCATTGTATAAAAAAATACTCTGGCTGCGAGAACCATCGGGTTTTTTAATTTTTTTTATTATACCACCAGTGGCATCGATTGAAAGTGATGCTTTTCCACCTTTTATCGATGATCTATATATATGCTGTTGGTGTATACTCCAAAAATGGACAAAAAAAGGGTCGAGTCCGATATTATGGATAATTCCTTGTAAAGATCCAAGTTTAAGCAACCGAAGTGCTTGTATTGGATCTTTATGCAAATATTCTTGTGCTAATAAAGCATGTTTTGCAGTTTTCAGTACATTTGGTTTGTAAAGATGAGGAGGCTCTACATCACCTTGCTCCATCAATTTATCTGCTTCCTGGGAACGAAATACTACTACTGATTTAATTTTCAGACATTCGGCAATTTCTTTTTGGTTCTCTTTCCACAGATGTACTATTACCACAGTCACAGTGTCCTAGAAAAACAAAAGTGATGAAATTGGTGATCTAATACAAAAGCTCGATGTTAGTGATTCCTGGTAGTTTCAACTTTGACAATTCCAATCGTTCATATTGTTTTTAATTGAATACTTAAAAACTGATGTATACAGGGAGTAGGCATAGCCTCACTTCAGCGAGACAGCCCGCCGGCTCTTATCAGCTCGCAGCCGCTCTTATCAGTGTCAGTGCCGTACCGGATGTACGGAATTAGAAACGTCGGCACGTGGCTGTTACTTCAGCGAGACAGCCAGCTCGGGAGAAAAAACGTCGGCACGGTCATGGCACTTCAGCGAGACAGCCGGCAGCCAGCTCTTTATCAGTTTATTTGATTGTTATAAAAAACTTTGGATTACCTACTTAAATTCACTTCTCAATTATTTTGAAAGTTATTTTTTTGAAAAGACATGATCTTTTACAAAACGTCATAAGATGTTGAGAATTGTGGTCGGAGCGAAATCAGAAAAAAAAGACTATAAGATATTACGTAGATATTTTAGCTACATTTGTCCACGCTGAACGTAATTAGGATCGAAATATTTTGCGGAGTGAAAAACACAGACTATAATTGATATTATATTACGTGAATATTTTATCTACAGTTTCATGAATATTTTCACGCACTTTCGATAGATGTTTCGGAGCTTTAGCGAAGTATTCAATCGTAGACTCGTTCACCATAAATTTTTCAAAAATATCAACCATGAGTATATCTTCGAGGGTTTTGCACCCAAATTCATCTTTTCTATGAGTAACTTCTAGATTGTGTGGTATGTAGTGTTGCGTAACAGCTAGGGTGGGGTCATAGATTATATCATTGTGCTCTATCCAGAAATGTGGTGTAATTTTAAATGTAATGTAATGTAAATGAAAGTCGTTAGTGCTCCAGAAACTCCATCAAGGCCATCCGCAGAGAGAACTAAAAAAGAAGAGAACAAATCAGAAAAAGCCGAAAAGAAGATAGAAGAGGAGGCGAAAGAGGTGGAAAATACAAGCACCGCAAATAGACGTATTGATAACAGTCTCACGCAAAGAAGACCGGAGACCAGAGAACGAAAAAATTCTGCAAAGGAAATCCAAACGAGATCTACCCTGAAGAATTCAAAGTGAGTAGCAACATCAGCAAGACAAAAATACTGTACATTGCTAGTTATACTAATTAATATATATTTCATTTTTTTTTTTCTTGTGATCTACTGTAGTATAGGTTAATACATATTATTGAAAACTCAAAATGAATCAATATCTCAGAGATTTCCATATTGAAACAGTTGAAACGAAAATAATTGAAGATGTCTCACAACTTACGAAACTAGACAATACTAGGGTAGATATAAAAATACTTCACAATAATATACGGAGTGTGAATAAAAACTTAGATCAAATGAAAATATTATTAGAAGAAACTAGACATATTTTTGATGTAATAGTTCTATCTGAGACTTGGCAAATTAGAGATATAGACTTATATAATATGAATGGTTATAATCTCATCTACAATTATGGTAATGTGAATCAAAATGATGGAGTAATAATTTTTATAAAAAATAATCTTTATTTTACTCATGATATAATACATCTATCAAATGGAATCAAAATTGTACAGCTGAAAGTCAAACTTCACAATAAAAATATACATTTAACATCTATTTACAGATCACCATCTACATCTACTAACAGTTTCATTGAAAGTTTATCAGAATTTCTAGAATCTTGTGAAGACAACAATATTAGCAATCACATTTTGATAGGAGATATCAATATTGATATTATGAGGAATGATGATATCACAAATAACTATTTGAATGCACTCAGTGCTCATGGGTTCATATCTTATAAAAATTCTGTAACAAGGATTAACTCTGGTACTTGTATAGATCATTGTTTCGTAAAGGATACCTCGAGTAACTTGAAATACAATTCATTCATCATAGAAACTGATATAACTGATCACTTCTCTATTGCATTACAAGTCACTTCAACGGAAGCAGGGAAAACATCAGAAACTACAAAATATAAAAAATTCATTGATACCAAAAAACTAAAATATAATATATGCGAAGAGAATTGGATGGATTTATACTCAACAAATAATATTGAACTAGCTACTCAAATATTCATTCAAAGAACTAATGAAATCGTGGAGAAAAGTACAAACACAATTAAGGTTAATAGAAAAAACATAAAAAGGAATCAATGGATTACTGATGGTATACTTAAGTCCACACATGAAAAATACAATCTTTATAGAACAATGAAAGGGAACCCAACAGATACAAATAAAACCAAATATAAACAATACAAAAATAGACTGAAAAAAATTATAGAAGAAGCCAAAATAGATTTTTATCGAAACAAAATAGGAAAAAATAAAGGAGAATCCTCTAAACTGTGGAAAACTATAAATGAAATAACCAGTAAAGGAACTAACGACACTACAATCAAGGAGATTCAATGTAATGATGGCTCTATGATTACAGACCAAAAAAAAATTGCCAACAAATTTGTTGAACACTTTAGTGAGGTTGGTGAAATCCTAGCGAATAAAATATTAGAAAAACTAAACTACAAAAAAAATAAACCTGAAACCAAAATCATGAATTCCTTTTTCTTAGAAAAAACTGATGAATGTGAAGTCTTACAAGTTATTCAAAACTTAAAAAATAAAAAATCTCCCGGAATTGACACTCTTAGAGATGAAACTCTTAAAAGTATAGCAGAAGAACTGGCAATACCTTTGACGTACCTAATAAACTGGTCATTCAGTAGTGGAATATGTCCTACTCCATTCAAATGTGCTGTGATTTCGCCAATTTTCAAGTCTGGTAATAAACTCAAAGTAGATAACTACCGCCCAATATCTGTTATCACAAATTTT
Organism: Galerucella nymphaeae; assembly: GCA_963978555.1. NCBI lineage: Eukaryota > Metazoa > Arthropoda > Insecta > Coleoptera > Chrysomelidae > Galerucella > Galerucella nymphaeae. The sequence continues at coordinate 31,621,144 of OZ021704.1, read as the reverse complement.
GCAAAAATTTTCGAAACCATTTTGAAGTCTCGCATTGAAAAATATCTAATAAAATTTAACATTTTATCAAAAAATCAATTCGGATTTCAAAGGGGCAAGTCAACTGAAGATGCAATAACATTGCTCACCAACAAAATTAGTAAATATGTAGACGAAAAAATACCAACACTCTGTGTATTCGTGGACTTGAAGAAGGCATTCGATACTGTCAGCCACAGCCAGCTTCTGGAGGTACTAGAAAGTATTGGATTCAGAGGAATATCCCACCAACTTCTCTATAGTTATCTCTATGGAAGAAATCAATGTGTAAAAATCGAAGATACCCTCAGTGAATCTCGAATAGTACAATATGGTGTGCCCCAGGGGACAGTTTTGGGTCCGATCCTCTTCAATATTTACTTAAATGACCTCTTTGCACTGGATGTGGAAGGGGACATAATAAGTTTTGCGGATGACACAGTAGTTATTTACAAATCTGAAACATGGAGCTCACTAAAAGAAAAAGTAGAAAATAATTTCAAAGCTATAATCCAATGGTTTGAAAGTAAACTGCTGACTATTAATTTGAGCAAAACATTTTACATTACTTTCACATCCTATGCTACTGATTTGCCAACATTCAAATCACTACTTATCAAATATGGTAACGTAAATCTCACTATCTCACCAGTAAATAAAATAAAGTATCTTGGGATTTATATAGACGCTCACTTGAAATGGGACGCACATATTGATTATTTGGTGAAAAAATTACGTAGTGTAACATACCGGCTAAAATACATTACAACCTATCTGGATATAGCTCAAATGCGAATACTCTACCACACTTTGTTTGAAACCCATCTCTTCTATGGAATTGTTGCCTGGGGAGCAGCAAATACCTCTTATATAAAAAATCTAGAGCAAATACAAAAATTAACTCTAAAAATAATCACAAATAAAAAACGAACTTACCCTACTGATGCGCTATATAAAGAAATCTTGATTCTAGATATAAGACAACTTTATTTTTTTAAAACTGTTGTAAGGCAACATAAAAATAGACACGAACTTAAAAATATTGAACACCATTATGAAACTCGTCATAAAATAAATTCTACATATGTGCCAAAATCACAAAAAAACACTTTACAAAAGTGTTATACCTATTTGGCTCCTCGGTTGTACAATCTCATTCCAGCGGATACCAAAGCTATTATTAGTAATCATTTATTCAAAAATAAGCTTAAAGTTTGGATCTTAGGTTTGCCAAGATTACAGATACACCAATATGTCGATATGAAAAATACATATTACTACAGTGTATAAATAATAGTTGAAGATGTACTTTTATTTTATTTGGAATTTTGTAACTTGTAGTTCAGTTTGTCCATTGTTGGTATTGTTGATATTGATGTCTGAGGCAAATATCTATTACAAATTGTATCATTTTTAAAGTGGGGTGTTGTTTTCATTTTTGTTTTGTTTTTTGTGTTGTTTATAAATAATTCTTAATGTGATATCTACATGAATTTTTAGTGTCTTTCTTTTCACACTGAAAACAACTGTATTTTCTAAATTTTATTTACTATAATCCTATTGCTAATTGTTTCTAAAATGCTGTGTTCTTCTTTCTGTTTTATGTGTAAGTTATTTTTAAAACGATATCTACATATAAGTCTCATGGTCATATAAGTCCGCAGTACAAAATTAATTAATAAGTCTCCTGGTACTCTGTTTCTAATAGTGACAGATACTTTATTTATGAAATTTTATTTATTTTATTTATTATAATCATATGTGGTATACTAATATGGTAAAACCCACGCACAGGTTCATCCTTCTGTGGGGATTCTATATTTATTTATCGTAAATTAAACTTGCTGTATATTTAAAATTGAATGGTAAATAAATATTATTATTTAAAAAGCTAATTGTACTTATGCTAACCTATGTAAATAGTAAATATTTTTCTGATTTGCATTATTTTATTCCAACCACAACATTACATAACACAACGACAACTTTTTCTCATCCGTTTATGGTTCTTTTCGTATGTATGCGATACCCCTGGCTCGTTAAGGTTATCTTATCAAAAGTACTATTAGTTAAAAAAAAGGTTTTCTTATAGAGGTAAGCAACAAAGTAACACTAGAATAATTTTGATGCATGATCTTAGTACTCACGGTATACACCACTCAAATTGTCGAAACACCCTCTAAATACGGGGCGATTACTTTTCAAATTGCTGATAGTGTTTTCATTGATATTTAGAGCGAATAAAATCTATGGTTCAAGTATGTACTTCAAAATTTATAGAGAAATACTTACATATACAGGTCGGGCGAAGTTTTATTCGTTAAAAAGGTTTTCTTATAGAGGTAAGCAACAAAGTAACGCTAGAATAATTTGACGCATGATCTTAGTACACACGGTATACACCACTCAAATTGTCGAAACACCCTCTAAATATGGGGGTGATTTGATGTTTCTGAAATAAGCAGCCGTTTAGCGATTACTCAAATTCTTACAATAAAAGATTTTATTGGGAAAAATCAAGAACTAGTAAAAGTAACAATTGTGAGTGTTTATGAAAAAGGTGAGTTATTTTTTATTACCACTACATGTCTTTCAATTGTTAGATCTTTTTGGAAAAAACCAAGAACTAGCAAAAGTAACAATTGTGAGTGTTTATGAAAAAGGTTATTTTTTATTACCACTACATGTCTTTCAATTGTTAGATCTTTAGTATGTTTGAAAGGTTGGTTTCAGTAGGAAATGTGCCTGTTTGTCAGCAAAAACGCTGTCCAAGGGAGACCAAACGAGGAGGTAGGCACTTTCGTCATATAATGACTACTTCTCCCTCAGGAAAAAAGGAATATTCGCGAAAATTAGGGACACATACTTCTGGGAAACATTTTAAGGAGGGGGCACACAGATTCCCAAAGTTAATTAGGAGGTGCCCTTCTTACCTTCACAAGGGGGCACACCCCAAAGTTAGGAGGTGCCCTAACACACAGAAGGAGGGGGTACACAAATTCCCAAAGTTAATTAGGAGGTACCCTTCTTACCTTTACACCACCCCAAAGTTAGGAGGTGCCCTAGCACACAAAAGGAGGGGGTACACAGATTCCCAAAGTTAATTAGGAGGTACCCTTCTTACCTTTACACAAAGGAGGGGGCACACAGATTCCCAAAGTTAATTAGGAGGTGCCCTTCTTACCTTTACACAAACATTCAAGAGAAATATTGCCTTGTAAAATTTTCGCGAATATTGGGGATGGGATAGGAGGGAAGTAGCCGTGAAAACGGCTGATTTCTAGTAGCATTGGCGTTTGTAGCCGTAGGGAACAGAGTCAAAGTTTTCTATTCGTTTTCTTTTAGTGAAGCTGGTTCGGAAGACTTTAGTCACGTTTTTTGTGACAACTGAATGATCGGAGTTCCTTAATATGTTACGAGTAGTTATGAATTCGTCGGGGGCTTCATTCAGGACCATGTCTCTTAAGGTGTCGAAATTTACTTTCTGGCTCGTATTATAGTTCAAGGTTATGCCTTTCGCTTTGATAATATCGAGCGTTTTATTTTTATCAGTTGAATAAACCCTGTAGGCATATATTTTTGGACCACCGGCCACAAAATCTGTTATGTAGCTTTCCTCCCCATATTCACATAGTTCGTCTGTCATATCGCCGAGAAAACTACCTAAAGGTACTTCGTAGGTGCAAGGTCGAGAGACGTAAATGACAGAGTCTGTGTCATGATATATTACTCTATCGTCGAGTTTTTCTAAATACGTGTATAGTTTTAGTCTAGCTTGTGCAGTGGTGTAGGCCGCTAGTACAACATTCACAGTCGGAAGTGTGGCATATGCCTCTTCTTTAAAGGACCAGTTAACAATGAGGGTGTTTTCGTTAACCGGAAAAATATTGTTTACTTCTTTGCATGGCTGCGATAAAATGTCAAATAGTTCTGCAGGTGTGTTGACTATAGACGTCTTAGACTGGTTTTCACATTGTCCAAGCTTGCCCCAAAAACTTGTTATCATGGACTTAGCAACCTGTCTTCGACCTGGATTGAATTCAATTTCATCGTAGGACAATTCTACACCCTCACGATCAAAATATTCCTTTATATAGAGATCTTTTTCTTTTGGGGTTTTACATTCGGCGGGCCAACCGCTTGCCTGTTGTTTTATTTTTAAAAATTTTGAAATATATTCGGCAAATAGACCACCAGACTTTGTAGTTTTATCGTATTGTACCACTTGATATTTCCAAATTTCGTGAATATTTAGAATTTTGTATCCTTTTTCTTGAGCTTTTAGAACCTCGTCCATTACCCATGTACCAGTAAAGCTTCTTTCTTCGTCGTTATGTAAACATTCATTAGACATGTTAGATTCACAACATGTACGACAAAGTGAAAACATTAGTTTACTATTACATTTATAAGGTAGTACGGGGTGGTAGAGATTTGTTGGCGGTAACACTCGACACTTTATTAGTCCCTCGGTTTGTTTTGAATCAAGAGCGTAGCATTCTTCTCCCACAAAAACTTCCGGGTGACCAATTCCATATTTATTGACCCACGGATATAGGGAGCAGATGTCAGTATATTTTATTTTCTCTCCATTTTTACACGAATAATAAAGCTTTGTGGCATCTGTTCGTCCTCCGTAGAAGGCGTCACGAGGCTCCAATGGTAGTTGTTCGAGGAGAGGATGTTTTTCGGTAATAGCTTCAATTTCGGGATTCATTTCACGACGAAAATCGCACTCCCATTTTACAATTACCTCGTACCCGAGAGATCTTAATTTTTCATTCTTCGCCAACGTTGCCTCGTACCGTTGCTCGTATGTAAGTGATGGGTTGTCATGTGTCGGTTCGTTACGTCTATATTTCATACATTTTGGACAACTGTGGAAGTAGCAGCCCTCAAATTCAAAGACCTGTCTTGTGTTTTTGCAGTATCCATCAACCTTAAGACCATTCAATACAACTTCTCGACCCCTGGCTGCATGTTCTATTCTGATACCTCTTTGGTGTTCTTCATATATCAACCATTGAGTAGTTATCTTAGATTGTTTATCGCGACATCTATATCCGTTCTTAGGAATTAACCCGATGGTATTCGGTTGTAAAAAGTTTCTTCTAAATATTTTATTACATGCACCAGGTAGCGTGATGGCTTCTGTGAACGGGTCGACCCCTCCTTCTTTTAAAAGCAACTATCTGAACCTTAAACAAGACTGAGCAAGTATGGACACGTCACTTATACAGTAGGAAATAATTTCTGATTTAAAGTTGAAGACATACCCTTGGTCAGAGAGTTTTTTATGCCAAACGATTAGCTGATTTCTGGCGTCGTTCTTTTCGTCGAGTGAAGGGGAGTATTTCAGATTTTCAGGATCGTAATATTCGAGGGCTGGTAGTTGTCCGATGTAATCCCAGTTACCGACTTCGTTAAACAAGTGGGGGAAGTAACCTTTTTTTATATCTTTTAGCCCGAATACTTTAGGCAATTTAGCCAGAGGCATTGGGAAATAGTTTAAAGAGTCGATAAAACTCACATTGCCCACTTTCATCTGTATTAGCTTCGTACCTCTAGTTATTAGTTCGGGTGTTAGACCTGTCTTTGTTATAAGGTGGTTTAACATAAACTGGTTATCATATAGACCTCCTGCATGCCCGAACACAATTATTTTCTTAAACAGAGCCCTTTGATTCATTACATACTCCATAAAACGAGCTACAGGGTCAATTGTTAAAACTTGATATCTAACACCACAATCGCACCATCTTTTGTCTGTACCTATACATAGTGCACAGTGTTGCTCAAACACACATAAGTTGGCTTTTGTGTAGTAAAGAGCCGTCAGACATAACTTCTTCTTGAGTACACTCGAGGTCATAAAATATAAATAGTACCCCGTGCATTGAAGGTTTACGTGTGTCGACGGGCATGAAACAATTGTGTGGAGAAGCTTTGAACCCGTTACATATTTTGCAGAAAACTTCGCCACATATGTGTTCCCGCTTTCTGGGAATCGTTTTAAGGCATATTTTGCAAGAGATTAACCGTTCACATAGTTTACTTTGTTTATGGTAATCGTAGCAGATCTGTCCTCTGAAATACCGATTACACCCATCACATACGATTTTCACACTTGCTTTACATGGGGGTGATTGTTCACATGCTGGACATGTTTTTCCACAGCGGTGCATATGTTCGTGGGGTGTGTGGCAATATTCGCAGAAATATTTACAGCAAAAAGCAGACGTCAACGATATAAAAACGTTATAATGATTTTGGTGATAAAGAAGATTGGTTTTCTTGCTTCCCCCTACTCCTTCATACAAGAGATCGCCCCCCTTTGTACCGTACTTGTACACCGTTATTGTATAGTCAGTCAAATATTCTTGGAATTTTTTCAACTCCTCCAGACCACCACCCTCTTTGGGTAGTTCGGTACTACTGGCTGTTAATAATTCCAAAGTTTTCTGAGTCTGGAGACCCTTCGTTTCTCTTATCTTCTTTTTGTCAGGGGCATTGTCGGCGTACGCTTTAGCTACAACCACTGCTCTAGCCAGGCATAAATAGTCTGTATTATTTATTACCATAATACCACCACGTTTAGAACACTCTTCGTCAAAGTTGTTGTACTTGTGACCTCGTCCTTTACCTTTAGGCGTTTTCACGGTTGTGGCAGCTAGACAAAAAGTCTCAGTGTCAAAACCTGCCGAATTAGATTGGTAGACAGCACATATCATCGACCATATGTCTTCAAATTTCACCTTGGATGCAGGATTAAACCGCACCCAACCATCACCACGGCTAAACTCTTTCGAGCAAAAAGTAAAACCAATTTGATCACTCGACTCTGTCCCCTCGGTCACCTTATTGATAACATCCTCCATGCCGGAGCGTACCCATTTTAGTGGATCTGCCCCTTCGGGAATTGGGCGGATTTTAAATTCCACCGTTCTACCAGTTAGGTTGAATTTTTTAACTTTTTTAATAACATCTTTAGTTATCAAAAACTTTTCCATCTTGTGTTGAAAGATCTCCAAAATTTTTGAAATAAAAAAAGTATGTTTCTAGACACAAGAGCAACTGATAACGTCTGAACGAGAGCTGGAGAGATTATACCACTCTGAGAAAAATCAAAAATTGTTTCTAGACTTACCGCAAGAGCAACTGATAACGTCTGTAGATAACGAGAGCTGGAAAGATTATGATTCTGCCGCTCCGAGAAGCTCTTTGAATAGGGTGGAAAAGAGGGCGTGGCTTATTGATATTCTCAGGAGAAAACATTCTTTTAAGGTAATTAGTTCGAGTTTATTCAAAGTAACATATGTTTTAAAAAATATTTCATCATGGAATTACTGTTGTGAATCCTTTATAAATATATAGGTGTTATTTTCCACAATTATTACGATAATGTGTGTGTGTGGTTAGATAACCTCACTTTTACGATAAACTGTTTTGAGTTTATCAGTTGTTACGCTGAATCACTTTTTAGATCTTTGCAATATTGTAGTAATGGGACTGGGAAAGATATGGAAATGCCAGGTCTGTACTATGAAGTGTGGACGGTGCTATTGACAAAACAACTTGAAAAATTCTTTTCAATAGATCTAACGCGAACTATTTTGAGCAAATTTTTAACTTTACAGAAAGATCTATGATCAAGTCTGAACGATTAGTATGACATTTTGACGTTTTAGCAATACACGGTTCTGTTTTCATTCGAAGAGAATCATTCTTATTTAGATACATATTGGAAAGATTATGCTTTTTGGGCAATGGTTCAAAGTGGAAATTAATGTAATAAAGAACTTTACCGGTCAAAATATTTTGCTAGATACAAGTCATAATCAGACTTCGCTTCTGTTTGCCAAAAACCCCCGAAGATCATCCAAATTAATGTTGGAATTAACAGGAGCAAAACACCAAAAGTGTCCAGCTCATGATTGTAATTATTTCAAATTAAACTGTACGCGTGAAAAATTGTAATATATTGAAAATTTGTTGAAAACTCTTATCGGTGTAGTACGAACGTATTTAACCTTGAATATTCATGATAATTTGAAAAACTAAATAATATTGCATAGATAATATGAAAGCTGACCGTTGCAGAACCGGAAAAAGGTGATAAGAAAAATTATGATAATTTCAAAAACAATGTATAACAGGTGTAAATTAAACATTGCGGTACGCGTGAAAAATTGTAATATATTGAAAATTTGTTGAAAACTCTTATCGGTGTAGTTCGAACGCATTTAACCTTGAATATTCATGATAATTTGAAAAACTAAATAAGAATAATAATGCATAGTTATAAAAGACAGCTGACCGTTACAAAACCGGAAAAGGTGATAAAAATTATGATAATTTGAAAAACAGGTGTTGTAAAAGTTTAAATATAAAAAAAGGAATCCCAAAAAATATCTGATAACATACAACATAATCTTTTAGAGGTGTGTGGTTTTTAAGGTGAAGTAAAACAATGTAAATCGTGAAAGTGTACCAACTATGCTGTATGAAATAGGGGAAAAGCGAAACAACATAAGTTGTGGAAATATTTTTAAATTCTACAAAAACAATATACCATGAACTTCTTTACTGAAGAAATTTTTCAAGCAAACGGAGTTGGATTGACATATGTAAGTCACCCCGCAAATCGTAGTCACATCCTCTTTGAAGCTAATCCCTTCGTTTTTTCCATAGTGTGAAACTGTTAGAGAGTTAACACAAGAACCACCAGATTTTAAAGGGGTTAACTATGTTCAGTCTCACTATCGAAAAAAATACGATCCCAACTGAACCCTTGGAGTAACGTTCAATCGTTACGATGTTTTTCGCGGTCAGTGTGTGGTAATACTATGTAAATAGAAAAACATGTTTTTCTGGCTATATATAGTGTTAGGCTTTATTATAATTAGTTAGTCCCGAGAATTTTCAAAAACACCATGGCTGATTACCTAGTTCGTTGCTTGATTTTTTCTGCAGGTATTGATGACCAACCGTTAATGTGTCATGATGTGAGAGTGGTCGAAGAAGACGGATCTCTATGCGTTAATCTGCTGTTGAGTCGCGTCAACTATATACCTATCTATATGTTTGAGTTCACCATACCTCTGGAAGATCGAAGTGAGGGTTCCATCGTTAGCATCCATTTTTATTTGGATAACCAACTAACGATGTATTACACATACTACCTTCAGAACCCTCAAAATGGTGGTTTCCTAGAGACATTTTATGACCACGGGGAGAGGGAGTTTTCATTCGTTGGGGATAAGGATAATTGGATCCCTCCTTACGACCGTGAAGAATAACCTTTAATCCATAGTAAGTTTTTCAATTTCTATGTCTTTACTAACTACTTTGATTATTTCTGAAAATGTCAGTATTATTTCTACACAGCGTTGACTTTTTAATCTCAAAACTTTTACATTGTTTTATCATCTATATTATTTTTTTCTATTTGTTGTAAAAGCATTTAGTTAGCTATGTGGTTGTCAGTCACGATTCTCAATAAATTTAATAAGTATTAGAAAAAGACAAAATTCGGTTGTTTCAGAGTTTCTGCAAAGAAATGTAAATTTTCAATTAGGCCTACAAAAATACTTGTAAAAATTCCTAAGCTTGAAATATAGACAACCTATAGGTATAACATTGTGTAATTCGTGTTTTCATAAAAAATTTTACAATTTTCCTCAACCTCCCACCACACACATTGTGCGATTTTCAGATTTTCAAATATAAACTGCAATATATAATACAACTTGTGAGACGATCACGTGATCTTTTCATGAGGTGTTTTTCAACGCCACTAATGTTTATCTTCATAATATTGATAATTAGAAAATCTACGAGGTGTCTTCGTCACTGGTTTTTTATTTTTGTAATACCGATAAAGTTTTTAAAAACATGGGTTTTATTGAAACACTCTATATATTTTTCGACTTTTGAATTGCAGTTTGAATTTACGTAATTTGAAAAAATATATCCTACATATTCATCGCAAAACATTATCGTTCTCTCTCTTCTGTGACAATATCGAACAGAAAATCTAAAATGTATAGTTCCTTTTTTTCATCTTACAAATATAATTATTATAGTTGTGTTCCCAATTTTGATATACAAAATGGAGAATGCATTTTAATATGTTTTATGAAATTTACTACAAAATCATTTTTATACAGATAACAACTATTTTTAGTTACTGTGGTTGATATTTTCAATAACGAAATAAACCACTACAGCTTGATAACTGACGAAATATATAAAAGGTGTAGCAAGGACACAAACCAGTAGCTTATTATTTTTCTAGAAAAACGGGTAAGTTCTAAAAATCGCAGTGACTTGTTTAGAAAAAATAATTTTGGTATTTGTTTCTTACAGAGCTACAAAATAGAATTATAAACAAGGTGAGGGGGTACCTGACCCAAGCCGTTGAGTGAAAATAACGTGTGCTGGACTATTTTTTGATTTCGTTGACTATTTTTGATTTCGTTGACTATAGTTTCAAAAACCAAATTCCATCCTCCTCCACCTACACAGTGAGCATTTAACGACTAAACTCAACGTGTAAGTATCTTTTGAACGTATTTCCAACACTCTTGAAACCTTAAATATTAATTTCAATTTAACATTGCTTTTTTATAATTTCCATTGATAATAGGTAACATTCAAATGGTTAAAAGGTAAAAAAATATTGAAAAAAATACTTTTTACTGTTTAACTTACAGCTTGTATGCTTTAATGACCACTTGGTTTTCGACAAAACTTTCGATATTTTGGGAAAATTTACTTTTCATCTACAATTCAACGTATGTTTTCCGATAATTTATGTAATAAGTAACATTATGGTTCAAAGGTAACTTAATACCTGTTTCTCGACAAAACTTTTTTATACTCAACGCGTATCTTTTGAACGTGTTTTTAACGCTCATGAAACCTTAAATATTAATTTCAGTATAAGATTGCGTGTCTTCCCCATTAGTTTTTATTTACAATTTAACGTAATACTTGATTGTTTTTTCAATAATTCCCGTAATAAATAACATTATGATCCAGAGGAAAAATATTTTGTTATAGGAAAAATATTATTATACTTACATGGTTTTCGACAATTTACGTTGATAACTTTCGATAAGATACCAAGATGGAGTTGTTATTTACAAGTACCAACCTTAATTCATGCTAACAGTTATATATAAATTATCATTTGAACATTTTCTCCATTAAGTGAAAATCTCTCAACACGGTTATGGAAATATTGAATAATTCTTCATTTCAGAATATGCCCACACCACCAGAGCCAGAACCAAGATGGTCGATCTTCGGGATGAAGACCTATTTACCTCCACAGCTATGATGCCCAATAGCTGTGCATAAGATAAACATCAAATATATTTATGTCTACGGTTAGGGGCAGCCTCTGCCTAACAGTTATCTACTTTCCATTTAAATTTAAAATTTCTTCGTATTAGTAAAAAGTATATATAGAACAAGTTTTCTCATGAGAAAACACATATTTCTATCTAATTCAAGGTTTTCATTTTTTCAATCCACAATTTTATTACTTTGTCACCTGAGGTATCAATGACAATGTTGTTCTTTTCAAGCTTGATGTGAAACTTCATACAGTTAAATTTATTGTTTTTTTTTATAATAATTTTCTGTCATATTTATAGAATAAATAACTCTTGAAATTATATGAAAATTACATAACTTTTTATGATGTTAATTAATCACGACTTTGTTAAATCAATTTGTACAATTTATGTATCTTCTTAGATCTTTAATTTTAAGTACCATTTTCTATTGATGTAGCCCGATGATGGTAATTGTTACCGAAACTAGTTGCAATTTTTGAGTCCCAACGGACATTAAATACTTTGTGGTTTGACTTTGAGTTTCATTGAACCCTTTGTTTAACAGTTATTTGTTCTAAGTATTTTTGACAATAAAAATGTAAGTTCCTTATCCATTATTCTCGTAATACAGCTATTAAAATTCACAGTTTTATTTGATCCTCCACCTCTATTATCTTCCTTTATTCCTACCACACGGATTCGTGGGACTCTGTCAGTATTCTGTAATTTTCTACTATAGATGAGTACGATAATTACGCACTTTTCTAACTGTTCAACCCGAAGCGTCTTTTAATTTACAAAAGTGTAGGATTTTCTGAATGAAAAGACGCTTCGGGCTGAAAAGTTAGAAAAGTGCGTAATTATCGTACTCATCTTATATACAAAACTAACTGGGTGAAAAGTAACCACAGATAATAACATACTGAAAACAGTAACTAAAAACCTAGTTCTGTGGGTATACCACGTTGATCGTGACGTTTGACGTGACAACGTGGTGTTTGACAGCGTGACGTTTGACGTGACGTTTGACAGCGTGACGTTTGACGTGACAGCGTGACGTATGGCGTGACGTTTGACGTGACAGCGTGACGTTTGACGTGACACGTGACGTTTGATGTGGCTTGTTGAAAAATGGCTATTATTTAACCAACTTCAACCTCACAAAGCGGTCATAGCTATATCGATCAGGGATAGGATGGATAGTTGGTTTTTAATAAAACAACAATAATTATAAGTGGTGGTGCATCTTTATTAATTTCTGAAATACATATTGAATTATTATTTCGTTTAGGTATAACTAATTACCTTACCTTAACACCCACACCACCAACGCCGGGTCGTACCAGAGCTCCATACCCTGGTACGTCCCCAATCCAATCCACTGGCTGGGTACCTGAGTTAGGAGGCCCCCTCCCAACTCGACCGTTAAAATATCCAATAACTGTAAAGTGCAAAAGATAAATATCAAATATATGACATTTTGTAATATACCTACAGCAAGGTGCAGCGGCAGCCTCCCCCTAGCGATTAGTACTATTTGTTCTGAAAAAAAGATTAGTAAGATTTTTTTTTGACAATAAAAAATGTATGTTCCTTACCCATGATTTTCGTGTCGTTGTTCGTATGTAAATGTTTTGTGGCATTGATATTAAAATTCAACAGTTATTTGATTCCCCACCGCTTGTGCCATTATCTTCCTTTATTCTTCCCGGATTTCTAACCACTATGATATCCGCAAACTACGACCTTTTACTGCAAATTACGTTGTAGCAAAGCTGATAATTTATAAAATAACATTTTGTATGCATTATATTTCACTACAAGTATAAAAAAATGGCTGAGTGTGAATATCTCTTAAAAATTGATTTAACGCTTACACATATCAGTTTATTCCGTTATTATCGTCCAGTTCAAAGGGGTAGCTCTGTATTTATATGTTTTGAGTTAGGCGGTGTTTTTTATAGGGAGGAAGTGGTGCTGAGAGGAAACTTTGGTGAAGGGGATGTTTTACAAGTACAGTTCCATAGCTCCGTCACCCGATTTTTAGTTTTTAACTACTATATTAATGAACACACCTATGAAATAGTCAATGGTACTGAGGGTATATTCGTTGATGGATTTTATAATAGTTACGTTTCTGTCATACCCATGGAACATATAGTAACTTTCTTTGGTAAGTTTTCAAGAAACTCTGTTACGGTGTAAAATGAAGTGCTTCGAAAATATATTATTCTAGCGTTACTTTGTTGCTTACTCACCTCTATTTTTTACAGAAAACCTTTTTAACTAATAAAACTTCGCCCGACCTGTATATGTGAGTATTTCCCTATAAATTTTGAAGTACATACTTGAACCATAGATTTTATTCGCTCTAAATATCAATGAAAACACTATCAGCAATTTGAAAAGTCACCCCACATATTTAGAGGGTGTTTCGACAATTTGAGTGGTGTATACCGTGTGTACTAAGATCATGCGTCAAATTATTCTAGCGTTACTTTGTTGCTTACCTCTATAAGAAAACCTTTTCAACGAATAAAACTTCGCTCGACCTGTATATGTAAGTATTTCTCTATAAATTTTGAAGTACATACTTGAACCATAGATTTTATTCGCTCTAAATATCAATGAAAACACTATCAGCAATTTGAAAAGTAATTGCCCCGTATTTAGAGGGTGTTTCGATAATTTGAGTGGTGTATACCGTAAGTACTAAGATCATGCATCAAAATTATTCTAGTGTTACTTCGTTGCTTACCCCTATAAGAAAACCTTTTTTTTAACTAATAGTACTTTTGATGAGATAACCTCAACGAGCCAGGGGTATCGCATACATACGAAAAGAACCATAAACGGATAAGAAAAAGTTGTCGTTGTGTTATGTAATGTTGTGGCTGGAATAAAATGATGCAAATCAGAAAAATATTTATTATTTACATAGGTTATACTCGATAGTCGAAATTCTGTACAGTGACTCATCGCTCTTACTGTCCATAAAATCAGTTGCAGAAGCGAACTTCATGAGCGCATCATTTTTGAAGGGCTCTTAATAATCCTAAATAAAAAGCATTTCTTTCTAGAATACATATGGCAACTGCGCTTTAACCAAAGTGTTGATTACATAGCTCTGTCTCACTTTACAGAATTTCGACTATCGAGTATAGCATAAGTACAATTAGCTTTTTACCGAAGTTGAAAAGTTTCCGTGCTAAAGTCCGTTGGTCTGGGCTTCCAAAGCTCTAGCCGATACGTCCGTCTGCATTTTTGTGATTAATTTTTCCGAACACGTCTGCACACAATAATGAACTAGATGTCGATGTTCTTCTTGAGCCAACATTCTTTACACCAAGCTGTGAACTTGTAGTATTCAATTCCTTTCCGGTCACAATTGTACTCTTCTGTCAGCTCGTAGACTTCTTCTTTACGACAAAAAGAACAAAAACTTGGTTTGCAGTTGCACGCTCTTCCCCAAGTACAATTAGGCATCTTTACTTTAAAACAGTTGGTCATCAAATGATCTTACAACCTGTTGTTAACCACTTTTTATTAGCCCTTCTTCGATTATTTCGTTAGAGTCAATATCTTCAGACTCTGTTTCAAGCGATCAACAAGTACATTTGGGTCCAATCACGAAGAACTTTGTAACTTCTAGTTTCACCAATAACCTTGTACAGTTGAGTTACGGGTGGGTATCACACAGACTTCGCCGTTTTTTTTCAAAAAAGAGGTTATATTCTTGAATTTTACAGGCTTGATATCTCAAAATGTCCTCGGTTATCGCGACGGGTCTCGTCTCCGGAACAGTTCTTGCTAGTTCGTGTGACGTCATAATGAAAATACTAGCATAACCTACTTATGTCCTCATAGGATGTCTCGGAGTGTGGCCTACCTCGGAGATGTGTCACAGCTGGCATACGTCTCTGAGAATTTTTCAATCAACAGTCGTTCGTAGATAATAAAATTGAAACAATCAAGGCAAATTAGTTTCAGTGATGGTTTGGGAACGTCGCTGATTTAAACTTTTTATGTTTTTGCATAATGCATTGAATATTTTCCTACTTTGCGGTTATAACATATCGCACAAAAAAAGTGTGTGTTAGTTGAATATCTACTTTTGCGGTCGGGAAATATACAGGAGTCGTTAAAAATATCTCAGCATTTAAATCGAGCCTGGCTGGTGAAGACTTAAAAGCGTTAACATGTCTGGACAGTTCATCATTCATCGTTTATTACTTGACGTGAGCAGACATGGATCCCATGCGTGAGTACGTCAAACTCAATCTCCTCAAATGTTGTATCGAGCAGGAGTTTATACGAGCAGGCTATTGCGGTGTGTGTTTGGCGGGAAGTTTAATTTTCCACGAAGTGGCTGCAAAATATGGGATAGCAACCAAACTATGTCTGGGTACAAAGGTCTATTCGAATGGCATGAAAATTACACCACATTTCTGGATAGAGCACAATGATATAATCTATGACCCCA
This sequence comes from Galerucella nymphaeae, assembly GCA_963978555.1. Classification (NCBI taxonomy): domain Eukaryota; kingdom Metazoa; phylum Arthropoda; class Insecta; order Coleoptera; family Chrysomelidae; genus Galerucella; species Galerucella nymphaeae. Next base: position 31,605,298 of record OZ021704.1, on the reverse strand, counting down.
CCCTAGCTGTTACGCAACACTACATACCACACAATCTAGAAGTTACTCATAGAAAAGATGAATTTGCGTGCAAAACCCTCGAAGATATACTCATGGTTGATATTTTTGAAAAATTTATGTTGAACGAGTCTACGATTGAATACTTCGCTAAAGCTCCGAAACATCTATCGAAAGTGCGTGAAAATATTCATGAAACTGTAGATAAAATATTCACGTAATATAATATCAATTATAGTCTGTGTTTTTCACTCCGCAAAATATTTCGATCCTAATTACGTTCAGCGTGGACAAATGTAGCTAAAATATCTACGTAATATCTTATAGTCTTTTTTTTCTGATTTCGCTCCGACCACAATTCTTAACATCTTATGACGTTTTGTAAAAGATTATGTCTTTTCAAAAAAAATAACTTTCAAAATAATTGAGAAGTGAATTTGAGTAATCCAAAGTTTTTTATAACAATCAAATAAACTGATAAAGAGCTGGCTGCCGGCTGTCTCGCTGAAGTGCCATGACCGTGCCGACGTTTTTTCTCCCGAGCTGGCTGTCTCGCTGAAGTAACAGCCACGTGCCGACGTTTCCAATTCCGTACATCCGGTACGGCACTGACACTGATAAGAGCGGCTGCGAGCTGATAAGAGCCGGCGGGCTGTCTCGCTGAAGTGAGGCTATGCCTACTACAGGGTGTCACAGAATAACTATTTCTAATTTTCAGAAATGACTGAGGGCACTCAAATAAACATTTTCTATCAATAAGCTAGTGTCCGGAAATTCTTCAATATCGAGATTTATAGAAAATAAAAAAACTGATTGTGCTAGCTTAGCTGGAAAGGAAAAGTGGAGAGCATTATTCGGTCTAAAAAATGAATTCATCTAATAATTTAGATTTCTACTACACCAATGTGATTACTAACCTAGGTAAACGATAAACGTAAGCATTATCATCAAATATATAGTTTACAAAATCAATAAAATTATCCATAATTATAATTTCATTAATTTAAAATATCCAAATTAAACGGTGTTTATCGTAGGGGAAAAGGTTATTTAACAATCAGAATAAAAATAATAGGTAATTAAATTGGAACAAATACAAAATTCATCAAAATAATGATAATTCTTCATAAATAAAATAACTGTTATTCAAAAATTTGAATTTTTTGACAATTTTATTAAAAAAAAAATTAGAATCACGACCTCAGTAAAATCAACAGCCTGAGACAAAAATATAAAAATAATATCCTAAGAAGTGAAATCAATACAGTACATTGAAATAAGTGGAATCGTTCATATCCAAAATTAGCAATTATTTCGAGTCTTTTAGAATAGGTCTAATATAAATCTAATAATGATATTTTCCTGATATATTGTTAACAGTATTGTTAATATATTATTTAACGCGTTTGAAAACTAAATCATGTACCAATTTTGAGTTCAAAATTTTTAATGGTTTTCCAATTATAACAAAATTCAAAAAAAAGGTCTATGACGCGGAACTTATACATTTTTAAAGCACGCTTCTGTTTGCCCTTTTTTAAATTATTTTGCCCATTACATTTTTGGTAAATGACGAAAGTAGCTTAAATTAAAAACATACAGAAATTCTTTAAGATTATACTAGAAATTCGAAGCAAAATGCCAACGACAAAATTTAATATACTGATCTGGTTACTTTTTTACTGTTGAAGAAAGGTATTCCCAGCTCAACACTCAATTTATCGACCGGCAAGCGAACCTTGCAAAAATATTTTTTGTTCTCACAGTGACACTTGGATAAATTATACTGATCTCTCGCTCCAATCCTATAGTTTTCCCAAGAAATGTAATTTAATTATCAATCATTTTAATAATTTGTGGAATAAATTTTTAGATAATACTACTATAGATGTAAGTTGAACTACCATTAAACACTACTATGCAAAAAAGTACCTACCTGTTCTTTGCGCACTATCCCTAATTAAAATATATATTACTTACCTATTTTTGCATAACTTTTATTCGAAGTAACATGATGGTATGCATACTGCATGCCACATTCTAGTTTGAAATGATTCCACAATTCTTCAGTAAGCCACAACTGCCAGATTCCTTTTTTAAATCTTATATTTTGTCTCTCATAGAATCTTCCTTTTTCTTTTCTCCTTGTTGTTCTAGTTTCTAGCAACTTCTCAAATTCGTCCTGTTCAATTTCAAAACACAAAAGCTTGCAATTGTCAGAAAACGGAATTGATGACTCTGACTGACAATTATCACTATTGTCTAAAGTTTTGCCACAATCTATCTCTCTGTAATCAACTGACTTGTTGATGGATTTAAATGGAGTGAAAATCTTCTCTTTTTCCCTACAAGCTATAGAATATAGGGAACTCGACGATATTTTCGAGTGTAAAGTCTTGGAAATTTTATCCCAAATAGAATGTTTCTTTGACACAATTTTATTATTCACAATGATATGGTCTGCATGATCCACGAGGCAACTCAAAATTGAATGTTTTTCTATATTGGGTGGACGTCCCACCCTTTGCTGTTCAGTATTTTCTTTCTCCATTATTTGATTTGTTCTTACAAAAACCAACTAGGTAACCACACGTGTTATTTTTATAACAAAACCAAGTAATGTTTGATTCGGCGGACCTTAGATTTGCGTCCCACTCATTATTCCCCTTCTTACTATACACTTTTTCTAAACAACATCAAAGAGATCGGCTATTTTCTAAAATCTATTTTTTTTTATTGTCATCGAAAACACCAATACCCTTTTATTTTGTATAAACTATATGTGGTTAAAGCTGAGCAGCAATTTTTTCAGATAAATAATTTTTCAAAAGTTTCAGCTGTGTCAGAAAAAAATATTACAGAATAAAAATGTAAGATGTTTAACTCCAGTTGCTGTCCGAAAGGGACGCCGCTCTCATAAATCATGTTTACGAATCGCTTTTGTTGTCAATAATTAGACCGCTCAGTACCAGAGAAGTGCTAAAAGCATATTTTGTTTTAGGCTATACAGGGGTATTTTGAGAAGGACGTGATGCAGTTCCTCGCATCTACCTGCGTTAATCCCTTTTCGAACGGAGGGTAGGATTAAGACAGGTCTGCAGTTCCTCACACTATTGTTTGTAGGGTAGCACAATAATGCACCTGTTTATAATAATTTGTCTTCAGTTTCAATTTCTTCAGTTTCAATTTCTAACCTAACCTAACCTAACCTAACCTAACCTAACCTAACCTAACCTAACCTAACCTAACCTAACCTAACCTAACCTAACCTAACCTAACCTAACCTAACCTAACCTAACGAAAATCATTGATTTAATGTTGTGTTTCTGTTTTTTATTTTACTTATATTTGTTCATATTTAATATTTACTAGCGGTATTTCTTCTGCTGCGGTGTGTTTCTGTTTGTTTATTTCATATGTATTTGTTCTGTTTGTTTCTTTTTTATTTTGTATTTTATTGTTATTATTTGACAAAAATATAATTTCATATTGAAACATTTACTAGCAATATGTAAATATTACCTAATCAAAATCCCTCGCACTGTCATTGTGGACCTTGCTACCTGATACCTAATCCCTTACCCTTCGTATGCTGCGAGGAACTGAACACAAATTTTGTACCTACCTGTTAATGTGCGAGGAACTAGACGACTCCGTTTGAGAAATATATCTTTAAATAAATAGCATTCTTTATCAGGAAGGTTTTTTTTAATGTTAACTATTTCCAAATATATTCGTGATAATAATTTGAAAACGAATCAATTCATAGTTTTTATCCAGCATCTTGTTTATTTTGTGATACTTATTGGTAATCTAGCGGTTTTTTATCACAAATTCAATTAATTATACTAATTAGCCACAAGAATAATGGGTCCACTAAAACGTTTATCTTTAAATTAGACACCGTGTATTTTTTGGAATCACAAGGTAAAAACAAAAGCAGCTGCAGGATACATTTATTTAAAAAAATTATAAATGTTTCAAAATATTAAGTTCGGAGTTTGGTAGGTATATGTGCTAAATTCAATCTATTGTCTTTCAATATAAATTTGAGAGTTATCGCACTAGTGCGGTAATGTATTCAAAACCGTACTAGTGCGGTAATACACGTCATTATGCCACTGAATATAGTATCAAATCGTATCCGTTATATGACAGTTGTAGATAAAAAATCTAATTTACACCTACCTTTTATTACCCTAAATCTAACAAATTAAATTAGCTATGAATTATAGTAGTAAATGTTCGTACAAAGTAATTCGTCATATGATGAATAAAGTATTAAAAAAACAACGTACGACCAATTTCTAATTATGATGATAAATTAGCAGCAATTTATGGTTTTTGTCCAAAAGGTGAATATGAAGTTCATCGGCAGATGTAAACTCGTATACCCTATCAAATTCTTGGACTTTTTTAAAAAAACGAAGAGCGAAAAATTTTTTATTATGGTAATAAAAGAGCGATAAATTAGCGACAAATTATGGTAATATCAGTTCTTTCTAAAAATTGATAGATAAAAAATGGTTCTGCTAGCTTAATATCAAACTAACAGAACCATGGGTTTTTTTTTAAACGAAGGGCGACAAATTTTTGATTACGGTAATGAAAAAGCGATAAATTAGCGACATATTATGGTGGTATTAGTTTTTTCGAAAGTTGATTAGGTAAAAAGTGGTTCTGCTAGCTTAATATCAACCTAGCAGAACCATGGGTTTTTTTTAAAAAACGACCAGCGACAAATTTTCAATTATGGTAATAAATTAGCGATAAATTAGCGACAAATTATGGTATAATCAAAAATTCAAATTTCCGAAACGGTTCTGCTACGTTAATGGAGGTCATAAGGAAGTAGTTTTTCCGACCAATTTTTGGTTTTTCTTATATATTTTGAGTCCCTCTACCACCCATGCTGTACCCGAAAAGTTTGGAGGTCTTTTTAGTTTGGGGTATTTTGCATCTTACAGTTAACGAAAAACTAATGTCAGCTGTCAATGAGTGTCAACACATATTTGCTTTGTTTGAATTGTTTGGCTTCGCTTGTGTTTCTGGTATTTGGATACTGATTTTTATTCTACCTTTGTTTGTGATTTGTGAGACTCTGATCTGCTTTTATTATTGCAAATATCCTCGAGAAGAGTTAGTCCACCCTCATTTGTATCTTCGTTGTGATTATACTTAAAAAATTGCGATGAAGCGTTGTACATATCAAAGTTGTAAAAATAATACAAGAGTTTTGGTTAGAGGACGGAGACGGAATGCCATTAAGTTTATTCCGTTTCCCAAACCCAAGAGATGTCCCAACAGATGCCTCAAATGGACTTTCCCTGAAGTGACGTGCTCAAATCATTAGCTTTAGAAAAAATATCCGCCAGATATGCTATCTTTGATGAACATTGCTCTTCGCTAAATCCCCCTTTTAATGCGAAGTCACTTTCCATCAAAAAACTCCTTACTTCGGCTCTTAATTCAAATAGCCGAGTTAAAGTTTTGCCTCGTGAGAGCCATCTTACTTCCGTATGAAGCAGTTAAGTCGTATGTAGACTACCCATATCGTCACACAATATTTTAAACAACCTGGAATTTAAGGGGCGAGATTTGATGTAATTTATTATTTTTACACATTCATCCAAAACTTCTTTTAAGAAAGGTGACATTTTTTTGACGGCTAATGCATGACGATGAAGAACACAATGACTATTTTTTTTTTATCCCGGAGCCGTCCTTTCGCCGGTACCACCTCAGCCTCCTGGGCTTATTGTGGATACTCCTAGTGTTCTGACTACAACCTATTCAGCCAATCCGTTCCCTGTATTAGCTCATACAGGTTCTTTGCTGGTTGATTGTAGAAGTCTTCTGGAGTCATTTGGGTTCTGCCATACAGTTTCTGCCTTCTGTGGTCCAGCGACTCACAGTTGCATAGTATATGCAGAGCTGTTTCGGTATCCTTTTTGCATCTTCTGCATGTAAGGTCTCCGTTGTACAGCCCTATTTTGTTTAGGTGCTCCTTTGTGGGAAAGTGTCCCGTAAGTAGCCCCGTAATGGTGCACAGCTTGTTCCTGCTCATTGAGAGCAGTTTTTTCGCTACTTTTTCTGATGGTTCTTTTATGAATTTCTTCCCATGTATTTGCCCAGTCGTATTCTTCCAGTGTTTCTTGTGTTGTTCTTTCAACCACCCTTTCAACCATGACCTCGTTAAGCATCTGGGGATGCCCACAGCAGGTTCGGGTCCGTTCATCAGAGTTGACGATCCTACTCTAGCGAGTTCGTCAGCTTTTTCATTGCCTGCGATTCCTTTATGACCTGGTACCCACTCCAGTGTTACACTGTTCCGAGTCGCCAGTCTTCTAAGTCCTTCGCCGCATTCCCATACTAGCCGAGATGTCACCCTATAGCTCTGAAGTGCTTTAAGGGCGGCTTGACTGTCGCTGTAGATCCTGATCTGCCTGTTGTGGTAGGCTCTCATGCTGTTAGCCCTTGCACACGCAAGTATTGCATAAACTTCTGCTTGGAATACAGAGGCGTATTTTCCTAGCGAGACGATTCCTTTATATTTGCTCGTCTTGCTGTATATCCCCGCTCCGGTGCCGAGTTCATTTTTTGATCCGTCTGTATACCAGATCAGTTCATTCGCCCTACTAAGTGGTGGTGCGTTCTCTTCCTCAAGCTCCTTTCGATCTTTGATGACAATCTCGAAGTTCTTGCGAAAGATATATTTGGTAGTCATTTGGTCTGTTGGCATTTTGAAAATGTCATCATCCACCTGCCTTATCTCTGTGTGTCCTCTCCCATGTACCACATCATGGTCTAGTGCTTTTTCCAGTCGGGTTAGTGCTGCCCTTGCTTCGTACATTATGACATAATGTAGTGGAGGAAGGTCTAGCATTGTTTCCAGCGCCGCTGTAGGAGTAGTCCTCATTGCCCCTGTAATGCCAGTGCATGCAAGTCTTTGGACCTTGCTTAGTTTTAGCATAGCAGAGGATTGTCTGGTCTTTGGCCACCATACCAAAGATGCATATGTGATCCTGGGATTGACAACCATTTTGTATAGCCAGTGTACCATGCTGGGTCTTAGTCCCCATTTAATGCCGTAAGTACGTCTGGCAACCATGAAGGTCACCTCCGCTTTCTTGATCACGTGCTGGAGATGTCGGTTCCAAGTTAAGCCTGGATCTAGAATAACCCCAAGATATTTTACTTCATCCGACAGTCGTATTGGTTCACCTTGAAGCGTCAAAGGGCCAAGTCCTTCCCTTTTCCTTCTTCTGGTGAACGCAATTATCTGTGTTTTCGAAGGGCTAATACGTAGCCCTTCTTTTACAGTCCAGCCTGTTACTACATTTAAAGCCATCTGGAGTCTGTCTCTGGTTGTACTGTTGTATTTACCTTGGGATAGAATAATCAGGTCGTCTGCATATCCTATGGTGTCGAATCCTCCTCTGTGTAGGGTTCTGATGAGCCCGTCCATGACCAGGTTCCACAGCAGCGGGGATAGTACTCCCCCCTGCGGACAGCCCCTGGTTGCACATACGGCCATTGTTTCCCCCATCAGAGTTGATTCTATGAGCCTGCTTCTGAGCATGCAGTCTATCCACCTGCAGCTCGTGGCATCGATCCCTAAATTCCTCGTCGCCTTGGCTATAGATTCATAGGAGGTGTTGTCAAAAGCTCCTTCTATATCAAGAAAGGCTGCCAGCAGCACCTCTTTGTTTTCCAGCACGTATGCAGCCCTTTTTATGAGTTGATGTAATGCTGTTTCGGTTGATTTTCCCTCTCTGTATGCATATTGATCTCGGTGTATTGGTCTTGTAGCCAATATACCATCTCTAATATGTCTGTCGAGAAGTTTCTCAAGAGTCTTCAGCAAAAATGACATTAGACTGATTGGTCTCAGAGCTTTAGCCGTGTCCTGTCCAGATTTTCCAGGTTTTGGTATAAATGTAGCTCTGATGCGTTGCCAGGTTCTTGGAATATGCCCCAGAGCTAAGCTGGCTCTGAGCAGTTCACTTACCCTGTTGTGCAGTGTGCTTCCTCCTTTTTGGAGTAGGATAGGATAAATCCCGTCTGGTCCCGGTGATTTATATGGTTTGAAGCTGTTAATAGCCCATTCTGTCTTTTCCGCATCTACCACAGCCTTCGCTGTTCGCCAGTCTATCCTGGATGCCCATCGTGGTCTATCCAGTTCTGTCGCTGGAGAGTTCTGCGGCGGAATGGTGGGTATTGATCCAGGGAAGTGTACCTTGAGTAGCTCTTCCAAGGTTTCTTTTCCATTTTCTGTATATTGTCCGTTATCTTTTTTGATAGCGTGTATAGTCTGATTAGGGTCCTTGGAGAGAATCTTCTGCAGTCTGGCACACTCATGAGTCTGTTCTATCTCCTCACAGTGCCTCCTCCAGGAGTCTCTCTTGACTTTCCTTACCAGTTTGTTGTATTCAGTTAGGGCCCTCTTATAATCCGTCCATTCTTCTGAATTTTCTTTAGTTCTATTAAACTTCTTCCTCAACTGTCTCCGTTTTTCGGCAAGTTCATTTGTCCACCAGGGCACATTCCTGTTGGATTTCTTCCTTACCGTTGGGCAGTTGTTTTCAAACGCTGAGATAATTGCTTCCTGTGTTAGGTCTGCTGCTATCTCTAGGTCTGTTGTGTTCTCAATTTTTACCATCGTTCGGTCTAAACTGTTAACTAGTTCTGCATTATATGCTTCCCAGTTCGTTTTTCGCGGGTTACGATAGTATTCTATTTTCGGTTCGGTTCCCGAAATTTGAAAGTATATGTGTCTGTGGTCAGAAAAGCTTTCTTCCTCGAACACATGCCAATTACTCACGAAGTTACTTATGTAATGAGTGCCAATCGTGATATCGATAACCTCCTTTCTGTTTGAGTTAACGAAAGTTGGTTTATTTCCTTCATTTAATACGTTCAAATTGTTAGCCGTAATAAATTCTAGTAATGACTCACCTCTTTCGTTGGTGTTGGTGCTTCCCCAGTTAAGATTGTGTGAGTTGGCATCGCATGCAATGATCAGCTGCACACCCTTCTTTCTGGAGTACTTGATCAGTTCTTCGACTTCCCTGGTTGGTGGTTGTCTGGGGTCATCGTAAGGAAGATAGGCCGATGCGAGAATTGCTTCTCTAGTCCCATTTCCTTGCCCCAGTGTGATGAGGACCGCCGCTAGGTCCCTACAACAAAAATTTGTTAGTGAAAGGGCTTTTATACCTTTCTTAACAATAATGCATGTTCTTGGATGGTCAGATGTTCTGTCATAAATCAACTCACCAATGCCATTCAGTCCCATAATCTTACCTCTGTTAATCCAGGGTTCTTGAAGAAGGGCCACTTCATACTTCCCTCTTATCACAGTAAGTTCCGCCGAAGCCCCTTTACTGTGATGGAGGTTCCCCTGAAGTACCCTGAATTTCACCACTCGGCGAGTCCCCCCCCAGGACCCTGAAAGTAACCATGTTTAGCTTATAATAAGCTTTTAACCGGTTAGCCACCAAGGCCCCATGGGAGACCTCGTCGATGGAGTAGGCCAGGATTTGGCCTTTTTCTTGAACCTTTCGACTCAGGAGGAGCCAGCCGTTCACCCTCAGGTTGGCATTTTGCTTCCCCAAGCGTCCTCGCACTTTTTCCTCCTGATCTGCTGGTCCAGGGATAAATACTATGACCCTGGGTCGTCTAGGGAGGTCCTTGGCTTCGACTGCTGTCAAAGCCGCCCCCTCCCATAGACCCTCCAGGCCCCCTGCACTACCCCTGAGCCAGTCAGCTGTCTTCTGGTTTGCGCACGTCAGCCACAAGACGCCTCCGCTGAACGTGGTCCTGGTGCCACTGCCTGAGGGGGCGGCATCAATCGCGTTCACCAGTCTGTCTTGAACCAAGTCCGCTTGCTCTTGACTCAATGTTATTTCCGGATGGCGTTTGTCAATAATTGCCATCCGTGTTCCTTTGGCGACCTCGCTGTATGAACCGGTCTGTGGGGGTCCACTCCTCGGTTTTTTGCTCGGTCGCGGTTTCGGAGGGGTCTGAGATTCCGACCGGTTTCTCTTCCCCTTTTTGGTTTTGGGCTCATGTTCTTTAGGAGCCTGCTTTTTGGGCTTCTCCGTCGTCTGGTTTATTTCTTTCTTCTGGTTCCATTTAAGTCCCACGAGTAACGGGGAAGGGGTGTGTCCAACCCTGCGGTGCCCCCTGCACAGGGTTAAGGCTAAGTTACTACTAGGGTTTCGCCCGTTGCCCTAGAGGAACCGTTCGTGACACTATTTGACCCTAGTGCCATTCATCCCTCGGCACGGTATCTCACACCTTGGATTTAGGTTGGTTCGATCCGCTGTGTTCTGTATAAACAGGGCCACCACGTGAAGGTACACAGACGGTCTTGGGATATGCATCCTCGAAGGTTTGCTATTCCTTCTCTGCTAATCCCCGGTAGCTAGAAGCCGACTGCTTGGCCCCCACAATGACTATTAGTGCAGTTACTATTTTTTTCTTTAATTCTAGCTACAACACCACTTGTTTTTCCAATCATGGCCTTTGCGCCATCTGTGCATACATCAATGCAATTCTTCCAAGGTATATCATGAGCAACAAAAAAATCATCAAGCAATTTGAAAATCTCAGCCCCAGTAGTATTAGTTGGTAGTGACTTGCAAAAGAGCAAATCTTCTTGAAAAGAGCTGCCAAATTGGTAGCGAACAAAAACTATCTTTTATTCGAAAAATTAGAGTGTTTCTTACGTCATCAGCCATTTCTACAATGCGCCTAGAAATAGGATTATTTGATAGTGGAACTTTAGTAACTAGTTTCACATCCTTTTCATCCATCATAGTTTTAACTATATCTTTGACACAAGGCTTGATTAAAGTTTCATCAATAATATGAGATTTGCCCGCTTTAGCGATTCGGTAACTAAGTAGGATGCTTTAAACGACTTTTCGTTGAGTGTCTGTGCGTGGAAAGTTATACCTGCAAATAGAAATTTTACCGTAAAAAACATGCACGTATCTTAGTAAACGTACTTACGAGTGATAACTCATCGCAACTTCAATTTAATGAGTGAAATTCAAAAAGCCACAATCACAAAAAATAAATAAAAACTGCGTGATCTCTTTACGGCGCATCCGACACACATTTAACGAACGTAACTCGTTATCGTATGTTCCAGAAAAAACAAGTCATATCATAGCATCTCACGAAAAAATACGATCCGATAACGATGTTCCGACGCACAGCAGAAGTGCGGCGCGGCGAATCTTTGCATTAGTAAGGGGCTTGATGTAATATCAAGGAATATAATATATGTAATTTAACATGTAGGTATTATTTGATTACGATATTTCGCAGATTATCCTCGGAGCACTTAAAAACCTACCGCGGAGCACAGTTTGGGAACCGCTGATCTAGAGCATCTTTTTCATGAGTTCTACCCCACTGGATTGCTTTGATACCATCCAAATTTTATTCACCTGAAAAAATAATAAACTAATTATAATAAAAAATGTATTTCAAATTAAACTAAAGTGAGAAAATACTATATAAAATACGAATGAGCAAATTATTGATAAAATCTATTACAAAAGTATGTAATAAATTAATGATTTGTTACTCACTAAAGAGTGTGTTGAACAAACTCACTGGGAATCTGTTTCTCCTGCACGCTGCAAAATAGCTCCAAAGTTGCTAGCAGTCAATCTAAATTTTCTCGCAAGGTACCATTTTTCATTTGACACCTGGCCAGTAGTGGTGGCAGAGATTTCTTTCATCAACTGATCATCAACAGCACATTTTTCTTTGAAAACAAAAAGTTTATCTGTGGCCTCCAGAAAGTCCTGTTCAACGTCCCCCATAGCTTTTCTCAAAATATTCACTATAGTAGGTATTTCATTGGCTGTTGGTTGTTTATATATATTTTTATGGATATCTACGTGATGTCCTAAATTTTTTGCAACATCATCTACCAACACATCGGGCAAATTATATAAACTACAGGCAGTGGCTATCTGTTTTCCAAGTTCAGTTCCACGTGAAGTATGAGGATTTGGAGCTCCACATTCTGTTGAATAGGTACTTTCTCATTGACTCACATGCTTTCAGATGATTTTGTGAAGCTCCTGGTGTGCCAAATACATAAGGATTGTCGGAAGCAATTCCAACATCTTCTCTGTTTCAAAAGTATGTTGATGTAATCAATCATATCACGACTTATCAAAATTGGTACTTTTCTGTTTAATTTTCCTCTCATGGAAAATCGACCATATAAAGAAGCTAAGTGCTTTAATTTTACTTGTATGCTTTTGAAAGCATCATCTGGTTCATTTACAAATTCATACCTGTAAGAGATGAAGAAATTCTTCAAAATTTTGAAAAAAAATTGTTTCAATGAGTTATGGTTGGAATTTTTAGAGTTGTTATTTCATAAAAATGGAACACATTTTTTCTTAAACATTTCACGAATTCAATTTGAATATAATAAGTAGATAGAGCAATACAGTTTCTGGAGCACTACTTCGAAAAATGTCCGCTGGTGGCGCTGAGAGTGGCGCGGCAAATTTGAATGCAGTCATTTCAATGCAGGCCGCCATTTTTAGTCCGCCATTTTTAGTCCGCTAGTTGTATATTTAAAATATCCGAAAAAAACTCCAGTGAGATTCGATCCCACAACCTACGCGTCTATAGCAAGGCATTCAACACATGCTGCCATGAGCTCTCATGTGTATTAGATACGAAGAAAGGTATTACATGCTGCTTGCTGTGTGACGTAGTCGAGAACCGTTGGCGGCCATCGCGCGCACCGTACGCTTCTTGCTGTAAAATGTGACGTAGTCGAGAAAGATCCGTTTGGATGATAACAGCGGGAGCGCTGATATACCAGGTTGTTTAAAAGTAACTCTTTGGGTTAGGTGCGTGACCATCGCGCGCGTACGCTTCTTGCTGTAAAATGTGACGTAGTCGAGAAAGATCCGTTTGGATGATAAGACGGCGCGACCAGATTTAATAAAATAACAGCAGAAAAACCCATTATCACAACAGGAAATGATAAATATAAAAATAAAACAACTCGCCACAGAAATTTTTTAAAATTGATATGTCTCAAACCACAATCAGAAAAAATCAGCATCTAAACAGGAAATGTGAAATATCAAAAACCTTGGAAATTGTACAAAACGGATATGTTTTTAGACCTCAATAACCAAATGGGAAATATATTATCAGCATTACAAAAAATAATAGTTTATCACAATTTCACGAAAGTGATAAGAAATCCTTGAAAAAAGGTATTAATACATTTTGGTATTACGATAACGACAGTTCCATTTTGATAGTCAACGAGTTTAGTCTGAGTTTTGGTGCAGTTTTTTTTTTTTGAAAACAAAGTAAATTTCATATTTATATTTTTTTATCTGCTCTTTACATTTAGTTTTTGGAATTTGTTCCCAAAAATAAAGCTACTTCAAATATTTTGAAAAAGTTTTATTTTGCAATAAATTCATTGGAGGAAACTCCTTGACGACTGGTACAACAATTATCATGTTTATTTCAGATGAGTTTTATTAATGAACTTAATACCTTCTCTACTTCTACAGAGGTAGAGAATAAACCAATTGTGAAACTGAGAGACATTCCTGTAAACGTTCCCAAGAAAATTAAGGAAGTCAAAGTCGTTAGATCCAAATTTGGTGAAGCTATATTGGTTGAATTGGAAGAGAACGTAACTTTTCTCCCCCAAAGGGTAGTCGAAAAGTATAAAAAATATATCGCTGATATAAACAAGGGGAGTTATAGTCTGGTGTTTTTGGGCCTACAAGAAATTTCCAGTGGTTACCGCCCCAGGACATTATTTAAAATCGAAGAAAATCATTAAACGGTGAGATTTTTTATTTTTAAAATTTTGCTGATTATTTATCATGTGCTAGGGTATGAGGTACACTCACATTAACCTAACATAGCATGTGTGATTCTGTTTTAAAAACTTTTAAAAAAATTTTTTGTTTCAGAAACACATCACAAAATTTGAAAACAACCGGCTGAGGACAACTTAAAAGGAAATTTAGAAGTACACATCCGCAGTCACGATATAACCCATTACACAAAATTTGAAAGCAACCTGTTGAGGGCAACTTAAAAATTGAGGAAATTCAGAAGTACACGCAGTCGAAGACAACTTTAGAAAGCTGGTGAGTACATTTTTTTGTGCATATACTCAAGAATGTCGAACTTCAGTGTTACTTTACAGCAAATTGATGAAATTTTAAATTCTCTTCACAAAATTCAAACATTTTCAAATAGAAACAAATGGATTTTACTGATTAATAAAAACATCAGAAAGTGTAATCAAGCCTTAAAATGTTTCAAGTTTTCGATCGGAGTAAAACATAAAATTCATACAAAAATAGCACATTTGAAGCGCATGCGATGTTTAATAAAAGGGGATCATGTGGGTAAAGGTCTTGAGAAATCTAGTAATAGGGTTAAGTGGGAAAACATTAATGCTGCATTTCAATGTCGATTAAAAACAGGAGTTATTATAAACTTGTCGCATAAAGATATTAAAGCATTCTTTACAGATGCTTTTAAAATTTTTAAAAACAAGATTTTATCAGTTCTCAAGAAAACACAAATTTCAAAAGTGAACACCACCTTTTGTGGGGATTTTATTAAGCAATCAAAAGACGAGGTGTTAGTAGACCGTAAATATTTTAGTACTCCCAATGTTGTATTGGACATTGGAGATGATTTATATGATTGGTTCAGTATAAATATTATTGATCCTATTTTAAACAGTTTATCAGAATTTGCTGAAAAAGAAAGCGGGTGGGCATTATCTCGAATAATTTTTTTGGAAGTGGCAATAAACAAATATGAAATGGGGGTTGGCTCGTCTTTCGTTCCACTACCAGAACCAATTTCTCGAAAGAAGGCAATTGTAAACGTTTGTAATACGGACCGAGCTTGTTTTTACTGGGCAGTAAACAGTTTTTTAAATCCTGCTACTCAATCTAGTAATCGTACTTCATCGTATCCACATTACTCTGAAGTTCTAAATACAAAGGGCTTAGATACTGAAATGCCACTCTCCCAAATTAAAAAATTTGAAAAATTAAATAATATATCAGTGAACGTATACTCTTTAGAACTAAATCAATCGAATAAATCTACATTTTATACAGTAGTTCCTACAAGATTAACTAAAAATAAACTTGAAAGACATGTTAATCTATTGCTGGTCCAATCCAAGTATTATCCTAAGTTAAACGATTATGATGCACCTCCTGTAGACGACACGAATGAAAACATTAAGTACCACTATTGCTGGATAAAAAATTTATCTAGATTAATTTCATCTCAACTTAATAAATCTACGTGGAAGAAATTCATTTGCGATAGGTGTTTGAACTATTTTCATAGTAAACAAATTTTGGATAAGCATGAAAGTGTTTGTAAAAATATGAATGAGTCAAAAATTTCTTTTCCCAATTATACTCACATTGAATTTAAAAATTTTATTTATAAGCAGAAATGTCCCTTTGTTATTTATAGTGATTTAGAATCCATACTAAAGGTTTATACAGATCAACAAAAAACAGATAAAACTAAAAAATATCAACAACATGTTGCTTTTTCTGCAGGATATTATTTAAAATGCGCTTACGATGATCGGCTTTCATATTATAAATATCATCAGGGTGAAGACTGCATAGATTGGTTTACAAATCAGTTAACTGATGTAGCGAAATTTGTACAGTCCAAAATTTTAGATATAATACCCCTTGGTGTTACACCTAACTCGGTAAATGCACTAAATTGTCATATTTGTGAACATGAATTTACTGATAAAGATATAGTCGTTAGAGATCACGATCATTTCACTGGAAAATTTCGTGGATACGCTCATCAAGCATGCAATTTGAATTTTGAAAAAGTTTTTGTTGTTCCAATAATTTTTCATAACTTGAGCGGATATGACTCACATTTTGTTATTAAGGAAATTGCAAAACGTGGTAAGGTTTCCATACTACCGATAAATAAGGAAAAATATATAAGTTTCACCCTACATGACTCTGAAACTAGCATCAAGTTTAGGTTCATAGACTCCTTTAGATTTATGGGAGCAAGTCTTGACGAACTGGTATCTACACTGAAGGAGGATGATTTTAAAAATTTAAAACACGAGTTTCATGATTTAAATAACCAAAAACTGAAAATTTTGATGAAAAAAGGGGTTTTTCCATACGATTACATCGATTGTATAGAAAAGCTCAACGAAGTAGAATTACCGTCCATTAAAAATTTTTACAATAAACTTTATGATTCGAATATTTCCATGGAACAATATGACCATGCAAAAAATGTTTGGAATTATTTTGATATTGCCAGCCTGGGGGAGTATAGTCAGCTATATATGAAAACAGACATACTGTTATTAGCAGACGTTTTTGAGCAGTTACGAAGTAATTGTTTGCAAACATATCAGCTAGATCCTGCGTGGTACTATACTCTTCCTGGGTATACGTGGGATGCAATGTTAAAGTATACCCAAATAAAATTAGAATTACTTAAAGATATTGATATGATTATGTTTATTGAGAGGGGTATTCGGGGAGGTATATCTGTTTGCTCAAATCGATATTCCGAAGCCAACAATAAATATATGGAGGAGGAGTATGACCCTCAAAAACCCTCTAAGTACCTTATGTACCTAGATGTGAACAATCTATACGGGTGGGCAATGTCAGAATTCCTCCCTTATGCAGACTTCAAATGGGAAGATAGCTCGAACATTGATATTAATCAAATTGCAGACGATTCTCCAGAGGGGTACATTCTTGAGGTGTAGACCTGGAGTACCCTAAGGAGCTACACGATCTACACCAAGATTTTCCTTTTTGTCCTGAACACCAAACGCCCCCCAATTCCAAATTAAAAAAACTCATGGCTACCCTACACAATAAACATAATTATATCTTACACTATCGAAATTTAAAACAAGCCTTAGCAAATGGTTTAATTTTAACAAAAATACATAGAATTTTAAAATTTAAACAAGCTGCATGGTTAAAACCCTACATCGCTTTAAATACTAAACTGAGAACGGAAGCTACTACAGCTTTTGCCAAAAATTTGTATAAATTGATGAATAACGCGGTGTTTGGTAAAACAATGGAAAATATACGGAATCATAGGATAGTGAAATTATCAAGATCATATTTGGGACGTTATGGAGCGAAAAACTTGATTGCTAGTCCTTGGTTTCATTCTAGAACAATTTTTGAAGAAAATTTAGTTGCAATAGAATTAAAAAAGAGTAATCTCGTTTTCAATAAGCCCCTGTACATTGGGATGGCCATTTTAGACATTTCAAAAACTTGTATGTATGACTTCCATTATTCATACATCATCCCTAAATTGGGGAAAAAAAATTGTAAATTAATGTATACAGATACAGATAGTTTCACGTATGAACTTCATTGTAATGACGTATACGAAGAAGTGATAAAGGATGATATTCACATGTTTGATACGAGTGATTATGCCGAGGGTAATCACTTTAACATTCCGTTAGCAAACAAAAAGATGTTAGGTTTGATGAAAGATGAATGTAATGGTTCTATTATGACGCATTTCATAGAGCTACGTTCAAAAATGTATGCTTTTAAAGTTAAGGGCGGGAAAATAGTGAAAAAATCTAAGGGGGTAAAGAAAAATGTTGTGAAAAATAAAATTACTTTCGAAGATTACTTGAACTGTTTGAAAAACTGGAAGTCGAAGTATATTTTCCAAAACACAATTCAGTCCTATGCACATAACGTTTTCAGCATTGAACAACAGAAAGTGGGTCTTTCTCCGGAAGATGATAAGCGGTCACTAATTCCAGAGTCGTTTGATACGCTTCCTTGGGGTCATTACAAATTAAGTAACACTGAGTAATATTTTAATTTTTTGTTGAGTATATGTATATAAAAAATGTACTCTTATTGTTTTAGATATGAATACATTGAGTGAAAACTGTATAAAAATAATTTGCGAGAATATAGAAAGTCTAGCAGATTTTTTCGAATCATCAAAATTACCATGGACTCTTACCAAACAAATCGCAAGAAAATTTGCGGAATACAAGTGGAGATTTTTGAATAAAACTGCTCAAAATGATCAGTCACGCTTTTGCAGAAATCTCAATTTTGTTCATTGTTCACGAGACATTCTGTACAAGGACCGAAATGCCGTACTTGCTAGATCCGACTGGGACTACATATTTGAAGATGAGTCGGAATATTGTATATGGGTTAACTATTATAGGATTGATAGATATAACATATATGTTTGTAAAGAGTGTTTTGATGGTATTAAAAGATGTCATAGAAGATTGAGGAAACATTTGATTGCAATCAATGATCATTACCATGATGTTTGCGAGTCAGAAGATATAATTGGTAACTTGTATCACAATAAAGATTGGTGGTGTCAAAGTTGCTATAGAACAATGCTTTTTGAAACCCATGAAAAAGATTCTTGTATTGCGAAACTTCATAATTCTCCTAGAACTCACAGATTTAGGGGAACATATGATAGTGATAGCGATATTGATCATTTTGACGGATTCTAGTATTTGTAATTCTTTTGTTTTTATTTCATTTTTATAATTTAATCTGTTGTCGGTTCAATCAAATTTTGTGATTTAGACTCTTAAGATATGTAAGTTTTTTAGTTATTGTTTATCATAAATATATTAATCTTTTGTCGGTTCAATTAAATTTTGTGATTTAGACTAAGTGTAAGTTTTATAGTTATTGTTTATCATAAATATATTAATCTTTTGTCGGTTTAATCAAATTTTGTGATTTAGACTAAGTGTAAGTTTTATAGTTATTGTTTATCATAAATAAATTAATCTTTTCTCAGTTCAATCAAATTACTCTACCAAAACTCTAACTCGTTGATTATCAATATGGAACTCGTTGTGATAAGATTAAATCAGTTACCTACCTATAAAACATATTTTATTTATTCATAAAAAGATATAATTTTGCTAAGTAAATTCTTTAGCTGTTCTTTTAATCCTTCATTGGGACACGGTATTCCAAACCGGTTCCAATTAAATTTTCCAGCTTCCATTACCTTCTTTGTATATTCGCTGAATTTATAATATGTGTCTCCTTTCAAGAAATATATATATCCATCAATGAACTTGAAGGCACTTGTTATACCTAGTGGTAAGCCTGGAAATTGATCGGCAATTCGTCCACGCGTCTTCAATAGGAAAGGAAACATGGTAAATTCGATATAATTATAAGTATCGTAAAAAACGAAATATCTACCATGATGGTCTTGAAAAACTGCATTGATTTCTCTGAATCTGAAATTAATATCATTTCTTGTTATGTGTAAATCTGGGAAAGATGATGTAAGAAAGTCTTTAGTGGTGTTGTCGATTACCAAAAGGGAACCCTCAGAATTTTGGAAAATATGCGATATAGATGAATACTTGAGTTGTGCAGGGAGATAATCATGAAGATCATCAGGACTTGAGGGAATTCGCATATCATTTAAATCAAATTTCCATAAAAAATTTTGGTAACCAACATATAGTCGGAAGTTTGGAAACGACGGAGCAGTTGCCAGAAACATAAAGCTTGGTATTGTTATATCACATAAATTTTTGATTGTTGTACTAGGTAAACTTTTGATTGTTGTACTAGGTAAACTTTTGATTGTTGTACTATGATGATTCTTATGATGTGTGGAAGTAGTGGCTGTGGTTGTTGTTATCAAAGGTTTGGTGGATGTCTTAAAAATTTTAAGCCCCCCAAGTAGCACATCAAATTGGCTGAAGGTCGGATCTATATTGATTCAATATAGATATATTGGAAATTGACAATTTATGATTGGTCCAACATGATTATATTTCGATAATGCAATATATAGTTAACAATGCTCAACCGATATTGTATTTGAAAGATTAAATCGATATTATAAGCAAACTATATTGCATCAATATTTATATATATTTGGGAGCAATATCCAATTTTAAAAATACATTCAACATTGATGCAATATTGTTATTTGATTATTAATACATATTGTCCGGCAAACAATAAACCAATATGAAAAATGCAGTTTATTTTTAATAATAAAAGTGTGAGGTTGGGTTAACATCGATAGATATTGATTATACAATATATAACAAACAATATTTTGCTCATATTGTATATAAAAGATTTAATTGATATGATGAAAAAACTATATTGGATAAATATTTATACAATACAATAGGAAACAATATTCAATGTTCTATTTAGAAGCAACATTGATAAAACATTGTTATTCTATCATTTACCTATATTGCTCGACCAACAACTATCAAATATTGAAAATACAGGTTAATCTTTATAATAATAACGTGCGGTTGGATCAACATTATTAGATGTCGATAATACAATATAGTTAGCAATATCTTGCCGATATTGTATTAAATATACTTTATCGATATGATGAGCAAACTATATATTGGATCAATGTTTATATACATTCTGAAACAATATTAATGTTCAATTTTGAAGAAACATTGATGAAAAAATTCATATTTTTATCAATACCTACATATTGTTCAACCAACAACTATCCAATATTAAGAATACTGGTTGTTTTCAATAATAATAGTGTGTTGTTGGGTCAACATTATAAATGTCGATAATACAATACATAGTTAACAATATCTTCTGATGTACACTTTTGGTTACCCATATCGATTGTTCCCAATAATAGCAAAAAATATTTAACAACGTTCAACCGATATTGAATTTAAAAGATTTATTCGATATTATGAACAAACTATATTGGATCAATACATTCGGAAGGAATATTCAATGTTAAATCAATATTCAATATTGATGAAATATTGTTATCACCACATACCAAGTCACCACATCCCGCATGCGCCTGTGAGAACGGTGAAGGAGTGGTTGTGCAGGTGTGCACAATCGCTGTAGTCGTTATTCGTACGTTAACAGTTAGGTATATTTTTGTATATGTAGTGTATTTTGTGTATTTGAAATTATTTGAGAAGGTGAAGGTGAGATTAATTTAATTAATATTGATAACACTGATTCTACCAACATGAATAACGTATTATTTTCTATAGGTATATGAAATAGTGAAATACTGACAAGTGAACTTCATTAAGGTGAGTTAATTGTTCGTACCCGGTGAACGTTTCATCAAATTAAACAGTTATATTCTCATCTTATATTTTGTTTATTAAGCAGGTTCTCCAAAGATTAGAATATGTTTGCATCGCTGTTTGTTTATTTTCGTTTTTTCTCTGTACTTTATTCCTATACTTGTGGAAAACAATGATAATTATGTCATTATTGTACAGTAGAAACAGTTTATTGCTCAGGAATGTAAGTATCGGTAATTGAATCATGTTTTACTTTTCTAGAAGCAACACGAATATACCGTCATGCACAGATGAAGTGAGGACTCACATAAGCTCAGCACTTGCACAAGCGGGAGATAGAGAAGGTGGACGTCTAGGGGCGGAAAAACTAAGATAATGACTTATTAGTAATATAATATTTTGTTCAAGATATAAGTGAGGGTGAACCGGTGACACAGCCATCTTTATGTCACAATAAAAAAAATATTTCCACGTAACTCAATTTTTTTTCATTGGTTGCGTAGATTTCCGATTCCTAGATTCATTTCCAGGTTCATTATGTTAATATTGTTTCAGTTTATTAGAATTATATAGAGGTCAGTAGCATTTTTCTTGGAAGCTGCTATTTTCCCCAATTCAAATTTTGTCAATCATTTTTTGTGAGTTCCTATTCGATGAAAATATGACTTCCCTGTAAGTCGAAACTGTACGTTTTTTGGACTTATTATTCTCAAGTTTGTCGTGCACAATGTTTCCTTCTGTTTTTATTATAAATATTTTGATGTTATATTAGTTATCATCATAATCAAGATTTTATTATTTTTTCAACTTTATTTGCCTTTATTTGTTGTCTATTTATTTTCCAAGGAATAAATTCAATCTAATTTAACAACGTAATAGATCTATGTATTTGTTCAGAAAATTTATTTTTTTCTATTTATTTTCAAACAAAATGTGCAAAATAAATGTTCAATTTAAATGCCGACTTTTATTACACTCTTTCCTATACATTTCAAAAACGATGCAATAATTTGTGGAGAACATATTGAATTTATTTGTGTTTCAGAATTTCTTCAAGCTTCAGGCCAATATGGAAATACATGAATGTACCTGTTGTATTATTGCTACAAACTTTCAGCTAATATTGGTATACAATTGAAAACTCATATAGGACCTACCGGTGCATTGCAATATCAGTGCAATATAGGAATACCAAGATTCAGCCAATGCTGTATTACTTGTTACAATATCTGTTAGATAATGTAGGACCCATATGTATTTTCCAATATCACATCGATATGGAATACCAAGTTTCAGCCAATGTTGGACTACTTGGTACAACCTTTGATAGTTGATGTAGGCCTTATATGTATATTCCAATATTACGTCAATATAGGATAACGATGTTGGACAGCTTGGTTTAACAATAACTATCCAATATAAGGACAATGCTCATGATGCAATTCTTAATATTGGCGAAGAACTCAATATTTCGTATTGGGCCAACATCACTTATAAATATTGTATGCATATTGAAATACAATGTTGAATCCACATCGCAGAATGTTCACATTTCAAATTGGTCCAATATAGTATAATTCATATTGTTCCAATTTTTTTACTACATTTTACCAATATTCGGTCAATATTTATGTGCTACTTGGGCCATAAAGAGCACTCATACCCAAAATATCATCTTGACTAATATCCTGCACATATTCATGATACCAAGGAAACATTATTGCATCTTCAACATCACTGTGTCCTAAACCTAAATTATGACCAATTTCATGTACTAATACCATTAGAAGATTAGTTTTTCCATCTGGCGGTGTGCTTAGTTCAGTAAAATCCCAATTTTCATCACTATCAATATGAAGTTCAATGCATTTATCATCACCTGTGGGGAAAAATGCATGTGCAAGTACTTGGCCCGAACCATCGAATGGAAATTGACAAGCATGATTTCCTTCACAGTCTGCTCGATTCCAGTGTACTCTTCGTCCAAAGGAAATGGTAATGTCAGGTTTATGTTGTATCGGAGAGGTAATTTGCGTGAATTGAAAATTGGAAACTTTCTCCCACATACTAAAAGCTTTTTCCGTTAAACGTTTAAGTGTAGAATTGGCTTTAGGGAAATACCAATATAGGTTGGTATTGTTCCATTTGGCATGAACTCTGTAATTGTTTTCGGCTTGAACACATCGAGGTTTGGATAGCAAACGTGATGTAGCATTATTCAAATCACCACTTACTGGAAGATTATATCGTTCTTGGAAAGCTCCTAAGGTACTTTTAAAATCGGTGGTGCTGCCATCAGTAGTGTTTATGTAACCATAATTCTTTAAATAATCTATGACTTCAGATTCATTGAGCGTCAAAGCTTGACGGGTGACACAGAATAATATCAACAGAATGCGACCAATCATAATGATGCTCTGAATAAGAATGATGTTTATGACGTTCAACATCTATATATGTAATAATTTAACGTAACATGTGACTTGACAAGTCATTTACATTTGTTTTTTAAAAAATAATCACCAAAAATTTTTAAAGTTTTTATTTCAATAAAAACACCAATAATATACAATTATTTATTTAAATCATTGATAACTTTAACTTTATAAAAGTATACAAATTCTCTGAGGGCATTGTGTAACATATCGTTTGGTGTAATGGAACAAAATGCATATAAAATTTGTAAAGGACTTAAATTTTCGGAGAAGGTATTTTTACAGAAATCCAAAACATTATAATAATATTCACAAAAATTTAAATTTTCTAGTACAAATATACGTTGTACAATCAAATTATTTAATTCTAAAATTTGCGATACCTCTTCTTCATCCATATAATACTCAACACCATGTTTCTTGACTAAAATCACCTTATTATCATCGTAATTTAATGGTATGATTGTACAGTGATCCTCACATAGTAATGAATTAGGTTTGAATTCGTCTCCGGTATGAAAGAAATTCATCTGTTGTGTCATAATTGAGATAAAGGCATTCCATTCATAAGTACTGAAAGATATTTTGCTGAACTTAAGATGTTGGGATAAGATGACAGCAGGTGTGAATGATCTTGCAGGACTTATTCCACATTTTACTTCATACCCCGAAATTGGATACTGTGTTGAAAGCAGGTAAATGTTTTCAGACTTGACAGCAGTCTCATAGTTTTCCAATATTCTATCTAACTCTGAACTGTAGTTACTCGAATCAGATTCGTCCACGATGTCGACACTACCACTATCTTGGGAACTCATGTTGCTAACTGAGTTTGATATCCAAAGCTCACTCCAATTTATAGCTCCTGCTCTTTCAAGGTTTTCTACGCGGCGAACCGAAAAATAGATCTATACAATATCAATATTCTCTATCCAACTGTTGTGTTTGCTATCCAAACCAAGCCACTTGACGTACATTTTGTTACCCTTTCTTCTGAGCACCTTTTCAACTAAGTAAATGTCTGCATTTGATGTTTTCTGTAGTTCTTCATCATAGAAGCAGCCGCTGATTGGTGTACCTTGCATGTCTTCAAGTAAATACGTAGCAGGATTGGTAATTTTAACTTTGATGATTTTGAATAGTTCTGTAGTCCAATTGGGTGTATATCCTTTTTCAAAGACATGTTTTGCCTTGGATATGCGCACAATGTCACCAACTTTAAATTTTCGTGGACCGGCTATCTTTAAATGACTATAGGTGTTATTCAAAATAGATTTTTCGTTGGATTTGTTAACTTGAGAAGGTCTATATTTTGTTGTGGAATGTTTTGTATCGTTATAGTTTTGAGTAATTTCAGGCAGAATATCAATCCATTTGTAGGTGCCATTTAAACTGAAATACTTGTAGAGTTTCGATTTCAAAGTTCTTATTACACGCTCTGCCATAGAAGCTTTCATTGTACTGAATACGCTGTAATGATTTATGTTGTGTTTTCTCATTAAATTTTGAAATTTGCTATTGTAAAATTCCTTTCCTTGATCAGATTGCAGATTTTTTGGTATTCGTCTAGTGTGAGCGAGAATGTCCGAGAATGCCCGAGTAATCTCCTCTCCGGTCTTAGTCTTTAGTGGGCGTGTCCACACAAACTTAGAAAAACAATCAATGACGACCAGTATCATTTTATGATTCCTATTTTGTGATGCAAAATTCCTCATCTCCGCAAGATCCATTTGCCAAAGATCGTCAAGGCCCTTAATAATAGTGCGTCTGCGAGGGAATTTTTTCCGAATAGGTTTGTGAAGCTCGTTTACGAGTTGAATCTTTTCCTTGGTGTGCATATTATGATGTATTACCGGCTAGCTTCAGCTCCAGACTGCGAATGTGGTTATGTGTATTCGTATTCATAACCTTAATATTGTCTACAATGCCCGAAACGTTAGTTTTCATATCAGAGATGGATCTGATATTTTCTGTAATTTCTTTTTGTAACTCACGTATGCTTTCAACACACATGTTAATAGAAGCAGTGAATTCTTTTCGAATAAATATTTTGGCTGCAACAATTGAATCGTCAACGTATTTCTTCGTAGCCATATCCCTAGCTGCTACAGGGGGATTTCGCGAAATAAATGTATCAATTTCGTTAGTTTTATTTTGTAAGTTAGTAATGTGCGCCTGTAATATGGGGATTTTTGTCTTATGAAGCTCATTTCTTATCTCGTTGAATCCTACAGCTAAATCCTTTATATCACGTTCTTGTTGCTGGAGCACGGTACCATGTGCTTGAATTAATGGTGAGTTGATGGTACGTAGGCCATTCAATTGCACATCAACATATTTTTTTGTTGCAGCATCACTATTTGTTGTCGGTTCCTTAACATTACAAATTTTCACATTTTCAATATCAATATTACCGTCCTGTGTATGAGGAAACGTAATTTTCGCTGGTAAACGCGCATAGGGCGTTTGATGTCTATGTCCGAATTTATCGACTGGCATAATTGAAATGAACAAGTTCCAACTTGTATTATTCTATTATATCAGCTTCCTTCAGTTCATTGATAATTGCTACTATTTCGTTGACGTGTGACGTATTACCTGCCTCTTTCGAAGCAATTAGTAGCTTTAGACGTTCAACCAACTCGTTGGGATCATCCCAATAAATGTATTCCATAGGGTCTTCGTTGTATACCAAACGGGAATCGAGAACGTTTCCGCCACTTTTCGGAGAAGGTATTTTTGATAGACGTTCCATTAGTAGCTGTTGTGTTCGAGTGGAGGGTCGACGGTTCGATGATTCTGATTTTGTTCTAAACAAAGGTTTGATAATATTGTGATATTTGTCGGTGCGTGAACCCTTAAGACGGTTGAGAGTATCTAGGTGAACCTTAGTATACTCTAAAAGGGTTTTATATGCCTCCAAATCCTGCTGGGTGTAACCTTCTGGATCGTGGTAGAATAAAAGTTGGTATAAGCCAGGTGTACCAATCACGGATCCAGCTTCTTTATTTCGTTCTTGTAGTATGTTGATATTGCCGTTTCTTCCATCAAATCCAATTCTACGCGTACCCAAACTCCAACCGAGTTCGTCATTGTAGATAGGACCGTAGTTTTTATCGATTTTTCCATTATCTTGGAAATAGTCTTCGATATACGATTGACTAATTTCAGGATATTGATCTAAATACTCTTGGATGGATTCATGTGTCACATCAGGACGCATTATTTCTGGAGATTCGGGCATTGGAATATTTCCTGCTTCATCGGTTTCGGCCACCGGCTCCGTTTCGAGAAAAGGTGTAAACACATCATCATCATCGGGTTCTTCTTTCTTTATTTCCTCCTTTGGTTGTAAATTTGTAATCGATTTTTGTAATGTCTTTGAGGATTGCACAATTTCTTTTAGTGGTTTAGATATCGGCTTGAATAGTTTATTAAGAGACTCATCTTGCTCTGATTTACCCAATTTCAATGCCAAGTATTTTTTTCGAATTGATCTAGCAAGTTCAGATACTTTTTTCTTGCGCAATGCAATAGCAACCTTATCGTCAGACATATTGGTGTGGACTGAAGAAGCAGCTTACAATTTTATATATTTATCGAATCCTTTGCGATACCTTCCATCATTGAGGGTGAAATCTTTCATAATTACCAATGTACCATAGCGATCACACCAACACTTTGAACACATATTTTTAAATACGTCAAATGTCATGTCAGGAGATACGTGTTCGTCAAATATATGTTTCAAGTTCACCTCATCCTGCTTGAATAATACAATCACATTACAGTTGTCGCGAATAAGCTGTTTCGGTATTTTTGAGTATGTTTGACAAAGATATGCAGCATCAATATCTTTATGTCTACACATGGAGTAGTATTCACGAATTTTCTGCTGCCCATCACATGCAACGTCATCGAATAAAAAGACAGAATTTGGTCGAGCTTTCTCTGGACTAATTATTTCCTCGTTGTCTTCAAATGGGAAATAGCCAACGCCCTTGACTTGTGCTATAACTTCTTGCAGCAATTGGTACTTTGGTTGGAATAACGATTTTGAATAGACATAAACATTTTTGAATTTCGCGCCATTTGGATTGAATAGGAGCGCCAGCACGACATTCGTCTTACCACACCCACTGGGACCACATATAATGGCACGGAAAGAATTTGGTAACAATTTACCATGTTTGCCGATCGATGACGATGAGGTGAAATCCAGATTTTCAATGGGTATAGTCTGCTCTTGTTGAATTATTTTCATTGTGTGTATCGTTTTTCGTAGGACTACTCTTTAAATATAGATGTCACCACTTACGCGTATCAGTCTTAATGTTGGTGTTTGAAGGAGAAGGTCTCTTAAATTCTCTCATCAATAAACTACCTATTGAACTTCACTTACCTAGCTATCAGTACTGTGGACGTAAGTACTACCCCCTCCACCATTGTAAAAAATTGATTGTTTTGTTTTTAGCCGGTACAAAATTGGAAAAACGTCTTGATCGTGGAGATCCGGGCATAAACCCCTTGGACGCTGCTTGTAAACAACACGATATTTCTTACTGGAAGAATAAGTCTCTCGAAGAACGACACAAAGCCGATCAAATACTTGAAGATAAAGCTTGGGCACGCGTCAAATCAAAAGACGCTTCACTGGGAGAGAAAACTGCTGCATTACTTGTAACAGGTGGAATGAAGGTGAAAAGAAAGTTGGGGATGGGCTGTCGTCGCAAACGTCGTTCCTTGCATCGAGATGTCATTCTAAAAGTGGGAAAGAACATGAAAAAAGGGGCATCTTTGAAAGACACTGCAACGTTTGCCTTACGAGCAGCCAAAGCACTTATTAAAGAATTTGGTGGGAAAAAAGAAGTCGAGGTTCCTCGAGTGATACCTGTAGCGAAATCCGGAGGTTTCCTACCACTTATCCCTTTGTTTGCAGGCCTTTCGGCACTGGGAGCGCTGTCAGGTGGTGCTGCTGGGATTGCAAAAACTGTCATTGACGCAAAGCATGCGCAAAAGAAATTGGAAGAAGATGTACGTCATAATAAGGCTATGGAACGTGTAGGATCTGGTCTGTATCTGAAAAAGTATCCAAAAGGCGGTTTTGGATTGTACTTGAAAAAACAAAAAAACCGATAAAGCTACCCAATCACGCATTAACCGACTTTGACATAACACATTACGCAAAATCGCTTAAAATACCGCATTTTCGAGGAGTTTTCATGCGAGACACTCTCCCCAAAGACGGCCCCCGAAAACGAGAATGTGCAGTTGTTAATTTGGACATCTCTGAGAATAGCGGAAGTCATTGGGTAGCTTACCGAAAGATAAACAACAATGTAGAGTATTTCGATTCATTCATACACATAAAAGTCAATCTGCAGCACTTTCAACTTCATTAGCTGAGCAGTCGCCAAAGCTGAAACAGCTCTCGTTCGCAAACAAATTGGTCTTGCAATCGCTGGGTTTTAAATTGAAAAATGACAACCATGTATGGAAAACGTCTACGCCAAAACGACATGCCTCCAATGTTTGATATCTATCGTAAGCCGATGTTTGATGAGTCAATTCGAAAGGCCGAATATAGAACCTATGCTCCCTTCATAAAATCATTCAATTGCAGTGACATTGTGGAGTTTAGCATTAATCAGGTTGATTCGTTCTTTGCGATGAGCGAAACATTGTTGTGCATTAAGGGTTCTCTCGAAGTACACGGAGCTGGTGACGTAAAATTAGCAAATAATGTTGGAGCCTTTCTATTCGATTCATGTACGTACAGTGAAAGTGCCAGGGAAATGGAAACAGTTCGAGATCCTGGAATAGTAAGCGCCGTACGTGCCATGACATGTTATAACCAAGAAGATTCCAATCATATGGCTATAGCCGGCTGGAATTACCCGAAAGATCCTATTTTGAATGTAAGCGACAAGTCCTTCAACCTTCAAATACCTCTCAAACATATTTTCAACATTTTCAACGATTATCCCATGATTACATGTGGACGTCAAACAATACGACTAGTTCGAGCACGAAATGATAATGATTGCTTATATATTACTGAAAAGAATGTCTCTGGAACGCCTACAACAGCTAAAATTAACATTACAAGCGTTGAGCTGAAAGTTAAACATATCTTTCCTAATGACGACATAAAATTAAATCTTATGAAATCCATTCAAAAAGATCAACCTATAGTTATTCCATTCAGGAAGTGGGAGTTACACGAATAACCTTCAATTACTAAAGGAGCAAGACATAAAGTTTGGGCTGTCAAGACATCCACTTCAGTTGAAAGACCTCGTTTTGTTATTGTTTTCTTTCAAACCGACAAACGTAACTCGAGTACAGCTGACCCGACTTTATTTGACAATGCCGACGTACAAAGTATAAGACTATCACTCAATGGTGACTATTGGCCCAATGAAAGAATGCAATTGGATTTCGCTAAAACGGACTACAATGAGGCGTATTTTAACTACACTGAATTCTATCCCAACTACGCAAACTTCACACAGAAGCGTCCCCTGCTGGATTATTCTTCTTTCAAGAAACGAGCATTGTTTGTTATCGATTGTTCAAAACAGGAGGAAGGTATGAAGGCGTCCACAGTCGATGTGAAACTTAATATTGAAGCAAACATAGGCTTTCCCGAAAATACCAAAGTCTATTGCATCATAATTCACGATTGCGTAATGGAATACTTCCCCCTCTCCGAAATTGTTAAAAGCTTGAACTAGATGTTGTGAGTTAGTGTTCGAGCAGACGTCAACATGAGAGTAGCATTCGTAGACATTCAAGGTTTTGTTGTAGAAGGTCATTTCGTTGTCAAAGAACTCAGCATAGAAATTGGCTTTAAAGGTTCGCATTACATATTTTTACCACCGCAACCGTTTTCCACATTGAGCGACGCAGACAAGACGACTACATCATACTTGGAAAGGAATGTGCATGGTATTCGGTACTCTTCAGGAGATGTAGAATATTCTAAAGTAAATGAAATATTGAAAAGCAAGTTATTGTATGCCGCAGACTACATTTACGTTCGAGGACAACAAAAAGCCGAATTTCTGGATAAGAAATGTCACATTTTCGGTATTTTTCCACGCATTATTGATGTTTGCAAATTTGATGGTACGCCGTGTGCAACAGGAAACTTTGTCCACGATCCAAACCCCTGCCACGCCACTGGAGTATATTCGTGTACCGAAAGAAATGTACAACGCCTCTGCCACTGGTTTTCAAATACTGTATTACCTTTATAAATAAAGTTTTTTCTAAAAAACATGGGTTTTATTGAAACACTCTGTATATTCATCAACTTTTATATTACATGAAGATTGGAATTTTCGTTTTACAATTTTCAAAATAATTTTTAAAATTAAAACAAATACAGCCACTAATATTACACATGACATTGTGAAAACATTATTAATTTCATTTTTTATTTCCTTTTCTGTTCTGTTGAATACGTCTTAACGGATAAGTAGTTTGCGGCAGTCTACGAGCTAACTGATGGATCTCTTGAGGTACCCAGTTTATACGAAGGCTGCTCCACGTCTGTCCTACCTTATCAGATAAACTAAGATTCTCCATTTGTTTCATAACCTCACTTTTATCTTTATAGAAAGCAATATCTTTCTTCAATTCACCAATGCTATTAATAAACTCTTCAATTCGACGTCTGTACTCTTCTGAAGACATATTAC
The DNA here is from genome assembly GCA_963978555.1 of Galerucella nymphaeae. Taxonomy (NCBI): domain Eukaryota; kingdom Metazoa; phylum Arthropoda; class Insecta; order Coleoptera; family Chrysomelidae; genus Galerucella; species Galerucella nymphaeae. The sequence goes on along the minus strand of OZ021704.1, from coordinate 31,573,991 downwards.
GAAAGAGAACATACGTAGAACCGTTTGATGATCGTTTAACGAGACGTGTCGTTTGACATAACGATGTGACGTTTGACGTGACGTTTGACATAACGATGTGACGTTTGACGTGATGTTTGACGTAACAACGTGACGTTTGACGTAACAACCTAACCCAAAGAGTTACTTTTAAACAACCTGGTATATCAGCGCTCCCGCTGTTATCATCACAACGGATCTTTCTCGACTACGTCACATTTTACAGCAAGAAGCGTACGGTGCGCGCGATGGCCGCCAACGGTTCTCGACTACGTCACACAGCAAGCAGCATGTAATACCTTTCTTCGTATCTAATACACATGAGAGCTCATGGCAGCATGTGTTGAATGCCTTGCTATAGACGCGTAGGTTGTGGGATCGAATCTCACTGGAGTTTTTTTCGGATATTTTAAATATCCAACTAGCGGACTAAAAATGGCGGACTAAAAATGGCGGCCTGCATTGAAATGACTGCATTCAAATTTGCCGCGCCACTCTCAGCGCCACCAGCGGACATTTTTCGAAGTAGTGCTCCAGAAACTGTATTGCTCTATCTACTATAGTATTTGCATTTTTAATATAAAAAAACATGAACAAGAATAACATTACTTACGAATGAAAATCTTTTATATGTATTCTTTCGATTTCACCAGCTCGCCTTCTATTCAAAAGTTGCAGGGCAATCAATGTAAAACCAGCGAATTCCTTCCAATTAGACAATGAAACAGTTCGTAAAAATTTGGAATAGGACGTTTTAACTCCTTAATCCAATATCTTTTTAAGAGCTAAAATATCTGCTTTCGTAAGCAATTTGCAACTGATTGCCCGCATACAAAATCGGCATGGCCTAGTTGCAACATGGCAAAGGCGATCTGTGAGGTGTCGCACACACACATTGGGCCATTATATCATGGGATACTGCTCTTTCAGTGTGTATCCAATTCTATCTGCCTCCTTAGTTACTTTCTCAGTGAATGGTCTTCGAAATTTTCTCAATTTTTTCATTTCCTCTGGATTCAAATGAAATTGCAACCCCTTATTCCCTCGGCAAATTGAAGGATGCTGTCTGCAGTACAGAAAATCGTATACATAAGTACAATTTGTTCGACAGCAAACCCCATCGAGTAAAAATGCCCTGCAACTCATTATTCCATTCCTAAAAATAAAATAAATATTTCATACCATGATAAGAATAGAATCAATTTCAATTGAATACTAAAAAATGTCAATGGAAGTGGAGGAAAAGGAAATCAATCTTTACCCAAAAGGACATTGACAAGTTTTTTTAAATAACTACAAAAAGCAATATATTTCAAAAAATAAACCACACAGCAGTTATTGTTAATGACATGTTCATTCGCATGTTCAGTATCAATAAATTGTTAAAACTAGAAAATTGAAAAATGTATTACCTGGAAATACTAGGAAGGTGTCTTGCTGGCACACTGGACACTTGAACTTCACTTGACTGGGGTCACTGCCTGTTTCAAGCTCAGTTTGTATGAGGTCCTCACATAGAAAATGGCCACATTCAGTGAAGCTACCTTTGTTGGGGTATATCTTCTTCTTGCACACACTGCAGTTTGGGTAGTTTTTAACTGCCTTTTCCTTGGGAGTGAAATGCTTGAACACACATGCCTCACCCTGTTTGCACTGCCCGGTTGCCCTATAAACTCCACATACGCCACTCAACTGAAAAGTTCTGGCTGCCTCAGATGCCACAATAGTTGAAATGTTTTTTGTGTTGGATGTTTCATATGTCAACTGCTCAGATTTGGAGAGATGCATATATATACATCCAGTACCTCGAGTGCAACTTTTAGTGCTTTGAAAATTATTGCATTAATTCTGAATGTTTTCACACCAAACACTGCATTCTTTCCCGAGCTTATACTTCAGACACCTAAAAAGTAATGATTAAAACATCAGTGATATTAGATTAATGGATAATGGCCATTTTGTAATGGATATCCTTAATTTTTAGATTAATCAGAATGTTCCACTCATAGTTTTTGTAAAAACCAAAAAGCCGCCTTGGCAAATATCTTTTCTTGTTCCTTTTGGAATTTTCCCTTCGAAATGAAGGCCAAGTTTCACTAGAGTTTATATTCGTCCTATTTTAGAGTTCTCGATAGTAATTTAGGGGAAAAAATTCAAGCAGTTTACGAGATAATATAGGAATATTACTTTATTTTTATAATTTAAATAAGCAAAATCTAAGTAAATTTCATGTTCCTACTTTCCAATTTCCAGCAACCCATCATTTCTCGGTTAAACTTGAATGTAAATGACGGCAAGCAGCCCGTTATATTTTGGAGGGCGAAACGAATTTAATAAAATCTTAACCTAGCAAATGTTTCAAATTTCAATCAACAAAATGATTCATCTCTTCTCAAAACAATAATTGATCTCTAATTTGAAAATTAGAATTTTTTTTAGATTTAAATGCAGCAACTGGTGATAGAGCAATACGGTTTCTGGAGCACTACTTCGAAAAATGTCCGCTGTTGGCGCTGAGAGTGGCGCGGCAAATTTGAATGCAGGCCGCCATCTTAATTGCCGCCATTTTTAGTCCGCTAGTTGTATATTCAAAATATCCGAAAAAAACTCCAGTGGGATTCGATCCCACAACCTACGCGTCTATAGCAAGGCATTCAACACATGCTGCCATGAGCTCTCATGTGTATTAGATGCGAAGAAAGGTATTACATGCTGCGCGCACCGTACGCTTGCTGTGTGACGTAGTCGAGACAGATTCGTTGCGAACACAGCGGGAGCGCTGATATACCAGGTCGGTTAAAAGTAACTCTTTACCTAAGTCCGTACCCAACAGGACTTTATTAGAAATGTATTTATATTTTCTCTCTCTCTCATAAATGTAGAATATTGTCGCTTAGCAGTAGAAGAAAAAAAACAATATTCATGGTATCTCCATCGTCGTTGCGTCAAACGTCACATCGTTACGTCAAACGTCACGCCGTTACGTCAAACGTCACATCATTACGTCAAACGTCACGTCGTTACGTCAAATGTCACATCGTTATGTCAAACGTCACGCCAAACGTCACATCGTTATGTCAAACGTCACGTCGTTAAGTCAAACGATCATCAAACGGTTCTACGTATGAGAATGTTCTCTTTCGTAATATGTCTTCAGAAGAGTACAGACGTCGAATTGAAGAGTTTAATAATAGGATTGTTGAATTAAAGAAAGATATTGCTTTTTACGAAGATAAAAGTGAGGTTATAAATCAACTGGAAAATCTAAGTTTATCTGATAAGGTAGGTCAGACGTGGAGCAGTCTTCGTATAAACTGGGTGCCTGAAGAGGTTCATCAGTTAGCCCGTAGACTACCGCAAACCACTTATCCGTTGAGACGTATTCAACCTACACCATGTTCAACAGAACAGAAAAGGAACTAAAAAATGAAATTAATAATGTTTTCGCAATGTCATGTGTAATATTAGTGGCTGTATTTGTTTTAATTTTAAAAATTATTTTGAAAATTGTAAAACGAAAATTCCAATCTTCATGTAATATGAAAGTTGATGAATATACAGAGTGTTTCAATAAAACCCATGTTTTTAGAAAAAACTTTATTTATAAAGGTAATACAGTATTTGAAAACCAGTGACGGAGGCGTTGTACATTTCTTTTGGTACACGAATATACTCCAGAGGCGTGGCAGGGGTTGGGATCTTGAGCAAAGTTTCCAGTTTCACGAGGTGTGCCATCGAATTTGCAAACGTCAATAATGCGTGGAAAAATACCGAAAATGTGACATTTCTTTTGCAGAAATTCGGCTTTTTGTTGTCCTCGAACGTAAATGTAGTCTGCGGCATGAAACAACTTGCTTCCCAATATTTCATTCACTTTAGAATATTCTACATATCCTGAAGAGTATCGAATGCCATGCACATTCCTTTCCAAGTATGATGTAGTCGTCTTGTCTGCGTTGCTCAATGTGAAAAACGGTTGCGGTGGTAAAATATGTAATGCGAACCCTTGAAGCCGATTTCTATGCTGAGTTCTTTGACAACGGAAAGGCCGTCTACGACAAAACCTTGAATGTCTACGAATGCTACTCTCATGTTGACGTCTGCTCGAACACTAAATCACAACATCTAGTTCAAGCTTTTAACAATTTCGGAGAGGGGGAAGTATTCCATTACGCAATCGTGAATTATGATGCAATAGACTTTGGTATTTTCGGGAAAGCCTATGTTTGCTTCAATGTCAAGTTTCACATCGACTGTGGACGCCTTCATACTTTCCTCCTGTTTTGAACAATCGAAAACAAACAATGCTCGTTTCTTGAAAGAAGAATAATCCAGCAGGGGACGCTTCTGTGTGGAGTTTGCGTAGTTGGGATAGAATTCGGTGTAGTTAAAATATGCCTCATTGTAGTCAGTTTTAGCGAAATCCAATTGCATTCTTTCATTGGGCCAATAGTCACCATTAAGTGATAGTCTCATACTTTGTACATCAGCATTGTCAAATAAAGTCGGGTCAGCTGTACTCGAGTTACGTTTGTCGGTTTGAAAGAAAACAATAACAAAACGAGGTCTTTCAACTGAAGTGGATGTCTTGACAGCCCAAACTTCACGTCTTGCTCCTTTAGTAATTGAAGGTAATTCGTGTAACTCCCACTTCCTGAATGGAATAACTATAGGTTGATCTTTTTGAATGAATTTCATGAGATTTAATTTTATGTCGTCATTAGGAAAGATATGTTTAACTTTCAGCTCAACGCTTGTAATGTTAATTTTAGCTGTTGTAGTGGCGGACGTTCCAGAGACATTACTTTTCAGTAATATACAAGCAGTCATTATCGTTTCGTGCACGAACTAGTCGTATTGTTTGACGTCCACATGTAATCATGGAATAATCGTTGAAAATGTTGAAAATATGTTTGAGAGGTATTTGAAGGTTGAAGGACTTGTCGCTTACATTCAAAATAGGATCTTTTGGGTAATTCCAGCCGGCTATAGCCATATGATTGGAATCTTCTTGGTTATAACAGGTCATGGCACGTACGGCGCTTACTATTCCAGGATCTCGAACTGTTTCCATTTCCCTGGCACTTTCACTGTACGTACATGAATCGAATAGAAAGGCTCCAACATTATTTGCTAATTTTACGTCACCAGCTCCGTGTACTTCAAGCGAACCTTTAATGCACAACAAAGTTTCGCTCATTGCAAAAAACGAATCAACTTGATTAATGCTAAACTCCACAATGTCACTGCAATTGAATGATTTTATGAATGGAGCATAGGTTCTATATTCGGCCTTACGAATTGACTCATCAAACATCGGCTTACGATAGATATCAAACATTGGAGGCATGTCGTTTTGGCGTAGACGTTTTCCATACATGGTTGTCATTTTTCAATTTAAAACCCAGCGATTGCAAGACCAATTTGTTTGCGAACGAGAGCTGTTTCAGCTTTGGCGACTGCTCAGCTAATGAAGTTGAAAGTGCTGCAGATTGTCTTTTATGATTGATTATTAGACCCATCGCGCTCTAAGCTCCAACACCAACGTACTTAGTTCTCCACGAAAGTTTACGGGCTGACCGTCCTGGTCTAAAGCGATGACGGTGATATTGGTTATTTCACTTTGTGGTATAACAGGTAAATAGAGTAAATTATGAGGAATTTCGTCTATGGAATATCCCGGATCCACTTGTATGACGAATTCGTATATAGTATGAGCAGGTTTGTTTGCATCGAAGGCTCCAGTGGTAATGTTACAATCGAAGCGAATACTAGATACTTTAATGATTTTGACGGGGAGATCTGAAGAGTGTAATTTGTTAGCTCCGAGTATTTTCGGTGAAAATCCCAAGATTCTTCCAGGACTATTGGTCTCCTTGAAGGAAATTTTGTATTTACTGAAAATTTCACATTTTAACGTATTGTGATTGGGTTTTAGTGAAAATATATCCTTTGGTCTAGTTAGATTGCCTGCACCCAATTTATCTCGGATAAACGCTTCAAGATCGGCAATTTCGTAACATCCTGTGGGAAAATCAAAACTTTGAAGCTTGCCCTTGGTATCGTAGTAGTAAAACTAAAACTTTCAATGTTCGGTATACTGTGATAAGAATGAAAAGATCGTAGAGCTATTTCGTATTCCTTCTTCGGATCGAGCTCAATAGGCGTAGGAGGTTGAAAGGTAAACGCGTGATTGGTGCTGTTAACTCTCAGCAACTGCGACATGATGACTAATGAAAAACGAATAATGTTTGAATTTAAATATCATTTTTATTTTTTTAATGTTTGTTTACAAAGGAAACAAGTAGCTTGCGAACTCGGTGGGCCGTCACAATGCGTCGTTCAATCAGGTCGGTTGTAATGGATGAAACAAGGCAGTCGTATTTGTAGTTCAAAATTTGCTCGATATTCATTGGGAAGTTTATGCCATATTTCCAGCAATTCCCAAGGTCTTACACACTCTATTAGATGTTCAATGGGAAAGTGCTTTAGTTCTTCGGCAGTAAAACTGCTCAATGTTTTTCCATGGTAGATATGTTGTAGTAATAGTTCCATCATTGTTGCTGTAGAAATTTCAAACACAAATGACCGCAATTGATTTGATCGTAGTTTTGATATTGAGTATTGTTGTAGAAAATTCGCACACTTTTTCCGAGATATTTAACAACTTCTTTCGGCGGCTTCAAGTTACCAAATGAATCGAAATACTCTACATTGTTGTTTATCTTTCGGTATTATGCAAAACGGCTAGAGCTATGATACTAACTTTTATGTTCCAAACTAGTTGTGAAACCATGAAGTAGACATCGAAATATTTGCTTCCACACGCCAAAGCAACGCTCAACTACATTTCTTGTTGAATTATGAGCTCTATTGTAACCTTCCAGTTTCTCAGTTGTAGGATTCAATACGGAAGTAAATAAATATGGGGTGCATGCATAACCAGAATCACCTAGTAGCCTTCCTGAGTTTCAAACCTAACTTTCAGAGAGCTCTCATTGAAAATTCTTGAATCACGTGTACTTCCTCTCCAACGAGCCACAGTATCATTAATCTCTAGCTTTGAGTTATGATAATGGGTTTTTCCGTCTTATCATCCAAACGGTTCTTTCTCGACTACGTCACATTTTACAGCAAAAAGCGTACGGTGCGCGCTGCACCGCCTTATCATCCTAAAGCATCTTTCTCGACTACGTCACACAACAAGAAGCGGTGCGCGCAGCATGTAATACCTTTCTTCGCATCTAATACACATGAGAGCTCATGGCAGCATGTGTTGAATGCCTTGCTAAGACGCGTAGGTTATGGGATCGAATCCCACTAGAGTTTTTTTCGGATTTTTAAATATACAACCAGCGGACTGAAAATGGCGCCCGCAAATAATAAAGATGGCGGCCTGCATTCAAATTTGCCGCGCCACCAGCGGACATTTTTCGAAGTAGTGCTCCAGAAACCGTATTGCTCTATCTACTACGAGGGTACGAATCTTGAAACATCTCAAGCATCCTAGCAAATTTTTAAAATTTCAGCAAGTAAAATAGTGGCTTTGTGTTAGATCAATGATTATTCAACATTATTCATCACAAACTTTAGTACCTACTGCATAAAGCGTGGCATAGAACCTAGAGAACATCGATGCAGCTCACTCAAACTATTTGAAAACAACACCTAGTTAAAGAATGTGTGACGCGTTTTCGCTCCACACTTGGCTTTTTCCAAATTGGTACGTCACTTTTGACACCTCTGAACCTTACACTTTCTCGGGCGCCAGATTTTTAACGTGGTTAATTCCACGGCCCCTTGACCTCAACTGTCAAAACTCTCTTACTAGTTCTGCAATAGAAGTTATTCTCCTGGCCTACACTAAGGGAAAAGCTAAATTCAGTTTTATAAAAAAATACTCAGTTAAAACGGTCAGGGGATCGGAAGAGTATGCAAGGGTTCGGTCCGAGAATGAAAATATTATTGAGCCCTGGCAGGACGCCTGGAAAACCTTAATATTTTGATTCAGCAATCTTTTATGTTCTCGAATTGAAATACCAACGAGCCCTGGCAGGTCGCCTGGAAAACTTCAATATTTCAACCAAAACGGAGTTTGAAAACGGGAATGAGTACGGAAGGGTCTGATCCATGAATGAAAATATCAATGAGCCCTGGCAGGACGCCTGGAAAACGTTAATATTTTGATTCAGCGGGTTTTCTGTTCTCGAATTGAAATACCAACGAGCCCTGGCAGGGCGCCTGGAAAACTTCAATATTTCAACCGAAACGGAATTTGAAAAGCGAGAATAAGTAGGGTCTAATCTAATCCGTGAATGAAAATATCAATGAGCCCTGGCAGGACGCCTGGAAAACTTCAATATTTTGATTCAGTGGACTTTATGTTCTCGAATTGAAATACTAACGAGCCCTGGCAGGACGCTTGGAAAACTTCAATATTTCAACCGAAACGTAATTTGAAAAAAATGAGAATAAGTATGAACGGGTTTGGTGCGTGAATGAAAATATCAATGAGCCCTGGCAGGACGCCTGGAAAACGTTGAAAACGTTAATTTTTTGAAGGACGCGTGCATCTCTTGCGTACTTAACATTTTTTTTCAACTTACTCACTACTTGTGGAACAAATTATCACTAAACTATAACTTAACCCTAAATACAGTCTTTGTTACATGATCCGGACTTATCTTCTACAAGGAAGCTATGGTGGACTGGCGTTTCAGAGTCGGTAGCCTCTGCTACGGACCCCGGAGCTGGAGCATATCCTCGGACTCCGGTATTTTGGTGCAGGCGGGAGTATCTCTCGTGTAGGCGGCTGGTTGTCGGCGGGGTTAACATGGTACATGTGCATATGTTGCACTGTACACCCTTCTCCTGGGTTATATATCGTTGACGGGAATGGGGACGGGGTACTATGTGAGCCTGAATGGCTACTGACCTCTTTGGTTTTTCAACTCGTGAACGTTTGATGGTTCTGTCACATGGGCAGTCTCGGGAGTCTGTTCCATTAACTCCACAAAAAAGCAGCTTTGAAAATGCATCTGTCATGTTTTCAACAAACTCGAAGGTGATATTAATACTTGATGCTTATAACCAATTTACATTAATATTTTTTGTAGAAAAAACGAAAGCATGCCACTGCTAGCAGCTGTGATTACCAAAGTCAGATGCTGCAGCATTCCGAGAGGTTGAAAGAGGCAGAACACCAACTTCGGTTCCAAATTATGAAGGAGCAGCATGAAATTCACATGCAAATTGAAGGAATCCGAAAGAGGCGTGCTGAGGAGGAAATCCAGACTACAATAAGAAAAGGAAAAATTAAATAAAAACTGATAGAAATACTTTATTTTCAATTTCATAGCTTTACAAAAATGTAACTAATACCTACATAAATTTTCTTGATCTTAAAAGTTATTTTCAATAAAAGCAGCTCAACAGCATTACCTCGAATATTACAAGGAGGCTAATTTATATCTTCTATAATATTTTCAACAGCTGCATTTCCTATTTTTATTGGATCATCACCATGTAAAGCAATATTATGCAAAACGGCTAAAGCTATGATACTAACTTTTATGTTCCAAACTAGTTGTGAAACCATGAAGTAGACATCGAAATATTTGCTTCCACACGCCAAAGCAACGCTCAACTACATTTCTTGTTGAATTATGAGCTCTATTGTAACCTTCCAGTTTCTCAGTTGTAGGATTCAATACAGGAGTAAATAAATATGGGGTGCATGCATAACCAGAATCACCTAGTAGCCTTCCTGAGTTTCAAACCTAACTTTCAGAGAGCTCTCATTGAAAATTCTTGAATCACGTGTACTTCCTCTCCAACGAGCCACAGTATCATTAATCTCTAGCTTTGAGTTACAAACAACCTGTAATACACATATTTATTAATAATTAACCCTACAAAAGAATGGGGAATGTCTTGAAATATTATATCCCATGATAAATCATGAACTCTGTTATGAATAAAAAATAAAGTAGGTACTTGAAGATGGATCATGATTAATATTGAAATCGGCTTCTTAAAGTGATATAGATACCTGAACATTTAAAGAGCTGTAGCCCTTTCTGTTGATATAATATTGTCCAATATCCCCTCCTACTTTTGGGATTCGGATATGTGTGCAGTCTATAGCACTTGTCACTTGTCTGAATCCTGCAATGTTATAAAAATCCGATATTGTTTTATTCTGATCTTCTATTGTTGTTGGCATTTTGACAAACGTCTTAGACGAGCCAAAGCTACAGCTGTTTTCGGGCAAATTATGGATACTTCTGGTTGGCTAATACCAGAAAGATCTCCAGCATCGCTTTGTATCTATAAATTGCAATTAATTATTATTATTCATATTGATACACAGTGTGAGATATAACATACTTGTCCTCGGGCCCACACTCTAATTGCAGTTAAGACTTGCAAATTTGGAGGAATGAGTCCACCTCTACTATCACCAGCCAAATCATCTCTTAATAAATTTATAATATTCACTGCTGTAAGTCGAGAGAAACGATATTTTTCCTTAAATTCCTGTTCTAACAGTGTTTCTAGCGGATTAGCCCTAATTTTATAAAATTTAATTTTTCTGATCGGACGAATGTTCTCTGCTTCGACCAATTCTTCCATTATTCTCAAATCGTCCATATAATAATCTCTTTCTTCCATCACAATAATCACTACTCACTAAACCAAATCAAATACTTAATAAATATAACTAATTAATAATAATAATACGAACTGATAATACAATAATACAACGACAAACTAAATTTCGAATTAAAATATGACAACATATATCACAATTAACAGTTCAATAAAACTAAAATTATATTTAGACCCGGTCTTTCCAAGTCCGAATAAAGTTGTGAATAATATATATTTATCAAATAAAAACTAGATTCGTCTTTCCAATATTAGATAATTTATATTCGCAGAATATATAGCATTATTCTACAGTTAAGTTATTAGGAGGTTTAAGTTCGAAATAAAGTTGTTCGGGTTGTGAATAACAACCGACTGATGCCGATTAACTACGAATTGAGTTTTCCTCTTTTCAAAGTGTTGGCATGGTGTTGGCGATTCTAACCTAGTTTAAATAAAAACTGTCACATCCATTTTGAAATGGATATTTTTAATGATTTCGAGGAGATCGAAGATCAAGAGATACAAGAAATTGTAGATTTTTTAAACCCAGATCGTCACCCATATACGGTTAGAGAACGTATTGACCACTTTGAAAGATGGGATGATAAAGAATTTTTACGCTGTTTTCGATTATCTAAAGAAACTGTGATTAACTACAACATCGTACAGATCGGTAAATCAAAGTAGAATTTGCAGTGTACATATATTATTATATTTTTTTGCTTTTTTCAGCAACAAAGCAGTGTCTCCACTGAATCAATTATTATTAACACTGAAATATTTAGCAAGTGGTTGTTTTTATATTGCTGCAGGAGACTTTATAGGTATACATAAATCTACAGCAGGGACAATAATACCCCGTGTTCTACTGGCAATTGTACAATTACGTAGAAGATTTATAAAATTTCCGATAACTGTACAAGAACAGCAGGACACAGTTCGTCGATTTGGGTATATTGCAAATTTTCCAAGAGTGATTGGAGCTTTAGACTGTACCCACGTGAAATTAGTGTCTCCAGGTAATAATAATCAAAGTACCCCTTTCACCAATGTATTATAATATTGTGAGCGTATATTTTCTACTAAGCATTTCCCTTTTCCGGGTGGGCCCAACGCTGAAACGTTTAGAAATCGTAAAGGATTTATGTCATTGAACGTAAAAGCAATATGCGACTCCGACACAAAAATAACAGATTTAGTAGCTAGGTGGCCCGGATCAGCACACGATAATCATATATTTACAAATTCACTAATAAGAATGAAATTTGAAAATGGCTTAATGAATAATATGTTATTGGTTGGAGATAGCGGATATCCTGTAAAATCTTATTCAATGACACCATTATTGAACCCAAGAAGTGCTGCTGAAAATTTGTACAACGAATCTCAAATTAGAACGCGAAATGTAATAGAACGAACCTTTGGAATTTGAAAACGTCGTTTTCCAATATTATCTACTGGAATACGTTGTAGTTTACCTTTAGCTCAAAGAATTATTACTGTTACTGCCATTTTACACAATTTAGCTGTGAAATATAAAGATGACATTCCCGATAATGATGAAGAATACGAGGATCCAATATTTGATATAGAACCGCCCAATGAAATAATAAATAATCATGACGTAGTTAGAAGAACTATAATACTGTACTTTCAAACTTTATTGTAAAAGACTATAAACTTGAATAACATTCTGTTTGTATTATGAAACAAATTACTTATTATATAATAAACACATATTTTATTTATTATCCCTTACATTACTCACAAAAGTATCTTAACAAATCTTAATAAAAAAATCATTCATATAATTACTCCTTCAAAACATTCTGCAACTGTAATTGGAGCAGTTGTTTTTTCGATTTTTCATTCGCAATTTTTAAATCAATTAATTGAGTTTCTTTAGTAAAAAGTTCATTTTTGTCTTTAATGCCCTTTCCTTCCAATTTGAAATTGTTTAATTTTTCAACATGTTCCGCAGCTTTTCTTTCTTCTTCATTTTTTGCAATGTTTATTTGTAAAACCAAAAGCTCTTGCCTGCTATCTGTAACCGTAGCAATTTTTGTATTCAATGTATCTTTTTGAACAGGTTTCAATTTGGTTTTCTCAACCAGAGCTTTATGCTTCGCAGTCTTTAACTGAGTACTATTCCATTGGCTCCAGGTTGGAGAAGATGTTTGATAACTGAGTTCCTGAAAAAATTATATTCAATATTCAACAACCTATTTTACATATTAATAACATACCTTATTTCCCTTATTCATATCGTTAAGAACTAATCTGCTGCTTTCTGAACTGTAGCTCAGCGGTACCTCATTTTTGTTATTATTGTCGTGATGATTTACTGCGGTTTCTAGGCTGTCTTCCAAATTATTATTGCTCTGTAATGTTTGATAATAAAATATGATATAGCAAGCTTTACAAATTCAAATTATGAACTAACCTTATTTTTCTTAATACTCTGGGATTTTCTTTCCTGGCAGTGGCCTTCGACATTATCATTGCATTCTACCTAGAAGTATATTCAAGTGATAAAATATTAATGTACCTAATTCTACACATTATTAACAAACTTCATTTTTTGTAGTCATGTTGAGCTCTGTAGCTTTTATCAAGCTGCTGCTTTCTGAATCAATATTATCAATATGAAATATCATCCTATTTTCATCGTCTACATTAGACGAAAAATCGGGAATAACAGGAACTCCTAAGTTTGGAATGGATGATGGAATAACTTCAGTAGTTTTGATCTTTGATTGGCTTTGTCTAACTACAACTTTTTTTTGCGTTTCGTCTGAAAATAACCTTTTTTCTATCATAAGCTTACAGAATGCATAACTATTACCTAAATAATCACCATCGCAATCGTCCTCTGGTAACAAACCATCCACACTTAAGAGGCAATGCGCTGTGTGCGCTCTCGCCAAAAAAGCTAAAATGTACTTAATGACTCTGTAGAATGTGTTTTTTTTTGTTGATTGAAACTTGATAGGTATTTACTCAATACATAAACTTGTATGAACAGAAATAGAAATTATTTTAAGATTTGCTTTGAATTTAAAAAATGAGTGATTTTTCCTTCAAACACATTTTTCTCCCTTATTAGTTAAGATAATACGTTCAAAATTTCAGGGTTTATATGAACCATTACAGTGAATAGACGATGTATATTATTTTTTGGAAAAAAAATTTCTGTGCTGTGAAATTTGAAATAAATTTTGTTAATATTTTATCAGTGCAGTAATAAATATGCATTGTCTCCGAAGCTACACACTAGTAATATACTGTCAAAATTTGAATCATTATGTTTATCAATTAATGAGAAAAATGTGATTGAAGGTGCGTAAGAATTTGAATTTTAATGCTATGGTCTGAAGCGACATCTTACGGAGTACATACATATTTTGCACAGAGTGTACTGACTAACTCTCGCCTTGTTTAACGCTTGGATACTAATCAGAGTCTGTCCTCCTCCAAATTTCGAAGCTTTCCAATCTTACGCGGGTAAATCAGAGCGCATTGGCTCTTAAGACTATATGATTTAAAATTTTGTCTTGGTAATCGGTAATTGTTTCAATATTCGGTACTCCTCCCCCAGTTTTAAAATGTTCGAACTTATTATGTGATTGCTTCTTTTTAATTTTCTTTTTTATACACTCATACTTAAGCTTTAATTATCTTGCAGTTCTATTAACCTGCCCTGTTAAAGGATTAAATTCTCTAGCAATGTCTTCCCACACATTCTGTTTCTGCTTCCATGTCACTGCATCGCTGGTTTTGTTTTCCACAGTATGTATGTACTTTAAAACAACTTCCACCAACATCCTCAATTCCAATTCAGTGAAGTTCACTGCACGCTTCCGTTTATTATTTTTGCTACTATTTTGGTTCATTCTGTAAAATTACTTTAGTTGGTAATACACAATTTCAGCAATTATTTGAATATTTACTTACATGAAATCCTAATTTCAGTGCTGTCAAGCAGGTGACAGCTAGCCTAAAATCTATTTGGCAACTTACAACGCGTCCGCGAAACATAACAATTGTCTATCACTTTCTATTATATACACATTGTGCATGAAACTATCTTTCCCTACACATATTATGAAGTTAGCTATTGTAATTTTATTGCAGCCAACGATAAAATAATTATTTTTGTTATGTTAATTCACCGAATAAGAAATCAATGGTTAAAGTCAGTTTGAAAGACATTTACACTTTATTTGTTGAATGGCCACTTTATTCGTACTTGGAAAGACCGGACCTTAGTCGAATGCTATTCCGAGCTTAAACCACCCATTTCCTTAGATTAAAATTACTACCAAAGTTAGTCCCAGACTAACCTCGGAGTAGCCTATTCCCTATCTACTATGCGTTTATCAATAGCGTATCTGTCAAACTGATAGATTAAGCATGGAATAAAGTTAGTCCTAGGTTACTCCGTGTTTATTAATAAGACTGTAACGGGTAGGTACGTACAGTCAGAGGCAGGATTCCATTAAAATTAAAAGTTTATTCTTAAACATACTATATACAGTAACTATTTACAAAATTAGTTCGAAACGAATACTTCTGTCTTCGGGGTTCCGTCGTAGGCGATGTCTTCTGTTTGCGAAATTGTGATGTCTATCTATCCATACAGTAAACGCAGCAGAGTATCCCCAAGTCAATACCTTGGGAATGGGAAAATCAGGAAAGGGCGGAAGTCAATACCTTCCGCTTTATGTCGGTTTTCTGGATTTACGTTGAAGTCGATACCTTCAACGAAGATAGGGTATCCCTAAGTCAGTACCTTAGGGACAGGAGTTTCAGGGTAGTACGAAAGTCAGTACCTTTTGTACGTGAAGGGTTCAGGATTTTCGCTGAAGTCAATACCTTCAGCGCGGACAGGTCTTTTCAGACAGGTCAATACCCTGCTGAACGAGGAGAGGAATTGTCGACAAGTCAGAACCTTGCCAACCGGAGAAGGAAGCCCACCGAGTCAATACCTCGCTAGACTGACTGCTAAGATTCTCGGTCGTCCTTTTATATGTACACTGGCTTGGTAAAAAGTTTCGTATCGATCCATGGTCGTCTTTAGAACGATGTTTCTGTGGGATATCGTTACAAGACCGTATATGTTTAATTGAACAATGACTGATGCTTTCTCTTCTTGCTGGAACAAAACTATGAAAATTTCTTGACAAAACTTACTGGATATTTCTTTATTATCCCATTGAGATTCACTTAAAGTCACCAATGAATTGTCTCGTTCACTGGCAGGTTTCTCAATATTATTTAAGATGAATCTTTTATTAACATTTATAGACCTTAGAGCAGCATTCGATTCAATAGAAAGGAAGATAGTATGGAAGGTCCTAAGAAAATTGAAAGTTCCGATACCGTTGATAAAAATAATGAAAAGTGTATATAAAGTAGTTAAAGGAAGAGTACAAATAGCAGGGAAAGATCGGAAGAGTTTGAATGGGAAAAAGGTATTAAACAGGAAGACAGTCTCAGTCCATTGCTATTTATAATAGTAATGAAGGAATTGATAAGGAATACTAGAACGAAAACCAACCAACTACAGACAACAATGGGATATCATAGATTACAACTGGTAAAGATAGAAGCATTGGTGTACGCGGATGACATAGTCCTGATAGCAGATTCAGAGAACAAAATGCAAAAGTTATTCAATGTATGGGTGGAACAAAAAGAAATCTTAAAAATGGAAATGAAATTAACGTGGAAAAGAGTAAAATAATGGTAATTAACGGAAAGGAAAACGATACAACAAAAATTAAATACAAAAATTTAAAACTGGAAATTGTTACAACATATGAATACCTGGGAAATATAATCACCAACGACGGAAAAATAGATTTAGAACTAACAAATAGGGGAAAAAATCAAACAAACTGTACTACGCATTATCCCCGATACTAGGAAAAAGAGAATTATCACAAGAAACCAAGACAAGAATTTACAATGCCATAGTGATACCTACAGTGTTATATGCAAATGAAAACTGGACAATTTAGAAAAAGCACAACAGTAAATTAAATGCGATGGAGATGAGGCATTTAAGAAAGATAGCAGGAAAGACGAAATGAGACAGGATAAGTAATGAGGTAATAAGAGATGTGATAAACCAGGAACCAATATTGAGTAAAATAGATAAAAGACAATTAAACTGGTTTGGACACCTAATGAGAATGCAACCAGACAGATTAACAAGAAGAGTACATGAAACAAAGAATATTGCTTGTGTGTCTTGTGTTATCCATTAATAATATCTTTAAAAGCCAGTTTAACGCTAATTTAAAAATGTTGTATAACAATTTTACCCGGCCGGTTTCAAGCCCCAGTGCGAAGTCAGGGGTGTTAGCAGGTAGAAGGAGAACCCTTTTCAGGAATGTGGTTTGAATTTTTTTCAGGGCATCAGCATAGCGTAATCCCCAAATTGGAATGCCATTGCTCATGGTACTTAAAACTAGCGAATTAAATAGATGCATGTGTATAGTCCATGAATCAATTTTAGATTTAGCCATTACTGGGATTACAGCGCCAATGTGAATTAGTTATTATTATCTATCGTTAATCATTATCATAAAAGACAATGAAGAAAAACTGTTCCCATGTTAGTGCCTCCGTTATGGTCCTGAATGCCCATAGCCTATTTACTTTTCATTATTATATTTAATTATTTTTGTACTCCACATTATGCATATTTTTCTGTATTTCTTACCCCCTCAAAAAATCGTTTCACCTCACATTGTACCTATGCAACTCAAAATGATTCACTACATTTATTGTTCTTCCTGTTTGTCATTAATAGATGTTATGTTTTATTTGCTGTGTACTTCTTATTTTAAATAAAATATATAAACTTAGTGGTTATTGCTTCATTTTTCCTACTTCAGGCGTTATATGGTCCATTCTTTGACATGACTATATGATTGTTATTATTGTAATTTCCAATAATCAATTACCTACCTGCGTTATCAGGATAGCACAAAATCACAAAACTGAGTACCTATACATGTTTTGAGAACATGAATAATTATACACAAAAGATTAACAACAAACGCGTTCCATTAACAACATTTCTAATGAAAGCGAAAAAAAACGCGCTATCTCAATGAAAACCGTTCCTGGAACGTGCACGTTACTGGATTCCATTTCTAGTAGACTATCATACCGTTGGAATATCATAAAATGAAATATTCCATTACACATTTTGCCAGAGATATGATCCACTATGAATGAAATTTGATAACAAAGTTAGGTGAATTGTTCACCACTGTCGGAAAATGAAACTACCAGTGTTTATTGAAATTTAATAGTATATCACAATAACTAACTACGTTATTACTTAAACCAAAAACCACAACACCAAGCAATAAATTAGTTCAATTCGCTTTACAAGATACGTACAAGCTGAGGTGCAAGGCTTACTGGTATGACTAGATGCAGGTGAAAATAGTGAATCTTAACTAGCGGTCAGATGATAAATACACAAAGAGAGCATTATTAAGGTATTAGCAGGGTCTAATTAAGCGTTTCTTAATGTATGTGTAGAGATTCAATCAAAACAAAATTAATTATTTATGAAAAACTTTCGGTTGTCGATACTCAAAACGGAAATTTAATCAATTCGTCTGGAAACCTCCCGAATGTTGTACCTACTTTGGCAGCGTACATGTACGAGATTATTTCAGGTTATCACGGTTGTCGGAACCTGTTTTTAGATTGACGTTATCACAGCCGTTGGTGCTAAATTACAAACTTGAATGAAAGCTAGACAATTGAATCCGAAAACCTCTCATTTGTGATCCTGCTTATGAAGCGAACACTCGTGAGATTATTTCGCTCAACGCCTAGGAAAATCCTCGAAATGTTAGCACCTTCTAAGGCAGAATCTACCTGCTCTGGAAACGACAATCCTTGGAATTTCTCAAATATATCTCTTTTCCCAAAAAGTGAAGCCAACAATATAAATTTTATTTCGAAATTGTACACAAATACACAGAAACTTTAAATTTAATCAATGATAAAGCCGATTAAAAGTTATTAATGAAAGAAGTCAGGCGTGAATGACTATAACGGAAGAAATTATTTACAACATAATTCCTAAATTCGCTCACCTCGTGCACGGAAATCCGTCTCCGGAAACGGTCGGATCGGATAACAGCAGCTGTTGCTATTAGTGTTATTAGAAAGCAGAAGCAAAGACCAAGAGCAACAGACCATTTCGTTTTGCTGCCCGGTTTTATTAATTTTTCTGTCGACACCACTCAGTAGGTGTGGATCCACCAGACGTGAATGAAGAAATCATTACTGCCATTGAATTAACAGAAAATGTTAATGACCTTATGATTGGATATGCACAAGGAGGAATTAAAAACAGTGTTCCTTTCACATTAATTAACACTTGTTTTCAAAATTTGTTATGGATATCTTCAAATTATTCAGTGTATAAAAAAAATGCCATTTCTATCACTTGATAAGTGAAACAATACCTCAAAACAACTCTAGTATTCATTGAGAAAAAACTACTAACCAATATAAGTATACCGTACCAAATAAAACCATGGAGGTAGAGAACTGATATCCGTAAATACACCCTTTCCAAAATACAGGGTATTGAAGTTCAAGCAAAATAGTTTATT
Source organism: Galerucella nymphaeae (assembly GCA_963978555.1). Classification (NCBI taxonomy): domain Eukaryota; kingdom Metazoa; phylum Arthropoda; class Insecta; order Coleoptera; family Chrysomelidae; genus Galerucella; species Galerucella nymphaeae. Next base: position 31,554,666 of record OZ021704.1, on the reverse strand, counting down.
GTGAAATTGGTGCAATTACAGACATAAATCCTCTACCTTAATTTTCTTAATTTGGTATAGGGAATTTGTACGAGAGCGTTGGCAGTCGAATTTCGGAACACCCTGTATAGAAACTTGGAAAACAATAATGAAATCTAACTACATTAACATTTAAAAATAATGAAATACATAATATGTTTATTGAATATTTTCACTATATGCTTTTTCTAATATCTTAATTTTCAAGACATGTTTTTCTTCAAGAAACTTAAGTCTTGCTTGTTTTTCCCTCATTTGCCTAATTGTGAATTCATGCTTTCCATTGAAAGTTTTTTCTCCATACTTTGATTTATTTTTTATCCAGTCCTTCAATTTAGCGCCAAGCTTATGGGATGCAGACTTTGCATTCTTCACTTTATTTTCAGGCTGCTGTAATGGAACAGCTTTTTTAACATAGCCGGTTTATATGCAGCCCATCAGTGCTGGAAGATTCTGCATATTAATTAGAGGACAGAATTCTAGAGTTTTCCAAATTACTGTCTCTAGTTATCAAGGACATCTTCTGGGATGTTATAGGGGTGTCATTTTGGCCTACATAATAATCTGAACCATTTGGTGACTGCAACATACCCTTTTTTATGGAATTTCTTCTGGATCATTACCAATGCCCTCTTTAGCTGATTTATTTTCAAATTCAGTTATACTAATCGAAGGTAAATGAAACTCAAAGTCCAAACCACAATTTAATATTGATTGTCCTCCAAACGAACAAACCAAAAGCTTAGCAACTAGTTTCGGTAAAATATACTATCATCAGGCTATAATAGAAAGGTTACAATTATCAAAAGATCTAATTGAATAAAGTTAAAGTTAAATTGAGACAAAATTATGTTATTGAGATGATTTGAAGTATAGAGATTAAATAAAATAAAAATTACATGAAAATATAAATTAGTTACCTTATAAAACATCTACTACTGGTGTAAATCAATTAGCTCACCAACATCATCATTGCTGTATGTTAAAAAATGGTTCGGAAAAGAAAAGAAAAAGACAAAGAGAAACTTATGTTAAAATATGTCCATGGCCATGGAAACTTAATTAATTGAAATATTAGAAAATGTTAAGAATTACATATACAAAAAGAAGAAATGGATACTTGAAGAAAATCGTGGAATTATAGCTTAGAAATTCTCGAAGAACTCCAAAGTTGAATAAACGTATATCTTGTTTAATCAACGAAAATTTTAATTATATGTTTTAAATTTACATTTGAAAAAACCGAAAGGGACAAAAATTAGGTAGTAGTAAGAAAATGTAGTATCATAAAAATGAGGGACTACATGTAATAAAACATCAATGTTTTCTTTCTTGTAATGATTGTAATTCAGTATACGTAGGACAATGTGGTCGAAGATTAGAATGTCGCGTTGCTGAACACAGAAATTGTATTAAGAAGTATCATAACTTTGAATTTAATAACTCTCCTTCTGCCTTTGCGAATCATATTTTGGAAGAACTACATTCTTTTGATGAATTTAATGTTGAACTTCTTCATTCTTGTCACAAAGGTATTAGAATGAATTTACTTGAAAGTTTAGAGATCCATAATGCTTGTTTAGATAGTAGTGTAACTTGTTTAAATGAACAGATTTCTCCTTCAGAGAACTATATTCTCTTACATTTACCCAAGTATATTTTTACTTCTTGATTTTTTTAAATATTTTAATTTTGTAATCTGTAATTATTATTGTGTTAATCAATTTAATAATTTGATATTTATTGTTAAAATTGTAATTGTATTTTTTGATTTGTTGATTTCGATACTATTTCTTCTTCTTTTTTGAAAGTGAAACATTTGCTATTTATGGTTTTGATTACCAGTGTCATCAAAGTTTCATTTTATGTTGGTATGAATGACAATTGTCATTTCTATCTATTTAGTTATCCGTTTCCGTTATCACAATTTTCAAAGTTCAGTACATGTGCGCCAATAAAGTTTTAGTGTTATAATTCAAAAATTTAAAATTTGAAACTAATGGATTTATTATCAAGTCCTTTTGAAAATGGCTATTATATTACTCATTTTGATGAGTTTATTAACAATTTCTGTGGCTAAGAAAGAAAACATTGATGTTTCATTACATGTAGTCCCTCATTTTTATGATACCACATTTTCTTACTACTACCTAATTTTTGACCCTTTCGGTTTTTTCAAATGTAAATTTAAAACATATAATTAAAATTTTCGTTGATTAAACAAGATATACGTTTATTCAACTTTGGAGTTCTTCGAGAATTTCTAAGCTATAATTCCACGATTTTCTTCAAGTATCCATTTCTTCTTTTTGTATATGTAATTCTTAACATTTTCTAATATTTCAATTAATTAAGTTTCCATGGCCATGGACACATTTTAACATAAGTTTCTCTTTGTCTTTTTCTTTTCTTTTCCGAACCATTTTTAAACATACAGCAATGATGATGTTGGTGAGCTAATTGATTTACACCAGTAGTAGATGTTTTATAAGGTAACTAATTTGTAATTTAATATGATATAACTTTAGTCAAATTTATATTTTCATGTAATTTTTATTTTATTTAATCTCTATACTTCAAATCATCTCAATAACATAATTTTGTCTCAATTTAACTTCAACTTTATTCAATTAGATCTTTTGATAATTGTAACCTTTCTATTATAGCCTGATGATAGTATATTTTACCGAAACTAGTTGCTAAGCTTTTGGTTTGTTCGTTTGGAGGACAATCAATATTAAATTGTGGTTTGGACTTTGAGTTTCATTTACCTTTGATTTGGATTTCAACCACATTTGAGTAATGGATGATCTATGAAAGTTCAGTTATACTAGATTAAAAAAAAACACAATAAATACCTTTGAAATGAACTTTAAAACTTTTTAACTGACCTGCAGTGGCATCACTATCATACTTGGAGGTATGCCCTGTTAACTGGGAGCCTAAAATCTCATAAAGGTCTTTGTTAGTTGAAACAACATATTTATATGGTCCTCCTTCTGCACCAGAAACATATATCTTATTGTCAGCAAATTTTTGCTTAGTGCGCGTCTGTATATTTTCATATTCATTTTTTAGAATTTCAATAGTTCCATGAGGATCTCCCAGAATACTATTATATTCATTATAAATTTACTGGCCGATAGATGGCACTAACAGTTATCACTACTTGGAGGGGTCGCCACCAGATGGCGCTAATTTATTGATCAGCGCCCCCTATCGGACATTTCTGGCATTACTGAAAACTGCTGTATCGGTAAACTACCGAACTATTTTAAAAGATAGCGCCAATTGAATTTTTTGGGAAAGGGTTTCTATTAATGACACTATTTACTGTATACAGATAAATTTATAAAAAAATTCATGGATTAAATTGACAAAAGGGAATTCAATAAATCAACACAGTGATTAGTATAGGGGTAACATTCTTTTTCATCTTCTTAATTTCTTCAAACAAATGGATTCTTCCTAACGGTATCATCATCATCTGGGATTCTAAAAAAATAGCATGATGAGATTGATGAGTAAATATGGGCTCTAAGGGATCTGGGGAGGCACCTGGACATTTCAAGTATCATGATGAAATGGATGCCATATTTTCAGATCGCCCCAATGTTAAACCAATTGCAGTGATCTCTTCTAAAGGTAATTTGATATTGAGATTTTCCTTCTTCATATATATGTATGTACTATATCAGACTGTTCTGTGTCCAGAGAAAATTTGGAGGAAGAAGAACCAAAGGCAAAAAAAGCAAAAAAAATAATATGTCAGAATTACTGAGGTTATTAGAAGAAAAAGGAAATTGAAGAAGCTAGAACTAAACGCCACCAGGAAAAATTAAGTCTGCAAAGAGAATTATTGGTCCAGTTGTAGAATATTACTGCTCTTTCGAAGAGAAATTATCCTGGAGAGCACCACACATATTCTCCAAAGTCCTCTTGATTGATGATAATTTTGTTGAAATTTTATGTACCTGCTTATTACATAGTTCATTGGGGTCTAATGTGAACATATCAGAGTTGATTTTCATTTTTATTATTCTATTTTCGAAATGAAAAATAAAACCCAAAGCTCATACACAACACAATGACATTTGATTTGCCTCCGGCCGATGTAGCCTCTGAACGGTTACTCCGAATAACCATCAAACACACTTTTCTAATCACGAGATCATACTCTTCTCTCCTCACTGGAGTAAGTTTATGAACGTAGCCATAGTGAACAAAAAGTGAACATAATGGTAGGTATTTCTAACAAGCATATGCAGCCATCATCAGGCAATCCAACGATCTGTCAAATTGAATTCCGAATGACAGTGGCTGGCACACATGTATGTAAACAACCGTTTGGGCTTGCGTGAAAAAGAGTGTTTTTCTATTTGTATCTTCCAGCTAGTTTTGTTGTTTGTTATTTCTCCAGTGTTTTTAGAGAAATTTATTATTTTTAAGCCAGTGACTTGTATTGTTGTTAACTGCGGATGTCGAGGCGATCGTGACAATGTGTCGTTTTATAGAATTCCCAGCATATTCAGTTTACCCAATTAGCCACATAAAAATGAGTTATCGAGAACACGTAGGGCCTTGTGGAGAGCTGCCATAAAGAGTGATGATTTAACCGAATCAAAGCTAAAATATCAGAGAGTCTGCAGCAAACATTTTCTAACTGGTGAGTTTCTAAAATTTTATGGAAAAGTATCTTGCTTCGTTGTTTTTAAAAGGAAATTTTAGTGGTTTTAGTCTCTTAATACATTTTTATAATTTTTTTTCAATAAATTAATTTGTTATGAAGTTTAGTGGGTAGTAAGATTTTGTTTTCTACAGCATTCCCCACAAAACCATGAAGAAGTGGGAACATCGTCCAGTCTGGAAATGAAACCACTGTGTTTTACATTCATCTCCATCGTATTTTATCATTGGTCTCCCATCATCAACTTCCTTACATTTATGTCAATGGATAATTCTGGCCATACCTTCCTCTCTGGTAAAGAACCTTCCCAATAGCTCTGACATTATTACTTCGGCATGAAATTTCAAGGCCACTGGCAATATTCTCTCCCTAAAGAAGATACTGGGAGACCAAATAACAAAATCACAATAGTTCAATTCTGTGACAAAAAGTTGCATTTGCACCTGATAATAATATGCATGATTTTTCCTTAAAAAAAACTTTTCATTTTTCTTCGCCAAACATGAAGATTTCATCTTTGAATACTCCTCTATATCCTGTTTTTAACAGTATATAATAGGTAAGGGCACTTCACCTCAAGACAACCCCCACCACAACACTCACAAAATACTAATTTATCAGTAGTGGCGGCTAACTGTGGCTACCTTTTCTTAGTAAAAGTTCAACTTCGTTCACCACAATATTCTCATGTTTTTCTTCTTCCATCAAATTTCGATATGCATTTACACCATCTTTCTCATGGACCAAACCCCAAGAAGTGGCCTTGGTGGTAAAAAGTAGCTTCACTGGATAGCAAATAGATTTTATAAGTAACAGAGAAGGTTCACTTTTATTTGTGGAACAAACCAACTTAAATTTATAAGCAGTTATATTGCCTGCTATTTGAGCATACCAGTTTTGATTTTCGCTCTGGCTTCTAGTAGCCTGTTCAATTTCATTTATCTGTACCCTGTTTATAGATAAATCAATTGCTTTGCAAATCTACATTAGACCAACATATGATTTAAAGATATATTTCTCTTTAAATGTATTCAAAATCGAATCTTTTTGTTTGATTGCTTTGAGATTTCTTTCGCTTCACGATCCTCATAAGAGTAGAACTTTTGCCCATCTTAAAAAAGTTTTCCAGCATGGAGTTTAGTTCTTCATTTGACACGGGAGGTATATCACAATTTGCTTCCTGAACAGATTCTTTTTCCCAGACCATTTCTCCAACACGCACCATTAACACTTGGCTAGACAAACTTGGCATTGGCCACGATGCCTGCATATCTGTGCAAGACAATGCTTGTTTCCCGGAGTAAGTATACTTCGCAGCAAAAATTAATGAATCTATATGGCTGCAAACCTCACTGTTCCCCGCCATGCAAGTACAGTGGGCAGTGCACACACTTCCACCTTTTGCAATAATTGCCCAGGGGTTTCAAAGTGTTTCACCTGAAATTGAAAATGTATTTTAGTAAAATTAATTCAATTACATTATAATTATTATTAGGAAATAAACCAAAAATCTTACTCTTCCAATTAAAATGTGAAAACGATCAACTATCTTAGTTCTTTTTTGTGGAAAAAAGCCAGACTCAAAATATTCATATGCCTGCAAACTTTTGAATGCCTTCATTTGTTGTTCTGAATAAAAACTATGGGTAAAAACCAAATAAGAAATTATATCCATGTTTGTGATAGGTGGAACTCCATTAATAGTATAGTTAAGATCCTCAGAATTAATCATATACCGGTCCAAGCCGCTTATTAATTTCAATTTCAGTCGATACCTAAAAACAAAACAATGGTTACACAGGTAAACAACAGAATAAATTGCAGTTAAACCTACCTGTCACCAACATCTGGATTCTCCGCTGATAATTTTTGAAGATATTTACTGTCTATTATAAATAAATTCAGTTTATTTAATAGAAAAAACACACCAAAATATTTGAAAACACTATTCAACACGGCAACGCAAACGAAATCAATACTTTGGTTATGGAGCCTGTCACTTAGTGTGCCAACCAACGTCAATTTGGTGGCATTTCTACCGCGTGGTTTGGATTGCTTAATTAGTTACAGTTGGTTCGTTGGATCTTTTCCCATGCGTCATCATTAATATACAAACGCAATAAATCAATATATTAAATAACACGTAGGTCGTAGTTATAAACAAAGTATTTGGTCTGTCAACGACGTCAACGTACAGATTCGCATTAAACCTATCGCCGACATTCATCATATGGCCATCTCTGTTTGTTATATTACGCTGTAATGGAACAAACGGTTTCATTTCGGGGGTTAAGATTCTGTGGGTAAGAAAGAGACGTAATATAAAAAGTAGTATGTGAATCATTTCATACATGGGAAAAGATTCAGCGAACAGACTGTACATAGGTTATGTTTGTAATGGCTTGAAGTTAGGTTAAGTTTGTTTTGGCATGGCTTAGCTAGGTTGGGTTTGTTGAGATTAATAAAAGTGTGTTCAACTAACTAGAAGAATACTAATTTTTCTTTAATCACATGTAATAGCTTATCGAAACAGATATTATTCTCTGATCTGTGTCAGGGGTTGGGTAGCTATGCTAGAATCACTACGTCTGTCAGTCAACACCAAGTCATTTAAGGTGGAGAGATGAAGAGCGGGAGAGGGACATACATATGTATTCCATTCCCCTTTGTATTTCACATGGAGACGCGACGGGTCGACCATTCGCAATTCTCTAAATATGTAGGTACTGTGATGTATGTATACAAATGGATATTTGTATTAACCCGGTATAGGTATTTTATATTTAATTTGGCAAGATATTATTGCTTATCAGTTTTGGAATTGAACTAAAAAAGTGGTTCTTTTATTTTTAATATGTGTTCTGTTGTACCAGTCCATAATTATAGACGAGTATGGAATAATAAATCTCTGAAATGAGCAGTTGTAGTAATTATTTAATAATCCATAAAATATCTACCCATCATATTGTGGTCAATAATATGTTACAGGTACAAGTTTCACGATTACAAGGGCTATGCTAAAAAGCAACAGACGAAACTTATGTGTCAGTTATATTAGACGAAAACGTCAAAATACATATATATTTGGGGAATTAAAAAAAGAATTTACAAGAGATATACATATATCAATATCATTGTGTTTTTTTAATGTGCGTGTAAAATTAATATCGTAAAAAGCAAATATGGTGTTTCACTAACATTATATATCAGTTATAACAAATCATTATGAAAGTTATAATGTGTCAATAAAACCAGAGCAGTACTCATCTGAACACATTTTCAAAATTTTCGGAAATTCATAACTCGTTTTTAGGAAGAGATCGCATATTTTTTTTACTGATACTACTGTTAGAGAAGTGGTCATGTACTCCCAGTATCCCTTGCCCAAATTGGAATAAGTTAGGTTATGTATTTGTTGAAAGTAGGTGATCTGTGGTTTAGAGCGTTGAGACAGATTTTTTTATTGGCAATCTATGCAGATAACCTTATTTCTATCAACAATCAATGCAATCTATAAAAAAATGTATCGTGTTGAACTGGATGGATTTAGTGTAGAGGTTGATGCTGAGACCGCTACTAATTTAGAAGGTTCGTTCTTTATTTTTATATAGCTACTTCGCACTTGAATAATGAACTTTTCAGATCCAGATTATGCTAGACGCTATTTGCAGGCCCTCAATGTAGAAACCAAAACGATTCTGACCCGTCGGATCCAGTAAGGGATGATTTAATATCAGGTGAAGAAATCCAATGCAATAAAAGTCAGTATAACTTATAGATAAATAACAACTCAAAATTTGATATGAAATTTGCAGCATCTTCAAAAAAATTCATGTGAGATCATGAAGCCATTCTTTTGTTATTAGACTTGTACAAAGAATATGAATGTAATGAATGGGTAATTCAAACAGGGATGGAAATTGATTTCCACAACGCTCACTGAAAATGGCATCTAAGTGTCGTCTCAGCAATGTTCCTCCAAGATGGTCACATTGAAACGCCGTTTCAAAATAATTAGAGATAGATAAACAATCTAAAACAGAAGCTTCTCCTATCACTTCGGAATACTATTCTGTATGTATCTGAATTAATTATTGCAAAGCCAACAGCAACAAAGGGAATACAAAACCATAGATAATATAAAGACGACAAAACAGATGTTCGGATTTTTTTTTCTAAGTATGTTAACATACAGTGCGGTTTTAACAGTCAATTAGTGAAGACGTATTAAAACGGCTCCCTTATCTACAAACTAGTTTTGTTAAGAATTCGAAATTTTTGAACCGGTCAATTCACCTAGTAAATCGGTTATTCATAGTTTAGTGGAAAATGTCTAGTGCTGATCCCCCGATAAAGGGGGAACCTCAGATTTGTGCTATAACAATGATAACATAAGGAATGTGTGATATAGTTCAACATACCAATCAGCACTTCAGGAAAGCAGAAACTTAGGAGAGGATTAACAAAACAACAAAGAAACTCGCTTGTCTGGTCAGACAGCGACAGGTATTTCAATACAAGTATCAAAAAAGTTCAAACTTGATAAACCCAATTTATACTCAATTGATAAAATTTACGTATTTATCGAAAAAGTTAATAATTAAAATTTAGGAAATTTACATACCATGGCAGCTGGTCACATATTGCATAAAAAACTAAAAGTGCAGAACATTACAAAAATACAAAATGTGGGTAGAAATAGAGTAAGAGTAGAGGTTAAAACTATCAAAGACGCGAATATGCTAATAGAAAACGAAAATTTGAAAGAGGAACAATTAAAGGCATTCATACCTAATAATTTAATAGAAAGGAAAGGGATAATCAAAGAAGTAGATACCACATTTAGTGACGAATATTTATTGGAAAATATTGAGTCTCCAAATACTGTCACCAGTATTCGTAGATTCAAACGTAAAATAGACATTGATGGAGAAGCAGCATATATTCCAAGGCAAACAATTTTAGTTTCGTTCGAGGGTAACGTATTACCCCCATTTGTTATAATTAATAGCGTTATATGCCCTGTGGAAAAATATATTTAAAAGGTAGTTCAATGTTATAACTGTTTGAGGTATGGCCATGTGGCCAAACAATGTAGAAGCACTAACACACTATCCATAAATTGTAGCGGAATAAAGGAAGAAAATCATTCATGCAGAGACCCTGAAGATACTTTTTGTTTTTATTGTAAATCAAACGAGCATAAAACCATACATAAAAAATGTCCCATATTTGAAAAACAAAAGCAAATAAAACAATTTATATCAGATAATAATGTAACTTATATAGAAGCAAAAAACTGGTCTGATAACTCATATATTAATAAAATTAGCAATAATAGATTCAATGTACTTAATAATACGTCGGAAAATTTCCCATCACTCCCTAACACAACAATTCAACAAACCAAAACATATAGGGAAAAGATTACACTCCAAACAAAAACACCAACAGGGCCCTCAACATCACACAGCAAACACACGATTACTCAAACCAAAAAACGTAGAATACAATCACCCAACAAAGAAATTACACATGCACCCATGTTTCCCAGATCCTTCGGTCCTAGCAAACCAGTATTCCAAGTAAAAAATAATAGTACAAATGAAAATATGGAGGTAGAATCTATGCAGTCAAAAGACGGAACCGATACATTTATTCAAACGTTTTTTCAAGTATTCCAAAACATCTTGGAAGACGTAAGTTCATTTGAAGAGTTACAAAAAGTTTACATCAAATTCTTTACAGATAGGGTATATAAAACGTATCATAATCAGAATAAAAATAACAATGATCAATAAAATCTAAATATTGCAATGAAACGCGCGCTCGGCGATTGCAAATAAATATAGTTTAATGAAGTGTCTTTCAGAGCACGAGATTGATATTTGTTTCATATCTGAAACGTGGTTTAGAAAAAATAAGATTATCAAATTTCCAGGTTATAATATAATTAGGGCAGACAGGGACAATGGATATGGTGGCACAGCAATACTTACAAAAGTGAAAATTAATTTTAAGAAAATAGATATTAACATTAAAGTAAACACCGACATCAATATATGTGTAGCCGAAATTAATTTCAATAAATATTTACAATTCAAAATATTATCTATTTATGCCCCACCCAAAATTTGCATCAAAAATAGTGACTGGGATAGCATATTTAGTATCATATCTAAAGAAAACGGCATAATATGCGGAGATTTCAACGCTCACAATAAAACATGGGGTTCGTACAAAAACGATCAGAGGGGTATACAACTTTTAGACGTCTTAGAAAATCATGATCTAATATTGGCAAATGACGGATCACCTACCAGAGTAAACAGCAATGGGGAAAATTCCGCAGTGGATCTGACACTTAGTACATCCTACCTCATAAACCACATAAATTGGAGCATAATAAAGGACACACTAGGCTCAGATCACCTACCAATACTCATTGACATCAATGTGCCTGGAAATAAGCGTACACCAACAGATGAATTAATATACCCCTCCAATAAATGGAACATAAATAGAGCAAACTGGGCAATATTCAAAAACGAAGCAGAAATTTATTTCTCACAAACAGTACCTTCTTTTCATTACATTAATGCAAAATATGAATATTTAATACTAGGAATAAACACAGCTGCCCAAGCATCCATGCCAACAACCAAACCATTCAAGATAAAGCCAAGAAGACTACCTCCATGGTGGGACGGAGAATGTGATACAGCTGTAATAGACAGAAAAAAAGCCGTAACTGCATACAAAAACAACAGCACATTGGAAAACTTCATCACAGTAGAAAGAATAGCAGCAAGAACAAAAAAATATCTGAAAGAAAAGGCAAGATCCTCATGGAGAGCATACTGCACTAAGCTGAACAAAAACACATCAATGGCTGACATTTGGAAACAGGCCAAGAAAACGAAAAGATCTTACATACCGACAGAGAACAAACATTCCAACAGTGAGGAATGGAAAGAAAAGTTACTGGAGAGAATAGCACCGCCATCCACTTTTTACCAAAATAACTCATTCAATGAACAGAAACAGGTGGAAACAACACCACAAATATTCGTAAATCTAATAAATATCCAAGAACTAGAAAACACAATAAAACAAAGAAAAAGCACAGCACCGGGCTTAGACAATATCAGATACCCAATGTTATGCAATCTACCAGAAAATGCCAAACTTTTTCTATTGGAAATATATAACAATATACTACAAACGGGCAAATGCACAATACAAGATTGGAAAAACCTAATTGCAGTTCCAATATTGAAACATCAAAAAGATCCAAATGATCCTGACTCCTACAGAGTCATATCATTATTATCATGTCTATTGAAAACATTCGAAAGGATCTTAAAAAACAGGATAGAATGGTGGTTAGAAAAACACAAAATATTACCAATGCATCAGTACGGATTCAGGAAAGGATATGGCACAATGGACGCAGTGTTACAACTAGTCACGGATATACAAATTAATTTTGGAGAAAATGGGTACACTGCAGCTACATTTCTTGACGTAAAAGGCGCATACGACTCAGTAGAAATTCCTATACTGAACGAAATGTTGAAAGAAATTGGTATGCCATCAAAAATACGCAACATTCTGTGCGATATTATGATAGACAGGAAAATATTTATGACAAAAAGACACTCTATTAGGACCAAGACATACATCTAGAGGTTTACCACAGGGCTCTGTCCTAGCACCTCTGTTATTCAACATATATACCATCAAAATGCATCAAGAACACAGAAGGCACACACTTTTACAATATGCTGATGACTTTGTAATATATGTCAAACACAAAAAATATCAAAACTGTCTAAGTAAGCTAAACAAGGCCACCACAAACATTATAAAAGCTATTGAGGACGTGGGCTTCGAGCTATCAACATCTAAATCGAACGTCACTATTTTTTCAAGGCACCGTATTCCAGAAACTCCTAACATCCAGTTAGGTAACCATAAGATACCATATCAGAAAGAAATTAAATACTTAGGAGTAACGCTAGATGATAAATTAAATTGGAAGCCATATATCGAAGAAATCAAAACAAAATGTAACAAAGCCATCAATTTTCTCAAAATGATCACCAAAACATGGTGGGGTGCAAGCACAGAGACATTTCTGTTATTTTATAAAGCATATATAAGGTCCATTTTTGACTACGGTTCTGTTCTATACGGATCCGCATCAAAACAATCGTTGAAACAGCTAGAAATAATACAGAATAAAGTATTAGGAATATGTTTAGGAGCGATGTCAACAACACCAGTAGAACCACTAAGAGTGGAAGCACTCGAACCACCATTGGAATTGAGATGAACATTTCTTGCTGAAAAAATGATACTTAAATGTAAAGTAAAGAATTCTACACTAACGGCTGGAATATGTGAGTTAAACACACTGGATCTAACAAATGAATATTGGAAAAAAAAGAACTCTCCACCTATGTGCATCGCTTTTCGGAATACTCATAAAGAAGAAATCTTAACTTACGAAAGCTACAATTACTTTGAGACCATAGAACACTCTGCAAATATAATTATTCCCGAGTACTCAGAAATACAAGAATTAAACAAAGAAAAGATTAACAGACTCACAAAAAAAGACATCAACAGCACAATAACAATATATACAGATGCATCAAAGACATCGAAAGGCACAGGCACAGCTTTCTATGTGCAAGAAACAAAAGAAGGAAAAACTTATAAACTAAGCAACGACTACTCCATATTTTCAGCAGAAGCTGCAGGCATAATGAAGGCACTAGAACATACAATAAAACAAAAAAAGAAAAATGTATCTATATTCACGGATTCGCTATCTGTCATCAAATGTTTGAAAAAGAATGCAGTAGAAAACAACGCTCAACCGCTCATTGAGAAAATCCTATCCTTATTACACCAACTTTCTAAAGAGAGCGACGTTCAATTGATATGGGTTAAAGCGCATTTCGGAATTTACGGCAACGAAAAAGCTGATCAGTTAGCCAAATCAAGTATTGAAAAAGAGGAACGTCCATTAAACGAACTGGCACTACAAGATTGCATAAGTATATATAAAAAGAAATGTCAAGCAGCATGGAAAGAGAAATGGGACCACTACGTGAAAACAAAACCTACCAGATACACATTGCTGCATAGAGAAATACCAAAACTACGGTGGTACAAAGGAATTAATTACGCACGCTGAGAAATTAGCTGCATAATAAGAATGAAATTTGGACACGCGTCGTACCCAGACCACTTAAGTAGAATAGGAGTTATTGATTCAAACTCATGTACAACCTGCAATGTCATTGGAGATCTGGACCATATATTTTTTGAATGTATGGAATATCGAAATGCCACGGAAGAACTTTACAATGATTTAAAACGTGAAAAAATATGTCTTTCCGTCAATATGTTACACCTATTGGCGTTGAATAATACCAAAATATTAGGCTGTATAGTAAAATTTTTAAGGATAACTAAAATATCGATATAGTTAGGTTAATTAGGTTAGTTAGAGCTCGTGACCTTTGTTTCCCAACCCAAATGTGTATATACCTTCCATCCGAGGTCTACCTGTGTTTGTATGTAAATAATGCCCTGAACAACCCCAGGGCGAGAAAATATGTAACCCTGTACCAATCCTTAGTTAGCGAAATCATAGTTATTTGATTTTCAGAGGATGATGATAGGTTGATAGGATAAATTAGGACAAAATACATTTTTTTACAATTCGTAGTAGGTCAACAACAGATACAATATCAGGTCTGAACGACACTTCATTAAAATTTTAGTCAAATACAAATACCTCTATATATAACCCATATACATATATATATAGAAGTAAAGGGTAGTCTTGACGGCTAGTTAGAAAACAATCAACTAAATTATTGGGGATTCCGTCACAATCTGGGCTGGTTAAGAAATTAAACTCTTTTTTACTACTTCCAAGCTTTCGGATTTATTTGAATCCTTTATCAAGGCTAAAATATGAACAAGTTCTTATTACAGGTAAAAATTATAATAAATTTAAACTTACGTGCAAAGTGAGTTTGTACAAATCAAGTAAAACATCATTAAAAAACATGAATAGATTTTCCACTATAAGTGGTAGATAAAAAGGTTACATTTTGAAAAGTATGTAACGGCTACACAGATAAAGAGCTGCTCAGGCGTGAATTCGGATACCAAACTAATAAAAATTCAGGGAGTAGTCTTACCGGTTCGCGGGTAATACTACTTATTTAAATTATTGAAGTTATATTGGAATAAATGAATTTAATAAGTTAACAAAACAATCAATGAATTACGTTAAGGAATTTAAGTGAAGTTAAGGTAAATGGGCGCCACCCTGAATAATATTAGTTGACTTGTTTCAACACTCTCTATCAACAAACCTGGAAATGTTGGAAGGGAAGGAATATGAACTACGTTGTTAAATTTACAAGTTGTATAATGACTTAAAAAAAATAAATAAATATCACAGTTCGAGTACTCTGGTTGCAACAATGATTGTTAATAGTGACGGTACTTTCCTGTCTTCTTCTGACTTCAAGTCTGGCGTCTTTTGGTCCGGTGTCTTATGGAGGTTTATTGCCAGAACATATTAGTAGTAGTAGTTGTTGTGGTAGTAGTAGTTGTAGTAGTAGTAATAGTGGAAGAAGTAGTGGTTATATATATAAAGATATATATAACTTTAGGTACGAAGAAAGTGCATTCACATGAATGCACTTAAAAAAAAAAGTTTAGGTGAAACTCTCACCAAATAAATTTCAAGTTGTTAATTTAACATTTTGTCACAGAAAGAGAAAATCTCTACTTGATTCTGTTTAAATATAAAACATGAAATCATGTGAATGATAATGCACATACGTCGCATATCTGTATCATACACCTTTGTTTGGAATGGAAATGTAATTTAAATTCCGTAAGTGGATTCTTCATTCATTTGTGTTAAAATTGAAAACCAAATAATTTATAGTAAACCGAAGTGACTATTTTTACTATAGACGGTATCGATTTGACCCGCAAATAAACTTAAAATTTTGTCCTTCATCGACTATAGATAAAGTTAAACTCGATACATTTCTCAGCGCTGGGCATGAGAAAGGACTGGCTACTCGCCACCCATAAGATAATTTAATAAATATTTAAATATAAGGAGAGTGAATAAAATTAACGTTACACACCCTTACAACCAGGAAAATAAATGAAAAAGAATTTCCACACAAGGAATTCATAAAAAAGATATAGTAAAGTAAAGAAGAGGCAAAAAAAATTTTGAACGGTATAATTTTATGAGGAAAGGAACCAGTACCAGGTATATACGAATCGTTAAGAGGATTTCTTATAAAAAAAAAATACTGATATACTTATAATCAGTGAATTAGTAATTTACTAAAAATAAGGAACCCGAGATTTAATAAACGAAACAAATAAATTCTTGTCTGATGGATCGATTGTATCGATTATCAGTCAGTAGTTAAATAAAAATTTAAGAGAATAAAAAAAATAAACTATCGATATCACTGAATCAGTGAATAGCTTGAAAAAAAATTTTTCACCTGATATCAGTCGATAGGTAATAATAATATAAACAATATAAGGAAGTAAGTACTAATAATAATATGAGCAATATAACTAACTTACTAAGAATATCTTGGCCCAAAAAAAAAATATGAGAAAATGAAAGGAAACAAAATAAAAAAACTTCCAAGTATCTTTGGTCCAAGAAGAAAATTAGAAAATAACGTAATGCTATATGATAATTTTTTTTCAGAGCTCATACCAGGGAGGTTGCCAGTTAGCGTCCGCAGTAGCCATTGGTCATCGCGCAGGTATAGCATTCGAAAAAAAACATCACACAAAGCAGCAGACAATTAAACTAACAATTAATAACCATAGCCTAAGATGTTAAACCTCTTAACGATAAAAAAAAAATAGTTCTCAGATGAGAAGGAAACAAACCAAAACAAAAGAAATAGTTACAGATATAATTTAGGAGCAAATCCAAGGAAGCTTTATATGACTCCCTAACAGAATAAACTGTCAACCAAAAAAAAATTTCCATTATATTATACTACATAATATAATGATAAACAAAAAAACTACCAATATTCCAGGCTCAACATGTGCCCTATCACAGCATCCCAGATCAAGAGATCAACCCCCACCTAACGAGAAGGACCTCGCGAGAGATGTTAAGTCGCGTCGTGGTCTTCAATCTCAGCTTCAGCAGAAATCTCAACCTAAAATACCACGACAACACACATGAATCACCCAAAATGAAGAATTTATCGATAAGAGAAAACGAAAAGAGAAAAAAAATGTTTTTGAATTTTGGAGCTAGTTACTATAACTAGTCCAAGGATTCTCGATATACCCCCTAACAGAGTATAGCCCCTGTCAGGCTGAAATTTGAGGGAGGAAAGAAATTGACAACGGCATCCCACAACAGTACTGTTGGAAAATCCTCAGAGCGATATGCGAGCCATGTTGGCACAGACGCAGTAGTTAACCCCCCAAGTAGATTTAACTAATGACAGCAGACCTCAGCCACCTCTGCCTCCCAGGCTGATTAACCCCCCGACGCTGAACCCTGAAACACATTCCAGACCACTCTGAGTTCCTCCAACACCCACTATTGAGAAATCCAACAAAAAAATTCAAAGGGAAAGGTATACAATAAAAAATAGACAAAATGAAGGTATGTCTACAAGTGAAATATCTAGATCAATCTTTCGGAATGATCATAGATAGAGATAATGAAAAAGTAGATAAAAAAATTAGGTAGACAAGATATTAGGTAAGGTATTGAATGTAGATAAGCAAAACGAATTCTTTTTGTAATGTAAGTTGATATCTCGAGCATGTAGATAAAAATGTTTAAAACAATTGAAATACTATAAAATTTTCAACATAGAGGTAATGAAAATTTTAGGATAATTGAAATTTCAAACTTTCAAGATAATAAAATTTTAAGATAGTTGAGATAATATAAAAGATAATAACTTTCGATATCCCATGATATATCAGCTAATATTCCACTAATTGCAAAGTCAAATTTCCAATGGTCTTCAAAAAAAATTTATATACCCTCTCGGTATATAAATACAGACAAGACATTATCTGCCTGCAAAGATAAGATAAAGATAAGTACTATAAAATATAGTACAGTAGACAAGTTACATCCCTTGTCCACTTAGATACGATAAGATACGATAATTAAGATAAGATAATGAAAATAAGATAATGAAGATACAATATCACCCTTAATACTTAAGGTTTCTTCAAATCAAGAAGACCCAATATTTAATAACCTCAATGCTTGTGCACCAACATGTTTATTAAACTCAAATTGATTTGACTATGCGTTTTCCAAAATTATAATATTTATGGATATTTAAAAATTTTCTAAAAAAAATTCTCAACGGATTTTGTATTATAATTCTCAGATTAAAATTCCATCCAGCTAGGAAATATTTATTACTTTACTTATTTTACCTAGAACATGAATGCTATTTTGCCAATCAATAGGGAAAGCAAGTGAAGTCATTATCACATTTATAATTAGAGAAAAAGGAAATCTCTACGATAAAAGAGATAAAAAAAATATTCGAGACACCAACACACATCACAAAAAAAATTACAAATAGGAAAGATATAAGTATAAATGGTTACGTTGTGGTTGAATCGGATTCATCGATATCAGAACACTCATCATCAGACAAGATACCAGCTTTAAGGTCTTTTATATGCCATCGACCAATGTTTTTTCCCGTTTCATCCTTTAATTCATACACCAAGGGAGAAATAACGCGATATACGGTACATTGTGTATATTTTGGTGAAAATTTAGCGGAAATATATCTGGCTTTGTCCGATTTTGGGTAGTTCTTCTTCCAAACCCGATCACCTACGTAGAACCTATGATCTCGTTTGCGCAAATTATAACGTTGACTACTCTGCCGATATGCTGTTTGCAAATTTTTTCTCACCACTTCAAAAATTTTAGGCATTTCTTGTGTATCCTGAATTCGGTGGACTTTATCGGAAATGGTAACCTGATTATTTGCATTTTCTGCAATTATACCATAAAAATTTCCCGAGACAGGAACATTTCGAGCAAAGGTAAGGAAGGAAGGGGTGAAATCGGTAACTTCATGTTTCGACAGCCGAATTGCTTGAGCAATTTTATAGATCTCTTCATCCCACGTTCTATGATCTTCATAACTATAAGATCGTATAGCTGTGACAATGGATTTGTTTACGCGTTCAGTGTGATTAATTTGCGGATGAAAGTTAGCATTATACCAAATCTTTTGTACTGAATATTTGTCCATGAGGTTTTTGAACAAATGACTCGTGAACTGTTTACCATTATCGCAAGATACAATTTGAGGGATTCCAAAAATAAGAAAGACATGATTTTCTAAGAAATCAACTATAGAACGAGCAGTAGCCTGTCGTAAGGGATGAACTAATACAAATTTCGTGAACCAGTCAACTACAACAAGTGCAAATTGATTACCTTTACGAGATCGGGGATATGGCCCTAAAAGATCACACGATATCAATTGAAAAGGGAAGTTAATGTTACGATATTTTCCCATTCATCCTGCTTGTGGCAAGTTAGATGGTTTACAAGATGCACATATTTTACAACGAGTAACATATTTATAAACTGATTTCCTGAGATTAGGCCAATAATAAATTTCAGAAATTCTCTCTAATGTTTTAAAAACACCGAAGTGAGAAGAAGTTGGACTATCATGAAAATGATGTAAAATTTCACTTCGATTTTTAGTAGGAACGACAATTTTCCAATCGGAAACATTGCTAATTGGTCCAAATTTATTGAAGACATGTTTATATAATATGTTATTTTCAACTCTAAAACTTGGGTATTTTTCTGGAAAATCTTGAACATGAGAAATCATGTCATTATACCATTTATCGGGATGTAATGTAGATAAGTCTAAGATACTAACTTCAGGTATACGAGATAATGCATCTGCTACCACAGTTCCGGTAGATCTACGGTGAACGATAGAGAAATTGTATTGCGACAATTGCAATATCCATCTAGCTAAGCGAGGAGAAGGTTTTTTCATATTATTCAACCACACAAGAGAAGAATGATCAGTAATTACGGTAAAATGACGACCTACAAGATAATATCTGAAATGATCAATCCCTAACAAAACTGCTAACAGTTCCTTTTCAGTAGTACTAAACTTCTTTTGACCCTTTGTGAGTTTCTTACTCATATAAGCTATGGGATGTTCGAGTCCATCTTCCAATTGAAAAAGAACACTTCCTACCCCAACATCACTAGCATCTGTCATAAGGAAGAAAGGTTTGGTGAAATCGGGACTACTCAAGATAGGAGCGGTAGTTAAGACAGTTTTCACCTTTTCGAAAGCCTGATTTGCCTGGGATGTCCAAGTAATAGATTGATGTTTCTTTCGCTCACTAAGAAGATCAGAAATTGGAGCAGATAAGGAAGAAAAATCTTTAAGAAACCGACGATAATACGAAACCATTCCCAAGAATCTACGCACCTGAGTGGCAGTTTTCGGAACAGGGTACTCACAAATAGCAGAAACCTTTTCAGGATCGGTACGAAGACCATTTTTTTACAGAACTGGAATTTATAGGATTTATTTGAGGTAACCTTAATTTTCGTCTTTTGCTGGTTTTTCCTGAGATTTTGCCTTTGTTTTGATGTTTTTGGATTTTCCTGATGTTCCCGGTTTTTGAGCAAGTGTGGTAGAGTGGGGAGTTCGACCACTGCTTGGTTAGTTTTTTGAACACTTTGGACATTTAGTTTTTACAGTATCAGGATGTCCACAACCAAAACAAAACAATTTCCTAGGAATTTGACAGTTATAATACATATGACCTGCTTGTTTGCAATTCCAGCAAGTCCAAGTAGACGATACTACCGATATATTTTTTCGTGTTTGTTTAAAACAAGAATTATCCTTAAAAGATGTACTAGGTATGCTCAAATCTGGTTCAAGTAAGTATTGACTATTCTTATGATTTGATGTGAATTGTTGATCCCAAGTTAATGTTTCCTCAAGTCGTTTACATTTTTCCGTCAAAATATCAACAGTATCAATATCGATTAAAGCTAAAGGTTGTGCATAATTAGGTAAGAGATTTTTACGAATAATACGGGTCATGGCACTTTCGCTTGGCTTGTCGTCAAGACGATTGAACAAACCACACATGGCGTTAATATAGAGGGTAACTCTTTCATGTTGACCTTGTTTTCTAGCCTTGATTTCCTCTAGTAAATCATCTTGATAGTTATAAGGTAAGAAATCTGATTTCAATTTGGTCACTAATTGTTCCCAATTTTGAACTTTGCATCTGTTAATTAGATACCAGTTAAAAGCTTGATCACTAAACAAATCAGCTGAGCTAGAAAACAATTCAGCATCTGTGATACCTCTTGAAATTTTAAGACAATTTACGCGTTCTAGGAAGCCAAGTACTGATTCTTTGGAATCAATTCCTGAAAATCTTATTCCCCATTTGTGTACAGGTACAGGTTTAGAAAAAGAAAAACTTTGATTTGCATTTACCGGAGTAGATTGTCTATCTGCATCAATAACATTGAGCTTGCCATCTAATTCACCTTCTAAAAACAATATTTCTGATGTTAGATGTTTTTTTTACTTCTTCATGCTCGTCTTCCTCGCAATTCAAACGAGAAATGCGTTGCGTAAGGTGAATTAGCCGACAAGTCAATCTTTTATACTCTACGTCAGAAGAAGTTCCAACGAAATTTTGAACCTTCTTCTTCAAGTCGGCAAAAGAAAGCTTAATTCCTGTAATTTCGGTAGTAAATGGAAGATCGACATATACGATCGAACTCCGCATGGATACCTCTTGAGTTAAAACACCCCGTAACAATTTCCTCTTCTCTGTAACCAGTGAAGGTATTTCTAAGCCACGATAAGAAATTTCATGATCTAATTCATGAGTTAAAAGATAATCAACATTTAGCTTAAACATTTTTGCCATTATACGGTATCTGACGAAATTAAATTATAAGATACGAAAATTTAAAAAAAAAATTGAGTACTGTTGATATTGACGATTGAGAAGATATTTATATATACGATACGTGAAGATATAAGATAAGAAAAAATATTATATAGATATAGATATTGTCAATACGATAATAAAATGAAATATTGCAACTCAACTGTGAACGATATGATACGATAAGTGAACTATAGAAAGATAAATACTGTAATAAGTGAAAGATATTTACGATAATAAAAAGATAACTACTACTATCCAAACTTCCAAGTTTCAAGATCTATTGATGAGAGAGATGATGTGTAAAACAGGCCACACACGTTCGGGTGCCAATTTGTAACGGCTACTCAGATAAAGAGCTGCTCAGGCGTGAATTCGGATACCAAACTAATAAAAATTCAGGGAGTAGTCTTACCGGTTCGCGGGTAATACTACTTATTTAAATTATTGAAGTTATATTGGAATAAATGAATTTAATAAGTTAACAAAACAATCAATGAATTACGTTAAGGAATTTAAGTGAAGTTAAGGTAAATGGGCGCCACCCTGAATAATATTAGTTGACTTGTTTCAACACTCTCTATCAACAAACCTGGAAATGCTGGAAGGGAAGGAATATGAACTACGTTGTTAAATTTACAAGTTGTATAATGACTTTTTAAAAAAAAAATAAATATCACAGTTCGAGTACTCTGGTTGCAACAATGATTGTTAATAGTGACGGTACTTTCCTGTCTTCTTCTGACTTCAAGTCTGGCGTCTTTTGGTCCGGTGTCTTTGGAGGTCCGGTGTCTTATGGAGGTTTATTGCCAGAACATATTAGTAGTAGTAGTTGTTGTGGTAGTAGTAGTTGTAGTAGTAGTAATAGTGGAAGAAGTAGTGGTTATATATATAAAGATATATATAACTTTAGGTACGAAGAAAGTGCATTCACATGAATGCACTTAGAAAAAAAAGTTTAGGTGAAACTCTCACCAAATAAATTTCAAGTTGTTAATTTAACATTTTGTCACAGAAAGAGAAAATCTCTGCTTGATTCTGTTTAAATATAAAACATGAAATCATGTGAATGATAATGCACATACGTCGCATATCTGTATCATACACCTTTGTTTGGAATGGAAATGTAATTTAAATTCCGTAAGTGGATTCTTCATTCATTTGTGTTAAAATTGAAAACCAAATAATTTATAGTAAACCGAAGTGACTATTTTTACTATAGACGGTATCGATTTGACCCGCAAATAAACTTAAAATTTTGTCCTTCATCGACTATAGATAAAGTTAAACTCGATACATTTCTCAGCGCTGGGCATGAGAAAGGACTGGCTACTCGCCACCCATAAGATAATTTAATAAATATTTAAATATAAGGAGAGTGAATAAAATTAACGTTACAAGTAAATTATAAATCTGATTGAAGTCGAACATGAAGACAAAAATTTTTGTAATTAAAATTCTTAGTTTCTTATATCTATAAAATAATATTTCTTTTTCTTTATTAACCTGCGTACCATTAATATTTAATAAACAATCTGAAATTATTAGTTGTATTGGACTATGAAAGTTATTTACGAGGGTTTGTGAAATTTTTAGTATGAAGATATTTACAAATGTATAAAATTTTTTATTTTTTGTCATTGATAGAGTTAAATAGGTAATAAAGTTGGGGTTTTCTATATATTTTTTCTTCAAATTTTCGTATTATAAAATATGTTTTTTATTAAATTGTTCGGATATCCATTATCTAAGAATTTTTAAGTTTTTCTCATGGAATACAGGATCTGAAATATTAATTATTCTATTTTTCATCTGCTTGACCAAATTAATTTTCATAGAAAATTTATGATACGACCAAAAGTTCATGAATCTTCCAGAACTCATTGGTTTTCTATACCAATCAATTGATAAAGTATTATTAGAATTTCTTATTATTCTAGTATCTAAAAAAGGTATACTTTGTAATTCATCCTCCTTCTCTATTGTAAACTAGATGTGTTGATCTACTTTATTTTCTGGTAGAGCTAGAATAATATCATCAACATACTTTTTTATAAAAATTAAATTGAAAGGTAATATTTGTATAACTGAGTCTAACAAATTATCCATAACATAACATGCTATAATTGGCGAGATTGTTGCTCCCATTGTAGTACCAAAAGTTTGTTTATATATCTGTTTATTAAAAGTGAAATAGGTATTTTCAAATAGAAAGGTTATTATATCTCGGAAATATTTCTTATTTATTGAACATTGTTGACTTATTTTTTCCCAATTTTTATCTATTGCCTTCAGTGCTGAATCTAAATATACATTACTAAACAAAGATACAACGTCTAAACTACAAATAACATGGTTGTTTGGTAATTGAAATTTATTGAATTGTTTATATACTTCAAAAGAGTCTTTGATGTAGTATTCTGTATCAAGATCATAAGCTTTTGTTAAAATTTCTGTTATATAAGAGCCTAAAAAATTAGTAGGAGTGCCTAAAGATGCAACCACGGGTCTAACTGATAAAGTTGGTTTGTGGATTTTAGGAAGACCATAAAATTTCGCAGGTATACCATTATAACAAGTGAGTTTTTCTTTTGTGATTTTATCTATTTGTTTGGTATCATATAGTTTTTTAATGATAGTGTTACATTTATTTTGTATCGATAATGTAGGATCTCTTTTCAATCTTATATAAGAAGAACTATTATCAATAATTTCTAAGGAAAGTTCAATATAGTTATCTTTTAACATGATCACAGTACAATTACCTTTATCACTGTTAGTAACAACTATATTAGGGTGCATCTTAAGAAATTTGCTTGTTTTATAATATAAATTTCGGAAAAAAGAACTACTCGATTTTTGGTGTATATGATTTGTGATAATGTTAGTGGATTTTGAAACTAATGTTTTTCTTAAATTCTCATCTGATGTTTGTGAAGTAATGTATTCAATATCAGTTAGTAAATGTCTTATCTGAATATCTTTCCCGAGAATTGGCTCGATACTAACGAGAGCGTTACAAAAATATAGCACTCTAATATATTATAAGGGTGTTTTACAAAGATATGGCCAATTATTAGCAAAAAAGACCACCTCTTTAACACTCTGCAGAACTGTAAATTAAAATAAATCAACAGGTCTTTGTATTCAGATGTCATACAGACATCATTGGCTGTGCTCAGTATTAATTAATTTTTTCATCTGTGACTTCTTTAATACAGGGTGAAACAAAACGCGAATCAAGCAATATCTCAAAATTTTCAAATGAATCACCCTATAAGTCTTTTTACAATTTGTAAGTACAATTAATAAACTTTCAAACGATGTAGTGAACTTAGGGCATTAGTTAATGGAAAATCGTAGATATTTAATGATAATGGTCAAAAACAAGTATTTCACATACACAAATTAAATGGTAATTAATTTTTACATGCAACATTTCTAAGGCATAAATTCTAATCGTAATTTTGGATGCATTTATGCCTTAGAAATGTTAAAATTCACAAGATGTTGCATGTAAAAATTAATTATCATTTAATTTGTGTATGTAAAATACTTGTTATTGTCCATTATCATAAAATATCTATGATTTTCCATTAACTAATGCCATAAGTTTACTACATCGTTTGAATATTTTTTTAAATGTACTAACAAATTGTAAAAAGACTTATAGGGTGATTCATTTAAAAATTTTGAGATATTGCTTGATTTGCGTTTTGTACCACCTTGTATTAAAGAAGCCACAGATGAAAAAATTAATTAATACTGAGCACAGCCAATGATGTATGTATGACGTTTGAATACAAAGACCTGTTTATTTATTTTAATTTACTGTTCTGCAGAGTGTTGAAGAGGAGGTCTTTTTTGCTAATAATTGGCCATATCTTTGTAAAACACCCTTATAATATATTAGAGTGCTATATTTTTGTAACGCTCTCGGTGAAATCTTTTCGATTCTTGGACAAAATATAGTACGTTCCATTCAAAAAAATGTAAGTTTGTGCTGCTACGTGGTTTTGGAACACCCTGTAGAATCGAAAGTATTTTCAAAATGTACCCTCAAAAACTGTATTAGCTCACACAAAATAATAAAGTTCTATCTCTCACCACAACGATGTAATCCTCCGATGTCAGAAGATTGCCCCACCCTGTAGATATACCTACTTACACATATATTTCCAACATTTCGAAAAAATTACCTCATAATAATTATAAATATTTTTAATTTTATACTTACTAGTTTATCACCAAAACATGTAGTAAACGTTTATGAAAAATAAAAATTTCGAAAAACTGGGCCATTTTCAACTGAATTATAATAGTTTGTCACAGGAATGAGTTGGGCCCGTTGGCATTTTTGGTTAATAGGAAGAGTAAGTAATATACCAAAGACTTTGACCGGTCGTCACTTAAAAATGGAAAAATTGCGAAATAAATTAGTCATAGAATAAAAATTATAATATTTTTTAGTTGTATTCGAAGGCTGTGCGAAAAATCTCCAAAGTTAACAATATAAATATGGAAAACGGATATGCTGGAAGATTGTTTCCTCAAGAATATGTAAGAAATTTTATATCCTTTTTTGATTGGAATAATTTACTTTAGAATATTTTTCAGTATTTCTGTACCGTTTCACCAACTTTAACAGAAAATCAAAAGAGAAATAGGTGGTTTTGTAATAGATTCTCCACAGATACACAAGAAATAGTTGATTTATCAACCAATAGCTCTGATAATAGTTTACCATTAACACTACAAAAGTCTTCTCTTATACGAACAACTTCGTCAACACAAAAATCACGTCCTACATCACAACCACTAACAACTCAGGAATCATCACTACGGAATTTACTGAACGATAAAGTTAAGGAAAAAAATGAAATTCAAGATAAAACTATAAGTACTTCCGATGATTCTAAAATAGACATAACAATACCACTGGAGTTTTCTCAGGTATTTGAATTTATAAATAACTGTAACTTCGTTTCATATCCTTTTCTATTTTTGTAGTTATCGGATTCAGACAAAGAGTCAATTGCTGATGATCAGGATTCTGATCCAGATTTCAATCCATCATCAAACTCTTCATCTAGCTCATTTGTAAGTTGTCCAAGTATCTTTACACCCACCTGTAACTTATACTTACTAAAAGTGATCATCTAAAAGATTTAAAAAAAAATTATAGTGATGTATTTTTTTGCCCACATCTTCAATCGACTGGCAAAGTATCATTTCAGTTCCTGGATACATAAATAACTAATATTAAATGATCTGTTATAATTGAAACGACTACTGAATTTTTCCATTATTGTAACACAATACAAATTGTAAATGATGCTCTTAGGAGTAGAAGGCTAATACTGTTGAGCCCCAAACTTATATATAAACTATACAAGTATATCAAATAATTCTTATTTTTTAGGCGTCACAGGTTGATGTGGACGGTGATATACCTCCAAGTCCTACTCCCATTTCCATAAATCAGATGAATCAAGATGAAATTATTTCTCCTTTGAAAGAAATTTCTCATACAGCAGAAACCATAAGTCAAAATAATAAGCCGCAAAAAGTTGATGAGCAAAAAAATAAATGTGATTTTTGCTTTTTTTGTGAGACTGCAGTTACCAATTTCGGTAGACATATAGTAAGAAATCACTCTCAAGGAACAGAAGTTCAAAGAATTTTGGTTCTTCCGCTTAAAAGTAGAAAAAGGAAAAATTTTATAACATTACTTCGAAAAAAGGGTAATTATTTAAATAATAGCACTGAACAAAAGCCAGTAAGAAAAAATGTGGGAACCAAGTATCTTCCATGCTCCTACTGTTTCGGTTTTTATTCGTCTAAAAATTTGTGGAGGCATCGTAAATACTGCTCTGAAAATCCAAACATCGGAGAATCATGTGCTGGTTCACAGATTTCTGCCCAAAACTTACTGACTAAGCATATGAAAATTGACGTTAGCTTGAGAGAAACGGTATTTCCCCATATGAGAGCTGACAATATTTCATTGACTGCCAAAAAAGACTTTTTGATTTGTGCTTTTGGGGCTCGTTACATCAAAATTCATAAAGAACAGCATTTCATTAACGTGGCATCAAGAAAAATGCGTGAAATCGCAAGGCTCCTCATTGAAGTAAAGAATACTGATGCCAGGATAAAAAATTTATCGGATGTTTTGAAACCAAAATATTACGATTTGTTAGTTTCATCAACCAAATAAATCAATTGCTAAATACGACTTGGATAAAGCACATTACAAATCTCCTACGCTAGCTATGAATATGGGAACGACAATTAAACAATGTTGTGAGATTGCTCTTTTATTCATTTTAAAAGGAAATGAACCATCTGTTACTAGAGCAGAATCTGAGGTGGAAGTAAAAACCTTAATACAATTAATTGAAGCCCATTGGCGATTTGATGTATCAAATCAGGCATCAAATGATTTAAATATAAGAAAATGGAATAAGGTTACTATCATTCCATTAGCAAATGATTTGAAAGTTTTTAAAGACTATCTCTTAAAATTAGGAAATTCAGCGGAGGCAGACTTGAGAATAAATAAGGAAAATGTTAGTGCATATAAGCTCCTATTAGAATCTGTTTATTGTCGCCTTATTTTATTAAATAGGAAAAGGCCCGGGGAGCTTCAACGATTTCTACTGCATACTTATGAATCAAATATTCAAAATGATCGTCCTCAACATTGTGAAGAATTCGAAGAGGTGATAACAGAATCAGAAAAAGTACTCATGAATTTTTTCAAAAGAATCGTAATACGGGGGAAAAGGGGAAGAGGCGTTCCGGTATTATTCAGTAAAGATTTACAAATACATATAAACGTTTTGATATTACACAGGCAGTATGTTATGAAGAAACCCAATTTATATTTATTTGGAAATCCCAATACAACCGAAACAATAATGGGATACAAAGTTTTACAAAAGCATGCAAATCTATGTGGTGCTAAAAATCCAGCGGCAATAACTTGCACAAAGTTAAGGAAACACTTAGGGACTCTAACTCAACTGATTATTATGTCCGAAAACGATATGGAGCAATTGGCTACATTTATGGGCCATACCATTGGTGTTCATCGGTCCAGATATAGACTTCCAGATGAGCTGTATCAGAAAGCCAAAATTTCTAAATTATTAATGATGATGGAAAAAGGACAAGCTGCTCAGTTTAAGGGCAAAAGCTTAGATGAAATTACCTTGGACTTAGATGAAGACTTAATGCTGGAAACAGAAACAATTCAGAATGAAATTCATGAAAGAAAAGCAAATATAGAAGAAGATGAAGATCTCATATCTACAGAAATAGAAAATAAGGAGTCAGAGAAAGTTAAGGCTACTAAAATAATAAAAATAAAACCCACAAAAAGAATTTTGGTTGCATGGACAGAAGAACAAAAAAATATTGCTTGTTCTTATTTTAAAGACCACATTCGAAATAAAATGGCTCCTAAACAAGGAGAAATTGACATTTTAAAGGAGCAATATCCTACAGTTTTTGATAACAAAAGCTGGTTGATTTATTCAAAATAAATACAGAAATAAATAAGTACTTTTTGGTTCTTCTATATTTTGTTTTATTCGAAAAATAAACAAAAAATTTATTAGTAATATAAGTATCTTGATGCTATTGAGCTTTTCTTTTCGATTAATCACCCAATCCCTAAGAACATATCTACCTAAAATCATTTATACCCAATAAAAGTATTAGGTAACATGAATTGTTGAATGGACGAGGCCGTAGACCGAGTCGTGTATTTACATAAGTGCATTAATAATTCCTATCCCATGTGTTACGTACAAAATTTTATCTACAACTGTTTATTGGTAGGTATTATTAAGAGTCTTCTGTATGTTCCTTGTGGTATATTATTCATTCTTTTTTTAATTTCTGGGGAAATTGAACCACAATATTTTTAAATTCTTTATTTCAACGTTTCGGTAGCGTTCCAGCTACCGTTGTCAAGAAAAAATAAGTAGAAATTAATTTTTATCCCTAACTGACACAACAAAAAAAATTTGACAACTAGACAATCAAAAAATATTTTGGAGTTTAAGACTGCAAAATTTTGTTATAAAATTTTTATTAAGGTCCATTCATAGTAGATCATATCTCTGGCAAAATGTGAAATGAAATATTTCATTTTATGACATTCCAACGATATGATAGTCTACTAGAAATGGAATCCAGTGGAGTGCACGTTCCAGGAACGGTTTTTATTGGGATAGCGCGTTTTTTTTCGCTTATATTGGAAATGTTGTTAATAAAACGCGTTTCTTGATATTTTTTTTGTGTATGAATATTTAAGTTTTTGAAATATGTATACTCAGTTTTGTGATTTTGTTTTTCTCGAAATACCTTTGTTTTGGTATTTGGCATAATAATTTGATAGCAAATTCCTTGATCTTTCATATTTTCGAACAACATATTTTTAGCTCTTTCCGTCGACATGCATCAGCAAAACTAAAGATCAATATAATTTTTAAGTGAATATTATATGAATACACCTTTTCATAATCTACACAAGGATCTCACCTACCTTCATGCACAAATATCTCCCACCGTTCGCATTTGTTGAAAATCTGGTTATTTCCTCCTTTGTAAATACCTTGACTTTTTAGGTATGTGCCATTTTTATTTTCGTACCATAAATTACATGTTATGAAATAAATATTCAATTCTGTTATTAATATTATTCTTGACTCTTATTATCGCACTATTGTGGTAATGTATTCAAAAACGCACTAGTGCGGTAATATACGTCATTATGACACTGAAAATAGTGTCAAATCGTACCTGTTACATGACAGTTGTAGATAAAATATATTTCAACACCTGTGCTGTGAATAAAAAAATATCAATAATAGGTATGTACCTTTTATGTATAAACGTAGTTGTCATAATTTCATGGATTCCAAAAATAAATCAGGGAATGCTCATGTGTCCAATAACCAATGACTGTTATCTATATAAATTATTCAGTCATGTTAATATCAGGACATATTGTACAGGAGAACCATTTTCAGAAATATTTAATGAATACGATGTAGCGCCATTGATTTCATACAACGGATTGTCCAAGTCCGCACAGTGAAACACAAAAACTGGTATCAATTTTCAACAAATGCAATAGATATACATGGCAACACCGCAGATCCCATATAGATTGTTAAATAAAACATAATACCCATAGTGGAACTCATAAAGATCTAAAGGCTGCCTTCGTATAATAACTCGGACTTCATATCCTACGCGGTGTAAACGGAATTCAGATATATCGAAATATAAAAACAACAAGGATATTAAAGCCTAGTGTGTTTTATATGCTACTGCTTGAAATCATGTGAAAACGCAATATACGTCACTAATACATGTATATACTCGCTCCTTCCAGTGGATCTCATATGTCTGGAGATCGTGTGGAGCTCATATTGATAGAGGGATGTATATATATATATATAACCTAACACAAAGTATTTGGCTGCATGGAGTTCTCCAAACGCCATAAAAAAAAAGTATGTTAACATACTTCGGCTACAAAAAAAAACCAGTTTCATGGACTTAACCTATATTAAGTCGCTCAGTCTGTAAATTTTGATTGAGCTAAACAAGTTTAAGTAAACAAATGTTTTAATATTAATATTACTTTACAATCAAATGGTTCAAAAAGAAATAAAAAACTCAAATAACAAAATCAGTCGTCTTCCTCGTCTCTTTCTTCGCCGTGAGGAAGATTTTGATAATAATTGTGAAATTGTTTGGGAATAAATTTTATAAGCTTCTGAAGGTGCTGATATTTTTTTGTAGAAATTTTCCTTAGTCCGGTTCTTATCTGTGTCAAAGATTCTGGTAAGTTGTTACTTGTCCTTGTATTTCTAGTGGCAGCGTAAGAGGAGGAATCGTCACCAAACTTGTTTTTATAAAATAGAACTCCAGGTGTGTCTTGTCTCACTTGTAACTGACAAACTTGTGATATTAAGAAATTTCCTCCAGTGTCGTTTCTTACGATAAATGGTGATGACTTACTTTCGTATAGGCTTTTAAAGTTTGAAAAATCATCTGTATCCATTCCTGTTACATGAAAAGATTTATTTCTACCACACAATCTTACAAGTTGCTGCCAGTCCCAGGGCATGATTATCTTTAGTTGAGAAAAATTCTTTCTTTCCCGTTCAATGAGAGAGTGATCTGCATCTGCTTCTAAATGAGTATGCCCTTTAGCCAGAAACTTATGAGTGATCGTTTTCAAATTTGGTTTCAATTTAAGAAGATAAAAATACCACATCACGATTTGACTGTTTCTATTTTGAGAAGGGCAATTGTCAGACCATATTACCAAATCTTCAACGTTTTGGGATATATCGCAAATTTCCGACCACTTCAGTATACAGAAGGCAACTTCATTCCCGCCTCGGCCAGCAATACTCTCGTCACACATCATACAGTCTGTTCGCTGAATCTTTTCCCATGTATGAAATAATTCACATACTACTTTTTGTATTACGTCTCTTTCCTACTCACAGAATCTTAATCCCCGAAATGGAACCGTTTGTTCCATTACAGCGTAATATAACAAACAGAGATAGCCATATGATGAATGTCGGCGATAGGTTTAACGCGAATTTGTACCTTGACGTCGTTGACAGACCAAAGACTTTGTTTACATTTTTATTTCACCTTTTCGCCCCTTGCATATAAATTTATTTCAAAAACAGTTGTTATAACGACTAACGTTTATCTTAGTGTTCAAATTATTAAGGTAAGTAAATATTATTTCTTATTATTTACTTCGCAATGAAAACTAACCTTAAATTGACATTTCAATATGATTCTGGATAGAATTCCATCAAACTAAATTATATGAAACATATTTTGCTTCCACCAATGTAGAAAATATTGACTTTATTTTCTGAAATACCAGAACTATTTATGAATGATTTTTATTTTTAGAATATGCCTGGAAAGAGGTTGAATTCGCAAGCACAGGAGCTGGTCCTAAATGTGTGGGAGTATTTTGAGTTGGAAAAAAGAAATGGAGTATCTTTGGAACCACTTTCATGTGTTCCAGAGGTAACATAAATACTTAAGCATGCTGGTTTAAGAATATACTTATTATTAATCTTTTTTTTTTTCATGTTAGAGGGTAGCTGCTCTTTGAAAATATCTCGCCGGACAGTATATGCTATAAAAACAAGAAAAGAAAATAATCCAATACTTTCAAGCCCAGGCAAAACCAGAACTCGTTCTAAATCTAAGACAACTGATCTACCTGAGGGAGCTAAGATGGCAGTACGGAATACATTATATGATATGTACCAACAAAGTGAATATTTATTTATAATTTAATTAAAATCTTTTGGTAAAATGTAGGTGTAGGTATTTTGTAATGAGTATATTCAAACCATAGTATATTAAAGAAAACTTTAGGAAGGTATTTGTATAGATTTTAGTAGTTTTGCGATTACATTACAAATTCAATTCAAATATTGAATTTATCTTATTTTTGAACAGTCAGGGCTGAAACATTGATAGAATGAACAATCAGAATATCATTAAAAATATATTATATATTATATAGTATTTGTTCAAATTGATCTACAATAATTTTTGTGTTTGTTTTAGAGAAGCATGTTACTTTGACTACATTAAATTGTGAATTAAGAGAAAGAGAAATTGTATCTATTGGCAAAACATCTCTAAGCATTTTGTTGAAATCATTGGGATTCAAATATAACAAAGATGACAATCGAAGAGCTTTAATGGAGCGAACCAGTATTGCAGCCTTGAGAGCCAATTTTCTGCGTGAATATATGGGAAACCTTTCAAGTACTCACCCAAGAGAACTTGTATTTTTGGATGAGACATGGATCTATTCAAAAGGAAATAAAACATATTCTTGGCAAGACAACAGCACTAAAAGTGTACGTAAACCAGATGGTTATGATGGAAAACGATTTATAATTGTTCATGCTGGTTCTACCAAAGGTTTTGTCTCTGAAGCAAGTCTAGTATTCTGTTCAAAATCTAAAGTAGCTGACTACCATGGAGAAATGAACAATGAAATTTTTATGGAATGGATGAGTACTCAATTAATTCCCAACCTAGAAGAGCCATCTCTAATTGTTATGGATAATGCTCCATATCATAGTGTCCTTTTAGAAAAGCAACCTTCTACTAATTCGACAAAACATGAGATTGTTACATGGTTGACAACAAACAACATCAAGTTTGATACAAAACTTACAAAACCTGAATTGCTACAAATTGCAAAAATGAATAGAAAAGTAAATGTGTATAAAATTGATGAGTTACTACGAGAACATGGTCATGAAGTGCTGAGACTACCACAATATCATTGTGAATTCAACGCTATTGAATTAATTTGGGCAAATTGCAAGTCATATTACAATAAATATATTGGTAGAGATGAATATTCAGATAGTTCTGTTATAAATATGTGGAAAGAGGCACTGGAACAATGTGATCAATAAATTTGGGAAAAATGTGTTAGACATACTCATGAAATTATAGAAAAGTGGTATGCCCGAGAGCAGAATATAGTTGATTTTAGCATTCAACCTATTACCATCGAAATAAATACTGGTGATAGTTCTGATTCCGACTATGAGGAAGATTAAATGAAATTTATTGTATATATAAGGACAGGAATATTAGGGAAGCGGCAAAATTGGAAAAATTTACTCTACATTATTTTCCAAGCTTTTGGAATATCTTTATTTCCATTTTCAAGGATAGCATTTGAGATTGTATCACAAGTTGTTTTAAATGGTGAATACATCTAACAATAATTTTGATTTCCCCAATATTCCTGTCCTTGTAAATTATTATTCGGCAAATATCTACTGTAACTATATTCAAATGAGTCTTAAATAAATATATTTAAAATATTTATTTTTTATTTTCACATCCTAGAAGATTTTTATTTTCCATTGTTGAACCGTATGGGTGGGACAGCCCAATAGTAATGGTTGCCAGCCATATCCCTAAAAGGGCAATCTGATTTGCAAAGTTTCTACCTAGTTACCTAATTGTTATTAATACTAACTCTTGTGCAAGTAAATTCGCAGAATAACCCCATAAAACTATGGAATTCTAACAGTTTTTCCAAACTAAAGGTTTAGGTAGCACATTGCTATAAAATATTCACAAATATCTATCACACCAGCTTCAATAATAAATAACGCACACCGTAATTTTAGCCACATCCACAAGCATTGATAGCATCCACAGCATTGAACTATGACCTACGTCTTATTTAATGTATTGATGTATTGCGTTTGTATATTAATGGTGACGCATGGGAAAAGATCCACCAAACCAACTGTACAATAGCTTTTTCCTCGGTGGAGTCGGAAGTACCAAATTGTAAGTCCATAATTTGAGACTATAGAAACTCTGTGAATTGTGAAGTTCGGGAGTTGGGAGACATTTCTGTAAGTCCATCATTAAAACCTTCATTGACTGCAATTGCCTTGAGTTTTGTTTGTCTGACGCTTTGAGTTTATATCTGTCACCTGCGTCTTTTAAATGAGCGTCGTACTCTTCTTGTAGTAAGCGTCTTATATCTGTTGTTTCGGCATCACGCAACTCTAACTGAAAAATATCACAATCATCGCATGTATCGTTGTCCGGACTTTTGAAGCTATAATTAAACTCATAATTGAAAACATCTGAGTAGACCCATTCCTTGGCAATATATTTGTCAGGTATGGTGTTTTCTTTGCAGTATTCAAGATAAAGTTGG
Organism: Galerucella nymphaeae; assembly: GCA_963978555.1. Classification (NCBI taxonomy): domain Eukaryota; kingdom Metazoa; phylum Arthropoda; class Insecta; order Coleoptera; family Chrysomelidae; genus Galerucella; species Galerucella nymphaeae. Next base: position 31,519,114 of record OZ021704.1, on the reverse strand, counting down.
TACATTTTTGAAATGTTTAAATGGTTTCCCAGGTACCATTTTTTGACCTTTCTCGAGAATAATGGGATTCCTGTACGGGAAATTGCATTATATGACCTCTGACATTTTCACGAACCTTAACCGGTGTCTTGTTACTAGGTATGTGTTTTCCTCTTTTGTCTGGCGATACCATTCCCCCTTCCCTTTTTTTTGCTATAGCTGTATCCACAGATTGCTGAGATATAGAAAGAGTATTGAGAAAGAAATTCTTGCAAACGGATAACGACTGACCATCAATTTCGAAGGAGTATTTGTTGGTGTGTTGCCTTTTGCCATCTCGCTGATGATTTTGTTCTCTTCTTCGTTGAACGCCAACTTGTTGCACATGAGAAGCAATGTATTGTCTTTTCATATCAATAGATTTTTGGTCCGTCCAGTATTGATCATGTATTCTTTCTCTTAGGTCTTCTGGTAATTTTTCTGATCTTACAGGTATTTGAACATGGTGGCTTAAGGCCTTCCCTTGGGATTACTCTATTATTTTTTGACACATATTCCGTACCAGAGTGTCTATTGACCTTTTCAACGTTTCTTTTCCACTCTTTTGGATTTGGTTTCTTCTTTTTTGTTTTCTGTTTAGAATCGCTATTCTCTTCCATGTTCTGTTCATTATAATTTTCTAGATCTGAGTCTTCATTCTCCAGATAATCTGGATCTGCAATACTATCATCGCTATTAATATTTTTTTCTAGATGGTTTTCGGCCGACACATGTCTTGTTATTAACAGTTATCTATTTACTTTCGAAACTCTCTCATCAGAGATTCTTTGGAACGTAGAACTATTGCCAGGAGATCTGTCAATATGTGACGTAAGCTGAATACTTGTAGCAGAGGGTTCCTCCGGCTTTACGAATCCATCAGTTACTTCCATGTAGCTTGGAGTATTTGAATGGGATCCCAAATATATTGGAGAATTGTTAGAAATAATCTCTAATGGTCCGATTACTGCTACTTCTGTAGGTGCGTTCAATTGAAATTCAGTATTCGAATTGGATTCCCCCAAATATATCGGCGAATTCTTTGGAATAACCTTTGTTGGACCAACTGTTGCTACTTTTGGAAGTTTAGAGTAATCAGTTATGTCCAGGTGCCCTACTGCATTTGATTAGGCTTCCTCCAAATATTAAGGGGAATTGTTTTTTTTTAATTATTGAACCAACTACTGCTACTTGTTGAGATACGACCCCTTTAGTTGTATCTACCGTATTTAAAAGGGATTCTCCTAAATATTTTTGAGAATTATTTGAAATACATTTTATTTGGCCCCATTCTGTTACTTTTGAAGGTACATTTTCTGAAAAAGAAAAAATACTCTACTTCAAAATTTAAAGAAAATAATTTTTTTTAATTTCAAGTCACACCTGACATTATAAATTACATTAATCACTAGAACCCAAACTATGTTAAGTCCATATGGAATGAGATAAATTCGATTTAAAAACGTATGGTTTCAGAATTATGCTAAAATATACGTAAGAATACCTATCAAACATCCCATCTTCACACATAAACGCATAATTCATACACAAACTCTTCAGTACAAATAATATGAAATCAGAACTTAATTGTCAACTAATCATTATTGAATTTTACTCACCTCCAGTTTACTTACCTCCAGTTTAGGACTTTTGATTTTTCTTTAGATTTGCAAATATTTTATGCGTTCTAGAATGCATTATTTTCCCTATCGCACTATCACAGCGTTCTCTTCAAATATGCGAGGTAAAATAATAAATAAGGTTATGTTGTGACTTGACATACCTAACCAAACAGTGCTGCCAGAAGCGAACTATGTCATTAGAACATTTTTTGGCTCTAAGCTAGATATGGACTTAACGTAGTTTATAAAGTGTTAAAATCGTAATCGAGTAAGGTATAGAGTTATTTCCAAGAGCATATGATGAAACATGCTTTATTGAGTGACTTAACATAGTTAACTCATTTTGACCTATTTTGGGCTTTACATAGTTTGCCTCTGGGGTACACATATTGACACGTACTGATAATAGACTGGTGTTGAAATACATTTGTTGCTCAGTTTAATACCCATTATTTGGAAAAGGTACCAATAAATGTCCATGGATGATATATACACTATCACCAACCAAATGACCATCTTCTGGGAAGTAAGTGTCTTGAATATTCAATTAGTCAGATACCTCAGATAAACGCAAAACTCTCTGGTCATGAACATACCCACAGTTTCCAATATAAACATGGGTGAACATGCATTTATGATTACAAACAGCCTAAAATTAAATATATAAAAAATTTGATAAGAAATTATTATTCTCATGTTCACCTGAAATTGAATTGAGACTCTATGGTACCTATTAATGAAGGAATTTATATCTTCAGGTGGTTTCGTGATATTAATATGGCAACTCTATTGCTCCTACAACTTTTGGAATAGCTCCTTTTTCTCTGAACCCATTTCAAATGATTTCTGCATCATCCCTGTTGGTAGGCCATTTAATAAAACTGGGAGCCAGTTCACATATGCTTTTCACTACTCTTCTGACTATACGGAATCCAGTGGATTTTCCAAAATTTTCCTCATATATATCTACAGAGAAATTGATTGGTAAATGTATAATATTGACAATTAGTGTGTATTCACTTACCTGTAAGAATCTGGTGTAGGAAAAAAACCACAGAGCAAATGGCACTTGGTGTTCTAAGGGAATCTGAGATCTTCCTGAACCATCTGGATTTATTATTCTCTTCCTTAAACACTGTACCAAATACTGATATGTAAGAGTAATCACCCTGCAGGTATTATCTTCAAGATGATTGTATTGTGCGAGCTGTCTTTACTTACCTGAAATGTTGTTTGAAAATCTCTAGGCTGTAAGAACCAACTACATTTTCAATATAACCCTCTATTTTTGGTATTCTTTCAATTGGACCTCGAATCTTGTCAATAATTGGAATTACGTTCATGAAATCTTCCAAAGATCCACTACGTGCCTTGTGGTTGGTTGTGGAAGTCGTTCCAACAGGGATGCTGTAATAGCTATTTACCCAATTTTTCCGCACCAGTGTGCCGAGTGCGGAAAAACATTTTCCGCAAGTGTTAGCATATTCACCAGCAAAATAATTTTAGAAATGCACTGACAGTTTTCTGAATAAACAAACAGAAATCTGGTTGGTTACTAAAGCTTTTCGAACCACCATAATACTGGCTTATTATTAATTTGACATATTGGTGCGGAGAATATTTTCCACGCTAAAATGTGTGTGGAAAATTCAATTTTCCGCCCGCTCGTAGAAAAAATTCTTTTCAGTGTAAGCGGTTTTATGCCACAGATTTGTTATTGATAAAAATGAATTATCTGAAAGGCGTAGGGCACTATGGATAGCAGCAATAAAGCGAGACGATCTTAGTAAATTGAAACTAAAGAATCAGAGAGTTTGCAGTTATCCTTTTATTACTGGTTAGTGACATAGTTGAAATCAACAAGTTTTAAAAAGAATACCATGTTGATATATTTCTATTGAAGTATACCTCTGTTCTTAATTTGCAATTGAAAAGAAATCTTATTTTTTCTGCAGGCTGAACAGGCAGATCTTGATGTCGAACTGAATTCAGAGGCCCCACCCAGACCATGGTAAAAACTCAGATACTGGGGTTGCATGTCACACCGAAATCACCATAGAAGAATTAGGTATCTGTAAAATTTTATTGGTTAAGTTTTGCTTCGCAAACTATAGAAAAACTTGAGGGAGAAATGGAAAAATCACCATTTGTACTCAGAGACGATACTAGCAATGATATCAAATGGAATTATTATACAGGCTTTTCATATAATTTTATGGAGTGTGTATTATATGATATTATAGAAGATAACATTACTACGACAAGTATTATTCAAGAAGCTTTTCACACCGAGAAAAACAGGCCAAGTAAACTGGTTTAATAGATAAATTCTCGCTAACCATAATGAAACTTGTAAAATTATCCCGAGATTTTTTGTTTTTCTTTTTACTTATATAAACATTTCATAAGCTAGCAGTTTAATTCGAGCAATTAAAATTTGTTTCTGAAATTATTTTGACTACAATTAAATGATTTAATTAATTGTAACGGCTATTTCGCATTTCGCACAAGATCGCCTCCAATCGTCACTACATCGTGGAGGCTTTAAGTGTTACGATCCCTGTTTGGCGCGTTAGTTAATAATTAGTTTCAGCGAGGGTGGACCTTGTGTGGTGGTGCAAGTGAAAATTTTAAATCACATACAATAACTTGAAGAAATATTATCATGGTATCATGGAGTACGAATTACACATGCTGGAATGGGGGCTGGAAGAATATTTAAGCCGCTTTAGAGGTGAATAAACTTTGAAAAAAATCAATTATATTCATTAAGTTGGGGTAACAATTTCTTTTTAATAAAACATTCTATGTTTAGTAATACGAAATTGAGATTCTTGTAAAAGTTTATCCCTAACACAAGACAATGAATTCAGATTAAAATATAATATATTTCAAAAATGCAGTGCTGTTAACACGTTCCTCTGATAAATTCAGACACCTGAAGACAATGCAGTGAACTGCAGTTGTAAGTAGCCCTATAATAATGAAGAATATAAATTTTTTTATACCAATACAAAAGCAGTTTTTTTGTACTAATCATTGAAACCATGTTTGTTTTATTTTTTTAGGGTCGTATGCAACGTGGCTCTTTCAACATTTTATATGTTTCAAATAGGTACTGCTTTTTATGACAAAATGATATGAAGATTGAGGAGCTGGATCGCTCAATCCTGACATCATTTTGTCCAATTTTACGAGAGGTATATGTACTTGCAATTGTCAGTTGAAAACGCCCTGTATACCTGTTGTATACTAAGTACATAGGTAGTTCATTATTCTAAACTCAAAACTTCGTCGATTAGGTATATGAAAAGACTCGGCGGCACTCTCTTGTTCCCCCATTTTCAGGAAAAAATTATTTTAGATTATTTCTATTCAGCGACCTCAAACACGAGAAATAAAAATGTTTTTACTGTTTTAGCGATTAGTACTCCTTGGTCACTACAAACTCTATCTGGGTGAGTGAGTTCCACTCGCTTATTACAGTATAGCTTTGTTTAGACTAAATGAATTGTTGTTACCTAATTAATAATTAAGTGGAAATAAACATTTGATTGAGTTTATAGAAACTTCTCTAATATCTAGAACAAAACTCAGGTCAATAAAACAATCTTATATTTTAGAATTTTCATCCTGAAGTATTTTTACCAGCTCCTATCAGGTGACAGCATGATAGTAGATATAGACGATCCACAATTATTAGAAATTTTTAATAACACCTCAGAGAGCGCTGAAGTCCAGAGTGAAAACGAAAATCCATCACCAGCAAAAATTCAAAAAATAAGCTCTCCCTTCACAAATATAAGTAAATTAACTCACTAAAAACTATCATATCATTAAAATCTAGCAGTTTCTTGCACATAGCTAAAATGTGAATATAAACCTCCGTCTTGATTAATTTAATTGCTTATGAATTAGGGATTAGAAGAGCTGCTTAAAACATGCTTGGAAGGACGAATTATTTAAGCGTAAAAATCCAAATTAAACAATGATAATAGACAAAAATTGGCAAAAATAGTAATAAATTATTTGGTGTCCAGGGCACATGGAGTTTCAGAGTGAGTACATATTATATGCACATATACAGTGATGGGCAAATGTGTGGAACCAAGTAAATATCTCTGGAATTATTGAAGATGTTAAAATGAAATTTGGAAGGTGGATACTACAGTAGATTGCCTATTCGTTTTCATATTTTTTAATAATTTTGAACTTCCGGTTTGGTTCCACACATTTGCCCATCACTGTATATAAAATTGGAATACTATACTAGATGTAAAAAGTAATAGTTTACTGAAATGATAATTTATTCACAGGAAGCTTTAAAGTAGATAACTTTAACATGTTTTTTTATAGGTTAAAACGGAAAGAATTTGTACAGGCAGCAGAGGAAATCAAAAAGCCGTTTCCCGAGGAAGAGAAAGAATAGTACATTGTTTACCGGGTAGGAAAAGCGACTGTGAAGATTGCTAAGTTGAGGCGCAAGCCGAGACTTAGCAGCACAGAGTCCAGGAATGTGGCTTTTCCTACGAGGTAAACATACTATTTTTCCGCAAATCGTTCAAAATTCGACAGATATTGATTGATTTAAAAAAAACGCGATAATTTTATTCCCAAATAAATGGTGCTTTGAAATTCCTAATAAAATTACTTGGGTTACTATGGAAACGTATTGAGGTTGAATTGTCAAACTTGACGCTTATAAATTTAATTGCTGGTGTTCTCGAAAGTAAAATGATGAGTGATGATGAAATTTCCATTCCTGGGACTCCTCCAGAGCTGGTTGAGGCAGTGAATACTGCTTCATTAGAATTATTGCCAAAGAAATCAAGAGAAAAGTACGAAAATGCATACAGACGTTTTATGGATTATGTAGAACACTAACAACTGTACGGAAATATCATTTCCTTACAGTAAGGAAGTCCTGACTTTTTCTTCAAGAAATTTTGACAGGAATGTCAAAATTTCCTAGCGATTTGCGGAAAACCTATTATATACCATACTCCTCGAAATCAAAGGGATTAAGACTTCCTGCCAGGGGAAAGTTATGGTCACGGTATGTCAATGAAAAAAATGAAGAGGCAGAAAGAGAAATAATTTTCTTGAGAACTACCATTGAACCTTACACTAGAATCATAAGATCATGGGATATGACTAATGAATCAAGATATAAACAATATATATCCAACAAGGATGTGAATGATAGTTTATTCGACATTTTTCCCTGTCTACGCCAAAGATGGGGTCTTGAACTTGTAAGTGTTTTTTATATTTGACATTCATACTACAAAATAATTCAATTAACCTGGTTACTTAATCAACAACAAAAAAATTAAAATAATAGTTTGAAATTGGATTCATTGAAGTGAAAAAGAGAATTATAGTTTAACTGATTTTGTATTACAGATGAAGATGGATTTAAATCACATGTATCCAGACAAATATATTCCAATTGGCCCAAAGCTGCAAATGCAATAAAGTTGGACACCCCAAAAAAAACTGGCATCCTACTCGAAAAGAAATACGGAATAGTTTTTTTCTGTGTCAAGGTAAACAATTCATATTACTTTGAAAATATATTAAAGTTTACCTAGATTAATTTAGTCTGAACAATACTTCTCACAAAATACAGGTTCTTCTCCTTCTTTCCATTTTTTGTTAGTGTTCCTGGAAAGTTGGAGGAAAAAAATATCTACTATTTTTCATTTTTTTTTATCTTCACAGGATTCTAAAGATTTGGAGGACATTATAACCAGAATGAACGCCGTTTTAAGCACCCTAAATATACCCCTGCAGCCATTTGCGTATGTTTTGGAAAAAGAATATCATGTTTCGATTAATGACACAAATTTTAAAGTGGAGTCCTGTGTCAGGTGTTTAGAAACACTTTTTAAGGCTATTCATGATTTAAATTTAAAATATGCTGCTGAGGCCAAGCATATTTGGCATTTTATACAAGAAGTAGTAGTTCAAATGTCAGAGCAGCATAAATCTAGTAACACCACAGCTGTAATTACTGACATAAAACACCATTTGAAAAAAGAATAATAATTTGAAAGTGGTAAACTTGTATCAGACTGTACTTATTTGCGGAGATATTTGGTTTTTTGTTGAAAGAACTGTATTTTTCTCAGTTTAACAGTATTCTACATTACTGGATCTCATGAATGGAATTTTTTTTTTATTTTTCATTTATTAACAACTATCAAGTTTTTAGCAGCATTATTCTAGTTTCGATTTTGAAATTTTCAATTGTAAAATGCCGCCAGTGTGGTGAGTGCCCTGCCATGTTTCTTAATTTTAAGTCACTTTTAAGTCACTTGAAATATTTTCATCATATGGAAGAACATTCAGTTTATAATTGAAAAGAGCCTAGTTTTACAGACAATTTTTGTCTTCAAATTCTTACAAAAGACACTTGAAAGTACACGTGAATGAAGATATTAACTTTGAAACAGCAGATAGAAAAATATCTAATATATTGAAAGATAACAAATGCGATTCAGATATAAATTTGAAAAGCGGTGAAAACTTTGTAGAATTAACAAATAAGAATTGTGATATTTCTGAAATAGAAAATGTATCAGATCAAGCAAATGTGCTAAATTATAATTTCGAGTTTTCAAAGAATCATTAGCTGAAAATGCCTCTTTATTTGTTACTAATTTATATGGAGATTATTCATTTAATAGGAAAAAGTAGATGTACTAAGAGAGTTCAGCGATCAGTATGGGGAAAACAGTGTGTTAAAGAGAGAGTCATGGAGTCAATGAGTGTGAGATATTACGAATACCGGCAAAAAAAACAGAAAGCGTGAAGATATTGTCAAACCACAGTCTATAATCAATTACAATTTAGGATAAGCAGGAATCGATTTGTCAGATCAACTCTCATCTTATTCAACTTGCGTAAGAAAATCTTTGCGTTGGTATCACAAAGTGGCCACTGAACTGCTAATGGGAACTACTGTTGTGAATAGTTTCATTGTATATAAATGTGGTAACCCAGATGAAAAAATATCTATAACTCAGTATAGGGAAGAATTAGTTAGCTCTCTCCTGAGTCTAGAGCGTGAAAATGATAGACTTCAGATAAATAAACAGAAGCATTCACATGTTATTGAAGAAACAGGAGAGAAGTGTAAGAGGAACAGAAAAATTAGGAAACGATGCACTAACTGTTACAAGAAAAATTCCGTCGAACATGGTTTCCAACTTGCTGCTAAAATGACCAAGAAGGTTACCACATTTTGCTCTTCATGCCCAGACAAACCCTTCATTTGTATGAAATGTTTTCCAACACATATATAAATGTTCATAATTCATATTAAGCTGATATGTTTTTCAAATATATTATTTTTCAGATAAAAATATGAGTTTGAATTGATTCCTGATTGACTTTCAGTTTCCAAGCAAAATAACCACTGAATTCCGAAACCATTTGCGATCTTACATTTCTCATTTGCAGACTCAAAACTTCCTATAAGATTCCTGTACTAGGATGAACAGCCGGCTACCAGTCGACAATTATAGTAATAGTATTCAATGACAGCGGGCGGACATGCGGCCCGTGAGTTATTCAATCAAATGGACGCCGGCTGTCATGAATCCACATTATATATGCTGCCAAATCAGCTTCGGCAGCTAACGTGTTAAATTATTCGTTTTGTCTTCGAAGTTATCAATGTGTAAAGTTAGGTCTAGTACTAAGCTTGTAGTTTCACATTTGTTATCTATGTGAATATTATCGTTTTCCGTTTCGATCAAATCATTATTACATTGGCCACCTTCAGGTTCGAAACTCCGCAAAACAATGTCGATGTTTTTCCAAGCATCGTCGTCCACGGTGATACCTAATTTTGTGCTATCAATTAATGCGATTTGTGAAGCATTTTCTACAACACTTTTTATATCTATAGATCCAATTTCTGCATCTGTCATACAGCATTCTACCTCTAGTAATCTAGCTTTTTCTTTTGGAAATACGAATATATCATTAAGGTTGTTGATTATAACATTCATACATTTAATTCGATCGATTCTGTGCATGAAATCTTTAATGCTAAAATTGATCACAGTAGAAAACGTTGAGGTCATTGAACGACACGTTCGAAAAATTTGTTTGGCAATGCATAGGTAACAGTTGCTAGAAAGAAAATTATCTTTTATAGTATATTACTTTTAATCCAAGCTCTCCAGATCCGTAGAAAAAAGACAGCATACCATAGGTAATATAAGCGACTAGTCAAATCTACTGATGGATTTGAAAACGATGATAATACGGAATGCATTACTTTTAAATAAACAGTAGTTCCGTCACTATTCGGAATCAATGTTATATTATTAGTTACGGCCGACGAACACATTTTTTCTGCAGACGAGTAATTCATTCGGTCTTCTGACTTTAAATCACTTGAAATTAATAAGTGCTTATCTTCAGAAACAGTCTTAATTAATTCACTTTTGCAGTTTTGTGCGCAGCTTTGTAAGTATATGAACTGTATCTTGTATATAACACTCATCGTCTTTATTTAAATCCATGTGGAACCAGTTCCACATAGCGACATTTTGATGTGTTGATGCTGGAAGTACAGTTGATTCGTATTGCTTTTGATAGACGGTAATCTCCATCCGATGAAAATCCCGCTATAGTAATGCCAAATGTCCTAACCATATCTTTGATATATTGCCATCTATCAATAACGTCTTGAGATGTGAATTTGTTATCCGTTCCGAATAATGATAAACAAAATACGGGTACATCTTGTAACAGCGGCTGTGCCATAATCACATAGGCGTATGAAGATATATACTGCAAATTTTTTTATGGTTTTATCGTAGGTATTTTCATAACTGTGACACTGCGAATTTTTAATAGTGTTTTAAGGAAATTATTAATGTCAGTTCCACTAACAGTATATGTTGCTGAATTGGTTAATTCTTCGCGAGATTCTTCGGAATTTGTAATACTTGTTAGAAGAATATTAGATACGTCTATGTTTTCAGTTATAAAATTAGAAACTTCATCAGTTGAATCAAAGAAATTTGTCATTAAAGTTTGACTTTCATCGTGGTTTTCTCGAGCACGCCTGGATCGCTCCGATCGTTGATATTTGATTGTTGTCCATTTCGATTTCTTTTCTGACGACGAATCTGAGCAGGAAAGTACTGGTAGGTTTTCTTTATTACTGGGCGAGTTAGGTAATATATATTGAGTGTCAGATTTCGAAGTCGTCGCAATTTCTTCATGGATATTTTGTTGAGTTTCTGAATTTTCATTCATTACTTGCTTGTCAGGAGTCCTATATGCGAGCATGGAACCGCATTTTTAATATTTTCATTCATAGTGGGATTTCGTATTATTTTTTCTTGTAAAAGGAGAGCACTATTTTTTTGTGAGGTATTTGGAACAGTAATATCTTGGATTATATTTATCTTGGTCCTTTTTGTATGACGTTCTAAGATTAGTCTTTCTTTACTGGGGTCGTTACTTTATGAGGTTTAGCTCTGTCTTCTACTTCGACGTGCTTTTTTAATAAATGCGTTAGGGAGTTTGAATAGATCCACCGTTTAAAATGGTTATTAGGTCTAGCCAATTTTGGAATCTTATAAGTAACACCACAAAAAGATTTTATTTTGCAATACAAATCTCCGTTGTTTAAATAAGTTGTTGCTACGATCTCTGTAACTCTGCCTTTCAATATCTCCCACATTTCATCGGTTGATTTGTTCTTTGTCCCAACTTCTATATTTTCAGTATAAGAGCATTTTCGTTGGTTAAATTTACTGTAGTTTCTTGGGATATAGGTCCTGGTTCATTCGAGGGTTCATTAGTGTTTGCGGATTTGGAAATTATACCAAGCCCTTTCTTCGTAATTTGTGGCGTCTTTTTTTTAGCAATGATAATTTTTCCTCTAGTTTTGTCTGTATAGTATTTTGATAACACATGGAGTATTCTCTTATGACCAGGAACTATTTTAAATATTGAAGGATTTTTTGCAAAGGGCCCGTAATAGCTTTCCATATCTTTTTTCTTGATAACTTGGTGAAGCTCAGGTTTTTGCAAAAGTTTCGATTTCTTCTATATGCGACTCAGTTATACCAGCTAAGACACATTCGCTTTCGTAACCATTAATTTTTAACATATTCTTCAAAGTTAACAGTATTTTTAAATGTAGAGCAACTTCGGCTTCTGAGAAGAAATCTGTATTTGAATTTTCACCAGCATCCGCCATCTGGAAAATCTTATACAGGGCTTTTCACGATGAGCGTTAATTAGACGTTATAATTGAAAAGAGCCTAGTTTTACAGACAATTTTTGTCCTCAAATTCTTACAAAAGACACTTGAAAGTACACGTGAATGAAGATATTAACTTTGAAACAGCAGATAGAAAAATATCTAATATATTGAAAGATAACAAATGCGATTCAGATATAAATTTGAAAAGCGGTGAAAAGTTTGTAGAATTAACAAATAAAAATTGTGATATTTCTGAAATAGAAAATGTATCAGATCAAGCAAATGTGCTAAATTATAATTTCGAGTTTTCAAAGAATCATTAGCTGAAAATGCCTCTTTATTTGTTACTAATTTATACGGAGATTCTTCATTTAATAGGAAAAAGTAGATGTACCAAGCCCTTTCTTCGTAATTTGTGGCGTCTTTTTTTTAGCAACGATAATTTTTCCTCTAGTTTTGTCTGTATAGTATTTTGATAACACATGGAGTATTCTCTTATGACCAGGAACTATTTTAAATATTGAAGGATTTTTTGCAAAGGGCCCGTAATAGCTTTCCATATCTTTTTTCTTGATAACTTGGTGAAGCTCAGTTTTTGCAAAAGTTTCGATTTCTTCTATATGCGACTCAGTTATACCAGCTAAGACACATTCGCTTTCGTAACCATTAATTTTTAACATATTCTTCAAAGTTAACAGTATTTTTAAATGTAGAGCAACTTCGGCTTCTGAGAAGAAATCTGTATTTGAATTTTCACCAGCATCCGCCATCTGGAAAATCGTTTACAGGGCTTTTCACGATGAGCGTTAATTAGACGTTTCTGGCAAACCAGACAACGGATCAACCTGAAAATTTGACAGTATGCATAAATGAACATGATCTACTCGCCTAAAATATTTTAGACGATGCGGCGTTGCCGCTTCTACTGTAAAGTAGCGGTTACTTTGATTTTTAAATAGAACACCCTATATACAGGGTGTTTCATTGGGAAAGGGCCTAACTTTAACTGTAGATGGGGATCACTTTGGTGGTTACAAAAACCTATATTTAATGTGTCTGCTGCACTTTATAACCGAGATACAGGGTGTTTTATAAATTTATCCTATTTCTTTCGAACCTCATAACTTCCGAGTTACCCTGTATATTATTTTGAGATTTGGTACACGTAATAACCATTACCTAGAAACTCCATCAAAAGCATCTCCAAAAAGATAATGCAGGTCCGGCTTAACAAAAAATTTCAAAATTCGTCTTTCCTAAAAACAACACCCTGTATATAGATTTTTAGAAAATTGCTCTTTATAATTGGAAAGGGTATAAAAAATCGAATCTACTTATTTCGTTTTTATTTTTCCGCAGACAATTTTACTACCAAAAATTTACCGTCAAAGTTATAATTTATGCACGTTTTTGGGGTTAACAATGGTATCGGAGAGGTTTTATTTTTATTTTTTAGCTTGAAATGAAATCCATTTAATGCATCTAGAGAAGCATCCTAGAAATTCAATTGACTTTGTATGTTTACGAGTACAGATCACTAAAAAATGTGATTACAGAGCCGTACTTAGGACATACCCATTCAATATTATGTTTCGAATATCTCGAACACCCTGTATAAGGATATGTATCTGGAAACTATGCACTTCTACATTTAGAATAACAAGAGTTAAATACGAGAAATGAATTTATACTTCAAAAAACGTTAAAAGTACTCGTTTGGACAATGTTGTTAGAATTTCTTGTTTTCTGTTCATGTCAATTAATAAAATTAATAAAAATCTCTCCGTTTTTTGAAGTATAAATTCATTTCTCGTATTTTACTATTGTTATTCTAAATGAAGAAGTGCATAGTTTCCAGATACATATTCTTATACAGGGTGTTCGAAATATTCGAAGCATACTGAGTGAGTATGCTAAGTACGGCCCTGTAATCACATTTTTTAGTGGTCTGTACTCGTAAACATACAAACAATTGAATTTCTAGGATGCTTCTCTAGATGCATTAAAGGGATTTCATTTCAAGCTAAAAAATCAAAAAAACCTCTCCGATACCATTGTTAACCCCCAAAACGTGCATAAATTATAACTTTGACGGTAAATTTTTGGTAGTAAAATTGTCTGCGGAAAAATGAAAAGGAAATAAGTAGATTCGATTTTTTATACCCTTTCCAATTATGAAGAGCAGTTTTCAAAGAATCTATATACAGGGTGTTGTTTTTAGGAAAGACGAGTTTTGAAATTTTTTGTTAAGCCGGACCTGCATTATCTTTTTGGAGATGCTTTTGATGGAGTTTCTAGGTAATGGTTATTAGGTGTACCAAATCTCAAAATAATATACAGGGTGAATCACGACTAACGGGACGGAGGTTTATGGCGAAACGGTAAAAAATTTGAAATGTTTGTCACCTTAGTAGTTTGTACATCCATATAGGCTACATTTTAAAATTATTTTGAAATATACAGGATGTCCCAATAAAGTGTGGCGTATCAAAGTTATATTTTTTCTTATGGAACACCCTATATTTGATTGCATTTTCTGATTACACCCAAAAAATAAAGTGATGTTTCATAATGGTTCCCTATACCTAAATACAGAGGGTTCCGAGTTATGCTGACTTTTTTAAAAATGTCAGCATTTCGAAAAACATTAATAACTCATTGATACAATAAATTCTAGCGAATTTCCTCTCACAGCTCAATAGTCGGACATTCGTTGAATGTATTCCACGATTGAGTACTAAACATCTCTTTACAGGGTGTTCAGAATTATCAGTTGAATTATTAGATCATTAAATGTGTTATAACGGGCTTATTTCAAATGGAACACCCTGTATTTCAATAATTCATCATATTCAAAAAAATGTCCTCTTTCGAATGATATAAGGGTGTCCTATACCTAGGTACTATACTTTTCGCGCAATTTACAATTTTCTTAAATTGTATGGTAAATTGATTTTAAAACATCTGCATAATAAAACAAAAACTCATAAAGCGAATACCTTACATACTACGGAACGAACAACAAATTATTAATAGCAATAAATGACAAATTACTATAATAGCCATAAAATGGATGAGTGTAAACGTTTGGGTAGGGATGGTGGGCCAATATGTTATCGGCACGTATGTTTTTGACGGATACCTGGACAGAAGAAAATTTTTGAGTTTCTTGGAAAATATCTTTTAGATCTTCTTCGAAAACCTACCACTTAGCATCAGAAAGAAAATGTGGTTACAATTAGACTTAGCATCAGATCACTTTTCCCACTCACTTTTCTCCTGCTGTTAGGAATTATCTTAATAGAAAATTAAGACATAAATGGATAGGTAGGGGAAGTCCTTGTAATTGGCCAGCTAGGTCACCAGAACTGACCAAGATGGATTTCTTCGAATGGGGTTATAATAAAAATATCTTGAAATATGAAATTAATAATTTTGGACGCTTTCGCGTCTATAACACCCGGTATGTATGAATAATGTAAGTACATAGTTTGGAGCCAGAATCACGTGTTGCATTGCATAAGATGACAAGCATTTGGAGCATCCATCATAGTTACTTTCCAATTTTTGCTTTCAATAATTTGTTGTTCGTTTCGTAGTATTTATGTATTTGCTTTATTAATAATGTGTTTTTGTTTTATTATGTACTCAAATGCTTGTCGGTAAAAAAGAGTTAGTGTACCTCAGGAACAATAAGTGTGCATATTTATTAGCATTATTTCTTCACAATATCTTTGTCAAGATAATTAGTATAAAATTTAGAGAGAATTGCAGATGTTTTAAAATCAATTTACCATACAATTTAAGAAAATTGTAAATTGCGCGAAAAGTATAGTACCTAGGTATAGCACACCCTTATATCATTCGAAAGAGGACATTTTTTTGAATATGATGAATTATTGAAATACAGGGTGTTCCATTTGAAATAAGCCCGTTATAATACATTTAATGATCTAATAATTCAACTGATAATTCTGAACACCCTGTAAAGAGATTTTTAGTACTCAATCGTGGAATACATTCAATGAATGTCCGACTATTGAGCTGTGAGAGGAAATTCGCTAGAATTCATTATATCAATGAGTTATCAATGTTTTTCGAAATGCTCACATTTTTAAAAAAGTCAGCATAACTCGGAACCCTCTGTATTTAGGTATAGGGAACCATTATGAAACATCACTTTATTTTTTGGTTGCAATCAGAAAATGCAATCAAATATAGGGTGTTCCATAAGAAAAAATATAACTTTGATACGCCACACTTTATTGGGACATCCTGTATATTTAAAAATAATTTCAAAATGTAGCCTATATGGATGTACAAACTACTAAGGTGACAAACATTTCAAATTTTTTACCGTTTCGCCATAAACCTCCGTCCCGTTAGTCGTGATTCACCCTGTATAGGGTAACTCGGAAGTTATGAGGTTCGAAAGAAATAGGATACATTTACAAAACACCCTGTATCCCGGTTATAAAGTGCAGCAGACACATTAAATATAGGTTTTTGTAACCACCAAAGTGATCCCCATCTACAGTTAAAGTTAGGCCCTTTCCGAATGAAACACCCTGTATAATATCATATTATGATTTCTTATCACTTCGTCAACAATTTTATATAGTATCTCCCCTTACTTATCTCTTACCGTTTAAGAGATATAAATGAATTTTGATTTTTTTTTCACCAAACATGTACTTTTATAAACGCTGATAATCTTGAACTATCTGGTACTAAGACGATTAAATTCGGAAGGGAGTGAAGTGATACCATAAGGATCCTCACTTCGGAGCCATATTTTTTTTGCCTCATGCAGGGTCGTTAGAAAATGCGGATACTTTGTTCACATGAAAAAATGAGCGGAAGTCAATTTTTTCAAATGGAACACCCTGTATTTTTCCACATTTTTGAGCTCTACATCCAATTTTAGATTGACTTTGTTCAGATAATCCTATTCCGATTTCGATCCGTTTTCGAGATAAACTGTTTCAAACAGAAACTGACGTGGTTCCCTAGCATTCATCACTTATTTTTGAGATTTAACATCGTACAGTGGAATTTTTTGAATGGTTACTTGTCAAGACTCAAGAGGATGAACATTTCCTAGACAATATCATATGGACAGATGAGGCCAAGTTTACAAAAAATGGAATTTTCAATAGACACAACAGTCATTATTGGTTGCCAGAAAATCCCCATGTCGTTCGCCAAAGGGGTTTTCAAGAAAGATAACAATTTAATGTATTTTGTGCCATAAAGAATGAGTCAATTTTTTATATTGAGTTTTATGATGATAACTTGAATGCTACAAAATATGAAGATTTACTGAGAAATTGAATTCAAATGATTTTAAATCATAGGCCAGGAAGAGAACGTGTATGGTACCAAATGGATGGTGCTCCACCCCATAATTCTCGTTCAGTAAGTGAAGCTTCAACTGAAATCTTCGAAGACAGATGGATTGGTAATAATGGACCTTTTCGTTGGCCTCCTAGAACACCAGAAGGCAATCCACTAGATTATTTTGTATGGGGTTTCATTAAAAATGTGGTTTACTCCGACCCAATAACAACAATGGAAGATATGGAATCGAGAGTTAGAACTGCTTTCAATAGTTTAATCAATTTGAAGCGCTACACATGAAAATCTTCTGAAGAGATTACATGTTTGTTTAAGTAGAGGAGGAGATGTGTTCGAACATATTCTGAAATACAGTGATAATTGAATTGACTTAACTAATTCATGAATTTATTTTCAGTTCGTGTGTCAGCGTTAATAAAACTATTTTTTGAAGAGAAGTTTCATTTGATGGTTGAAGAGTATTTTAATAATTATTGATTCATTGCATTATCTGTGACTCATGAAGGAACATCGAATGGATTCTGTTAAATTTCAAAAATAATTGATGAATTCAAGGGAACCACGTCAGTTTCGGTTTGAAACAGTTTATCTCGAAAACGGATCGAAATCGGAATAGGATTATCTGAACAAAGTCAATCTAAAATTGGATGTAGAGCTCAAAAATGTGGAAAAATACAGGGTGTTCCATTTAAAAAATTGACTTCCACTCATTTTTTCATGTGAACAAAGTATCCGCATTTTCTAACGACCCTGTATGAGGCAAAAAAATATGGCTCCGAAGTGAGGATCCTTATGGTATCACTTCACTCCATTCCGAATTTGATCGTCTTAGTACCAGAGAGTTCAAGATTATTAGCGTTTATAAAAGTACATGTTTGGTGAAAAAAAAATCAAAATTCATTTATATCTCTTAAACGGTGAGAGATAGGTATAGGGAGATACTATATGAAATTGTTGACGAAGTAATAAGAAATCATAATATGATATTATATACAGGGTGTTCTATTTGAAAAATCAAAGTAACCGCTACTTTACAGTAGAAGCGGCAACGCCGCATCGTCTAAAATATTTTAGGCGTGTAGATTATGTTCATTCATGTATACTGTCAAATTTTCAGGTTGATCCGTTGTCTGGTTTGCACGAAACGTCTAATTAACGCTCATCGTGAAAAACCCTGTATAATGAATTAACAGTTTGCCGGATTAATAATTATATAAGTTTGATTAAAATTATAACAGTACCCACTTTAAAACATTTTGACACTCAAAATGCAACACATAATAGTTCGTATATTTTCGTTTTTCTGATTTTTATGACATTTACTTCGCATGTTTCTTATGACTAAAATTCAACTTACCTTCACAGATACAAAATAATACCCAACAAAAATAAATACACCACTGATCCACTAAAAAATATTACACTCTTGGATCCTACGTGCACCTGTTTTGGGGTGGTTTTGGGTAGTTGCGCAGCTACTAGTATACAAGTAATACCTATATTACACATTAGTAATACCACATAATACCCATAAAATTCCCACTAATTCCTGGTAATACGCGGTAATTCCTAGTAATTCACGGTAATTCCTAGAAATACACAGTAATAATTGTGTAATACATGGTAATTCCCCGTAATACCCACTAATTCCTGCTAATACCGCAAGCCTGTACACCAAAATTTACCAGCGGTTTACCCCTCGCTTGAAAATGTCAAAATATATTGATGACATTTTGGAAAAAATTGAATTAGTTGTTTCTGTGGCCTGTTGTTTCACTATCAAGAGAATTCAAACAAAAATAAAATGAATTATGCAGTTGATACCTACTATAAGTGTTTCAAAACAATTATTGCTAACCAAAAAATAGGAGATTTTATATATAGAAAATCAATATGTATGTATGTAACAGTAGAAATACCACAAGCTTGTTATTAAAACTAATTTTAACACATTTAAATGCAATTTGATTAATATTCCAAAACTTCAGTTCACTCATTTTTTCATCAAGTAGATAAATATCAATATTTTAAGAATTCACGGCTCTATGAAAAATTTTGTTTAGTTGAATACTTATTCCCTATGATCAGATTGATTATCAAATGTTATTACAACGTTTTTAATGTCTACTATAATAGTGCCATCAGATGAGTAGCAACAATTATCTAAACGAATTTAAGATGAAGTAAATTTTCAAATAATGATTGCTCATATTCAGAAACTATCTCTAAATTTGAAATAAGAGGTCCATTATCATGTTTTTCCACAGTACAAGGAAAAAATTAGTTCGTAAAGTTGCGTAGGATTTTATAATTCCTGTTGTCTATGAATCACTTGTAATGGTTTTGCTGCTTTACGCACCATCTTCTTTAGAGATGTAGTTTTCAAACTCAAATGCACTGAAGTTATCTTATATTCCAAACTCTTCAACATCTTCAGTAATATGTATTAAAATCTGAATACTATGAGATACATTTTATGCTCCATATAAATTACTGAATGTACTGACAAAATATTTTAACTTAACTGGGAATATTCAGTCATCACAAAATATTTTTCATTCGATAAAATCCGCACTGCTACATGTAAACAAATGAAGTTACGATACATATCAGGAGTTTAAGTATTTTCAAGCAACACATGACCAGTGTAGAAAAAAAATTGTCAAAATTCTGAAACCATTAAGTACATGACATATATCCAGAATGCCCCTTTGTATATTTTATTTATGCTTTGGCAGGACTACACACAAATCCTTCAACTTTTATTGAATATGAATTATCATTAATTACTATACCATCAGATAACAACTTAATACAATCATTTCCAAACATAGTCAGAAACAAGTGAGCATCTTTTGGTTTCTCGTAGCCATGATAAAGCCATACCCACAAAATGGGATAAAATGAGCCACCAGAACTTTTAGAGATTGTAAACCATCAATATTAACTAAAATTTCAATGTCTTCACAAATTGTCAATTCGAATTGAAAATTTCTTTAATACGAACTGGGCCCAAATCGAAATTTGACTGAAATAGAATGGAAAATGTACTAATTTTAAGCTAACTTTCGTCCTACAGTATATTGGAGTCTATTTGTGCATTATTTAGTCTTTTTGAGTGCTTTTTAACTGTTTTCAACAATTTATTCTACTTAATCATAACCTAAAAAATATGTGCATATATACAAAAATTTCTGTGTTTGCAAATATTATACCATTCCTGAGTGAGAGACAATATATTTCACATGACCATAATGCTTTGAAATTATCAATGGATATTTATATACAGTTTCAACCTAACTTATTTTTCTCTTACAGATGAATTATCTTTGCTACCCGCTTATTAGAGGGTTCGTCATCTTCTGAAGATGAGGTTGAACCTAAGACAAGAAAGTACAAGCGGCCATATTATTTCACCCAATTAAATGAAGGCGATTTCAAAAGACGCTTCCGAATTTCGAAGCAGTCTGCTAGACGGACTGTTGATGTTATTGGACGCAAGTTGGAAAAACCTTCGAATAGAAATGATGCTATCACCCTCACGATGCAAATACTAAATTCACTACGGTTTTATGCAACAGGATGTTTTCAATTGGTAACTGCAAACTTTTTCAGTGTGTCCCAGCAAACAGTGTCAAGGATGGTGAAAAAGGTGTCTCTTACTATTGGACAATTACAGAGACATTTTATTACCAATCCTGAAGACCTCTATGTAGCAGCTGAAGATTTTTTCAACATTAAAGGTTTATCTGTGTCATAGGTGCAATAGATTGTACACGTGTCAAAATAACCTCACCTGGTGGCGAAAATGGAGAAGTATTTAGGAATTGAAAAGGATATTCCAGTATTAATGTCCAAATGATTTGCGATGCAAAATTATACATCTGGAATGTTGTTGCAAAATGGCCAGACTCAACACATGTTTCCACCATTTTCAATTACTGTCATCTACGTGCACAGTTAGAAAATGAAGAATTTGGACAGAAATATCTCCTTTGGGATAGTGCATATGCTTGTAAAAGATAACAGTATAATAAACAAGCATATAGGAAAAATACCACCTACCTAGAATTAGTCCCGTTTCATATCGACGCGTATGGTACGCACGCGTAGTAAAGGTTACGCGTATGTGTACGCGTGGTTTTACTTTCAAAGGGGGCGTACAGTCGTTGGCAGACAGTAGTAACAAAATAAACATGCAAGGAAAACTTCTAGCGCTGTTGCCATTGCTGCATATTACATTATAAAAAATTCAAGTTCAATAGAAAGTGGAACATATTTTCAAATATTCGTAAATTGTCTATACTCGTTGCATTCACTTTCGTTTCCAATAGTACTTTTATAGGAGCCTACTGAAGAACATGATGATAATGGAAGCGGTTTACAAGCTCCAGAGGCAGAGGATGGACCCTGATAGGGCGAAACCGCTGGTGTTTCTACTGTCAGTTCTGAAGACCATTGCCTGTTGCTTAAGTTATTATTATTAGGATAATGGGTTTGCTGATTATACATATATTGGTCATGGTGATTGTGGTATACTTGGTAACGGATTTGCAATATTTTTTATGGAATTGAGAGCTCCTATTCGAAACTCCAGTTTTGACTCATCGTTAAATTTTGTTAATGACGGTAATAAAGAACCAGAAACGACTTATCTTCATCGAACTGTGGATTCTAATTCCTATCCAAAAAACGGATAAGGCTGTCTTCCAGTTTATTTGATTTTTGTTTACGCTTGCTTGTGCGCGTTCTACTTGTATAGCTTCCTCACCTTGATCTAGTTCGGTATCAAGCTCAACATCAACTGTATTCGGCTCTTCCTCTATCTGATTTTCCAAATTTTTCAGAGCTGAAACAATAGGCAAAAAAAGTCGAAAACAAAATGTTATTGGAAAGAAAATCAAAATCACCTGTTTAGATCTAGTTTTCTCCGAAAATTTTAAATTGTCATAATAAATATATTTACTCTGTTTCCTGGCAGCTGCACCTATTTTTAAAATCTTTTCTTTGACACGGCATCGTATAAAGGCCTCCCTGGCTGTTTTCCATCTTTTTTGTAGCTTCTCAACTTGAAAAAAAATTTAATTTTAGGTACCTAGCGAGTTGTAATACTTTCACTGATTCACACTATTTGTATAGATTGGGTATATCAACCATAAGTTTAATTGTAAATGAAGTTTGTACTGTCATATGGAAACACCTAAGAACTGAGTTTATGGGAACACCATCTGGAGAAAAATGTGAACAGATTTCTACGGAATTTGGAGCACGTGCCAAATTGCATTGGAGCAGTTGATGGGAAGCATGTGAGAATAATTGAGGCGATAAAAAGCGGGTCAATATGTATCAAGTATAAACATTTCTTTTCTATTGTCTTGTTGGCAATTTGTGATGACAATTATTGTTTCACTTATATTGATGTTGGAGCATATGGTAAGTTTTCGGATTCAACAGTATTCAAAATTGGACCCTTTATGAAAAGAAGAGAATACTCTAAACATTCCTATTGGGAAATCATTGATTACCTGGCACTAATGAAACTATAATGCCATATATTATAGTGGGAGATGAAGCCTTTCTGTTAACAAAGCAATTGTTACGCCCATATGCAAGAAAGAATCTTAATTATAAAAAAAAGCTATTTAACTACAGATTAACTTGTGCTTGGAAATATATTGAGTGACATGTCTGCTAATTATTCTATCAGTAATGGAAAGGTTTCTTGGCAAGACAGTAAAATACATTAATATGAACATGCAAGCTCTTATTTTTGAATAATAGTGTCAATAAAAATATGTTGTACTTACCTTTAGCTTTTTTTTTCCTCTAATAAATTGTTAAACTGATCAATTACTATTGTTCCTATATCATCCCAGGATTTTTCCGTAAGTCCCTATGTTTATATTTTTGACTAAGTACTCTTTCTGACTTTGTGCATACTTTCGCATTTCTTACTCAATTTAATTTTATCATATTATTATGTTTTTTCTAATTGTTTTAAAAACAGTTGTTGTTCTAGTTTTTCGTTCTCGACGCTGCTGATAAGGAGGTTGAAAAAATTGGGGGCTGAAAATGTTGAAAACTTAAAAAAAACTCAAGAAACCGGTAGCTAGGAAGTACGGTAGTATTATCAATTGAACGAATTTAACATTGTGTTTATTCACTAACAATCGTTTTTGTGTCAAATTTGTCAATAAGTATTTGTCAAGCTCGGCCAAATGGATCGGATTCATCAATTTGTACTGAGCTGATTAATCGTTTAGCATAACCTTCAAGTGAATTCCGTAGAAGTTGAAATTGATGTCCACTACTGATGGTAGAGGATGTCAAATTTGAAACAAAAGAAATTTTAAACTCAGTCCAGTTTTCATATTCACCTTTGAAACTTTTCATTTTGGGAATCGATAAATTGTGTAATGATGTGACTGATCAATGTTGAAGGTATTGCTTTGATTGTTATTTTGAGAATTAGATTGAGAGGGATGTGAATATCTCCTGCAAAAAAACCGTAACCTCAGTGTACTTTGATTCAAATTGTTCTCTTTCACTGTATTGATCTGGCAAATGCGTTTCTCCACAGAAGTTCCTATTTTCAATTGAATATTCCCAAAGTCTTCATACAGATTACAGTAATTTTGTTTTTCAACATTGATTTCACTTATTGAAGGTTTTTGATTAGGTGGTGCAACTTTAATAGAATCAACATATTTACTTAAATTAGTTAGTTTTTGTTCAAGTGAAGCACGAATGCGTTTCTCTTCTTTTAAATCTTGCGACATTTTGCTTAATAAGAGTATTGAATACTTCATTGAACTGTTTCAACAGACCAAAATCTTTCAGTTCTACCAATAAAATGACTAATTTTGAAATATTTGTGTCAAAACAATCAATATTGTTACTGGATGGGCAGTGAACAAATAAAACACCACTTTTTTATTAATTTGAAATGAAATAGTTATTGAAATTGATTGAATGTGAACGAATTGTCATGCATAAATAGAAAGTGATTGTTTTGTTTAGTAATTACACTAGAATTCTAGGCAATTCATGCAATGTAATTGTAAAAAATAGGAAAAACTATATAAAGGACGACAACCTTTTTCTGATCATCTAGTCTTCACACAGGGTGCAAATCTTGGCGATTCACTTTCAGTAGTTAATAGGTAGGTTCCCGCTTGGAGGCTATCTGCTGCACAATGGCGTAAATGGTTGCTTCGTAACGACCGGCCACAATATGATATCGATTTCAATTGTTGTCACTAGGTGCTTTCGGAAATGTAAATCCTCGATCAGGTAGGTCAATATCAGCTGTTCGCAGATCAGCTCGTTTTCAGAGTGGATTAAACAACGTTTCCGAACGTTTCGGATGGATGGGATGGCGGTATAGGCGGTCCCTGCCGTTTGTTTTTGCTTACTGATTTGCGTTCAGCGTTTGAGGTTAGGCTATATATCTTGCACAAGTTCTTGACCTTAATAATTTCTGAATTATTAAATTTAAATATGGAAAAACATGTAATTACTTTTTTGTTTCAAAATATTTTATTTGATGTAGAGCTTGAAGATGAGGAAGAGTCCGTCTCAAGACTTTGCTTAAGGTTACTAGAGAAAAATAAAAGAAGTAAAATCTCTAAATATTATGAAGAAATTATACCCATGTACTTGAGTGATGGTCAGTTCAGTTAATTGCATTTTGTAAAAAGTTTATAGGTAGAAAATAGTTATTTATTATACAAGGGAAAAAAGTACTAGATTTTAGCTTGAGGTTGTATTGTCCACCGACGCGCAGCGGAGGGAGACAAAAAACCGAAAGCTAAAATCTAGTATTTGTCCCGTGTATAATACACAATTTTTTTTTTGTGACACACCGGATTTGAGACCAAGTACATCAACGGGAGTTGTGATGAAAGAAAAAAATATAATTTCAACACAAGAAAATTCGTCTGTTGCACCGAATGGTTTAAGGAACGTGTCTTTCATGCAATGCACATTTAATAATTATACTTTTGATATAAAGGAAATGTAACTTTATTGTATAATAAAATATTCCAAAATTAAATTATTATGTGTTTATATCCGGGAAAAAAGTACTCATTTTTTTCCCGTGGGAAAAAAGTAATTTCATAAAAAGTGACATTTTGTGACCTGTCAACAGATATAAAATGTCAAACTTTTTTCCCGTCACAGAAAAAAACATATTTTTTTTAGATTTTAAATGCCACTTTCGAATGGAACGAACCACAATTGCATTTTTAATTAAAAACTTGGGACATATACAGGGTGTTTCAAAAAAAGGTAACACCGTCTCTAGGATAGGTAAAAAACAGAAAAATAATTGGGGTTGGCTAAGTGAAATTTTTTTCTAACGCCATCCGTTTTCAAGATAAAGGGCGTTGAAGAAAATGAAAAATTACACATTTCTTACGATTTTGCCGAAACTACTGGCACCATTGCAATGAAATTTTATACGAATATGTTTTGGAAGCTGATATATCCCATGAATTTGTTTTTATAACTAACTCTCATAGAGGGCGCTAGTTACACGATTCATACAACGTATTATTCAACATAACTTTTTTAAGGGTGGAATTATTAGTCAAAACTCCAAGTGAACATAAACATCGTTTAATTTTACACCAAAAAGGTACTCTTGGTAAAACTCGATATTATGTACCGTTTTCGGAATATTTTGATTTGAAAATTATGAAGTAATAATCGCTCCTGGTATAAACTAATGATAAAGTTCGCTTTTCTCTAAGTTTGCCATGTAAAATTGACATTTATTGATTGTTTTGACAATAAGTCAACAATAAATAGAGTTTTGAAACCTTGTTATTGGTAAAATTAGATATTGTTAAACAAAATGTACTCAAATGTTGAATACACCGACATGTTATTAACTTTAGGAAACTCTAGTGCAGCTTTTACGCGTTATGCAGAAAAGTTTCCCAGAAGAAACTTACCAAGTAAAAAAACATTTAGAGCAGTTGAACGACGTTGTCGAGAAACTGGGAATGTAAGACCAAAGAAAATAAATTCAGGTAGACCAAGAACAACAAGAACAATTAATAAAGAAAATATTATTTTAAATTTAGTTGATCAAAATCCAACATTAAGTGTAAGGAATATGGCAAGACAAACAAATACATCTTCTTCAACTACTTGGCGGATACTTAAAGAGCAGCAGCTACATCCTTACCATTACAGACAAGTTCAAGAACTCTTGCCGGACGATCTACCCGTTAGAGTCGATTTTTGTGAAACATTGCGAGAAAGGACAGCCCTCAATCCAAATTTTTTAAAATGTATTCTTTTTACGGACGAGGCCACCTTTACGCGACAAGGTATGTTCAACTCCCATAACGCACACTGGATTGAAAATTAATCAAGACTAGTTTCCTCTCAGTTAAACAAACATTATGGCAGAAAATTTATGATAGATGTCTGAATTATTTTCAAATAAAAGATGAATTAACTGAACATGAAAAATTGGGCAGTAAATTGAATAAATATAAAATGAGTGTACCTTAATATAGCCATGTAGGAATTAAAAATCTCACATAACAACAAACGGCTCCGTTTGTCGTTTATGCTGATTTTGAGTGTCAATTGGAAAAATTTACTGACCCTTGTTGCCAATCTGCAACATGTTCCATACCGTGCTGGCTACTAACTATGTAAAGTGATCTCACGACAATAGTCTTTCTTATTTCGATAGCTATCGCGGTGCGGATTGCATGGATTGGTTTGAAAATAAAATGTCAGACGTTGCCAAATTTGTTCATTCAAAAATTAAAACAATCGTTCCTATTATTGAAGACCAATGTACAGCAGCAGCAGCAAAAGCTTGCCATATATGTAATAAACAATTTGCAATTGAAGGCGTGATTGTCAGAGATCACGATAATTTTTCAGGTGATTTGCACATCAAGCATGCAATTTAAATTTCAAAAAATTATTCGTTATACCCGTCATATTCCAAAACTTAAGCGGATATGACGGCCATTTTTTGATTTCAAATTTATGTAAGAAAGGCAAATTGAGCGTACTTCCAATCAACAAAGATAAATACATCTCCTTCACTCTACATTCAGATGAAAATATTAAATTGCGGTTTATAGACTCTTCAATTTTAAAGCAAGACTTCCAAAATGTATATAATGCCAAATTTAATATATTGAGGGGTAAAGGGGTTTTTTGTTATGAATATATTGATTGTTTGGACAAACTAAATGAAACTTCTCTACCTCCGATTAGGCATTTTTACAGTAAACTTACCGATGAAAATATAAAAAGTATGCTCATGCCCAAGCAGTGTGGCAAAATTTTGGTATTAAAACGTTGGGGGAATATGCAGACTTATATTCAAAAACAGATGTTTTACTTCTTGCGGAAGTGTTCGAGCAGTTTCGCAAAAAATGTTTTTCCATATACGGTCTAGACCCTGCATGGTACTACACTATGCCCGGTTATACGTGGGATTGCATGCTCAAATACACCCGATGTAAATTGGAGATACTTAAGGATCTGGACATGGTGCTGTTTTTGGAAAACGCCATAAAAGGAGGAATTTCTGTTTGCAGCAACCGATTTTCAAAAGCTAACAATAAATACATGTCAGAATATGATCCCACAAAACCCTTGACGTACCTCATGCATTTTGACATAAACAATTTATATGGCAAAGCTATGAGTGAACTACTACCCTACGAGAAGTTTGAATGGGTAGAAGATTTTACGAGTTTTGACGTACTGTCAATAACCGACGAGTCTGAAATACATAAAATTTTGAAGTTTCGCCAGACAGCTTGGTTGAAGCCCTACATTGAGCTAAATACGCCATTGAGGACAGCAGCCAATAATGACTTTGAAAAGAATCTTTTCAAGTTAATGAATAACGCTGTGTTTGGTAAAACAATGGAAAATATACGCTAACACCGCGTAGTTAAGCTAGTAAAATCATGGGAGGGTCGTTATGGGGCTAAAAATTTAATTTCAAGTTTTCGATTTCATAGCCGCACAATTTTGGAGGAAAATTTGGTGGTTATCGAACTGAAAAAGTCAGAAATTATTTTTAATAAACTCTTGTACATAGGACAGGCAATACTAGATTCATCTAAAAATTTTATGAACAATTTTTATTATAATTGCATTTTACCAAAAATGGGTCCGTATAGTTGTAAGATAATGTATATGGACACAGATAGTTTTATCCTCGAATTGCGATATAATGATGCTTATGAGGAGGTGATGAAGACAGATTTATCTCAATTTGATACATCTGATTATAGTGATGATAATCCATACGGAATTCCTAAAGTTAATAAAAAAGTTTAAGGTTCAATGAAAGACGAAAATGATGGTAAAAATTAAGACTCATTTCGTAGGGCTTCGCTCTAAAATGTATGGTTACAAGGTTCAGAGTGGTAAAGTTGTTAAGAAGTCCAAAGGCGTTAAATATAATGTTGTTAAAAATAACATTACGTTTGATGACTATGTGAAATGTTTGAGAGAATGGAAAAATAAAATAACCACTGCAACGCTGCATTAGGTCATTTGGACATAATGTTTATAGTGTAGACTGTAGAGCAATCAAAAATCGGTTCGAGTCCTTATGATGATAAACGCTATTTAATACCAAATACTTTCGATACGCTACCTTGGGGGCATTATAGAATTTCATTGTTGTAGATGGCGCAGCAGCAGCAGCCTCTTCAATTACGCCGATTATGCATAAAAGCAATTTGTGAAAATATTAATATATTAGCTAATTTTATTAATGATTCACCGTTACCATGGTCAAAGACATGTAATATTGCAAAAAGATTCTCATACTGGAAATGGAAATCAGTAAATGTTCTAGCTCAAAATCAGCCTTACCCTTATCCTTTGGAGTATATCGATTGTAGTAGATATATGTACAAAAAGTAATGGGAAAACCTTTTTTACCGTTGGAAAAACAAATTTTAATTCACTTTTTGGTACCTTGTAAATCAAGAAGTGTTTAGGTAAGTCATAAGTAATAAGTTTCTTTCTTCTGTACTTCTACACAATTACCCTGAATATTTAAAATTTTTCATATTATTTTTAGCAAAAAAGATGTTTTTTTGTAAATTGCAGTTCAACATCACTAAAAGTACTGCTTATGATGTCATATACAGAGAGTTAGATGAACTAATTTCTATAAGAAACAAATTTATAAAATGGCCAACCAGAGAGGAAGCAGAGCACATAAGTAACAATTTCAAATTAAAAAATGGATTTCCAGGAATAGTTGGATGTATTGATGGAAGTCATATTCCCATATTAAAACCTTCACGGAATGGGGATTCATATGTTAATAGAAGAGGCTATTGTTCAATAATCTTGCAGGGAATATGTGATAACAAAAAACAATTTACTGATGTATCTTGTGGTAAGTATTAATTGCTTCATTTTTTTGGCAATAACAGTAGACACAAGCATAAATAATTTGCACAATTATTTTATTTGTTTTAGGGTGGCCAGGCAGCATGCATGACAGTGGAGTTTTTAGGAGATCCGATATAGGACAAAAAATTCAAGAAAACCCAGGTGAAATATTTCATAATGATACACATTTGCTGGGAGACTCAGCATATCCATTATCAAAATTTATAATAACACCTTTTAGAGACAATGGTCATTTGACTGCTATACAGAAAAACTTTAACAGAAAATTATCTTCTTTAAGAATTGTCATAGAACATGTTTTTGGTTTATTAAAATCAAGATTCAGGATATTAAAATTTGTAAATGTTTTAAACACTGGCAATATACCAAAAATTATATTAGCTTGCTTTATTTTACACAACATTTGCATGCAGGCTCAGGACAATATTGATGTAGATCAGCTTCTACAATTTAATAATGAAAATATTTTTGAAGATTGGACAGTGTGAATAAAAATTCAGTAAAAGCTAGAACTTACATTTTTCTAGCAAATGCTTACTTTGCAGTGAATAAAAATAAGTAGTAGCTTTTACTAAAAATGCAATTAGCAAATGCTAAAGTTTTTAGTATTGTCTAAAAATGGTGTGAATGAAAGTGAGCAATTACTAAGAATATTAAGGAAAAGCTTACATTTTTGCAAGCTTGTTAGAACCTGGCTTAAAAATTTAGTATTGTTAAACAGTTTTGCAGAAATGGCTGTATTTATGAATATAAGATCTGTAAAATTTTATCCCGAAACAAAAGAAAGTCGTGCCGAAGAATACCACGGTCTATATAGATTCAGTGAAGAAAATGTTGAGTGGATAGCTAACCATTTTTTGGAGCCAAAAGTGGAGACTAGAGGTGGTGCATTGAGTCCAAAAAAACAAATGCAAATATTTTTGCGATTTCTAAGTGATCCTGGATTTCAAATAGGGATCGGAAAAGAAGAAGGAGTTCATAGAACAACAATATGTAAAACGATATCTCACGTTTTACCAAAAATAGTTGAAAAGGCAGGAATCAACGAATGGGCACAGTTGTATAGATTTCCCTGAGCTTTTGGTGCAATTGATTGCACTCATGTACCAATAATAAAGCCATCGCTACATGGTGACGAGTATATCAATAGGAAAGGCTGGTGTAGTATAAATGTGCAAGCAACTTGTAACGGAAAAGAAATTTTCACATCCGTAGATGCTTAATGGCCTGGCTCGGTGCACGACAGTCGTATTTTAAGAAGATCAAATATTTTTGTTCTGATGAGAAGACGTCAACAGAACTATGGACTTATTTTAGGCG
This sequence comes from Galerucella nymphaeae, assembly GCA_963978555.1. Lineage (NCBI taxonomy): Eukaryota > Metazoa > Arthropoda > Insecta > Coleoptera > Chrysomelidae > Galerucella > Galerucella nymphaeae. The sequence continues at coordinate 31,488,127 of OZ021704.1, read as the reverse complement.
ATGAAGTGTACGGCATAACACCATGGCTATCAACACCGTATAGAAACCCCACCACACTTCAAGAAATAGCGTATAATAATGTACATAAAAGAGAGCGCGTTATTATAGAACGCTGTTTCGGACAACTGAAACGTCGATTTCCTGTTTTGCAACATCAGATACGATTGAAAATTGACAAAATTCCGTCGGTAATCGTCAGCGCTGTGGTTCTGCATAATGTTGCTTAGTATTTAAATGACCAATTACCAAATGACGAAGAAGAAGTAGCCGCCGAGGATCACGATGGTGAAGAAGTTGTGGAAGGTAATGATGAGCTGCATAACGATCGTCAGCGTGGTCAACAGAGACGAGAAGAAATAAAAAATTTTTCAATTGCAGTTGTAAATATACTACTAAGTACGATACTATATAATATCATAAGACATGAATATTAATACGTAATAAGTAAAATAAACAAGATACTTGAACGAAAACAATTTATTCATTTACTTACAACTTTCTGAACACCAAATTATTCATTCCTGCAAATTGGTTTCCATTTTCTTTTTGTATTTTTTCCAACAATAATTTTTCCTTTTCCTTTTGAACCCTTATTAGTTCCAGCTGTTCCAACAATACCAGTCGCTGGAGCTCTGCATTGGACAAATTTGAGGTTTCGTCTGTTTCCTTAAATTTGGTTCTTCTGGTAACTGGAGACTTATCAGGTAAAGACCGAACATGAGGTGGAGGTGGAATAAATCCTTCAGTTTTGGACGTTGATGGCTGAGGTTGTTCCATCACAGATCCTATTGAAAACGAGAGAAAACCTCTCCAAAATTCAAAGACTAGCTTGTATATGCATTACAGGAGCAATGAGAACATGCCCAACGGCAGCAATGGAAGTAATTCTCAACCTCACCCCTCTACACATGGTGGTGGAGAGTGTTGCAGAAAAAACAAGATACATACTAAGTAGAGAGGGAATCATTAAAAGAAAAACCACTTCTTCACTTCTTAGAAATCAGACAACCTGGGACATGCCACAAGACGGTATGATGAGAAAGTACAACTTTTCGAAGAAATTCGTTACAGAATTGAGCAACAAGAAGGAATGGGATCCGAATACCATTTCCAGAATTGGGAAGAATGCCATTCAATGGTACACAGATGGCTCAAAAGCAATAGGAGGAACTGGGATAGGAGTGTTCGGGCCAGGAACCAAACACTCCGAAAGCTTGGGAAAAACCCCAAGTATCTTTCAAGCGGAAATCCACGCCATAAGAAAGTGCGCCCAGTTCAATCTTGATAAAGCATACAGAGGACAAAGGATTATCATAATGACAGATAGTCAAGCAGCCATCAAAGCACTGAGCTCTTGCGTAATCAGTTCTAAGATGGTTTGGGAATGCCTAGACAAACTAAATGAATTAGGCGAGAACAATATAGTTACTCTACTATGGATTCCAGGACACACTGGAATAGAAGGAAATGAAATAGCAGATGAACTAGCAAAGAGGGGGTCGGAAATACCCTTCTGGGGGCCTGAACCTTTTTGCGGAATCAGCCCCAATGTAATATTGGAAGAAATAGGCGAAGCCGAAAGAAAGAGAAGATCTGAACATTGGAAAGATCTAGTAGGGCTTAGACAATCAAAGATTCTCCTGGGTGACTACAACCAAAGGAGATCAAATGAATGCATAAGTCAAAGCAAGACCGCACTAAGAGTTTTAACAGGGATCCTAACGGGACATTGTCGCCTGAATGGGCACCTGAAAAAGCTCAAATTAGTGGAGGAAGAAGAATGCAGATACTGTGGCATGGAAGAAGAAACCTCCATCCATCTACTTTCCAACTGCACAGCACTCCAGAATCCTAGAGCACAGTACCTGGGAGATTACTGGATAGAAGAGGAACATTTACCTAAGCTGAAGCCTGCAGATATCCTTAAATTCCTCCGGGAAATAGGACTAAAGGAACTACTAGTTTCAGAGACTCTCCTCAGAAACTAAGTAGAAGTAAGGGGGCACAATAGACCTTTTAGGTCTCAGTGAATGTTACCCCAAACAAACACACATACATACATACATACATCACAGATCCTATCGACATTGCTCCTGAAATAATTTTTTGGATGAAATGGCAGCAAAACACCAATTTTTACTATTCGGTGAAAAAATACTAAATTTTGATTTCTCATCTTCATACCATTTATTTGTTTTTATAGCCATACTTTATTACCTACCTGGTACTTTTTGAAAAACAGGGTTTTCTTGTCCTTCCATTATCGCCAAAAGTTGTTTTTCCCACGCGTTCAAAACAATTTTCTTATTTCCCGTTGCAGTTTTGTCCGTCTTTTTCTTCAACTCGGGCTTCATATTCTGGATTTTCTTTTTTAGTTGTTTTTCAGTTAAATCCCTTCCACTTTGCAAAATATATTTTTGGTGGATTTCTTTGTATGCTTGTTCTTTTTCCTCTTTTATTTTAGGAACTTGCGATTTATTAAATATAATATTATAGTTTTCCAAAATTTCCATCAATTTCAAGTTGGACGAAATTTTAGCAGGAACTTCCTCCGTCAAAAAATCACTTGTAGAATTTTCTGAATCACTACTCATTTTGAACGTAAACCGTTAACGATACTGGTTCAAAAAGTTTTCATGTGCACAATATTTGCCTTTGTAGATTTACACATCGGCAGTTAAAATTTGTCAATACACATACAGTCTATCGAATTTCACGGCTGAGTGATTGGTCATAAAAATATAAATATTGGCCTTATCAGTATAAAAACTTTTTTTTCGGTGATTTAACAAATAAGAACTTTAAGTAAGTACTTAAAATATCTAGCTTTTGCTAGGAAGTAAAAGCAAAAGGTTATTCACTTCAATTTAAGCAAATGCTATTAGCAAAAGCTAAATCTACCTAGTAAAAGCTAAAGCTTATACTTCATACTAAAAGCAAAAGCTAAGTTTTTATTTACTCGGGCCATTGTCAAGATGTTCAACAAGAAAACATAGGCATTAGAAAAAGAAATTATATTGCATCCATTCTTTAAAGAAAATGCCAAGTTTGTACTTGAAAATAAAAGATACTTAATGTAAAACATAATATAGGTAACCCATTAGAATACAATAAAACAATTTTTAATACATAAATGATTTTTTATTTCTATATAACGCCTTAATTCTAAAAACATAATTAAGCAAAAGTACAAAATGCTTATAATCAAAACAAACAGTACCTATTTATATTATATATTATATTTCTTTGGAATTTCTTTGGAAGTAACATCACAAAAAAAACAAGTAAATGTAATAAGAATATTATTATTAAAGAGTATTATTTTTCTTTATTGACCCACTCTTTAAATGCAGTCATAAATTCTCTCTGTATTGCAATTCCTTCTGTGTGCCTCTGAGCCGCTTCAGCTCAAAAGGATTTGAACCATTCAGGTTCAGTGGATTCAGATTTTCTTTTTTTTTTGGTGTTTCGTTTTTTTCTGAATCACTTCTTTCAGGGTTTGAACTACCATGAGAGTGTTTTGGAGTTTGAACCCCAGATGAACTAGAAGCAATGGAAAGCGGTTCATTTTCAGGATCATTTCATTAATCAAATCAAAATAAGGACATGTGATTTTTCCTCCTCCAGTGCCTTTGTTATTATCTAAAATAACCTTGAAGGTTTTTTTTAAATTTTTAATTTTTGTTTCAATTTGATTTTCTGTAAATCTTGTAAACTGTTTTGATATTTCAGTAAAAATTGCCTTTGGACGAAACTTTTTTTCTTTGAATTTCGGTAAATTTACCCTATATAATTCAATTAGTAGTTTTACTTCCTCATCAGACCATCTATTTGAGAGCACTAAGATGAATGAAAATTGTTGTATGACTTGTAAAATTAGAAATTCGAACCTCGGTTAGAACTTACCAGACTCATCAGTTGGATCAGATGTTCTTTCCTTAATTGTTTCCAAGTTTAAGACTGCAAAATTTTGTTATCAAATTTTTATTAAGGTCCATTCATAGTAGATCATATCTCTGGCAAAATGTGAAATGAAATATTCCATTTTATGACATTCCCACGATATGATAGTCTACTAGAAATGGAATCCTGTGAAGTGCACGTTCCAGGAACGGTTTTTATTGGGATAGCGCGTTTTTTCGCTTATATTAGAAATGTTGTTAATAAAACGCGTTTCTTGATACTTTTTTTGTGTATGAATATTCAAATTTTTAAAATATGTATACTCAGTTTTGTGATTTTGTGTATTGAAATGTGTATCGATTAACAACTATTCAAATTATAAATCATAAGAAAACCTGGATAAAAACTTATGATGCTATCCTGATAACGCAGGTAATTGATTATTGGAAAGGACCCCGCACTTTTTATAGGTAAAATGGTTCTCGGTGAAATTGTCTGAATTTTTAGTATATTGTAGTATTCGATGTACTGATTGAATGTGCAGAATCGCAAAGTTCGTTGATGGATAGATATTGAAATACAGGGCGTTCAAGTTAAAAATCAGTAAATTTTTTTTAATGATTTCCTCGGGATTTGAAAGTGGCAGATGCATTTTTTTTATGCTCATATCATCAATGTACCCTCATATTAGTAAATATTATTCAATTGGTGCAGATTATATCATTATGTACAGAGTGAGAAATAAAAACATTTTAGTAATGTCTCAAAATTCTATGAAATAATGAAATATTGTAAAAATTATTCTGGTCTGCAATATACTATTTTCATTCCATTTTTAATCACAATTCATACATTTCGTACAGGGTGATTTGAAAAATTGGTAAAATATATGGCCGGTTCTTTCATTCACATCCTGTATATTTAAGGAATTATCATCCTCCGAAGACAGCTGATACCGTATAAACATGATCTCGTTGGTATATACAGGGTGATCATGGAAATTTTCGATGATAAAAATTGCAAAATATCAAAGTTTCAGAAATCACCCTGTAATTCACGATTAACCCGGTGAATTTCATTTATTATCATTGAATATATTCATCATTCTCTCCTTAACACTTTCCCAAAAATTCAGTTTCCTACTACGATTAGTTTCATAGTTATTAATTATTTATGAGTTGAAGGAACTTCGTTCACGTGTACATAGTTCTACTAGTGGCCAAGTTTTTTCACATATAGTGAAACGCGAAAATGTGGAAATCAAAATAAATGTGGAAGAGGGGGAATATTAGAGATAACAATCACATCAGATATATGAATTTAATAATATGATGAAGATTAGAGATAACAATCACATGATATATATGAATTTAATAACATAAGCTACAGATAGTTAAGTGAATTTTGTTGGTTTAAGCTTTGTCGGAATAAAAAACGAACTATCTGGAAAAAGTGAAAATTATTGATAAAACGCTTTTATTTCCAATAATCTAGTCAAAATCAAACGCTTTGGTTCTGTTGTTAACCTCTAATCGATGATTTACATGAATTCCAGGCGAAATTCAATATTTCCCAAAATATTTTTTATGTAAATATGTACTGTAGTTTCCTCATTTTTTTGTCTTGCATTATTCACTTCATTTATCGCTTTTTTCAATATCGGAAACATCTTGTATATTCAGCAACTATAAGTTCACTCCTATTAAATACAATAATGGGTTTCTGAACTATTGGCACATATTCGATATAATATCAAGTAGGTAATTTATAATCAACAGAGATCTGTCAGTGAACTTGTAACGCGGAGACTAATTGTTAATTTCATATTATTAGTAATTGTTATTTGATACATTTTTGTTGTTCATCATTGAATTAGTTAATATAGTTAATAAGTAGTGATTTAGTATTCCAAATGGCGTTGGTAAATAGAGCGGACTGTTACGTTTGTGATAGAAATTGTAGAATTCAGCAAATGACTAGGATATATGGAGAAGAAAATGTCGTTAAGCAAGAAATGGCTGTATTAAGAAGACAAGCTGTGGAAAGACCTCCTCTCGATATTGCTGAGGAAACCAGAATTTGTTTCAATTGTTTTCAGGCAATACTCAACGACATAAGACAATTGGAAAATAATCCCAACTGTCTCCGTCTCAATGTCTTATCTCCAGCAACAAGCCGTACTTGTATGGTTTGTAACTCCCACATTAATATTCACAGAATGCCCATTGCTTGTAGGGTGAATATTTTTATTATTTCCAACATTTATGTTCCCGAAAATGTTAGGATATGTGCACATCATCTTGACAACCGCGGATTTCTCTTGAACGTTTTATATGCTGGTTTGCGTTTTGTCAACAGACCGTATCTGATAAACCAATTGAATCAATTCTTGCAGTGCCTCAGAACAGCTGCAACTGCCCCTACCGATGCAAAGGACTATCAAAATATGAATAGTTTTTCCGATGATGAGTTCGAATATTTGACGTCACTTTCGAAACCGCAGTTTCAAGAACTATACGAATTTTGTGAATCCGTTGAGCAATGTGGCAACAGGCGATTTATATCAGAAAAACACCTCATTACTTTCCTTGTCAAATTGCGACATGGTGTCTCAGATGAATTCTTAAAAATAATCTTCCGATATCCGTCTCGGCAAAATACTAGCATGATAATTTCCAACGTACGTCTATCTTTGATGGACCGCTTTGTACCAAACAATATCGGATTTGGGGCAATAGCTAGAGAAAATTACATTGCAAGACACGTTGCTCCATTTGCAAATAAGCTGTACAATAACGAGCCTGATATTCCAAAAGCCATTGTTTATATTGATTTTACATATAACAAAATTGAGAAAAGTGGTAATTTCCGAGTATTGCGCCAATTCTATTGCCACCACAAAATGGAACATTTCATCAAACCGGAAGTGATGGTTGCTCCAGATGGATATATTTTAGCAATAAATGGGCCCTATTTCTCAGATGCTCGCAATAACGATGCTTCGATTCTCAATCATGAACTTCAGCATGATATCGATGGAATGCGAGCTTGGTTTCAAGAAGGTGATATTGTTGTAGTAGATAGAGGCTATCGAGATTCAATTCCCTTATTTCAAGACCTTGGTATCAACTACCACATGCCTCCTCTACTTGCTAGGGGCCAAAACCAGCTAACTACTTCCGATGCGAATAATGCACGACTAATAATCAGCACACGATGGATTGTTGAATCTCGGAATGGCCACTTGAAGTCAATTTTCAAATTTTTTAAAGGCACTTTGTCAATAACACATTCGATTCACCTGCATGATTTCATCAACATTGCTGGTGCATTGATTAATCGGTTCCGTCCACTTATAAGTATGCCAGGAACAGTTGAAACAGCAACACGGATGCTAGAGAAATCACATGAGGTGAACCTAGTACAGGCACGCGTTGAAGCCGAAAATCTTCGTTTGAGAAATGGTCAATGGGTTTTACTCAATCATCTTCATGTTCCTGAATTCCCCCGTTTGACATTGGAGTACTTGGAAGATTTAACAGGCATTTATCATATCCAATTATCAGCTGCATATATTCAGGATAAGCTTCAAAGAGAAGAAACAAATATATTAGAAGTGGACGAATTCATTGCTGAGCCTAATCTTGTACGATTACGGATTTTCTCAAGATTCAGGAATGCTACCAAATATATGCTGTGGGTGGTATACAATATCGAAGACTTCATAGAGTCTCCAATAACTGGATATTATTGTACTTGCAAGTCAGGAGCCAGAACATTAGGTACTTGTGCACATGTAGCGAGTGTTTTGTGGTTCCTTGGATATGCAAGATATCTGGAAAATCATCGATATCCATCTACAGTACTTTTGAACTGTATCATTGATGCTGCAAACAGATTAGCACCTGAAAATATCGATTATGGTCCTATTATAGTTGGAAACTGATCATTGGAGTACCAAAGACGTATCAATATTTGTGAAAAATCTTGGCCACTAGTGGAATTATGTACGCGTGAAGGAAGTTCCTTCAAATCGTAAGTAATTAATAACTATGAAACTAATCGTAGTAGGAAACTGAATTTTTGGGAAAGCGTTGAGGAGAGAATGATGAATATATTCAATGATAATAAATGAAATTCACCGGGTTGATCGTGAATTACAGGGTGATTTCTGAAACTTTGATATTTTGCAATTTTTATCATCGAAAATTTCCATGATCACCCTGTATATCCCAACGAGATCTTGTTTATACGGTATCAGCTGTCTTCGGAGGATGATAATTCACTTAAATATACAGGATGTGAATGAAAGAACCGGCCATATATTTTACCAATTTTTCAAATCACCCTGTATGAAATGTATGAATTGTGATTAATGATGGAATGAAAATAGATAGATAGATAGATAGATAGATCTTTATTGTTCTTTCGTATGAGGATACATGAACAAGGGTGACAACATTTATAACAATATTAGCTAATACAAAACATACAGGGTGTGGCGCGACAAGTTTTGATTAAAAGTAATGGCGGATACAGTTATGTTAAAAATCTGAAATTACGTAGCTGTAGGTTTTGGATGACGCTGAGTTCAAATATAATGTTGTCCTGAATGTGGCACTTCCGGTTATACCGGAAATAGACGTCAACTTTGTTATTTTAAATAGAACCTAATATTTTTTATTTTATTTTCGAATTCTACATGAAATTTTAGATAAAATTTGTGAACAATGTCCTATACCAAAAATGAAGTATTTTCGAGATATTTCGTTTTTTTTCAGAATTTTGAAAAAATCCTAGTCCACATTAAATAACGATATCTCCATTAATATCGAAGCTAGTAACGTGAAATTGTAACCAATAAACAACAAGGGCTTGCCCGTTAACTCCATATGTCCAACTCATTGATATTTCATACAGGATGTTTTAAACTTAGCCGCCAACATGCACAATTTAAATCATTTATAAGTTGCTTACTTTAAATAGAACACCCTGTATTTTATTACATTTGCCGATGTATTTTTTTAAGCCAATTCGTGTGGTATGGGTATTCCCTATACCTAAATCCAACCACTTTTGAGATATTTCATTATTTTAGTTAAAACATAACAACACTTAATGATTTCAACATTAGTAAAGAGTGGGCCATGGCTGTCAAAGATTTGATAGTTAGAAGGTTTTTATTTTGACAGTTCACATTTGTATTTTATAGTAAATAATGGCAAATGTAGGATTTAGTAATGATGATTTTTTAAATCTTATGATTATTTACGGTGAGTGTAATAGAATTGTTGAACGGACTTGCCGTGTTTTTGCAGAAAGATATCCATATCGACCAAATGCAACTGGTGATATTGTAAGAAGATTGCTTAAAAACTGCCGTCAGTTTGGTCAATTTAAGCCAAAAATTAATAAAAATAAACCACTAGTGGACAATGACATCAACGAAATTAATGTTTTGGGTTATTTTACGGCCTCTCCAAATGCCTCCATTAGAGATTGTGAGAGAGATCTTACTTTGTCGACGAGAACAATTCATCGCATTTTAAAAAAACACAAATGGAAACCATTTTCTTATAATTTGGTGCAACACTTACAATTATGTGATCTTCCTCGAAGGGTAGAATTCTGTGAATGGTTTTTAATGAAGACCCAAGAGGATGAAAACTTCATAAACAAAGTTATATGGTGTGATGAAGCAAAGTTTAGCAAAAATGGATTATTTAATCGACATAACTCCCATTTTTGGTCTAATGAAAATCCACATGTTAGTAGAGAACGTTATTTCCAAGATAGTTGGAGTTTTAATGTTTTTTGTGCAATAAAAGAGGATAAAATTTTAGCATTACAATTTTATGATGAAAATTTAAATGGTGAAAGATATTGCCACATTTTAGAAGCAGCTATACGACCGGCGTTACATGCTTTAAGAAATGGAGAGGCGGCTTCAGCTTGGTATCAGCAAGATGGAGCACCTCCTCATAACTATGGGCCTGTTGCTCAGCATCTTTACGACATGTTTGATGATAGATGGATTGCCAATCAGGGTCCGTTTCGTTGGCCAGCTCGCTCTCCTGACTTGGCTCCTTTAGATTTTGGCATTTGGGGTTACATTAAAAATCAGGTATTTTCCATTCCTGTTACGACAAAGGAAGATATGATGCAGAGAGTCTTACTTGCTTTTAATTCTCTAACACCCGACCATATTTCCAGAATTACAAGACATAACCTAATGAAAAGGATTCATAAATGTTTAGAAGTAGATGGTGCTAATTTTGAACACTTACTATAAAACTTTATTTGTTTAATATTACATTTAGCTATTTTTTTTGTACGTTATCTAATTAAATTAATACAAAATACCTTGTCAACGTTTTTGATGATATCCACAATTAATAATCCTTTCATGCTGTTGGTTACTTTTCAGAAGTAATAATATGAAGAAATAATAAAATATCACCTTAAATCATGGAAATCATGGCCTACCCTTTACTAATGTTGAAATCATTAAGTGTTGTTATGTTTTAACTAAAATAATGAAATATCTCAAAATTGGTTGGATTTAGGTATAGGGAATACCCATACCACACGAATTGGCTTAAAAAAATACATCGGCAAATGTAATAAAATACAGGGTGTTCTATTTAAAGTAAGCAACTTATAAATGATTTAAATTGTGCATGTTGGCGGCTAAGTTTAAAACATCCTGTATGAAATATCAATGAGTTGGACATATGGAGTTAACGGGCAAGCCCTTGTTGTTTATTGGTTACAATTTCACGTCACTAGCTTCGATATTAATAGAGATATCGTTATTTAATGTGGACTAGGATTTTTTCAAAATTTTGAAAAAAAACGAAATATCTCGAAAATACTTCATTTTTGGTATAGGACATTGTTCACAAATTTCATCTAAAATTTCATGTAGAATTCGAAAATAAAATAAAAAATATTAGGTTTTATTTAAAATAACAAAGTTGACGTCTATTTCCGGTATAACCGGAAGTGCCACATTCAGGACAACATTATATTTGAACTCAGCGTCATCCAAAACCTACAGCTACGTAATTTCAGATTTTTAACATAACTGTATCCGCCATTACTTTTAATCAAAACTTGTCGCGCCACACCCTGTATATATATATATATATATATATATATATTTTAATAATAAATTTTATAGCAGATTAGGTTTGGATAACATATCTTGACAAGAGTGAGGTGATATTATTCGTTTACAATGAAAGATCTGATTTTTAATATTCTCTTTATTATGTCATATATTTGATAGAGAATTTGTGGTTCGGTTTCATTATTTATTATTGATTCGATATCAGTTACGGATTGATATATTTCAAGAAAGGGGCGTCTAATTCCTTCATACACTGGACAAACAAAAAATAAGTGTTGTAGAGATTCTAAGGCAAGGCAGTTACAAATAGTACATACTTCATTGGTTTTTATTGTGTATGCATTGCTATTAACATACATGTAAATTATATTACTATTGTGAGTGCGTATCTGTGAAATTAAGCGTTTAATGTGTAAAGTTATGGAGAGATCTAAGTGATTTGTACAATAGAAAGGATGTTTGCCTTGTAGAATGTGCTTATACATTGGGCATTGGGCAGTAGTAAGTATTTTGTTCCAATCTTCTATATAACTATGTTGCTCAAATTTTTCTAAGATAGTGCTGATTGTGTCCGAGTCAAAAGTATCAATATCAAGTTCCGAGGCTCCGATTTTATGTAGGATGTCATTTAATTGGCTGATCCAGTTATATTTTGATACTATTTCATTCTGCTGGTTTAGTTGACACATTCTCTTTAGTGCAATCTTGGGAAATCTATTTAAAGGTAGCTTTTTAATCTTTAATAGATATTCTAGAGCTTGTTTTATAATAAAATACCCAATTTTCACCAATTTTATTTCAGCTCTCAATATGTAACTGGGCGTAGTTTTCTGTAAATAGAGAAAATTTTTCCAGAAGTGATTTTGAATTATTTCTCCTTCATTTATATACCGAAGTCCCCATATTCCACTGGCGTACGAGTAGGTTGGAACTACGATACTGTAGTATAGGGCCTTAACACTTTTAATATCGGTCATGTGTGAAGATTTAATTACATTCTGAATTGCGTTTTGTGTTATTTTAGCTTTCTTTATCCGCGATTTTAAATTTTCTGAAAATGTATCATTAAATGAGAATATCACTCCTAAATAATTATAAGTTATTCACTTGCTCAATTAGTGTGTTTTTGTACCAAAATTTTGGTTTATGTCCGATATTAGCACTTCTCCTGAATATAACTACCTTTGTTTTATTCACATTAACTACCAGTTTGTTACTATCGCTATAATCCGCTAGAATTTTCATAGATTTGTTCAGCTGAATTTCTGAGTCTGCCAGTATAACAAAATCATCGGCATACCCCAAAGTATATATGTCAGTGCTTTGATCTGTATTCATCATATTTCATTTTTTGAAAAATAGTTAGCAACAATAGCCAGTTTGTCGAATGTGAGATAAAGACACTCCTGTATTTTGTTTATTTCTTGGTGTACATATTGGAATTTTTTGCAGTCGTTTGAGTGTGAAAAAATATGTGCACTTTGAAATAATTCAGGGATATCCATCTTATATTCAATTCTTAAATATCCCGCCCTTATTCCCGATTTCACCTACCGTTTCGTGAAGTTAGGTAATACCTAAATCGGATTTAGGAATTTCTAAATTCGACTTGGATATTACCTAACTTTACGAGACGGTTGGTGAAACCGAGAATTAGTTATTTCATATTTCCCGCTCCTTTAGTTATTCTTCTTCTTGCTCCTTTTTCGGACTATATCATGAGGGATAATTCACCCTTTTCTAGTATGTCACATGTATACTATCGCCGCGCGGCGGAAGGGATCAATACTAATATATTGGATCTAAGAATTAGTAAAGGAGTTAGCCTGCTAGAGGGGGGTGTGCTGTGATACTAGCTACACATTTATCTGCATTTAGTTCTATTAAAGCACTTCCCAAGTAACAATTTATGCTGATTTATTGAGCCTATTCAGACAATAAGCTGATCAGTACTTGATCAAGGGTGTTAAACTCTGATTAAGCTACTGATCTGAATAATTAGATGAATAAGCGTCAAATCAGTCAATATAGATGCTACTATACAGCAGCATTGATAGAGCTGAACTACATACTGAATAAGTGGCTCTTCAGCCAACTTAGATGATATTGTTCAGCAATATGCTTATGTAGCTGAACATAGGTTGAATAAGCATTCCTTCAGCTCACTCAATCCGGTCTTGTTCAGCTTGTTATGACTTGCTGAATACAGGCAGAAGAAGCGCTTACACTGTCATCAAATATTTCATTGTTCAGCTATTTACAAATGGCTGAACATGAGCTGGTAAAGCGCTTTTACAGAAATCTGAACAGTTGTAGTTCGGCTATTCTTAGTCAGCCTAGTATGCACTGAATAAACCCTTCTTCAGTTAAGTTAAAAGCCACTGTACAGCTCTTATCAACAGAGCCTGAAAAAGTACAATATTTCAGGTTATGTTTTATTTTATTATGTTAATTGAATGTGAACTTAATACATGTGTATGTATGTGTGTGTGTTTGGGGTTTGTGTTTGCCTCTTCTTTACTTTACTATATCTTTTTTATGAATTCCTTGTGTGGAAATTCTTTTTCATTTATAAAAAATTTTTTTTGTGAAAAAAAATTTTTTTCCTGGTTGTAAGGGTGTGTGACGTTAATTTTATTCACTCTCCTTATATTTAAATATTTATTAAATTATCTTATGGGTGGCGAGTAGCCGGTCCTTTCTCATGCCCAGTGCTGAGAAATGTATCGAGTTTAACTTTATCTATAGTCGATGAAAGACAAAATTTCAAGTTTATTTGCGGGTCAAATCGATACCGTCTATAGTAAAAATAGTCACTTCGGCTTACTATAAATTATTTGGTTTTCAATTTTAACACAAATGAATGAAGAATCCACTTACGGAATTTAAATTACATTTCCATTCCAAACAAAGGTGTATGATACATATATGCGACGTATGTGCATTATCATTCACATGATTTCATGTTTTATATTTAAACAGAATCAAGCAGAGATTTTGTCTTTCTGTGACAAAATGTTAAATTAACAACTTGAAATTTATTTGGTGAGAGTTTCACCTAAATTTTTTCTAAGTGCATTCATGTGAATGGTAAGTAGTTTCGCTTAAATTCATATGTTACATATTTAACTTTGCTTTTCTCAATATATAGTAGCTTTTCTTATTATTTTCTCTAGCGTTCCAGTACCAGATATATCGATAACGTTTTTTTTATATTTTTTTGTGTTTTTTTTATCTTGTTGAAGACACTTGATATACCTTTTAATATATTTACCGGCATTAACAATACATTTTTATTGCTTTCCTTCATTATTTTTTTTATAGTAAAATACAGGATGTTGCTTTTTTTTGTTTTATGAACCACGTTTTTAAGTATTCATTTTTCAATCTGTACATCATATAACAACCAGCACCATTTTCATTTCAATCTCCAGATATCCTGCATTTTACTATGTTCATTCAACATATATCTGATTCAAGTGTTCTTTCTAGCACTTTCTTCGTACCTAAAGTTATATATATCTTTATATATATAACCACTACTTCTTCTACTATTACTACTACTACAACTACTACTACCACAACAACTACTACTACTAATATGTTCTGGCAATAAACCTCCATAAGACACCGGACCTCCGAAAGACACCGGACCTCCAAAGACACCGGACCAAAAGACGCCAGACTTGAAGTCAGAAGAAGACAGGAAAGTACCGTCACTATTAACAATCATTGTTGCAACCATAGTACTCGAACTGTGATATTTATTTTTTTTTTAAAAAGTCATTATACAACTTGTAAATTTAACAACGTAGTTCATATTCCTTCCCTTCCAACATTTCCAGGTTTGTTGATAGAGAGTGTTGAAACTAGTCAACTAATATTATTCAGGGTGGCGCCCATTTACCTTAACTTCACTTAAATTCCTTAACGTAATTCATTGATTGTTTTGTTAACTTATTAAATTCATTTATTTCAATATAACTTCAATAATTTAAATAAGTAGTATTACCCGCGAACCGGTAAGACTACTCCCTGAATTTTTATTAGTTTGGTATCCGAATTCACGCCTGAGCAGCTCTTTATCTGAGTAGCCGTTACAAATTGGCGCCCAACGTGGGGCCTGTTTTACACATCATCTCTCTCATCAATAGATCTTGAAACTTGGAAGTTTGGATAGTAGTAGTTATCTTTTTATTATCGTAAATATCTTTCACTTATTACAGTATTTATCTTTCTATAGTTCACTTATCGTATCATATCGTTCACAGTTGAGTTGCAATATTTCATTTTATTATCGTATTGACAATATCTATATCTATGTAATATTTTTTCTTATCTTATATCTTCACGTATCGTATATATAAATATCTTCTCAATCGTCAATATCAACAGTACTCAATTTTTTTTTAAATTTTCGTATCTTATAATTTAATTTCGTCAGATACCGTATACTAAAATGGCAAAAATGTTTAAGCTAAATGTTGATTATCTTTTAACTCATGAATTAGATCATGAAATTTCTTATCGTGGCTTAGAAATACCTTCACTGGTTACAGAGAAGAGGAAATTGTTACGGGGTGTTTTAACTCAAGAGGTATCCATGCGGAGTTCGATCGTATATGTCGATCTTACATTTACTACCGAATTTACAGGAATTAAGCTTTCTTTTGCCGACTTGAAGAAGAAGGTTCAAGATTTCGTTGGAACTTCTTCTGACGTAGAGTATAAGAGATTGACTTGTAGGCTAACTCACCTTACGCAACGCATTTCTCGTTTGAATTGCGAGGAAGACGAGCATGAAAAAGTAAAAAAACATCTAACATCAGAAATATTGTTTTTAGAAGGTGAATTAGATGGCAAGCTCAATGTTATTGATGCAGATAGACAATCTACTCCGGTAAATGCAAATCAAAGTTTTTCTTTTTCTAAACCTGTACCTGTACACAAATGGGGAATAAGATTTTCAGGAATTGATTCCAAAGAATCAGTACTTGGCTTCCTAGAACGCGTAAATTGTCTTAAAATTTCAAGAGGTATCACAGATGCTGAATTGTTTTCTAGCTCAGCTGATTTGTTTAGTGATCAAGCTTTTAACTGGTATCTAATTAACAGATGCAAAGTTCAAAATTGGGAACAATTAGTGACCAAATTGAAATCAGATTTCTTACCTTATAACTATCAAGATGATTTACTAGAGGAAATCAAGGCTAGAAAACAAGGTCAACATGAGAGAGTTACCCTATATATTAACGCCATGCGTGGTTTGTTCAATCGTCTTGACGACAAGCCAAGCGAAAGTGCCATGATCCGTATCATTCGTAAAAATCTCTTACCTAATTATGCACAACCTTTAGCTTTAATTGATATTGATACTGTTGATATTTTGACGGAAAAATGTAAACGACTTGAGGAAACATTAACTTGGGATCAACAATTCACATCAAATCATAAGAATAGTCAATACTTACTTGAACCAGATTTGAGCATACCTAGTACATCTTTTAAGGATAATTCTTGTTTTAAACAAAGACAAAAAAATATTTCGGTAGTATCGTCTACTTGGACTTGCTGGAATTGCAAACAAGCAGGTCATATGTATTATAACTGCCAAATTCCTAGGAAATTGTTTTGTTTTGGTTGTGGACATCCTGATACTGTAAAAACTAAATGTCCAAAGTGTTCAAAAAACGAACCAAGCAGTGGTCGAACTTCCCACTCTACCACACTTGCTCAAAAACCGGGAACATCAGGAAAATCCAAAAACATCAAAACAAAGGCAAAATCTCAGGAAAAACCAGCAAAAGACGAAAATTGAGGTTACCTCAAATAAATCCTATATATTCCAGTTCTGTAAAAAAAATTTTCTCGTTCTATCTTAAAAAAGGTTCCTACTGTAAGTCGCTCCGACTGGAATTCATGGCTTTTATTTGTTAAAGATTTCTATAAAACTAATTCAAGATCAAATTCAATTGTTTCAAACTCAAAGCCTTTAGCAAATGTAGAATCACTGCTTTATAATGTTAAAGATGATAATCGACCTTTTGTCGATATCATAATATTTGATAAAACAATTTCTTGTCTTGTTGATACTGGTTCAAATATCTCATTGATTGGTTCTCGTGCATTAGATTTTATTCATAACTTATCAGTACCTATATTAAATGATGATAACTTAAAAATATCTACGGCAGATGGTAAATTGCAGGACGTTCTTGGTTATATCGAAACATATGTCATCACAGACAAGATATCTAGGCCTATGAAATTTTATTTAATACCTTCAGTCAAACATGATATTATTCTTGGTATGGATTTTCTCGAAAATTTTAATGTAAAAATTAATTTCTCTAAATTATCTTTAACTGTAAATTCACTCTCGTTAGCTGTAGTAAATACAATTCGGGATATATCTCATTTAACTCCTAATCAAACAAGTAGGTTAAATCAAACTATTGATCTCTTTAAGACTATTAGTCCGTCAGATAAAATAGGTAAAACTCATTTGATAGAGCATTTTATTGATACCGGAAATTCTCCTCCTTTTAAACAAACCCAATATCCCTTACCTCAAGCTATGCAAGCTTACCTGGAAAAGGAAGTAGATACTTTGCTAGAATTAGGTGTAATTCAAAAAAGTAAATCTTCATATTGTAGTCCTATCTGGTTGGTTCAAAAGGGAGATGGTAAATATAGAATGTGTTTTGATGGACGTAAACTAAATAGTGTGACTTTAAATAAAGATGCTTATCCCTTACCTTCAATCGAAGTTATACTGAGTCAACTTCGAGATACTCGTTATATATCTAGTATAGACCTAAATCAAGCATTTTATCAAATTCCGTTGGAGAAATCATCTCGGGAGAAAACAGCTTTTGCAGTAAAAGGTAAAGGTTTATTCGAGTATGTCACTACTCCTTTTGGGTTAGTCTCTGCTCCTGCTAGCATGTGTCGTTTAATCGATTTGGTCATTGGTCCTTCCTTGGAACCATATTGTTTTTATTACCTGGATGACATCATCATTTGTACTCCTGATTTTGACAAACACATGGAAATTCTTCAGAGTGTTTTCGAGAAACTACGAGATGCCGGCTTGACGGTAAATTTAGATAAATGTCAGTTTTGTCGTTCTTCCCTTAGATATTTAGGTTATGTGGTGGATGAAAATGGTCTTCGTACCGATCCTGAAAAGGTTTCTGCTATTTGTGAGTACCCTGTTCCGAAAACTGCCACTCAGGTGCGTAGATTCTTGGGAATGGTTTCGTATTATCGTCGGTTTCTTAAAGATTTTTCTTCCTTATCTGCTCCAATTTCTGATCTTCTTAGTGAGCGAAAGAAACATCAATCTATTACTTGGACATCCTAGGCAAATCAGGCTTTCGAAAAGGTGAAAACTGTCTTAACTACCGCTCCTATCTTGAGTAGTCCCGATTTCACCAAACCTTTCTTCCTTATGACAGATGCTAGTGATGTTGGGGTAAGAAGTGTTCTTTTTCAATTGGAAGATGGACTCGAACATCCCATAGCTTATATGAGTAAGAAACTCACAAAGGGTCAAAAGAAGTTTAGTACTACTGAGAAGGAACTGTTAGCAGTTTTGTTAGGGATTGCTCATTTCAGATATTATCTTGTAGGTCGTCATTTTACCGTAATTACTGATCATTCTTCTCTTGTGTGGTTAAATAATATGAAAAAACCTTCTCCTCGCTTAGCTAGATGGATATTGCAATTGTCGCAATACAATTTCTCTATCGTTCACCGTAGATCTACCGGAACTGTGGTAGCAGATGCATTATCTCGTATACCTGAAGTTAGTATCTTAGACTTATCTACATCACATCCCGATAAATGGTATAATGACATGATTTCTCATGTTCAGGATTTTCCGGAAAAATACCCAAGTTTTAGAGTTGAAAATAACATATTATATAAACATGTCTTCAATAAATTTGGACCAATTAGCAATGTTTCCGAATGGAAAATTGTCGTTCCTACTAAAAATCGAAGTGAAATTTTACATCGTTTTCATGATAGTCCAACTTCTTCTCACTTCGGTGTTTTTAAAACATTAGAGAGAATTTCTAAAATTTATTATTGGCCTAATCTCAGGAAATCAGTTTATAAATATGTTACTCGTTGTAAAATATGTGCATCTTGTAAACCATCTAATTTGCCACAAGCAGGATTAATGGGAAAATATCGTAACATTAACTTCCCTTTTCAATTGATATCGTGTGATCTTTTAGGGCCATATCCCCGATCTCGTAAAGGTAATCAATTTGCACTTGTTGTAGTTGACTGGTTCACGAAATTTGTATTAGTTCATCCCTCACGACAGGCTACCGCTCGTTCTATAGTTGATTTCTTAGAAAATCATGTCTTTCTTATTTTTGGAATCCCTCAAATTGTATCTTGCGATAATGGTAAACAGTTCACAAGTCATTTGTTCAAAAACCTCATGGACAAATATTCAGTACAAAAGATTTGGTATAATGCTAACTTTCATCCGCAAATTAATCACACTGAACGCGTAAACAAATCCATTGTCACAGCTATACGATCTTATAGTTATGAAGATCATAGAACGTGGGATGAAGAGATCTATAAAATTGCTCAAGCAATTCGGCTGTCGAAACATGAAGTTACCGATTTCACCCCTTCCTTCCTTACCTTTGCTCGAAATGTTCCTGTCTCGGGAAATTTTTATGGTATAATTGCAGAAAATGCAAATAATCAGGTTACCATTTCCGATAAAGTCCACCGAATTCAGGATACACAAGAAATGCCTAAAATTTTTGAAGTGGTGAGAAAAAATTTGCAAACAGCATATCGGCAGAGTAGTCAACGTTATAATTTGCGCAAACGAGATCATAGGTTCTACGTAGGTGATCGGGTTTGGAAGAAGAACTACCCAAAATCGGACAAAGCCAGATGTATTTCCGCTAAATTTTCACCAAAATATACACAATGTACCGTATATCGCGTTATTTCTCCCTTGGTGTATGAATTAAAGGATGAAACGGGAAAAAACATTGGTCGATGGCATATAAAAGACCTTAAAGCTGGTATCTTGTCTGATGATGAGTGTTCTGATATCGATGAATCCGATTCAACCACAACGTAACCATTTATACTTATATCTTTCCTATTTGTAATTTTTTTTGTGATGTGTGTTGGTGTCTCGAATATTTTTTTTATCTCTCTTATCGTAGAGATTTCCTTTTTCTCTAATTATAAATGTGATAATGACTTCACTTTCTTTCCCTATTGATTGGCAAAATAGCATTCATGTTCTAGGTAAAATAAGTAAAGTAATAAATATTTCCTAGCTGGATGGAATTTTAATCTGAGAATTATAATACAAAATCCGTTGAGAATTTTTTTTTTAGAAAATTTTTAAATATCCATAAATATTATAATTTTGGAAAACGCATAGTCAAATCAATTTGAGTTTAATAAACATGTTGGTGCACAAGCATTGAGGTTATTAAATATTGGGTCTTCTTGATTTGAAGAAACCTTAAGTGTTAAGGGTGATATTAAATCTTCATTATCTTATCTTCATTATCTTATCTTAATTATCGTATCTTATCGTATCTAAGTGGACAAGGGATGTAACTTGTCTACTGTACTATATTTTATAGTACTTATCTTTATCTTATCTTTATCTTATCTTTGCAGGCAGATAATGTCTTGTCTGTATTTATATACCGAGAGGGTATATAAATTTTTTTTTGAAGACCATTGGAAATTTGACTTTGCATTTAGTGGAATATTAGCTGATATATCATGGGATATCGAAAGTTATTATCTTTTATATTATCTCAACTATCTTAAAATTTTATTATCTTGAAAGTTTGAAATTTCAATTATCTTAAAATTTTCATTACCTCTATGTTGAAAATTTTATAGTATTTTAATTGTTTTAATTATTTTTATCTACATGCTCGAGATATCAACTTACATTACAAAAAGAATTCGTTTTGCTTATCTACATTCAATACCTTACCTAATATCTTGTCTACCTAATTTTTTATATCTACTTTTTCATTATCTCTATCTATGATCATTCCGAAAGATTGATCTAGATATTTCACTTGTAGACATACCTTCATTTTGTCTATATTTCATTGTATACCTTTCCCTTTGAATTTTTTTGTTGGATTTCTCAATAGTGGGTGTTGGAGGAACTCAGAGTGGTCTGGAATGTGTTTCAGGGTTCAGCGTCGGGGGGTTAATCAGCCTGGGAGGCAGAGGTGGCTGAGGTCTGCTGTCATTAGTTAAATCTACTTGGGGGGTTAACTACTGCGTCTGTGCCAACATGGCTCGCATATCACTCTGAGGATTTTCCAACAGTACTGTTGTGGGATGCCGTTGTCAATTTCTTTCCTCCCTCAAATTTCAGCCTGACAGGGGCTATACTCTGTTAGGGGGTATATCGAGCCTCCTTGGACTAGTTATAGTAACTAGCTCCAAAATTCAAAAACATTTTTTTTCTCTTTTCGTTTTCTCTTATCGATAAATTCTTCATTTTGGGTGATTCATGTGTGTTGTCATGGTATTTTAGGTTGAGATTTCTGCTGAAGCTGAGATTGAAGACCACGACGCGACTTAACATCTCTCGCGAGGTCCTTCTCGTTAGGTGGGGGTTGATCTCTTGATCTGGGATGCTGTGATAGGGCACATGTTGAGCCTGGAATATTGGTAGTTTTTTTGTTTATCATTATATTATGTAGTATAATATAATGGAAATTTTTTTTTGGTTGACAGTTTATTCTGTTAGGGAGTCATATAAAGCTTCCTTGGATTTGCTCCTAAATTATATCTGTAACTATTTCTTTTGTTTTGCTTTGTTTCCTTCTCATCTGAGAACTATTTTTTTATATCGTTAAGAGGTTTAGTAAATAGACAGCACTGATTCTGCCTCATGGCGGAGGCGCTAACATGGGAATCTCCATAAGAAAATCATCAAAAAAGCTAAGGTCTGAAAACGTCAAAATTTACTCAAAAAGTGGTGGGGGTAACAACGCGGAGTGATGCGCTCGAAATGCCTCAACTATTATATACAGGGTGAGTAACATGAATGCTTGAAAGGCCTTATTATATACAGGGTGGATAAAAAGTAACATGTCTGCTAGAAAGGCCTTATTATATACAGGGTGAATCAAAAGTCACATGCATGCTTGAAAGTCCTCAACTATTATATACAGGGTAAGTAACATGCCTGCTAGAAAGGCCTTATTATATACAGGGTGGATAAAAAGTAACATGTCTGCTAGAAATGCCTTATTATATACAGGGTGAATCAAAAGTAACATGCATGCTTGAAAGTCCTCAACTATTATATACAGGGTGAGTAACATGCCTGCTAGAAAGTCCTTATTATATACAGGGTGGATAAAAGTAACATGTCTGCTAGAAAGGCCTTATTATATACAGGGTGAATCAAAAGTAACATGCATGCTTGAAAGTCCTCAACTATTATATACAGGGTGAGTAACGTGACAGGTGACATATCATTGAAAACACATATACAGGGAGTACCATTAGAAAAAATCAGGTGACATCGCCGAAAGTCACGTCAAGGTAAGTCAAACGTCACGCTGCCACATTAAACGTCGCATTGTCACGTCAAACTTCACGCTGTCACATCAAACGTCACTCCTTCACGTCTAACGTTACGTCGTCACGTCAAACGCCACGCTGTCACGACAAACGTCACCTTGCCACGTCAACTGTCACGTCAAACGCCATACAGTCATGTCAAACGTCACGACGTCAAACGATATCTTGTCACGTCAAACGTCTCGCTGTCAAACGCCACGTTGTCTCGTCAAACGTAACCTTGTAACGTCAGACGTAGCCTTTTCACGTCAAACCTCACGTCATCAAGTCAAAAATGCCACGACGTCAAACGCCACGTTGTCGCGTCAAACGTCACATTGTCACGTCAAACATCACGTTGTCACGTCTAACGTCACCTTGTCACGTGAAACGTTACCTTGTCACGTCGTCACGTCAAACTTCAGGCCGTCACGTCTAACGTCACGACGTCAAACGCCACGTTGTCACGTCAAACGCCACGCTGTTACGTCAAACTTCACGACGTCAAACGTCACGTCTAAGGTCACCTTGTCACGTGAAACGTTACCTTATCACGTCAAACGCCACCTTGTCACGTCGTCACGTCAAATGTCACGTTATCACGTCAAACTTCGCGCCGTCACGTCTAACGTCAAACGCTACGTTGTCGCGTCAAACGCCACGTTGCCAAACGTCAAGTCGTCAAACGTTAAGTCGTTATAGCTACGTTAATTCAACATAGGGTGTATAGACAGGTGACATATCGTTGAAAACATATATACACCATTAAAAAAATCAGGTGACATCGCCGGACTATGTAAAACGACTCACCGAGCATGCTACATCAACTCAACATATTGTTGAAAACACATATACAAAAAAATCGAATGACATCGCCGTCACATGTACAAGATGTAGAAAGTTGGTCGTTTAGATACGACGCTTGAAAGACCTTAACGCCTGGTGTAAAATGATCTGCGACCAGGTTGGATTTTACCGGTGCAGCCTGCCCGTCAAACGCGTTACGTCAAACGAGTGAGTAGCGCCCTGTTTCAAGAGAAAATTCTATTGGAAATATACAAGGTGTTTCAATAAAAACCATTCTAAAATTTTTATTAAAAGTACTTTCAGTTACAGGGAAAATAAAAATAGCTAAAGGTAACATCTAAACTATAATCGAACAATTAAAATGTTATGTAAAAAATATTTGTATACAATGTGAAATAGTTCAGTTGACGCTGTTATCACAATTTGAATCCCGAATATTAAGATAGAAGAAACTTCTAAAAACAGATACAATTTCTCAAAAACATTACTTTCCCTCTAACTGAGGGAATTCCTCAAATCTTGTATGCTATACACTATCTTAATAACAACTAATATCGTACAATGCTAAACTAAAAAACTTGATATGTTACTAAAGTTAGTATGAAACATGGATTATGAATCTACTTCCATGGTGCAAGAAGCATTTATGGAATAATGCCCCCATGGTAACGTTTCATCCGATCCAGGAATCAGGTAGCGTTTATCATCACCAGGGCTGAGAGCGATCTTTTGTTGAGTTATTGAATGTACCACGTGGTTTTCAGATCGAATCAAATTTTGAGATACTATTTTCTGTTTCCAGCTATCTAAGCACTCAGCATAATCCTCGAATTTGATATCATTCTTCACAACCGACGACTTAACCCCTTTAGCCTTCTTTCCAACACCGGAGTTCTTAATTTCTAAATCTATTTCATCCTCATCATAACTCTCATCAATCAACTTTTTACGCTTCTTCGCTATGTCACTTTCAGTTCTAATCACTCTGGTGGTATATAGTTTGGATCTTAAGCCTACATAATCAGTCATTGGCACTCCATTATTTTCATCCTTCATCATTCCGAGAACTTTTTTATTAACTTGAGGAATGTTGAAGATGTTATCTTCAGGATAATCAGAGGTATCAAAGCGCGAGTGACAATCATGTCTTATGACTTCGTAAGGATCCTGATGAAGCTCGTAAATTAGAGAGTCAGTGTCCGTATACAAGACCGAACAATCGGGAAAAGCGTTG
Source organism: Galerucella nymphaeae (assembly GCA_963978555.1). Lineage (NCBI taxonomy): Eukaryota > Metazoa > Arthropoda > Insecta > Coleoptera > Chrysomelidae > Galerucella > Galerucella nymphaeae. The sequence goes on along the minus strand of OZ021704.1, from coordinate 31,463,447 downwards.
ACCATATATCCATAGTGAAAGTCGTAGATTGTAGTCTTTGCCAAATCGAGGATAGTTTGTCCAACATATATGGGTTTATTCAACCATACGAGCACCTTGTCGAACTCTACAGCCACCAAATCGGGATTTTCGCTGAAAATTGTGCTTTTCTTGAACTCTGGTTTGGCGATGCAAGCCTCCGCTCCATACCTTCCATTCCACTCTGTAAGAAGACGTATGTTAACTCATTTGCGTACATTTTCCATGGTCTTGCCTGAAACAGATAAATATTATTATTGAGGTATTTGAAAAATCAGTAAACTACTAACCAAATACTGCGTTGTTCATTAGTTTGAACAAGTTCTTCTCAAACTCATTTGACGCATCCTTCCGCAGCTCAGTGTTGAGGTCGATATAGCTTTTTAACCATGGTGATTGCTTAAACTTAAGGACTCTATGAATTTTCCCAAGCACCAGTCCCTGAGATAACGCTTGCTTCAATGCTCGATAATGAATTATATACTTATTCTTATGGTGAAGGGTTGCCATCAATTTAGTGAGTTCTCCTACTTTTTTTGGAGGCTCCATAGTCTTTGGGTTGATGTGTTGGGGGCAGAATGGGATATCCTTGTGTAAATCATGGTAGTGTTGTGGATAGTCAAGATCTACCTCTAAGATATATCCCTCATTATCATTATCGGGGATAGTCATAACGTCAATATTGGTATCCGACCATTCAAAGCCTCCATATGGAAGATATTGACTCATGGCCCACCCGTACTGTAACCAAAACAAAATATTTTACTCTGCATTTTTTAAAATAGTATAACTAACCTGATTGTTAACATCAAAATACATCATAAACGTCCTCGGTTTGCAGGGGTCATAGTTGCTGATATATTGGTTGTTAGCTGTAGCTCTCCTCTTACTACAAACTTGACTTAGTCCGCCACGAATACCGCGTTCAACGTAGAGAAACATATCCAAGTCTGTCAGAAGCTCCAGCTTAACCTCCGTATATTTAAGCATTGCATCCCACGTGAATCCGGGTAACGTATAGTAATGGGCAGGATCAAGATCATATGTTTTAAGACAACTAGTCCTGAACATCTCAAATACGTCTGCCAAAAGTAGAATGTCAGTCTTCATGTATAGATCAACGTAGTCTCCTAAATTTCTGCATTGAAAGCTGTTCCATACATCTTGGGCTCTCTCATAATATCTTCGGGGGCATGGTTTATTATCCAATTTATTGAAGAATTTATCTTGCGAAGCCAGCTGCGTTTCATCAAATCGCTCGAAGGATGAAATATAGTCATAAGGCATTACGCCCTTTTTCGTCAACATACTAAAGCGATCTTCAGATAAATCTGGGAACTGTGACTTGAGGTTAGGATATTCAGTCAGATACGACGCCAACTTATCTAAGGAAGAATTCATGAAACGGAAGCTATCAATGAAGCGAAACTGTATAGGGTAATCATCAATGTGTTTAGTGAATGATATATATTTCTCCTTTGTGGTAGGGAGCAAGTCTACGGTTCCCTTCATCCTAGTAGCCACGTCCTTAACGATATGATGTGCATCGTACCCCGATAAATTATGCCACACTACCGGTACCACGTGACTGTCCGTATAGTTAACATTGCATGATCCATGAGCTGCTCCACGATAGTTGTTGGTGGGAATAAGGTGATTGTGATCACGCACTTTCTTATCTTTTTTGGTGAATGGCTGTTGACATATGTGGCAGTGTGTAGCTCTTCTATGCTCAACTTCCTGCAACCATGTCATATCAATATCGTACGGGCACCAAAACACTGTAGCCATGTCTTCAGAAAGACTGCTCATCTCATCTGCAAACCATGTCATGCAGTCCTGCCCACGATAACTTTTGTAATAGGAAAGAGTATCGTCATAGCTACATTTAACATAATATCCAACGGCAGCTGGAATATGATGCTGCTTTCTTTGAGGCTTCTTAGGATCTTCGACTGGCTTGAGCACACTCTCCAGATCTGCATAAACAATAAACGGTACTTTTTCCCTATTTTTATAATTTTTGAATTTTAAGATATTTTTTCCGGGCTCGGGTATTTTGATAGCAGTCTCGTTAATTTTCACACATTCCTCGATATGTTTATCAAGCTTCTCCTGCGATCTGTAGTAGTGGAGGCATCTATCGCAGAAGTATTTCTTATCACCTTCCTTACTCAGCTGACTGGAGAGGAGACGTGAAAGGTTTTTAATCCAGACGTAATGGTATTTAACAGGGGCTTCGGTATCCTCATATCTATCTTGGATTAGAAGGAGGTTAACATGGCGTTCTTTATTATTCTTTGTCAGGTATGTAGGAAGGGTCTCAAATGACTTCTTATTTTTCTGCAGGATATAAACATTAATGGAGACATCATTCTGTCGCTCGAAATTAGGAATTTGGTTAGCTGTCATCGGAAACTGAATTCCCTTCAACTTTAAAACGGTAGAGTAATGGGGGTATGATGATAATCTATCTGAATTTTTGTTTCCGCAGAAATATAATGCTGACGTTACAGCCCATGCAAAGCATGCGTCATCATCATTTTTAACGTTGATGCATGCTTTCTTCTTCTTAATTTGTGTGGGTAGTTCAGTGTAGGATGAGCCAAGTTGAGGTGTGTATTTGTTAATGTTGACACCAAGATTCACCACTTTCTTTAGCGCCCAGCCTGAGTCTCGTTCCTGAAACTCCTCAAGTTCTTTCAATATTGGTGCAGTAACCTTGGAGTCGAACCAGCCGTTTACATCAGTCTCTCTATAAATTGCAGAGTTCGAGGTGGTGAAGTACTTATAATCAGTGTGAACCGAGTCTCCTTTTACTATTTCAAATTCACCACAAAACGCCACATTCACCTTGACTGCAGCATCTTTCTTCAAGACATTTCGAATGCGGCGTGTAAATATCGACCTAGCATCAATCAAGAAAGATTGAGTATCTTTATGCTTCAGGTTCGATATTACGCCTGTAGTGATGCGGGACTTGAAAGCAGAGTCCGAATCTTCCCAACGAACTCGCTCAATCAATCGTGCAGTACGTGGTGAGAGCCCCGCCCCCTTCTTCTGCGCCGCTTTAAATTGAGCCCTGAGACTTTTAATGTTTCTTAAGCAGGCCTCCAAATGCTGCTTCTCTCCCATAGTGTTAGCACATCTCATTGAATTCAATATCCTCTTTATTCCTTTCCGACATTCAATCAGCCCTTCTCGGATCTTTACATCGTCGTGCTTGGCTTCTACCAATCCCAACAACGCTGCAATGTAGCGAACCAAATCCGTGAAAGGAGTCATACTGGAAAAAATGATAATAATTGGTGATTGATATTACAACATAACTTTAAACTTACTTTTTAATTAATGAAATATTTTCTAGAGACAATTATTCGTAGGTATGGGAAACTGGAGTAATATCTTATATAATTTCAAATATTGCGATTGACATAACCTAAAACTTACTTTTAAATTGCTATGAAGAGCTTTCAGACGACTGAACCATTCAAAGTTCTGAAACAGAATGATAAAAATAATTATTGGTTGGTACACCTATAGATACACTGAAAACTGAACTTTGAACTTAGCACTGTTGTTTTTCTTATTGTTTGTAATTGAAATATGTGAAAACGATCAATTTATTGTATAGTTTTCAGATGTAATGAAATATGTAAATTTGATAATTATTACTCTATTTTTCTCATGCGTTATATAATCCATTTTTTGTCATTTAACTCAGCTATTTGATTTGATATTAATTTTAGTCACAGATTATAAAAGAGAACAGATGCGAATCCCGGCAAGACATCAAAGGATTTTTAACTACGATTTCAATGACCTTGGACCTTTAACTCGGTATGGTCGCGATGTTGCAAGTTTAAAATATTTTCAGAATTTCTTACCAAATTGCAATGTTGACTTGGGGACAATAACAGTTTTCAGAGTCGGTTCTTTACTTTTCTATCCGAATGAAATTTATTTGGACAGTCTCTGTATGAACAATACACTCAGCCGTGATGTTTATTCATTTTATAAAATAATATACTGATGTACACTATTTTTAGTTTATATTATCACAACGCTTATGCCCGTATTCACCAAAGTAAAATATCTACAATTAACTTTTAATTGTGGTTAAGCAGCTAATTTCGTATTCACCAATTTGTAAATCAGAGAATTAGTGCTTAAACAAGAAATTAACTTAATCGGCCAAATTTGAGCGGTTTTAAAGATAATCGCCGTTTATTCTGACAGAAGTGAACATAACAATCAAACAATATAACCCAAACCTTCAAATTTATCTTGTCCTTTACAATTTTTGATTTTTCGTTGGTTTATTTTTTTCTGGAACAAGGAAAATATTGAAGATCAGCTGTGTATGACGATGATTTGGACGTTATGGACATTATTGCAGATGACTTTACTAGAAAGAACTAATTATTTTCAAACAATGGATGAATACAACTTTTATAAAAGATTTAGACTGATCAAGCCTATGTGTAATTAGTATGATGACTATACCACCCCAGTAGGGTAGTCCCAAATAAAATATCAAGTAACTTTGAATTAAAAGGTTTTTTATTTTTTAGTAACAATCCAGTAAGGTTAAATCGATCTTTAAAAATGTAAAGTGTTAGCAATATCTGCCAATACAAGCTAAAACATTCATATTTTGGGTGGTGATACTGAGAAAATATCCATGTTGCCAAGTTGTAAATCAACGTAAACCCCTGATTGCTTAATTTTACCAAACAACAATTTGGTGAATAGCAATTTGACTTAATCAAGATTACTTATTTAATCACAATTACCTAATCATGATTAGAGTTGAAGTTGGTGAATACGGCCATTAATCGATTAGTCGATCCTTCAAACAGCGAAGCAAGCGATAATATCAAAAGTGGTGTTTTGTATTTTGATTTTTTAACCAATCCCTCACGGTTATTGTGCATGGTTGCCAAAGATGGTTTGTGAAAATAAGTATATATTTATGGTATGATTTGTATACATTATAATCTTTTAAATTGTAGAATTCCTTTAATGTTAATGAAATTGCTTTAAAACAAGTAATTGTTGAATATTTGTAATTGTATAACTATCACACTGAAAATAATGCTTATGAAATATTTGACCTATGATCGTAAATTCAGGGAAATATTATGCAAATTGACAATCCTGTTGAAAAGTTTCGCGAAGCAGCCCGAACGGAGTCGACATACGACGATGAACCTTTAAATGGGTATGCCCACCCAAAACATGGAATAGCAACCAAACTATGTCTGGGTACGAAGGTCTATTCGAATGGCATGAAAATTACACCACATTTCTGGATAGAGCACAATGATATAATCTATGACCCCACCCTAGCTGTTACGCAACACTACATACCACACAATCTAGAAGTTACTCATAGAAAAGATGAATTTGGGTGCAAAACCCTCGAAGATATAATCATGGTTGGTATTTTCGAAAAATTTATGGTGAACGAGTCTACGATTGAATACTTCGCTAAAGCTCCGAAACATCTATCGAAAGTGCGTGAAAATATTCATGAAACTGTAGATAAAATATTTACGTAATATAATATCAATTATAGTCTGTTTTTCACTCTGCAAAACTCTGCGTGCTACAATATCTACGTAATACCTATATCTTATACCTTATAATATCAGAGCCGGCGAGCTGTCTGGCTGAAGACGGCTTACATAATTATACCTTATAATATCAGATTGCCCGACCACCCGCGATCCACCCTGTAGACGATTTCCACCCTGTGAGCCGCAGACCACCCTGTAGACAATATCCACCCTATGATTTAAGACGTTAAGGCCTTTCGCGCATGATGCCGGGCCGCAGACCACCCTGTAGACTTTAATTTTTATCCACCCTATGATGTAAGACGTTAAGGCCTTTTCGAGCATTTTCATCCACCCTGTAGATGTTACTGGACTTTTTATCCGTCCTACCTTTCAACTGATAAGCGCTGATAAGAGCTGCCAGCTGATAAGCGGTTGACACTGATAAGAGCAGCCGGCGGGCTGTCTCGCTGAAGTGCAGCTATGCCTACTCATGTTGAGCCTGGAATATTGGTAGTTTTTTTGTTTATCATTATATTATGTAGTATAATATAATGGAAATTTTTTTTTTTGGTTGACAGTTTATTCTGTTAGGGAGTCATATAAAGCTTCCTTGGATTTGCTCCTAAATTATATCTGTAACTATTTCTTTTGTTTTGCTTTGTTTCCTTCTCATCTGAGAACTATTTTTTTTATATCGTTAAGAGGTTTAACATCTTAGGCTATGGTTATTAATTGTTAGTTTAATTGTCTGCTGCTTTGTGTGATGTTTTTTTTTCGAATGCTATACCTGCGCGATGACCAATGGCTACTGCGGACGCTAACTGGCAACCTCCCTGGTATGAGCTCGGAAAAAAAAAATATCATATAGCATTACGTTATTTTCTAATTTTCTTCTTGGACCAAAGATACTTGGAAGTTTTTTTTATTGTTTCCTTTCATTTTCTCATATTTTTTTTTGGGCCAAGATATTCTTAGTAAGTTAGTTATATTGCTTATATTATTATTAGTACTTACTTCCTTATATTGTTTATATTATTATTACCTATCGACTGATATCAGGTGAAAAAATTTTTTTTAAGCTATTCACTGATTCAGTGATATCGATAGTTTATTTTTTTTATTCTCTTAAATTTTTATTTAACTACTGACTGATAATCGATACAATCGATCCATCAGACAGGAATTTATTTGTTTCGTTTATTAAATCTCGGGTTCCTTATTTTTAGTAAATTACTAATTCACTGATTATAAGTATATCAGTATTTTTTTTTATAAGAAATCCTCTTAACGATTCGTATATACCTGGTACTGGTTCCTTTCCTCATAAAATTATACCGTTCAAAATTTTTTTTGCCTCTTCTTTACTTTACTATATCTTTTTTATGAATTCCTTGTGTGGAAATTCTTTTTCATTTATAAAAAATTTTTTTTGTGAAAAAAAATTTTTTCCTGGTTGTAAGGGTGTGTGACGTTAATTTTATTCACTCTCCTTATATTTAAATATTTATTAAATTATCTTATGGGTGGCGAGTAGCCGGTCCTTTCTCATGCCCAGTGCTGAGAAATGTATCGAGTTTAACTTTATCTATAGTCGATGAAAGACAAAATTTCAAGTTTATTTGCGGGTCAAATCGATACCGTCTATAGTAAAAATAGTCACTTCGGTTTACTATAAATTATTTGGTTTTCAATTTTAACACAAATGAATGAAGAATCCACTTACGGAATTTAAATTACATTTCCATTCCAAACAAAGGTGTATGATACAGATATGCGACGTATGTGCATTATCATTCACATGATTTCATGTTTTATATTTAAACAGAATCAAGCAGAGATTTTGTCTTTCTGTGACAAAATGTTAAATTAACAACTTGAAATTTATTTGGTGAGAGTTTCACCTAAACTTTTTTTTCTAAGTGCATTCATGTGAATGGTAAGTAGTTTCGCTTAAATTCATATGTTACATATTTAACTTTGCTTTTCTCAATATATAGTAGCTTTTCTTATTATTTTCTCTAGCGTTCCAGTACCAGATATATCGATAACGTTTTTTTTATATTTTTTTGTGTTTTTTTTCATCTTGTTGAAGACACTTGATATACCTTTTAATATATTTACCGGCATTAACAATACATTTTTATTGCTTTCCTTCATTATTTTTTTTATAGTAAAATACAGGATGTTGCTTTTTTTTGTTTTATGAACCACGTTTTTAAGTATTCATTTTTCAATCTGTACATCATATAACAACCAGCACCATTTTCATTTCAATCTCCAGATATCCTGCATTTTACTATGTTCATTTAACATATATCTGATTCAAGTGTTCTTTCTAGCACTTTCTTCGTACCTTAAGTTATATATATCTTTATATATATAACCACTACTTCTTCTACTATTACTACTACTACAACTACTACTACCACAACAACTACTACTACTAATATGTTCTGGCAATAAACCTCCATAAGACACCGGACCTCCGAAAGACACCGGACCTCCAAAGACACCGGACCAAAAGACGCCAGACTTGAAGTTAGAAGAAGACAGGAAAGTACCGTCACTATTAACAATCATTGTTGCAACCAGAGTACTCGAACTGTGATATTTATTTTTTTTTAAAAAGTCATTATACAACTTGTAAATTTAACAACGTAGTTCATATTCCTTCCCTTCCAACATTTCCAGGTTTGTTGATAGAGAGTGTTGAAACAAGTCAACTAATATTATTCAGGGTGGCGCCCATTTACCTTAACTTCACTTAAATTCCTTAACGTAATTCATTGATTGTTTTGTTAACTTATTAAATTCATTTATTTCAATATAACTTCAATAATTTAAATAAGTAGTATTACCCGCGAACCGGTAAGACTACTCCCTGAATTTTTATTAGTTTGGTATCCGAATTCACGCCTGAGCAGCTCTTTATCTGAGTAGCCGTTACACTTAGGTAAATGTTCCTCTTCTATCCAGTAATCTCCCAGGTACTGTGCTCTAGGATTCTGGAGTGCTGTGCAGTTGGAAAGTAGGTGGATGGAGGTTTCTTCTTCCATGCCACAGTATCTGCATTCTTCTTCCTCCACTAATTTGAGCTTTTTCAGGTGCCCATTCAGGCGACAATGTCCCGTTAGGATCCCTGTTAAAACTCTTAGTGCAGTCCTGCTTTGACTTATGCATTCATTTGATCTCCTTTGGTTGTAGTCACCCAGGAGAATCTTTGATTGTCTAAGCCCTACTAGATCTTTCCAATGGTCAGATCTTCTCTTTCTTTCGGCTTCGCCTATTTCTTCCAATATTACATTGGGGCTGATTCCGCAAAAAGGTTCAGGCCCCCAGAAGGGTATTTCCGACCCCCTCTTTGCTAGTTCATCTGCTATTTCATTTCCTTCTATTCCAGTGTGTCCTGGAATCCATAGTAGGGTAACTATATTGTTCTCGCCTAATTCATTTAGTTTGTCTAGGCATTCCTAAACCATCTTAGAACTGATTACGCAAGAGCTCAGTGCTTTGATGGCTGCTTGACTATCTGTCATTATGATAATCCTTTGTCCTCTGTATCCTTTATTAAGATTGAACTGGGCGCACTTTCTTATGGCGTGGATTTCCGCTTGAAAGATACTTGGGGTTTTTCCCAAGCTTTCGGAGTGTTTGGTTCCTGGCCCGAACACTCCTATCCCAGTTCCTCCTATTGCTTTTGAGCCATCTGTGTACCATTGAATGGCATTCTTTCCAATTCTGGTAATGGTATTCGGATCCCATTCCTTCTTGTTGCTCAATTCTGTAACGAATTTCTTCGAAAAGTTGTACTCTCTCATCATACCGTCTTGCGGCATGTCCCAGGTTGTCTTATTTCTAAGAAGTGAAGAGGTGATTTTTCTTTTAATGATTCCCTCTCTACTTAGTCTGTATCTTGTTTTTTCTGCAACACTCTCCACCACCATATGTAGAGGGGTGAGGTTGAGAATTACTTCCATTGCTGCCGTTGGGCATGTTCTCATTGCTCCTGTAATGCATATACAAGCTAGTCTTTGAATTTTGGAGAGGTTTTCTCTCGTTGTCAATAGACTAGTTCTGCTGCTCCATGCAATGGCTCCATAAGTGATGATTGGTCTCACTATGGCAGTGTACATCCAGCTTAGGATTTTTGGGTTGCAACCCCAATTTCTCCCTGCGATTCCTACAGACCATAAGAGCCATTTTCGCCTTGTGGGTAATCTCCTTTTCGTGTTTGTTCCACAGGAGCTTACTGTCTAGATACTTGACTTCTTGTCTCCATTCAATCTCGTTCCCATTAAGTTTTATGGTTTTGAGGTTGAGTTTTCTTTTCTTAGTGAAGGCTATCAAGATGGTTTTAGTGGGGTTGATGCTGAGTCCCACTTGCCTACACCAGCTATTTGTATAGCTCAGACCCTTTTGTACAATATCACAAAAAGTGTTTTCGAATTTCCCCCTGGCTGTTATGACAATATCGTCGGCATATCCTTGGCAGGATATTCCTAGATTCGTCAAACCACACAGGAGTTCGTCAACCGTCAGACTCCACATTAAAGGGGATGCTACTCCTCCCTGTGGGCATCCTCTGATAGTGCAGATGGAGACAATGTCTTTGCTTGTCCTTGTCTCTGCTACTCTTTTGGTGAGCAGTTCCGACATCCATTTGGATGTTGTGCTGTCAACACCTCTTCTGCTTAATGCTCTTCTGACAGCCTCATGTGGAGTGTTGTCTAAAGCTCCTTCTATGTCCAAAAATGCACATACTACAGTTTCTTGGTTGTCTAGAGCACCTCGGATATCCTCCGTCAGTTGTACCAGTGCAGTATCCGTAGATCTGCCTGCCCGGTAAGCGTGCTGACATGGGTGGAGAGGTAGTCTCTCTAGGATTTCCGTTCGAATGTAGTTGTCAATTGCTTTTTCCATCGTTTTGAGTACAAACGATGTTAGGCTAATTGGTCTAAAGGATTTGGGGTTTGTTGTGTCCCTTTTCCCAGTTTTTGGAAGGAAGGTTACTATTGCCCTTCTCCAAACTTCTGGTATATAACCCAGTTCTAAGCTACTTCGACTAATTCTAACCAGATGCAGTAGAATTTCGTCTTGAGCTTGCTGGAGCAATGCTGGGAAAATTCCATCCGCTCCCGGTGTCTTGAAAGGCGAAAAGGTGTTCATAGCCCATTTCAACCTATCATTACTACAAATGTGTTTGGCCATTGTAATACTTGCCCTCGAAGGTCTTCTGTGAGCTTCGAGAGGATTGTCTCCCCTATTTGGGATGCTTCCAGGAAAATGAGTTTCTAGTAAGAGTCGAACTCTTTCCCCCTCATTTTCGGTATAATTGCCGTCTGGCTTTCTCAAAGCCATATCTGTGTTGACCCTACTTTTCGCCATGACTTTGTAAAGTCTTGCCGCAGCAGGTGTTGCGTCTATATCTTCACAGAATTTCCTGAAGCTATTTCTTTTAGCTTTTCTAATTTCCTTGTAGTAGGTATTTCTCACCTTGGTGTACCTCTGCCAGTCTCCGGTGAGTTTTGCTTTATTGAAAAGTTCCCGGGTTTGAGATCTTAGTTCTGACAGATGTTTGTTCCACCAAGGTGCATCTTTGCTGTTTTGTTGTTTTTGAAGAGGGCAGCTCGATTCAAACGCATCGATTATTGCCCTGTTCAGCTCATTTTCCAGGTCGAGATGGTGCTTAGCCCTTCCTTTTCTCTGGATTTGTGCTAGATTTCTTTTTAGATTGGTGTTATAAGTGTCCCAATCTGTTTTTCTTGGTATTCTCCTGAGGCTTGCCTCGGGTATGCCCAGTTCTAATTTGAATGTTATGATACTATGATCGGAGAGAGACGGTTCACCCGATACTCTCCAATCTTTTACTATTTGTCTTAGATCCTGTGATGCCAGTGTGATATCTAAAACTTCTTGCCTTACCCTTGTTACAAATGTAGGTGTATTCCCTATATTGTGGATATTAAGGTTTTTATTAAGGATATATTCTAAAAGTTGCTCACCTCTTTTATTGGTGTTGCTACTGCCCCAAACGGTGTTGTGTGCATTGGCATCACATGCTAGAAGTAGAGGTAGTCTCTTCTCTTCGCAATACTTCACCAGCTTTTGTACTTCTGGGGGTGGTGCAGGCCCATCTCCCTCAAAGTAGCATGATGCTATCACTATTTCTTTGCCCTCCTTCTTGTGTTCGAGGTATGCCCGAATTGGAACGAGGTCTCGAGTCATGTATTCTGAAAGACAAAAATAGTTAATATTGTTCCTTATCATAATACATGTTCTTGGTATATCACTACCAGTGTGATATACTATTTTAGCATCTTCATATGCTAATCCTCTTACCTGGTTATTATTAACCCAAGGTTCTTGGATTAAACATATACCCCATTGGTCCTTGGTGAACAATCTTGTGATCACCGCCGATGCTCCTTTGGCATGGTGAGCATTAACTTGAGCTAAGTTAATTCCCACCATCCTGCTGGTTTTCTTCTTGGGTGTTTCTTTCGTCAGGGTGATGTCCCCATCTGAAAGAGTACTGTCCCCTTCCTCCGACGCAATCTCCATTTCCTCCTCGGTCAGCGGCGACTCCTCCCTAAGGAGTTTGGAGATGTGCAGGCTTTCTACACTACCCGAGTCGTCACTGGCCTTGGAGGAAATAGAAGCCTTTTCCAGTTTCCTCTCCTCTTCTTTTCTGAGGCCATGCTCGGGTATTTTCCCAAACCGGTAGTGTATGGTGAACCCGTTGCTCTTGATTTTTTGACAGGATAGATTATCTATTCCTGCCCTCAAGATTAGGCCATTGCCCTCTTCCTTCAGGTTGAGAACCTTCCACTGGTTTGTTTCCAAACCCTCGTTCTGCGCTTTGATCGAGCGGAGGAGTTTTCCTTCTTCCACGCCTTTGCTTCTTGGGAGGAAGATCGTGGCGGTATGCATTTTTGGGATGTCGTCTCCCTGGCACACCGTCAGTTCTGCTCCCTTCCAGCTCTCCAGCTTGGGTACTGTTAACCGGAGCCATTCTGCAGTCTGTGGTGTTTCACAGTCGATTAGAACGACTCCTGGTCTGAAGTGTATGCCGCTAAACTGGAGTTTGTGTTCCCACCCAGCATACATTTCTTCTATTATCGCGTTCTCCAGAAAGGTTTAGTCGTCCGCACTGAGGGTAGTCTCAGGGTACGCTTTAGGGAGAACCATTCTTGTTAATTTTGCTGCAGCTGCATAGCTGCCAGATGAAGAAGGGATAACTGTTCGGTCCTCCCTTTTCTTCTTCGCCTGTACTTGCGGTGCTTGGGCTGTCGCCGTTCCCCGCTTTCGTTTTTCTCCTTTAGAAGGGATGTTTTTCTCCTCTCCTTGTCTCCTACGCTCCGTAGCCTTCTTTCTTGCTGCCTCCGGTGTAAGACCCTGTTCAAGGAAGCGAAGATACCATCTTACCCCCGCTCCACTAAGTCCACGCCTTAGTGGATCATCCCTTCCTCCGGGTTTACCCAATTCGGGGAGTAGGGGGGTTTTCTTCTTTTTCGTCCAGGGTTTCTCCTGGAGATTTCTACCAGTTGAGGAGGTTGAGGGTATAGGTGCCCCTGCCTTTCTCCTCTCCTGCTTTTCTCTGACTTACTCAACACGAGGTTTGCTCGCGTGTGAGGAAGGTGCTTCTTTATTTTTGGGCACTGTGGATGCATAGCTCCGACTTGTGCCCGGTTGCGGTGCATGCCCGCTTGGTTTCTTCTTTTTTTCTTTATCCATGGTTGATCCCACGAGTAGCTAGGGAAGCATAAGGTCCACTCCTGCAGAGCCCCGCATGCAGGAGTAAGGGTATTTAAACTGGATGTCCCCAGGTATCCAGAGTCCGCATATTAGCGATCAAGCTTTCCCTTGACCACGCAGTCCTCGGCATATGCTGTTCCACCTTGACTTGGAGGGTTTTTATTGTGGTCTCCTTCCACTTGGCCAGCTGTTTAAGGCAAGCCCCCACATCTAGTGAATATACCTCATCAACCACCTTCCACTAGATACGGTTTATATCAGGCAGGTTTCCACAAGCAGTCTGCTGCTTAACTTAATACATACAGTATCTATATACAGAGTGTAACACTTGTTCTCTCCTTAAGAGACAGATCCCGGCTAGAGACTCTCTCAAGGGTGGATCGACTCCATGTTGATGCCACACTAGGTATGCCAGAGGGTTGACAGACTATAAGAACTTAAGGGCGCCACTACCTTTTTAGACGAAAAAATAATTTAATTTCAAAAAAACTAAGGTGAAAAAGGTAGAAACACCTTGTAGAATTTACTTGAAAGTTGAAAATAAAGATACAAAATTTACATGAACCCGGACAGTCCCTACAGCTCTTACAGCCGGGTATAAGAAATAAAAAAAGATATTTAAATATTAAATTTATTCTGCCACTAAAGGAAGATAATGTAAAGAGGAAAAGAAAAAAACCTGTACTTCTTCAAAGGTACTTAGCTTTTCACAGTGGTAGAATCAGCTGTCGAAGTTGAAGAAGATGTCTGGAAGTTGAAGTAGATGTCTGGAAGTTGAAGTAGAAGTCTAGAAGTTGAAGTAGAAGTCTAGAAGTTGAAGTAGAAGTCTAGAAGTTGAAATAGATGTCTTGCAGTGTTAACCTGGCAGTAAGCCTGTCAGGGATATCCTGGCAGTGAAAAACGTGTAACGGTAACCTGGCTGTAACTTGCAGGGGTATCCTGGCCGTAACTTGCAGAGGTAACCTGACCGTAACTTGCCGGGGTAACCTGGCTGCTGTGCTTACCTAGAAGTTCAGGTGGATTAGGGATATATAGGAATTTGAATGTAATGGGGCACATAATGTTGGTTTAGCTTTTCAGGTAAAAAAGGAAGGCAGTTGTTTAAAATAATGAAATTTAACTTTACTGAAAGCTTTCCAACATATATGTCCCATTTAAAACAGTAAAAATTATAAGCCAAAACAAATAAAAAAAAGTGCTAATGACCTTGAAATATTAATTAAAGTAAAAGTTATGAATAAACAATTTCTAAATGAGTAAAATGTTTAATGAAATGTAAAACCAGCACTGGCAGAATATTTGAAAAGGTTGAATATAAAAGTTATCTATTTTTGAAAATAATTAGGTATTTTACAACAGAGAATCTAGCAAATATTTGCATTAAAAAAGGTAACAGCTATTAACGATAAAAGATTAACTTTAAAAGTAATGTACAAGTATAAAATGAAAAGAAATGTAGTTGACCACGTGGTATGTGTATATTCGTCTATCTATCTCTGTAAAAACATAAGAAATGCACAAAAAAATTATATCAGCCACTACTTTAGAAAAAGCTTGATAAATATAAATTATAATTTTGGACTTACCACAGCAATTTAAGATAAAAACTGTTAAAAATTAAGAGACGGTAAAGAGATAGGTCCTTGCTTCTCAAGGGTCGGTAACGAAAAGAAGGAAAATCGAGAATAAGAATCGAGCGTTGACATCATATGTCAATTGTCGCAACGATCAACGATCAGAGAAATTTACATCACAGAACTAAATTGGAAGTGGTTACTATGACGGCAAGCGGTAAAATTGAAATTATTTCGTTAAAATCGAAACAGGTCGATAGACATGTTACACCCCCTCTCCTCCGGGAAAAAAATGATTCGAAGAATTATTTTTTTATTTAAAGGGTTAATAAGATAAAGGAGGGGTGAAGTATCAATGCAAAATCTATGTATAGTAGGTAGGGAAGGTAATTGTCAAAGGTAAGGTAGTTTTGTCATCTTGTGATTATTGTGTCGTTATGTCATCGGATAAGGCAAAGCATACACTGAGAACGAAAGGTAACGATAGGGTGCGATAATTTCTCAGTGTACATAACTATAAGGTAAGGTACGGTAGGTAGTGTTTTGATAAAACGCTGGTATCTCAGATTCGCAATTCTACGCAATTCCAGCAAATATCCAAACAAATGTCTCCGTGGAGACACAAAAATAAACACGGGAAGTGATGTCAGCCTAAAATTGATTCAGAATATAATTCCGTCGGAATTCTAATTATTTCATAAATCAGCCTAATTTTCACCGAGCAAAGAGTAAAGATTTGTCATAAAGACGTCACCCAAGGTGAAATACTACTTAACCTAGCAAAAATTTTGGCATGGCGACAACACTAGTGTTCCATAAGGAACGGTTCTAAAATATCCGATAACGGTAGGTAGTTCACAAATTTCACAATATGGCAACGCAAAAGGTATGTTGAGGAAGAGAGAAAAAAAAAACATAGATATTTACTTCGAATGGGTAACGGTAAAAAGGAATTGACGACATATGTGGTAATTCTGGAAGATAAATCAAAGGTTGAGATAAGGGCGTTTGTGGCAAGAATAGAATGTGGCGACATAATGAAAACATAAAATTGATAGACTTATCACATAATTAAACTAAAATAGGTACTAATTAAAAGACAGAAAGCACAAATAGAGGCCAGAAATAATAGCGCCCAATCGACAATCGGTGAGGTTGCCAGTTAGCGTCCACAGTAGCCATTGGTCATCGATCCGAAAGTCGATCTAGCTCCATATATTTCGTCCTTTGATATGCCTTCTTCTTAAATTGAACAAGGTAATAAAAATAAAACTACACCCATGATCCTGTCAAGAAATACGGTACTTATAAAAATGTGGCCAACCTGGTTAAACAATTAAAAACGACTAAAAACTAAGGAAGTATTGCCATTGAAGACAAGAGAAAGGGAAGAGATTGCTGTGAAGAAATAGAGAGACTAAGCAGTCATTTTTTTCAAACCTATTGTATTTGTATACCGAGCGCAATCCGCCACTCAGCAAAGGCAAACCCGGTTCAATTGGGGCCTAACGTCTTACGGTACGTCAATCGAGACTCTACGTTAAGTTAAAAAAGCAAAAGTATCATTTTATTGTTGAGAAATGATACGAAAAACTCGGGGCAACAAAAAGATATACAACAAAAAGGGGGACCAAAAATTTGAATGACGTAAAATCCATTTCCGCAATGGAGAGCTTTCAGGGTGTCTAGCCGGTATTTTTATTTTTTGTAACAGAATTAATGATATGCGGGGTAAGAAAAGGAGCCGTTTTGTTCGGAGAACGGTATAAACTCCTACGCTGCCCCCATAAGTTAAAAGGCCCTAACTCCCAAATTTGTTTTAGTGCTTTTTTTGCAGTTTTCAATTCTTTGTGGAAAAATACACCTTTTTATGACATTAAAAGGCCCTAAATCCAATTCAGAGGTTAGTTATTGTGTATTTTATTTTGGCCCTAACTCCAGTTTGCTGTTGTTTTTGATATAAGATGGCCCTATGTAGCAATTAATAAGTAAGAACACCCTAAATACATGTGGATTTGTACTTAGGGCCTTTATTCATCAAGTAAGCCGGACCAACCCAAAGAGTCAAGGATCTGGGGCCTTTTTTCTTAGCACAGGAGAGTGGAGTTAGGGCATTCTTCTATCATACCAGTCAATGTGACTGACCAGCTGTTTTGCTACTACACCAACAACTCCAGTTTTGTTTACGTTTTAAACTGCAATTTATTTAGCAGTGTACTGCAAGCAACAGTAAATTACATTGTTTCACTGTGAATATTGTAGGTTGTGTATGCTTTTAGAGAGGAAGTTTCTAATTATTATTACAATTAGCGAAGTAATTATAATACAGTAGTGTGGTTTTACTCTGTTACAAGAAGATATTTCTTTTGCTTGTTTTGAAAAAGCACTTCAGGTAATAATACTCCACTTACTTATTTTTTGTTGATTTTAGACCTAGAACTGCAAAATGGCTTAACCTCAAAACAACAAACTTTGTGTTAGTAACACTGTTCTATTCAAAACTATTTAGCCTATAATAACACACTTTGTAATGATACACTGTATTTTCCTATGTAAGTATTGGTATAAAATAATTTATAATTTATTACACAAAATAGTATTATAAAATTATAAAATATGTGTTATAAAGTGCTGCACATGTAATGAGTATTACAAAAACTCATTATGGTAGTTAACCGTTAACAAAACTTTTGACAGTAGTGTGTTATTTTTAGGTTCGATGTATAAAACAAACATGTCAAAGAAGAGTTCATCAAGGGGATTGCTTATATTATCAATGCTGTCTGAAGATAATCAACAACTAAACAATGTTTCTATAAAAGGAACAAACATAACCCAACACAATGGCGGAAGAGAAGACGGATTGTTCGTAAATGGCGTGCAGCAATCAAAATTGAACATTGTTGAATCAAGCACACCTCTCTGTTCGAAAAACTACACTAATGAAGAAAGGGATAGTACTTCAACACTACAAGTCCTTCCTCTAAACAATCAAGATCTGGAAAATACCTTTAATGATGTAGGCCTACAACAAAAAGAAGTAGAATACCATGCTATTAGTGAAGACGGGTTGTTTTTTGATAACGGTAGACAGCAATCAGTGCTGGCTCTTTTTGAATCAACTGATACTCTAGTTACAAATAATAAAAACATAATCGATGAAAGTAGCCCTGCAATGACTTTTACAACACTTGAGAATGTTGTTCCTTCAAACTTGGAAGGTCTACCTGAAAACACATTGTTGGATGAGCAATCTGAAGTTGAAAATACACTACAAATGGAGTTTTTTATTGATGACGCTGAAAATTCCCAGGGGGTAATTGAGCTGGCTGAACCTGCACCTTTTGAAGAGCTGGCTCACACTGAACATGACCCGCCATTGAATGGAACTGAAAACGCAAACAGTGGGACAAATCCAAACAACATTGTAAATGAAATAGAAGAAGACGGAGGAGAAGATCTTGGTGTCACAAAAAGAGGAACTAAAAGAGTAAGGAAGAAAAAAAGCACCAATCCAACCGAACGAGCACAAAAACAAATTAAAAAGTTAAAAGACGATCATTCCACACGTGATCCCTGTGATAACAAGTGCCGATACAAATGCAGCACAAAGTTTTCTGAAGACTGGCGAAGCCAATGTAACACCGAATTCTGGAACAAAAACTTTTCCGAAAGACGGAACTTTATTGTATTATGTGCCACAAAACTTCCAGTAAAAAGGCGACGTTCTGATTCTGAAAAAAAACAAAATTCTTTTCGTTATTTTTTCAATGACACAAAAGGCGAACGAATAAGAGTGTGCAAAACGTTCTTTCTTACAACGCTTGGGTTTTCCAAAGAAAATAACTCCGTTGTTTACGACTCTTTGACAACCATTGACAAAAGTATAATGACTGGAATGGCGTCATGTTCAACTGACAAAAGAGGAAAACACCCTAACCGTACAAAAATTGATAGAAACATTATCACTACGCATATTGAAAGCTATAACCCAAGTGTAGCTCATTACCGAAGGGAGCACGCACCAAATCGCCGTTACCTCCCAAGTGATGTGACGATTCAAAGAATGTACAATGATTTTGTAAAAAGTGAGACATCTTGCCGCGATTGTTCTTATGATCTTTACAGGAAGGTTATTAACGAGTTAAATATATCGTTCACTAAGCTGGGCCACGAAGAATGTGGCATGTGCTACAAGTTCAAGGAACATGACAGCAACCATAACCAAGAAAATTTGTCACCAGACTGTGAGACTTGTATCTATTGGAAAAGCCATATTGAGCGGGCAGAAAAGTCCAGACATTTATATAAAGAACATGCAAATCTGCAGTCTTCTGCTGAAGATAGCTTGTTTTTTTGTGCTGATCTACAAAAAGTTATTATGCTCCCTAGGATGGACACTTTTAAGGAAGTAATTTTCACCAGACGAATGGTGGCTTTCAATGAAAGCTTTGTACCTGTCGGCATAAAATCAAAGCATAGGCCTCTAGCAGTATTATGGCACGAGGCAGTAAGTGGAAGGAAAAAGGAAGATATCATAAATGCATTCTTCTCCTTCTTTTGCCATTTTAGAGATGTCAATCACATTTGTATTTGGCTCGACAATTGTTCTAGTCAGAATAAAAATTGGACTCTTTTTACCTTTTTTGTGTACCTTCTGAACTATTGCATCGACATTTCAATTAACAAAGTTGACATTTTTTACTTTGAACCAGGCCATACTTTTATGGCAGCCGACTCGTTCCACCACCAAGTTGAGCTAAGTATGAAACATAGTGGAAAAGTGTGCGATTTCCAAGACTTCGTTAACTGTGTAAAAAAAGCAAATGCGGGAAAAGTTGATGTTAAAGAAATTAGTGGTGATGATCTGTTTGCTTGGAAGGACTTCACATCCAAACAAAAGCTGAAAACACGTGGTGATAGTATGCCCTACCTCAAGGATATTGTTAAATTAACAGCTGAACGGGGCAAAACATCGCTCATGTACTCAACAAACTATGACCAACCAGCCTCCGAAGAGTTGAACTTCTTACAAGCTAAGTGTGTGAAAAAATTTCCAATGCCTGATAGAATAAACAAAGTGCGAGGTTTCAACAAAGCTAAAAAGAAAGACATTGTAGAGAAGCTTTGCCCACTCATGCCTGCTAACCGCCGGGGGTTTTGGTTAAGTCTTCCAGAGTCAGACCAGCCAGACTTACTGTCAAATGACGAATAAAAAACACTTTAAAAACAAGTTGTTAAGTATATTTTATTATAAGCCAATGAAAAAAAAATAATCAAGTGTAACAGTGAGTTATAATGAAGGCCTAATACTGAATGTAAAGTGTAAGTTTTAAGCCAATTCGTTGTGTTATTTTGTATTATTTTGTATAAGCTAAAGTAAAAAAGTAAAGTGTAAGAGTAAAAAATAAAAATAAAGTGTACGTTCTTGAGCAAAGTGTTGAGTTACATTATTGACTACAGAAAAAAACAAGTTTATTATTGCAAAGTATTAATATTTATAACAGATGAATATGATGATGAAAAGCCCTAACTCCTCTGCAGGGAGTTAGGGCCTTTTCATTAGCATCCAGAAAGCTCACAACTTTAACTTAAAAAGCCCTATCTCCTTTTTTCCTGAAAAAGAAATCATTTAATAAAAAAATCAAACGAATACAATATTTTATATATTTAAACAACTACTTGTACACATCTAAAGCATTCATAAGTATTAAAACTTTGATGCAGATGTAAAAAACAGTTATCCTGCTCTCCTGTAAAATTTTGTTTTTGGGAGATAGGGCGTTCTCATCTATGGGGGCAGTACGTAGCTTGGTCTACTTCCTTTTCTACGCGGGGGGTAAAATAATTGTGAACCAAGTTGAGTATGGAATCGGGACGGTAAGTAACACGGTTGTCTAGAAGACAGAAAACGGAAAGAAAGAAGAAAAAACGAAGAAAACTAAAATAATAATGGTAAACTAAAACACAATTGTACCGTTTTTTTAGGAGAACGATATCGAAACTCCATGTAAGACACGGTTTCTGAGATACGGGACTCTACGGTAAGTTATAAAAGGAAAAAGAAAAATTTTATTGTTGACAAGCGGTAATGAAACAGCAAAAGAAACCAAAAAAAAATTTGAATGACGTAAAATCCATTTCGAGGTAGGAAAAGGAGTTAGTGAGCAATGAGGTTATTCTAAATTAATTTGCAATGTCAGTGGCATTGTCTTGTTCATGGTCCAAGTCATCCGGAAGGTTTTCGTCAACGTCAATAAATTGGTTTTTCAGATAAAGGAGAGAAAGATAATAAGAAACGGTATCTAAATCAGCAGTACCAACCAAATAGCACTAACAAAAGCAAAGAATCTAAAATCCAAATGAACGTAAAAGCCTGGTAACGAGATATAGATAAAGAAACTGAATGTAAGCGGATGACTATAGATATAAAAACAACATATACACACTACCGATAAATGTCATTTAAAATAAACAATACTGTACGATACTTTCAACAAATTATACGATATTTTCAAAAATTTATATTCAGTAATGTAAATGTTGCATAATAACTAAATATATAACCAATCAAGATAAAAAATGGATCATAGATTGTAACACACCACAATTCTCATGCTATTCAAAAAAATTGGAATGAAAAATGTTCATTTCTGAAGATAAATAGTTATGTTGGCAACACTGCACTTGATTAACAATATTAAAGAATAGGTAAGTAACAGTAAGTTTAAAGATAAATTGTTACTCTGGCAACACTGCACTTGAATAACAATACTGAAAATAGATAAGATATTTCAGTTTGTGTAACTCGACACAATTCAACTGAACGAGATAAAGAAAGTAAGATATTTCAGTTTGTGTAACTCGGCACAATTCAACTGAACGAGATGAGGAAAGATATTTCAGTTTGTGTAACTCGACACAATTCAACTGAACGAGATAAAAAAAGTAAGATATTTCAGTTTGTGTAACTAGACACAATTCAACTGAACGAGATAAAGAAAGTAAGATATTTCAGTTTGTGTAACTAGACACAATTCAACTGAACGAGATAAGGAAGTAAGATATTTCAGTTTGTGTAACTCAGCACAATTCAACTGAACGAGATAAAGAAAGATATTTCAGTTTGTGTAACTCGACACAATTCAACTGAACGAGATAAAGAAAGTAAGATATTTCAGTTTGTGTAACTAGACACAATTCAACTGAACGAGATAAAGAAAGTAAGATATTTCAGTTTGTGTAACTAGACACAATTCAACTGAACGAGATAAGGAAGTAAGATATTTCAGTTTGTGTAACTCGACACAATTCAACTGAACGAGATAAAGAAAAGATAGACTAAATATGACATTAAAAAATGAACATCTCAAAAATTTACTTTACATGTGACAACACTGCCAAGAAATCAGATGCTATACACCATCTATAAATAATCGATAAAAAAAAATTCAATCATCTTTTTAACAACATAAGATTGTGTTAATGTTACATGTAGACCCAAAAAATATCAAAACGAAATTTAAAATATATATTAGATAAGGCAGATACTGTAGGTAAAATGTGAATGCAGGGACGTTACGACATTTAATCAAAAGAGTGAGAAGGTAAAAAAATTAATTATTAAAAGTTAGCAAAAAGTTTTAAAAAGCTAAAAAAAAACTCAAAGTTGAAGATAGAAAAATTCAAAAAAGCAAAAAAAATTATAGCCCGTTTCAACCCAACCGTCATACAGTGCAACAAAAACAAGGGGCGCCAATTTGTAACACTTGTTCTCTCCTTAAGAGACAGATCCCGGCTAGAGACTCTCTCAAGGGTGGATCGACTCCATGTTGATGCCACACTAGGTATGCCAGAGGGTTGACAGACTATAAGAACTTAAGGGCGCCACTACCTTTTTAGACGAAAAAATAATTTAATTTCAAAAAAACTAAGGTGAAAAAGGTAGAAACACCTTGTGGAATTTACTTGAAAGTTGAAAATAAAGATACAAAATTTACATGAACCCGGACAGTCCCTACAGCTCTTACAGCCGGGTATAAGAAATAAAAAAAAATATTTAAATATTAAATTTATTCTGCCACTAAAGGAAGATAATGTAAAGAGGAAAAGAAAAAAACCTGTACTTCTTCAAAGGTACTTAGCTTTTCACAGTGGTAGAATCAGCTGTCGAAGTTGAAGAAGATGTCTGGAAGTTGAAGTAGAAGTCTAGAAGTTGAAGTAGAAGTCTAGAAGTTGAAGTAGAAGTCTAGAAGTTGAAATAGATGTCTTGCAGTGTTAACCTGGCAGTAAGCCTGTCAGGGATATCCTGGCAGTGAAAAACGTGTAACGGTAACCTGGCTGTAACTTGCAGGGGTATCCTGGCCGTAACTTGCAGAGGTAACCTGACCGTAACTTGCCGGGGTAACCTGGCTGCTGTGCTTACCTAGAAGTTCAGGTGGATTAGGGATATATAGGAATTTGAATGTAATGGGGCACATAATGTTGGTTTAGCTTTTCAGGTAAAAAAGGAAGGCAGTTGTTTAAAATAATGAAATTTAACTTTACTGAAAGCTTTCCAACATATATGTCCCATTTAAAACAGTAAAAATTATAAGCCAAAACAAATAAAAAAAAGTGCTAATGACCTTGAAATATTAATTAAAGTAAAAGTTATGAATAAACAATTTCTAAATGAGTAAAATGTTTAATGAAATGTAAAACCAGCACTGGCAGAATATTTGAAAAGGTTGAATATAAAAGTTATCTATTTTTGAAAATAATTAGGTATTTTACAACAGAGAATCTAGCAAATATTTGCATTAAAAAAGGTAACAGCTATTAACGATAAAAGATTAAGTTTAAAAGTAATGTACAAGTATAAAATGAAAAGAAATGTAGTTGACCACGTGGTATGTGTATATTCGTCTATCTATCTCTGTAAAAACATGAGAAATGCACAAAAAAATTATATCAGCCACTACTTTAGAAAAAGCTTAATAAATATAAATTATAATTTTGGACTTACCACAGCAATTTAAGATAAAAACTGTTAAAAATTAAGAGACGGTAAAGAGATAGGTCCTTGCTTCTCAAGGGTCGGTAACGAAAAGAAGGAAAATCGAGAATAAGAATCGAGCGTTGACATCATATGTCAATTGTCGCAACGATCAACGATCAGAGAAATTTACATCACAGAACTAAATTGGAAGTGGTTACTATGACGGCAAGCGGTAAAATTGAAATTATTTCGTTAAAATCGAAACAGGTCGATAGACATGTTACAAGAGAGAAATGAATAGGTCAATACAAAAATATAAAAAGAGTGGAACCTACCATAGAAGATTAAAGAAGAGCCGAGAGCATTGCGAAAGAGTTCTGGACAACTATATTCCAGTACAATAAACACAATATCGACATCACCATCATGTAGTAGTAATATTACAACAGACTTAGGTGAGTAGTATTTATATTTAACAAAAATCATTTTCACACATTATAGGTATACCTTCAAAAGGCAAAACTGTATTCTAAAAGAAGAGGTACCTACTCACATGTTTTAGATTTTACAATAATTGTGATTACAAGAGAAGTATATAAAATATTTATTGTATTTTTTATTGTTTATAGATTCACCAACAACATCGATATCGTCATCTAATTATGGTTTCATTGAGAGTACAGACTCGGAGTCTGAAACCAACTCTGAATATGAGTTTGATTATGACATCGACTCTACTTGCTATATCTGACGAAGAGACATTCAATGACAGTACAATAATAAGTGAACCAAATAGTGATGTTATATATTCCACCAGTGACCCTAATTATATAGCATCTGATATGAATTCTGTTCATGCGTTGCGTAGATTGGCAATTCAATTTAATGTGACCCATCAAGCTTTAAAAGGCATTTTAAGTTTAATCAGGCAACATTACGGAGATGCGCAGTTACCGAATGATCCTAGAACATTATTAAAAACCCCCCATGATACAAAAAAGGTAATAAAGCTTATACAAGGTGGACAGTACTGGCATCAGGGCATCGAGGTGCATATAGAGGGCATATAGATGGAATACCCATTCATAAAAGTTCAAAATTTCAGTTCTGGCCAATATTGTTTGATATACATGGAATGCCGAATATTCCACCAATGTCTATTGGAATATATATAGGTAAAACGAAACCATTAAATATCACAGAATACTTATCGCCTTTTGTAAATGAGTATTTGAATCTTGTGGAAAATGGATGTCTAGTTAATGATCATATTATCCAGATAAAAATTCGTTGCTTCATCTGTGCTTTTGTTAAAGGTAACATACAATAATGTTTTCCTTGTTGCAGTACAAAATTTTACTTATTTTAGGCGTTGTTAGCTACAACGGAATACAAGGATGTCTGAAGTGTACGACAAAAGGTGAATATACATATACAAGTCGAACAGTGGTGTTTCCTGATACTAAAGCATTACTCAGAACAGATGGAAAGTTTCGTTTAGAAGAATATGGTGGACACCATAAGGGGACAGAGACACCATTATTAAGAATTTCTGAGCTGGATATGATCCAAGACTTTATCATAGCAGATTCATTACATTTATTGGAACTTGGAGTAGTTAACCGATGTCTTCTTGGATGGAGGGATGGAACACTTGGATTATGAGGGAAACTTTGTGCTCGCGATATTAACAAAATTTCGAATGCATTACAAATGGTTAAACTACCAAAAGAGATACATCGACCAATGAGGAGCATGGTATGTTTAGCCTTCTGGAAAGGTGTCGAATATCGTAGTTTTCCCAATTACGTTGGAATAGTTGTTTTAAAAGATGTTGTGAAAGATCATATATATCAACATTTTCTACTTTTATTTGTAGCAACAAAAATTTGTAGGTGTGATATATACCAAAAATATCTTTCTGTAGCACAACTTATGTTCGAAACCTACGTTGAACAGTTTAAAGATATTTATAGTGAAGATTATCTCACCAGCAATGTTCATAACTTAGTGCACATAGTAGGTGACGTTAACAGATTTGGAGTATTACAATCTATATCTGCTTATCCCTTTGAAAACCAATTATTTCAAATAAAAAGATTGCTACACATGGGCAATTATAATTTAGAACAAGTGATCAACAGACTCTCAGAGAGAAATGAAATTATAACATCAAACGTTAGGAGCTCAGAGAAACTACTGTCTTCAAATGTTAATAAAAGAGGAAATTTAGTTTATTTTCTAAGCAAGGATGGTTTGTATTTAAGTAATAATATGAAAGATGCATGGTTTTTAACAAAAAAAAATGATATTGTGAAAATGGTTACAGCTTCAACTGAAAGTGGTAAAATAAAAATCCAAGGCCACGCTACAAAAAAAAAGAAGATTTTTTCAAAACACTCATCTGCTCATCTTATTTACACATATATTGTGCAGACGCATTCAACTTAGAAATGTTAACATTTTACAATCCAGACTATATATTTTGTAAATTAGGAACCATTCATTATAAAGATAATATTTTTGTTTTTATACCTTTACATCATACAATAGCCAACTATTGACAAACCACCCAAATCGGGTATGTGTAAAAAAAACAAATATATCTATTATAATATAATTAAGAACACCACAACATAAAAGTATTCAAAGCAAAAACGAATAAACATTTAAAAAAACATTGAGTGGATTTTTCATTTGGTATATACCAAAATGCACTAAATTAAATAAATATGATAAATAAAAAAATAAACACCCTGTATAAATCCTGCCAATAACTAGAGTTAAAAGAATATTCAGGAATCATCATCCTCGTCATCATCACTAGTATCATGATCTGAATTTATTGGTACTTTTTGTGGCACCTTCTCAGTCATGGATTTTGTTTCTTTTTGTTTTTTAACCTGTCTAATATGTGTTGATGATTGCCGTAAACCGGACATTTGGGAACGTTTTTTGGAATTTTTAGTTATCAATTTGAAAAAATTCTGTAACTCTAGTTCAGAAAAATGTTCATATTTTTGTCTAATTATTCTTAAAAATACACTTAAAATATTTTTGCACATTTTAATTGCACTTTTTTGTTCATTACTTCTACTCATACCACTCCAACTGCACTCTACCATAAATTTTCTGTTGAAGAAATGGTCCAACAACACATAACATGTGTTCATACCACGGATATCCATTGAATTTCCAATGATTTTATTCATATACTGAACCTATTTACAAACAAATAAACCCATTAACATTTTGTGACATGTGTAAAATGTGAATATATCTGATTTTTACTTCATTATTGGGTACTCTTTCTTAAGCATACCAGAAAATATTAAAGATTTGCTCATGTTAGAATACCTGATTGAATATTGTAGAAAAATCTGTCCATAATATTGACTTACCACTTGTTCTTCAAATTCCGGAGTTTGGAGGTTTTCTTCTAAATCTTCTAATTCGGCTTTTGAAGAGACAGGTTCTAATTGGAACAGATCCGCTGTACTCTGTACTGCTGGTCTGTTTTCAGAAATAGCAGCAAGTTTTATATCAAAATCAGTTTTTATAGCTGCTATGGTTTTAGCCATTAGTTCTCCCACAGAGTTGAGAATTTGACTTGTGGCAGAATCAATTTTTTCAATTATTTCTTGTTTAAATTTCTCCAAATTAGCGCCCTGTAATATTAAAATTATAAAGAATCGATTGTGATAAAGTAATGAGGTGAAAAATTTACAATATCCTATACTTACATGCGCATCAGGATCTGGCATATTTATGAAGCTTGCATTCAATATATCATTTGCATTAATAATGTTGGGTGCTACCTGTTGCAGTTCATCAGGCTCTGGTGAATTTATGTAAATATCATTCGTTGTAATGACTTTACTTGGTCCTGCTTGCGGCCGTTCATCATCAGGCTCGATTAAGTTTAATTGAACTATCGGTACTTCGGATACTTGAAATAAGTCTGTTTCTGTAGCAGTACAACTTGGCATAACTTTTACTTTTTTAAATAAAGGCCCTTCTTGTCTATTACATTCTGTTAATATTGAGTTAAAATTTGTTTTTCTGTTAGTAATTTTTCTTTTTTTCAAAGATACAACTGTGGACGTGTCTATATCATGCCCTGATAGATTTTCTGCTTCCATCTCACCATCCTCGTAACTTTTATATTCATATGTTTAATCTTACAGGGTAATTTGGTCCACGAATTTTGTGGCTTGCATGTTTCATCCCTTACAAGCGCACTGGCATTAATACTATTCGGCCATCTTAAAATTCCATTATCAACCCACAACTGGGGTACAGTCGTTATCAATTTCTGACCTGCCTCTATTGTTTCTACTAAGTAGAATCCTGTAATATAATATAAAGAGTTAAAAGAAAGAAATGTAATTATATGAATATTATATTAATTGAAAAACTAAATAATATACTCTCTTACCCAGATTGTTTGCTTGCATTTTCTCACTCACACTATAAACATACCCACACTGAAAAATTTTAGAGGTTAAAGTTTTATTACCGTTTCAGTTTCTCTTTATGTGTGCGCAGCCCGAGCATAAACCGATTAATCGATATATACTATATCCAGGTTATAGGCGGCTGTTCAGCAGTAATGCCATATAAATTTACAAAAAATAGCATCCTTCGCAAACACTTTGCATGTGTTCCAATGGTGCAGAGGTTAGAGAACAATCGATTGATGAATGTTGAATCTATGGGTCCCAGGTTCAATCCCCACCGAGGAAAGGAAGAAAAACAGGTAAGTAAAAATATTTGTAATTTGGAGTATAATAGCATGCAGTAACTGTGGTAATAAATATAAATGAATAATATAAAAATCATGAATTAAAAAAAAGTATAATACATATTAATTTGTTTTTGCTTTGAAGGTAAACTGAACAAGAGCTGAAAAATTGAGCTGAATAGAAGCTTTTTCAGAAATTTTATTCAGCTACACAACTGCGGCTGAGGCTGAAAGAGAACTGAACATGAATAATTAAAAAACCATGTCTGTATAAAGGCTGAACTACAAATACTGAATGAGAGCTGAAGAAGCCATTCTTCAGATATGTCTGTCAGCTATATAGAGTTCAGAAAGCTGTATAAATTCTCCACTTTTGGGTGAATAAGAGCTTAACAAGGGTTTATTCAGAATAAGTTTGATACCAATATTCAGCTTTAGACTGAACAATAAACCGTTTAAGCGCTTTTTCAATCAATAATCAGCATAAATTGTTACTTGGGTTTCTTTGATTTTCCGTCTTTTATTATAGGGTTCTTTCAATATTATTTTTGACGAATCCCATTGAATTTGACCCTCTTCCGAAGCATGTTTGCAAATAGCTGAATTCCCTATCTTTGATATATTTTTTGTGTTCGTTTATTCGTCATCAAATTCAATGGTATAAAGTCTGAAGAGTTTATTCAACACAACTATCTAATGTTAAATATGAGTGTAGCTCTGGAACTAAAAACCTATAAAATGTGAAGTTGGTAATACTGGAGTGTCAATCTTAGTTGATGATGAGACCAGCTGCTGGTAGTTATTTTAAATATTGAACGCATGTCTCACATTGTTTTAGGCTGTTTCACGACATTTTACATTTTTACTGTGATGTACTGCGTTCTTCAAGTTTGTTGTGGAGATGTGAATTAGTTATTATTATCTATCATTAATCATTATCGAAAAAGACAATGTCCAAATTTATCGTCAAGGAATATAACAGATAGTACACTCGGTAAGTTCAATTTAAGTGAAATTAGAAAAAACACTTTCCCTTCAGGAACACTAGTGTTTAAAGTGTTAGGTGATGTTAAAGACTACCAACGCCAAGTTAGCAATTGTGTGAAATTAACCACGAGTGAAAATTTTGGCGGCTACTTTTAGGAGTTTGCGCAGTTATTTTTCCAGGTATATTAAATAGAATTGCGTAGACTGCTGACGACTGCGACTGTCGATGGATGACTTAACAATTTTTTTGTTGAAAATTGGTAGTTAATAAATAAAAATAAAAGCAATATGGCGGGCGACGAGAAATCACGTGTAGAAGGTGATCCCGTTAAAATTTGTAAATATTGCCATAAAAATGTAGTAAATACTGTAGCGCAATGTATAATCTGCCAAGAAGTGTTTCATACATCCTGTGCTCTAAGAATTGCTGGATTAATAGTAATCGGCAAAAATAACAACGTGAAGTGCTGTGTCAAAGAACTGAAGAAAGATGACGATATAATAAAAGTGGTTACTGGAAACTATGAAAGGTTGTTGAAAGCCAAAGAAGAAATTTTAGCAAGTAAGGAAAATATAATTCTTGAATTAAAAGATAAAGAGAAATTATTATACAAAAATATTCAGTTGTTAGAAGAAAAACAAAAATCAGAATGGACAGAAAATCAATTTTGTAAAAAAAAACCTCAAGAAAAAGATGACAAACAAACTAGCTTCCATAATAAAAATCAAGTTAACCTTGAAGAACAAATCATTGAAACGATTTCAAATTTAAATGGAAAAGAAGAAAAACCTAATCCAAAAAATATTCAAAACAAAAATAAAAGCGGAAGTAGCGAAACATCTTATGTTACTAAGAATCAAGTAGCCTCTGAATTACTAAAAGTACAATATCAACAAAAATTAAATGAGGTTTTAAATCTGGATGACAAAAATCATGGCGAATATGAACGAGGTCAAGATGGTTTTAGAACAGTCCAAGGCAGGAAGAAAAAGAAAGTTTATAATGTAGGAAGTGGAGATGGTGACGAGTATTTCAAGGTAGGAACTAAAGATAAAAAAATTTGGTTGTTTATATCAAAGATACCAGACCGGGTAAATACTGAAAATATAGTGAAATATGTGGAGAGTAGGACGATGTCTGATAGTGTTTGCGTGAAAAAAATACAGAAGAAAATACATCAGGTTGACAGTCAAGCTTTCATGGTTGGAGTTAAGCCTGAATATAAAGAGAAAGTATATGAATCGAGTTTTTGGCCAAAAGATGTGCATTACAGCCGTTTTGATTTTAAACGTGGACAAAGATTCCTGGATCAACCACAAACATATGAAAATTTTTTAGGAGAGAGCTCAACCAAAGGAGAAAGAAGATAGGTAGTACCGGTAATAAAAATGTAAATGATTGTTTAAGAAATAAGAGTATTGCAATTTTTCATCTAAACTGTCAGTCTATTACAAATAAAATAGATGAATTAGATATATTTTTTCAAGAACATTTTTATCATGTTGTTTGTATTAGTGAACACTGGCTCTCAAGTGATTTGCTTTGTAGTGTAAAGTTAGTTAATTATAAATTGATTAGTTACTATTGTAGATCAAAAGGTGAACATGGTGGAGTAGCAATTTTTGTACATCAGGCATTTCATGCAAAAGCTGTAGATGTTGAGAAATTTTGTCATAAAGTTGATGCTGAATTTGCTGCAGTATCAATTTCAAATATCTTAATTATTGCATTGTACCGGTCATGTAGAGGTAAATATGAAAAGTTTGTTCAATCTATTGAACAATTATTGGAAGAGGTAAACAAGAAATTTGAAAATATAGTTTTAACAGGTGATTTTAATGTAGACTTTTTAGTAAATTCAAATGAAAAAAATACCTTAATCAACAGTTGTACTGCTTATAATTTCAAACATTTGATAGAGAAACCTACACGAGTTTCTGCAACATCAGCTACTTGTTTAGATAATGTAATAGTTAACTTTGAAAACTTTATTAATGTCAATATTATAAAAGTAACGATGTCCGATCATTATGGGGTAGATATAAATATTAATGTAGAAGAATTAGATACAGTTTTAAATTTTTCATACTGTAGGCCACTAACAAATGTTGGAAAAGCAGAGTTTATATTTACGATGAACAAAGTAAATTGGGATGAGTTTTATATATCTGGGGATCAAAATTACTTAGCAAGATTTCTGTGTGACGAAATTAGTCATGCAGTAGAAGTAGCATTTCCACAAAAGCTTGTAAAAAGCAGATATGCCAAGGTAAATTGGTTTGATGATAGCTTAAAAAATATGAGAACTGAACTAACTAATAAGAAAAAACTGTGGTTAAGTACAGGAAACCAATCACATAAAGAAGAATTCAATATTTTCAGGAGTCAGTACAGGAAGTCCTTAAGGGATGCTAAAGCTAAGTCTTATGACAACATGTTATTAAACAGTAATAATATTAGTAAAACTACTTGGTCAATTATAAATAATTTTAATAATAAATCTAAAAAAACATACTCAACTAGTAATTTGACTGCAAACGATTTTAATGAATATTCTGTTAAAATAATTGATGATGTTGTTGCAAGGATTCCTTTATCAAGTAAGGATGGATCTGAGTTGTTAAATGTATCGGTTAAAAATTCAATATTTTTAAGACCTACAGACGAAAAAGAAGTTATTGATTCAATAGCTTCATTAAAGAACTCAAAATGCATGGATCCTTATAATATTAGTCATGTCTTGGTTAAAATTATCAGCGATATTATTAGTAATCCTCTGGTACATTTGATTAATATATGTTTTGCTAATGGCAAGTTTCCAGATTGCTTAAAATTATGTAGAGCCACACCAATACTTAAACAAGGTGATCCTAATATATGTGATAACTATCGGTTTATTACAATAACTCCAATTTTATCAAAAGTGATTGAAATAATTTTAAAAAATAGGTTAATTGATTTTCTAGAAGGCGGTAACTATTTAAGTGAACGGCAATATGGTTTTAGAACATTAAGGTCGACTACTCAAGCAGTAACAGATATTGTTCATACTATAATAGCAAATAAAGATTTAGGAATTTCTACAAGAGCTGTGTTATGTGATTTTTCTAAGGCATTTGATTGTATATCACATCAAATACTAATAAACAAATTATTTAAGTATGGAATAAGAGGAACAGTTCTAAATTTACTAAGTTCATTCTTAACTGATAGAAGACAGTTTATAATACATAATAATATTAAATCGGATATACAGTTAGTTGAACATGGTGTGCCACAAGGATCGGTATTAGGACCTTTACTGTTTGTTATATATGTGAATGATTTACCAGAATATGTTGATATTGCTGAAACATTTTTATATGCAGATGATACTACCTTCTTAATTAAAAATGCAGATTATAATCAGCTGGATGCAGCAACAGCTGAACTACAAAATAAGTTTGAAGGGTATTTTAATGCTAATGTCCTTTCTCTCAATAAAAATAAAACAAAAGTTATAAATTTTGTAAAAAGAAATGAGAGACATGAAGGTGAAAATAGTGTGAAAATGCTAGGTTTCACTATCGACAACAATCTAAATTGGAAGCTGCATGTAAACGAGCTAAATAAGAAATTGTCTAGTGGACGTTTTGCATTGAGAAGAATGAAAGCTGTTGTATCAAAAGATGTGCTTAGGATTGCTTATTTTGGATTAGTACAGTCTCACATTCAATATGGAATTCTTTTATGGGGTTCAACAAATGTGGCAAATGAAGTTCTTATACAGCAAAAGAAAATTATACGTGATATGGTGGGAGTAGGTTTCAGAGAACATGCAAAACCATTGTTTATATCATTAAGAATATTGACTGTACCATGCCTATTTATTATGGAAGCTATTCTATATATGCATAAAAATAAACATAAATTTAACACAGGATCAAATGTTCATAACTATAACACTAGGAGTAAGGATATTATTAGATTACCCAAAGTAAATCATATAACTACCTCTAAACAAACGGATTTTATTTATTGTAAAATTTACAACTCTATACCAATTGAATGGACAAGGTTGAACTATAAAAAGTTGAAGTATACTGTAGGGCATGCGCTTGAGAGTCTGGCGTTTTACTCAGTAGATGAAGTTTTTAACTGTAACTGGCTGGGTTAGTCAATTTTGTATGAAATGTTTTTATATATATATGTTTGTATGTGTTATTGTTGACGTGTCTAAACAGGTTGTGTTAGTGAAGATTTTAAGGAATTGTAACTTTCATAAACTGTAATATTTTATAAGACCAATAAAGCTATCTATCTATCTATCTAAATTAATAGTAGTAGTTGTAGTGTCAAACCTGTGTTCCAGTTGCATCTACAGATAGAGGCAAGAAGCAGCCCGGAACCCGTCACCATTTAAAAGAGAGATAGAAAGTAGGAGGTTTAGATAGTGGGCGCTTCCCTAATATTCCTCCTATATATATATATATATATATATACTGGGTGAATCACGACTAACGGAACGGAGGTTTATTGCGAAACGGTAAAAAATTTGAAATGTTTGTCACCTTAGTAGTTTGTACATTCATATAGGCTACATTTTAAAATTATTTCGAAATATACAGGATGTCCCAATAAAGTGTGGCGTATCAAAGTTATATTTTTTCTTATGGAACACCCTATATTTGATTGCATTTTCTGATTGGCTTGAAAGTATTGGATTATTTTCTTTTCTTGTTTCTATAGCATATACTGTTCGCCGAGATATTTTCAAAGCAGCAGCTACCCTCTAACATGGAAAAAATTATTAATAATAAGTAAATTCCTAAACAAGCATGCACTTAAGTATTTATGTCACCTCTTGAACACATGAAAGTGGCTCCAAAGGTCCTCCATTTCTTTCTTCTAACTCAAAATACTCCAACATATTTAGAACCAGCTCCTGTGCGTGCGAATTCAACCTCTTTCCAGGCATATTCTAAAAATTAAAATCATTCATAAATAGTTCTGGTCTTTCAGAAAATAAAGTCAATATTTTCTACATTGGTGGAAGCAAAATATGTTTCATATAATTTAGTTTGATGGAATTCTATCCAGAATCATATTGTAATGTCAATTTAAGGTTAGTTTTCATTGCGAAGTGAATAATAAGAAATAATATTCACTTACCTTTATAATTTGAACACTCAGGTATAAGTTAGTCGTTCAGTTGAACAGTTCAAAAGAATTAAACATCTAGATATCAAGTATAATTTTGTCAAAGAGAAAATTAGGGAAAATATTATACAATTGATGTATATTCCAAGCGGGGAACAAATAACAGACATACTAAGTAAAACGTTGAATAAAGCAGCTTTTGAAAAACTTAGGAACATTATGTTACAGTATTAGTTTGTTGTTTCACGAGTTAAGAAAATTTTGATTGAGTGAGGGTGTAGAAGTAGCACTCAAAATTGTATTTACTATATTTATTTCATGTATCGACATATTCTAGTTGGTAGATAAATAATATGACTGTTTCTGATTAACATTATAGCTGGTTCTCTTCACTTCAATTATGGACTGTATAACTCTATTATTTTTATTATTTCTTTATTCCAATTTTAA
Source organism: Galerucella nymphaeae (assembly GCA_963978555.1). Taxonomy (NCBI): domain Eukaryota; kingdom Metazoa; phylum Arthropoda; class Insecta; order Coleoptera; family Chrysomelidae; genus Galerucella; species Galerucella nymphaeae. Next base: position 31,428,235 of record OZ021704.1, on the reverse strand, counting down.
TTACAATGCTTTTGGTTTGTTCAATACCACACACCGAAGACAACAAAACAAAACCACACCCAGTACTTCTTCATCCCGTCACGACGACGCATGCTCAAGCGCATGAACATAGAAACGGAGTACAGAGGCGCACTGGTGAATCTAACTTAAAGGAAATTAAACTTAACATATACTCCCCACCTTGAAAGAGTGTCTTTCAACTAACCAATAGTTTACAAATTAAAATAATCCAGTTTACAAAAATTTAAATAATACACAGTTTCAAAGAACTTAGTTCAGTTTTTTTGGCAGTGGACATAATTTACTAATAGCACGTACAATATGTCCTTGTGACGTCTTAATGGTTGCCACTCTAACCTTGTTGTCAGGTCCATGATGAACTTTCACAATACGTCCAAGGCTCCATTTCAATGGTGGTAGCTTGTCATCCTAAATTAACACTAGTTGTTCAGGCTCGATGTTAACTTCTTCTTGGATCCATTTTGTTCTCTTTTGCAATTGCGATAAGTATTCCTTATACCATCGGTGCCAGAAATGCTGATGTAACTTTTGTATATGTTGAAATTTGGATAGGCGGCTATTTGGTATGTCCGTAACGTTTGGATCTGCCAATGAAGTAAGTCTTCTTCCAATTAAGAAGTGTGCTGGGGTTAGCACATCAATGTCGTCTGGACTTGTGGAAAGAGGTACAAGAGGACGGGAATTAAGGACAGCTTCAACTTGAGTGAGCAAAGTACAAAACTCTTCAAAAGTGAGTTTTGTGTCCCCAATTACTCTCTTTAAATGAACTTTACATGATTTTACCCCTGCCTCCCATAGTCCTCCAAAATTTGGTGAGTATGCAGGAATAAACTTCCAATCAATACCTTCATTTGCAAACTGTTTCGATAAAGATTCATTTTGACATTTAAGAAAATTACCAAGTTCCTTAAGGTCATTATTGGCCTTTACAAAGTTTGTCCCATTATCAGATAATATTGTTTGAGGTTTACCTCTACGTGATACGAACCGTCTTAGGCCAGCTATAAAACAATTAGCTGTTAAATCGGTTACCAGTTCCAAATGAATTGCATGAGTACAGAAGCAAATAAAAAGAGAAATATAACATTTAATTAGTTTATATCCACGACCAAATTTATTTTTAATATAAACAGGCCCTGCATAATCTACTCCTGTGTTCCAAAATGGAACAAACAATAGTTTGCCAAATTTGTGAGATACAGATATTAAATAAGGGTGTTTTTTGCATAATCAAGATTAGAAAGTTGAAGCCTACCACCAACTCTTAGCAATCCATTTGCATCTACAAATGGATGTAATCTTAAAATAGATTTCTCTTTAATTGTCTTATTAGCGACTAAATTTGTTATAACATAATTAAATGATTCCCTTTGAGATAATCTTACCAGTAATTCTAGACTATTTAATAATTCTTGTGTTGACAATGGTCCAATTAATTTATTTCTGGGATTTTTAAGGTTGTGTATAAATCTTAAACTATATGCAATTACATACTTCAACTTAGACAGACTAGAAAACCTATCAAAAATTCCAGAAGAGGTTTCAGCCAGTGAACAATTTACAGATTTATTTTTTAAATCAGGTAGTTCTTCAAAGTTTGTCACAGCTGATTGAGGCCATTCACTTTTATCCAATAACAACCATGATGGTCCTTCCCACCACATTTTACATTTTATCAAGTCCTTTGGTGCCAATCCTCTTGATAAAAAATCAGCAGGGTTTGATTCAGATCTAACATGATGCCACTCAGTTGGTTTACTTAAATTCTGAATTTGAGAGACCCTATTGCTTACAAATGTTTGTAACAAATGAGGTGATGAAGATAACCATCCCAAAACTATTGTTGAGTCAGACCAAAGATAAATATCTGAAAACTCCAAATCCATTGACTGCCTCACCTTTTCTACTAACTGTGCAAGTACCAGTGCTCCACATAATTCTAGTCTTGGAATTGTCAGTGATTTTAAAGGTGAAACCTTGACCTTGGCTGATACCAATGAAACCTTTATGTTTCCCAATTTATCAATACTTCTGAAATATACACATCCACCATAAGCGTCCAAAAATGAGTCAGAAAAACCATGTATTTCTACCTTAATAGCCCCGGTAATTAGTACATGCCTTGGAATATTTAAATTATTCAATACTATAAACTGATCTCGTAATCTTGACCAAGAGTTACATAGGTCTAAAGGAAGTTCTTGATCCCAATCCAATTTAAGAGTCCACAATCTTTGCAAAAGGATTTTTGCAATAATCACACTTGGTCCCAATAAACCCAAAGGGTCAAAGATTTTAGCTATGTCTGACAACATGGACCTTTTTGTGATTGAACACTGATTTGAAAAATGTATTTCATATTTTAGAACATCTGCCTTAAATGACCAAAAAATTCCTAATGTTTTATTTTGACCTTTATCTCCAAAATATATGTGTCCAGCTTCAGTGCTGCCACCTGGAATGTTTTCTACTACTTCAGGAACATTGCTAATCCATTTTCTTAATTCAAAACACCCCGATATTAAAATTGTTGAAACCTTGGTAAAAACCTCAATAGCTGACTCTACACTATCTGTTCCTGACAACATGTCATCTACATAAAAATCATGAAGAATTATGTTTGAAGCATCGGGAAATTGTTCTAAATTATCCAAGCCAAGCTGCTTCAAGCATCTTACAGCTAAATATGGAGCTGACCTAGTCCCATATGTTACAGTGTTTAAGTAGTATTCCAAAAGTTCGTTTTCTGGATTTGATCGCCATACTATCTTTTGTAGACATCTCTGACCTTCATCCACCAAAACCATCCTATACATCTTTTTAATATCAGCACAAACTACAACCTTGTGTTTCCTAAATCTAAATAAGATTGCCAATAAATCATCTTGTACATTAGGTCCTACATATTGAAGATCATTGAATGACACTCCATTATCACTAGCTGCTGAACCATTAAACACTCTTAGCTTAGTGGTGGAGCTATTTTCATTAATTACTGGATGATGGGGTAAGAAGTATTAAATTTTATCAGAACTATCAACCATGGACATATGTCCTAACTCTAAATATTCATTCATGAAGTCTGTATATTGTAACCTCAAGTTTTCATTTGTTAACAATCTCTTTTCCAAACCAAAGAATCTTTTCATAGCCAATCTTTTTGAATCACCTAATTTACAAGGAGAATCTAACAGAGGAATCTTAACTATAAATTGTCCATTTTCAGCCCTCCTAACACTTTCAGTAAACAAACGCTCACACTCCTTATCCTCATCAGAATAAATTGTTGACAAGGCGGGTGGTTCTTCTACTGTCCAAAATTTCATCAACTGGTCTTGAATACCCATATTTATATTTAAATTGCAATTTGAAATCAACGGCTTACCAACGCTTACCAACAGGAAGTGGACCTCCAACTACCCAACCTAACCGTGTCTTTTGCAACACAGGCATCCTTTTTCCCAGAGATATTTGTCCCACACATAACAAATTGTAGAATGTCTCTGCTCCAATTAATAGGTCAACCTTTCCACACCTGTAAAATGTTGGATCTGCTAGTTGTATATTACCAGGTATTTTAAGCTGAAAAACATCCATATTTTTCCTGGGAATGTTATCACTAATGGTTGGTACTACCAAGCATGATAAAGTTTGTTCAAAACCATTTTGATGTGAGTGAATTGTAACCATACACCTTTTATTGATATGAGACATCACCTGATTTATTCCTATCAATGAAATATTTATGGAATCTGTTTTTAAACCTACCCTATTACAAAACTCTTGAGTAACTAAGTTTGACTGGGATCCATTATCCAATAAGGCTCTACACTGATATGTCCTACCATCCTTGTCCATCACTTGCACCTGTGCTGTTGAAAGAATCACATCTCCTACTACAACATCTTCACAAAGAAAATTTTTACATTCCGATGATTCACCCAACAGAGGTTCATGCTTATTTTCTACATTTTCACCAATTATATTCTCCCTTTTTTCATAATGCAGCAAAGTGTGATGCTTGCCATTACATTTTTTACATCCATTCATTTCACAATTTTTACTTACATGCGAAGCCCTCTTTAAACAATTTAAACACAATCCCTTCTGTCTTGCCTTTTCATATCTAGTATGTATTGCCAATTTTAGAAACTTTTCACAACTATTAATGTAATGACTTTCTTTGCAAAATGAACATATTGTGTTTGTTGTTAAAAATGATCTACTTGACTGATATTTACCCAGTTCTTTTTTGACCACAACCTTTCCCTCTTTAATAACTTCAGAATTTTTTAATATCCCAATTCTAGTCTTCAAGAATTCTCTAAATTCTTGTAAAGATGGTAACCTGTTTTTTGATCTAATTTCTTCCCAATTTTGCTTTGATTTATAATCTAATTTTTCTTTTAAAATAAAGATAATCATAACATCCCAAGAATTTAAATTTACACCTAACTTTTCTAAATAAGTTAATATTTTTGCATAAGAAACTAGTATTTTTCTTAATTCTGCAGAAGTGCCCTTTGCTGCTGAAGGTATTACCATTAATGATTGTATTTGAGAATTAATTAAATTATAATCATCATTAAAAGCTTCACATAAAATGTACCAAGCTGAATGGGTATGTCCTAAGTACGGCTCTGTAATCACATTTTTTAGTGGTCTGTACTCGTAAACATACAAACTCAATTGAATTTCTAGGATGCTTCTCTAGATGCATTGAATGGATTTCATTTCAAGCTAAAAAATAAAAAAAAACCTCTCCGATACCATTGTTAACCCCAAAAACGTGCATAAATTATAACTTTGACGGTAAATTTTTGGTAGTAAAATTGTCTGCGGAAAAATGAAAACGAAATAAGTAGATTCGATTTTTTATATCCTTTCCAATTATAAAGAGCAATTTAAAAAAAAATCCATATACAGGGTGTTGTTTTTAGGAAAGACGAGTTTTGAAATTTTTTATTAAGCCGGACCTGCACTATCTTTTTGGAGATGCTTTTGATGGAGTCTCTAGGTAATGGTTATTACGTGTACCAAATCTCAAAATAATATACAGGGTAACTCGGAAGTTATGAGATTCGAAAGTAATAGGAAAAATTTATAAAACACCCTGTATCTCGGTTATAAAGAGCGCTAGACCCATCATATGGGGGTTTTTTAGAACCACCTAGGCGACCTCTACCTACCCTTACCGTATGCCCATTTCCCAATGAAACACCCTGTATGAATATTGAATAAAAGGAACGACTTACAATATGACTTTTCGTTATCCCAATACCATCACCATCCAGCCAAAAGTGTATGCACGACCATGCCGTTATTTTTCCAAAATGCCGGCCATAGCTTACGAAATATGCTTTTATTCTAATAACTAGGCATCCTGGATCGACGGACCAATGTTTCTGATTAACCTTATAGCTGGTTCTCTTCACTTCAATTATGGACTGTATAACTCTATTATTTTTATTATTTCTTTATTCCAATTTTAATTACAATGCTTTTGGTGTGTTCAATACCACACACCGAAGACAACAAAACAAAACCACACCCAGTACTTCTTCATCCCGTCACGACGACGCATGCTCAAGCGCATGAACATAGAAACGGAATACAGAGGCGCACTGGTGAATCTAACTTAAAGGAAATTAAACTTAACAATGACGGAAACTTGCCTGCTCCAAGAAAACTATGGGAAGAAAGTGAACCAGTGTCATACTGTTTTATTGCTGATGCAGCTTTTCCATTAAGTAACAATTTAATGAGACCATATTCAGGTAGTTTCCTTCCACAAAAGGAAAAAATTTTCATCTATAGGTAAGCTATAGGTTACATTATTATAGACTGCTATGAATTTCAGAATACCTATAAGTAGAGTATTGAAGGATTATATTAATAATACTCAAATATGTGCAAGAAGGATAATTGAGAATACATTTAGTATTTTTGTTAAATGGAGGATACTAGAACGTCCCATTATTGCAAAACTGCAAACATTTGAAAGCATAGTAGGAGCATTGGTTTGCTTACACAACTTTTTGAAAAAGCGTGATATGGAAAAAGCTGTTTGCAGAAAATACTCTCCTCCCAATTATGTTGATGCAGAAAGTGAAACAGGATAAGTTATTGAAGGGGAATGGAGATCTGCAGTTCAGAATAGATTGGAAAGTGTACCAAGAATGGGGGGAATGCATATGCCCAAAAAGCAAGTGATATGCGCTTTGTATTGGCAGATTTTGTAGACGTAGCTCCAATTGATGTGCAATGGTTTAAATAAACACATTTGTTATAAGAATTTGGGTTTATTTATTTTTTATAAAATACTATGAATAGTGAAAAAATAGTTTCATTCATCGATTTGATGAATGTTGCGCGTATAGCTGGTTTAATATATGTTATAGTGTCAATAGCCCTTAGCTTGCTAGATTATTAAGGTGTCATCATAGAACTTTGAACCGGATAGTGTAATTGTACTTTAGACTGTTCACTCTGCATTTTTATTACTTCATTCAACTTTGTATTTCTACCTTCAGTCTGTAATCAATTGTTTTACTAATCGAAAGTCTTGACATGTATCTTTTTAAATAAAACTTTTTTTAAAAAGCACCTTACGGCCCTTCGTAATTTAAGTTATATCTATTTCTGTCTCCATCCTAATTCTCTGAGGCAGTTTGTTGAGCACTCCCTGTACTGTCATCAAAGCAGGACTAATTGAAGGAGTGCTTTGCGTAGGAGCTGGCTGTTTTAAAATTTCCATTAGCGGTTGATTAGCTTAATCTAAAACAGAAGTAATAATGCCTTATGTAAGGTGAATCTATTGAAATAAGTTTTTATTATAAATAGGTGAGAACAAATAATATGCTTACCACTTTTTTTTCTTCTGCTTCTGGATCTTGTGTCAGGGCTAATTAGTTTTGATCTTTTTGAGGTGCCCCTTTCTATTGAAAAGCCTACGCCTGTTTCATTTTTGGATGCATCAGTGTATAATACTAAGTCATATTGGTTACGATTTATTATGTCGTTAAATACATTTTTAATTAATTGTTTGGGAGTTTTGTACTTATCATATCTCATAAGGGATGTGTTAAATTCAGGAAGGTTGGTAGTCCATGGGGGGGAAGAGGTAATAGGAAGGGGACTAGTTTGTTGGAGGTTAACACCGTCAATTAGCTGGGATAAAATCATAGGGACCGGTTTCAATAATTGTATGGTTGAGAAGTTGTGGGATTTGTTGGAAGTTGATGTGAAAAGTGGGTAGACAGGATTAAGGGAGTTCGACGATACGGAGGCAGCATAAGAAAGCAGAAGTTGCTGCCGTCTGATCCAGAGAAGGGGTCATTTGCTTCGCAGTAAATGCTTTCTGCAGGGCTAGATCGGAAAGCAGAATCGGGAAGGCGGTCATTGTTAATGAGGATAGTAGGGGGTACTGTAGGTGGTCGTCTACTTAAACTTAATGATCTTGGAATTGTGTCTGAGAAAGTTAATTCTAAGTGGCTTATATTTTTACTCAGGGTGTTTATTGCTGACTGAATTAGATTAGTTGTAGTGGTAATAGTCGTGCCATGACAGTAAATAACCAAATCATCACCATATAAAGAAAACTTGATGGGAGCAAGAAGATTAGTGCACATATCGTTTAAAGCAGGGTTGAATAGAGTGGGGCCTATAACCGACCCTTGGGGAACTCCATCTATCTGACTGTAGGTTGATGAAAAAACTCCATTAGTGAAAACTTTGTATATCCTTGAAGTTAGGAAATTCTGAATAAAATGAAATATGTGTCCGGAGATATTAAGAGAATTGATTGTCTGCTAACAGAATCAAATGCACCGTTGATATCCAATATAGCTGACTTCTTGTTTTTTATTAAAAGCACTAGAGATATGGGATTGGAGAAGAACCAGATTGTCTTGGGTCGATCTATTTTTGAGATTAAATTATGTTTATCGAGAAACCATATCAGCCGCTTATTAACCATCTTCTCTAATAATTTGCACATGGTGCAGGTGAGTGATATGGGACGGAAAGAGTTCGGCGATGTAGCAGTTTGTTCAGGTTTTTTAATAGGAATTATCGTAGAAGTACGCCATTGGTCAGGAAATTGGTTGGTGGTCCATATAAAATTGTAAATATCTAGAAGCTTGTGTAAACCTATATTGGAGAGTTTTTTATGAAATATATACGGGATGTCATCAGGACCGGAGGCGGTATTTTTGCAGCTATTTAGAGCTGCGGTAAGTTCTAAGAAGGACAATGAGCAGTTAAAGGAAGTAATATCTTGCGATTTAGTCATAGAGCATGGAGAGGGAGATTTATCGAAAGGGAGAGGTGTGAAATTAACTTAACATTTAAATTTTGATTCTGGTTTTTGCCAGAATATTACTGATTTCATCATTATCACTAACTAATGTATTGTTGTAGAAGAGAAAGGGAATTTTTAAATTCGAATTGTTTCCTTGGATTTGTCTAATTTTATTCTAGAGTTGGGTGGGACTTGTATTCACATTTATAGATGACACATAATTTCTCCAGGAACATTTTTTACTTTGCTTTATAACATATCTAGCCTTGGGTCTGGTTCTTTTAAGGCTAATCAGATTTTCTTGTGTTTTATTACTACGATACAATTTTAGTGCTATTTTTTGTTGGTTTACAGCGTTTGAACAGCTGGAAGGGACAGTTTTTTGTTTGTGAGAGATAATATTTTTACCAATGTGCTGATTGGCAGCTGAAAGTATAGTATTTGTTATCATCTGTATGTTATTGTTCATATCGTCTGAGAAAGATAATGACGAAAAGTTAGTCTCTGTTTCAGACGTATAACTAGTCCAGTCGGCAGTGTTCAAGCGCCAATATAATCTGGGAGAAGTCTCATTATGATTAGGGATACTGGAGGATATGATAATAGAAAAGTGGTTACTATCATAAAGATCATTAGTAGTATGCCAATTTAGTGAAGTGGCAAGCTTGGGATCACTAAAACTAAGATCAATACATGAAAAGATACCGGAGGAAAAAATCAAGTGTGTATTGAATCCCGTATTTAGTAAGCAGGAGCCGGTACAATTGATCACGTTTTCGATAGTTTTACCTTTGCCCATGGTAAGATTGGAACCCCACATTGTATTGTGGGCGTTAAAATCACCCACAAGAATGTATGGTTGGGGAAGTTGATAAATTAGGTTGAGAAGTTCAATTTCTTTTAAAGGGTAATTAGGAGGAATATATAAGCTGCAGATATTGAGGTTATTTGGGCACCATGTGGAAACTGCAATAGCCTCAAGATCTGTAGTGATTTGGAGAGGGGAGGAAAATAGTTCACTAGAAATGAAAATTGAGGTGCCCCCGCTAGCCCTTGCGCAGTTGGTGCGAACATAATGATATCCTTCATAATTTTTTAGATAAGGGAGTTTGTCAATTTTAGAATTGGTTTCTTGTAAACACAAGATATCAGGGCGTTCGTCTGATATTAATTGTTGGATTCTCTCCAGACGAGGGAAGAATCCATCACAATTCCATTGAATTATTTTAAATGCAGATTTAAGGTGTTTGCATTCTGAGTGAGGAGGATTATGTTCATCACCGGTTTGATTATCAGGAGGAACGCTTTTGTTATCCGAAAAGTCCTCAGGATTTAGTTGTCCTCTGAGTTTTTTCTGTAATCGAGTGATGCGGTTTTTAAGAGATCGTTCTTTTGTTTCTGTGTGAAGAAGTGACAAATCATTTAACAGTCCCTGGATATTAGGAGTGCATTCTAAGGCATCGTTAAGCGGATCAGAACTACCTTGTGTATTTTCTTAGAATGCCGTAAACTGGATTTCAGAGAGCGTGAGTTTGGATGGGTTGTTCTTATAGAGATTCTGTATAGAGATTTGACAGGTGACATCTGTCAATTGTCAAGCTCGTTATTTTGGTAAAATGTCCTAAAAACGGGTCAATTTGTTAAAATTTCGGAAAATATTACTTGGAAATTATGATTCTAATCACATTTTATGCTAATGTGCCGATTTTGAGGGAGAAATTTTGATGTTAAATAAATTAGTAGTATAAAAGCTACCATTTCATTGCATATTATGATCATAAGATTCATACGTAAGCTGGTTTTGAAGATTATTGATATTTTCAACTAAAAAAGGGGTAGTCTCTGGATTATTTTCCAAATTTCAAAAAAATCAGAAGTTGTTTTTCAACTTTTTCTTTACTAAACTTTTGTTGGATAGTACAAAAATGATTTCAGTTATAATCTGAATATCTTAACGCATAACGACTACTTCAAAATTACAAACAATAAATAGATCACTTTAAAGGAAAAACTACATCTCCGTGTGCCTCCGTGATGAAATGCCGTTGAATGAAAGGTCGCGTTTGGTTTTTTAACAAGATGGAGCATCAATTCACAGTACTGTAATTTTTAAACATTTTGTTCAGAGGAAAATGGATCGGGAGGTTTTCTGAATTTCTTTGGCCGACGCGATCCTTTGGGGATATTTAGAAGAAAAAGTATACCAAAGAAGGCCTTTTCAAAATGTGGATCATTTGGAAGATGTTATAAGGGAAGAGTGTGCAAACATACCTAGGCAGCTCTTACTAAATGCTGTCAGGGAATTTAACCGTCGAACAGAAAAATATATGGAAACCGAAGGGAGGAACACGTAGATGTAATTTCCTTTAAAGTGTTCTATTTATTGTTTGTAATTTTGAAGTAGTCGTTATGCGTTAAGATATTCAGATTATAATTACTATCCAACTAAAGTTTAATGAAGAAAAAGTTGGAAAACAATTTCTGATTTTTTTGAAATTTGGAAAATAATCCAGAGACTGCTCCTGCCTGCTCAAAAGGTCTTAACGTCTTACATAAATCATATACAGGGTGGATAAAAAGTAACGTCTATTACAGGGTGGATCGTAACATGCCTGCACGAAAGGCCTTACGAAAATCTCAAGGTAAAAGTATCTTAGAGAGCGTAGCGGAGTGAATTGCTTCAGACGGCAGACAGCGGATCAGTACCGGGTGGGGCGGCACGGTCGTTGTGGCAATCTGATACTATAATAAGGTATAAGAGGGAGCTTTTGACAACACCTCCTATGAATCTATAGCCAAGGCGACGAGGAATTTAGGGATCGATGCCACGAGCTGCAGGCTCATAGAATCAACTCTGATGGGGGAAACAATGGCCGTATGTGCAACCAGGGGCTGTCCGAAGGGGGGAGTACTATCCCCACTGCTGTGGAACCTGGTCATGGACGGGCTCATCAGAACCCTACACAGAGGAGGATTCGACACCATAGGATATGCAGACGACCTGGTAATTCTATCCCAAGGTAAATACAACAGTACAACCAGAGACAGACTCCAGATGGCTTTAAATGTAGTAACAGGCTGGACTGTAAAAGAAGGGCTACGTATTAGCCCTTCGAAAACACAGATAATTGCGTTCACCAGAAGAAGGAAAAGGGAAGGACTTGGCCCTTTGACGCTTCAAGGTGAACCAATACGACTGTCGGATGAAGTAAAATATCTTGGGGTTATCCTAGACCCAGGCTTAACTTGGAACCGACATCTCCAGCACGTGATCAAGAAAGCGGAGGTGACCTTCATGGTTGCCAGACGTACTTACGGCATAAAATGGGGACTAAGACCCAGCATGGTACACTGGCTATACAAAATGGTTGTCATTCCCAGGATCACATATGCATCTTTGGTATGGTGGCCAAAGACCAGACAATCCTCTGCTATGCTAAAACTAAGCAAGGTCCAAAGACTTGCATGCACTGGCATTACAGGGGCAATCAGGACTACTCCTACAGCGGCGCTGGAAACAATGCTAGACCTTCCTCCACTACATTATGTCATAATGTACGAAGCAAGGGCAGCACTAACCCGACTGGAAAAAGCACTAGACCATGATGTGGCACATGGGAGAGGACACACAGAGATAAGGCAGGTGGGTGATGACATTTTCAAAATGCCAACAGACCAAATGACTACCAAATATATCTTTCGCAAGAGCTTCGAGATTGTCATCAAAGATCGAAAGGAGCTTGAGGAAGAGAACGCACCACCACTTAGTAGGGCGAATGAACTGATCTGGTATACAGACGGATCAAAAAATGAACTCGGCACCGGGGCGGGCATATACAGCAAGACGAGCAAATATGAAAGAATTGTCTCGCTAGGAAAATACGCCTCTGTATTCCAAGCAGAGGTTTATGCAATACTTGCGTGTGCAAGGGCTAACAGTAAGAGAGCCTACAACAACAGGCAGATCAGGATCTACAGCGACAGCCAAGCCGCCCTTAAAGCACTTCAGAGCTATAGGGTGACATCTCGGCTAGTATGGGAATGCGGCGAAGAACTTAGAAGACTGGCGACTCGGAACAGTGTAACACTGGAGTGGGTACCAGGTCATAAAGGAATCGCAGGCAATGAAAAAGCTGACGAACTCGCGAGAGTAGGATCGTCAACTCTGATGAACGGACCCGAACCTGCTGTGGGCATCCCCAGATGCTTAACGAGGTCATGGTTAAAAGGGTGGTTGAAAGAACAACACAATAAACACTGGAAGAATACGACTGGGCAAATACATGGGAAGAAATTCATAAAAGAACCATCAGAAAAAGTAGCGAAAGGACTGCTCTCGATGAGCAGGAACAAACTGCGCACCATTACGGGGCTACTTACGGGACACTTTCTCACAAAGGAGCACCTAAACAAAATAGGGCTGTACAACGGAGACCTTACATGCAGAAGATGCAAAAAGGATACCGAAACAGCTCTGCATATACTATGTAACTGTGAGTCGCTGGACCACAGAAGGCAGAAACTGTATGGCAGAACCCAAATGACTCCAGAAGACTTCTACAATCAACCAGCGAAGAACCTGTATGAGCTAATACAGGGAACGGATTGGCTGAATAGGTTGTAGTCAGAACACTAGGAGTATCCACAATAAGCCCAGGAGGCTGAGGTGGTACCGGCGAAAGGACGGCTCAGGGGAAAAAAAAAAAAAAAAAAAGGTATAAGATATTATAGGTATTACGTAGATATTTTAGCTACACACGATATCAATTAGGATCGAAATATTTTGCGGAGTGTGAAAAAAAAACACAGACTATAATTGATATTATGTTACGTAAATATTTTAGCTACAGTTTCATGAATATTTTCACGCACTTTCGATAGATGTTTCGGAGCTTTAGCAAAGTATTCAATCGTAGATTCGTTCACCATAAATTTTTCAAAAATACCAACCATGACTATATCTTCGAGGGTTTTGCACCCAAATTCATCTTTTCTATGAGTAACTTCTAGATTATGGGGTATGTGGTGTTGCGTAACAGCTAGGGTGGGGTCATAGATTATATCATTGTGTTCTATCCAGAAATGTGGTGTAATTTTCACACCATTCGAATAGACCTTCGTACCCAGACATAGTTTGGTTGCTATTCCATATTTTGCAGCCACTTCGTGGAAAATTAAACTTCCAGCTAGACACACACCACAATAGTTTGCTCGAATAAATTCCTGCTCAATACAACACTTAATTAGGTTGAGCTTGACGTACTCCCGACCGGTATCTGTAACAGTCATCATGTCTGCTCACGTCAAGTAATAAACGATGAATGATGAATTGTCCAAACATGTTAACGCTTTTAAGCCTTCACCGGCCAAACGGCTCGAAGGCCGCAATTATAAAATGAGATATTTTTAACGACTCCTCTATATTTTCTGACCACAAAGTAGATATTCAATTAAACAGAAGCTAGAACACACGCTTTTGTGCGATAATGTGTTATAACCGCAAAGTAGAAAAATATTCAATGCATTATTTGTAAAAAAAAAACATAAAAAGCGTGGTTGTTGAATCAGAACACCCCCGCAAAATGTAGTGAGAATCACTAACGACCTTAATACCCAATAGAAGTTGTAAAGATGTCTTGAGAGGTCTCGCTGGTAGATAGGCTTTCCTCAGACCAGCGTATGAACCCCCATAAATTTGATGTTTTTGAAATAAGCACCCGTTTAGCGATTACTCAAATTGTTACAATAAAAGATTTTATTTCATTGGGAAAAATCAAGAACTAGCAAAAGTAACAATTGTGAGTGTTTATGAAAAAGGTAAGTAATTTTTTATTATCACTGAATGTCTTTCAATTGTCAGATCTTTATTATGTTTAAAAGGTTGGTTCATAGGAAATGTGCCTGTTTGTCAGCAAAAACGCTGTCCAAGGGAGACCAAGCGAGGAGGTAGGCACTTTCGTCATATTATGACTACTTCTCCCTCAGGAAAAAAGGAATATTCGCGAAAAATTGGGGACACAGTAGGTATCCTCCCATACAATATTCTGGGAGACATTTTAAGGAGGGGGCACAGATTCCCAAAGTTAATTAGGAGGTACCCTTCTTACCTTTACACAACGGAGGGGGCACACAGATTCCCAAAGTTAATTAGGAGGTGCCCTTATTAACACACAAAAGGAGGGGGCACACAGATTCCCAAAGTTAATTGGGAGGTGCCCTTTTTACCTTTACACACAAAAGGAGGGGGCACACAGATTCCCAAAGTTAATTAGGAGGTGCCCTTCTTACCTTTACACAAACATTCAAGAAGAAAAATGTTCCCATTGCTTTGTAAAATTTTCGCGAATATTGGGGATGGGGTTGGGGGGGAAGGGAAGTAGCCGTGAAAACGGCTGATTTCTAACTAGTAGCATTGGCGTTTGTAACCGTAGGGAACAGAGTCAAAGTTTTCTATTCGTATTGTTTTAGTGAAGCTGGTTCGGAAGACTTTAGTCACGTTTTTTGTGACAACTGAATGATCGGAGTTCCTTAATATGTTACGAGTAGTTATGAATTCGTCGGGGGCTTCATTCAGGACCATGTCTCTTAAGGTGTCGAAATTTACTTTCTGGCTCGTATTATAGTTCAAGGTTATGCCTTTCGCTTTAATAATATCGAACGTTTTATTTTTATCGGTTGAATAAACCCTGTAGGCATATATTTTTGGACCACCGGCTACAAAATCTGTTATATAGCTTCCCTCCCCATATTCACATAGTTCGTCTGTCATATCACCGAGAAAACTACCTAAAGGTACTTCGTAGGTACAAGGTCGAGAGACGTAAATGACTGAGTCTGTGTCATGATATATTACTCTATCGTCGAGTTTTTCTAAATACGTGTATAGTTTTAGTCTAGCTTTTGCAGTGGTGTAGGCCGCTAGTACGACATTTACAGTTGGAAGTGTGGCATATGCCTCTTCTTTAAAGAACCAGATAACAATGAGGGTGTTTTCGTTAACCGGAGAAATATTGTTTACTTCTTTGCATGGCCGCGATAAAATGTCAAATACTTCTGCAGGTGTGTTGACTATAGACGTCTTAGACTGGTTTTCACATTGTCCAAGCTTGCCACAAAAACTCGTTATCATGGACTTACCAACCTGTCTTCGACCTGGATTGAATTCAATTTCATCGCAGGACAATTCTACACCCTCACGATCAAAATATATAGAGATCTTTTTCTTTTGGGGTTTTACATTCGGTGGGCCAACCGCTTGCCTGTTGTTTTATTTTTAAATATATTCGGCAAATAGGCCACCAGACTTTGTAGTTTTATCGTATTGTACCACTTGATATTTCCAAATTTCGTAAATATTTAAAATTTTGTATCCCTTTTCTTGAGCTTTTAGAACCTCGTCCATTACCCATGTAGCGGTAAAGCTTCTTTCTTCATCTTTATGTAAACATTCATTAGACATGTTAGATTCACAACATGTACGACAAAGTGAAAACATTAGTTTACTATTACATTTATAAGGTAGTACGGGGTGGTAGAGATTTGTTGGCGGTAACACTCGACACTTTATTAGTCCTTCGGTTTGTTTTAAATCAAGAGCGTAGCATTCTTCTCCCACAAAAAATTCCGGGTGACCAATTGGATATTTTCCATATTTATTGACCCACGGATATAGGGAGCAGATGTCAGTATATTTTATTTTCTCTCCATTTTTACAAGAATAATAAAGCTCTGTTCGTCCCCCGTAGAAGGCGTCACAAGGCTCCAATGTAGCTGTTCGAGGAGAGGATGTTTTTCGGTAATAGCTTCAATATCGGGATTCATTTCACGACGAAAATCGCACTCCCATTTTACAATTACCTCGTACCCGAGAGATCTCAATTTTTCATTCTTCGCCAACGTTGCCTCGTACCGTTGCTCGTATGTAAGTGATGGGTTGTCATGTGGAAGTAACAGCCCTCAAATTCAAAGACCTGTCTTGTGCTTTTGCAGTATCCATCAACCTTAAGACCATTCAATACAACTTCTTGACCCCTGGCTGCATGTTCTATTCTGATACCTCTTTGGCGTTCTTCATATATTAACCATTGAGTAGCAATCCTAGATTGTTTATCGCGACATCTATATCCGTTCTTAGGAATTAACCCGATGGTATTCGGTTGTAAAAAGTTTCTCCTAAATATTTTATTACATGCACCAGGTAGCGTGATGGCTTCTGTGAACGGGTCGATCCCTCCTTCTTTTAAAAGCAACTCTCTGAACCTTAAGCAAGACTGAGCAAGTATAGACATGTCACTTATACAGTAGGAAATAATTTCTGATTTAAAGTTGAAGACATACCCTGTAACAGGATAAACCCTGTTTCTTTCATAATAATAAATAATATTGTAAAATATTATTTATTATTAACTTTTGGATTAAAAATTCATGTTTCAATACAGCTAACGCCCTCCAATGACGAGATTTTTCAAAGCATTTAACTATAATTCCGACGCGAGCTACATTGTCTCAAGGCGGCTACAGACGTTCATGCATACTTGACAAGTGGACTTGTGCAAGCGTACTTGTACAAGTTTGCATCGACTCCACACGATACAAGCGTACTTGAACAGTTTTAGTAGGCAAAAATGGACGAAGACGCGCTAGCTCTTGCGATGTTCGTTATTGTGCTTAAACAAAAAGA
The DNA here is from genome assembly GCA_963978555.1 of Galerucella nymphaeae. Taxonomy (NCBI): domain Eukaryota; kingdom Metazoa; phylum Arthropoda; class Insecta; order Coleoptera; family Chrysomelidae; genus Galerucella; species Galerucella nymphaeae. The sequence continues at coordinate 31,411,232 of OZ021704.1, read as the reverse complement.
AAAAACGTCGATTTTGGTGCAAAAAGTGGCTTCTAAAGAGAAATATCTAATCGCATACAAATATTTTAAGCGAACTGAAGTGTTACCCTGCTGATTGGCATAATTATTTACGAATGAATGAAGAAACATATTTAAAACTGGTTGCCCCTTTTATTGAAAAGAAAGATACTATCATGAGAGAAGCCATAAGCCCACATGAAAGATTAACAGCAACCCTACGATTTCTTGCGACAGGAAGAACCTATGAAGATCTGAAATTTTCGACTATTATCTCTCCACAGTCATTAAGTAAAATTATTCCTGAAACATGCCAAGTAATATACGAGGTTCTAAAGAAAGATTATTTTAAAGGTAAGAAAAACAACTTGATTTGAGTAGACAAAAATTTTATTTTCCTAATAAACTTAAATTTTCTTTATTTAAATAATATGTACACCAAAACAAACAAATTTTCTAATATCTATAGGTAGGTATGTAATTAAATTAAATTTAAACAGAAAAATTAGATACATAAGAAACCAAAGAAATATTTGAGTCATCATTACCATATTCATCATAAAAGTTTTCTGGGGGACTACCCACAGGCGGAGAAATTGAACGTCTGTAGCCGCCTTTAGTGAGAACTGGCCACTTTGTCATAAACGAAGTGCGCACGAAATAAGTTACAAGAGACACCATGCTGTCTAGTCCTAGACAAGTTCTTTCCTATTTATTTAACAAATTTAAAGATAATGTGAGTTGTGTTGATTATATTCCCAGTAAGTGGACATCTTTTTATAATTATCGATTACCGTTATATATATTTGAAAATGTTTGTGGGATGACTTTATCATCCCAAAATAATTATTTTTTTGCCGGTGAAACCTGTTGCTTAGACAATGCTTCTTCATTTTAGATTATAACAACTCCAAAATCAACGGACGCGATTTTAAAGTTTATAGACACAATTGATACTGCTTGAAAATATCTCTGATGATTTGAAACTAAACTTTATTTGCTTATTTACCTTCGGCAGTATACTATATTCCAGAAGTCACTGAAAAAACTCACTTTATTTAGATTATTTAGATTAAAATTTATTACCGATGGGTATGTTCTTTTTGGTCTTTCAACAGACTATCCAACCATATATTTTAGAAATCGTTCCAGTTTTCACTAGAAGGTTATTTTTCATTATATTATTATTTGTATCACTCCGCTTTTTATTGGATGTTTATCCAAATATCCATAAAACCCATATAGGTACTCTGTATTTTCGTCATTTGAGCAGAGTAAATTGTCTATTTTATTAGCAAAATGACGTGGCGCCTAGGTAAGTTCGAATAGGTTTCTATTATCAGAAATATTGTACAACATTTAGGTGGGAATTCACGGAGGAAACTATTACTCTACATAGAGCTCTAGCCGAGGCATATCGTAATCTGTTTATTATAGGTAGCATGAAGTGTTACAAAGTGGCGCCTCACAACGTGTTTGTTGGATGTTTCTGATATTGAAGACTTGTTCGGACTTTTAACTAATTTATATATCTCATAGCTTGTGCATTTATTGTTTCTCTTTCAGCAATAAGTTTCGTATTTTTTGTATAATTTCTCTTTCAGCATTTACTTGTGTATAAAATTTGTGACTTTAGGTATTTATCTTTTTTAATTTCTATTTATAGGGTTCGTTCGATAATGATTTCGCTTCTGACCGCTATATTTTCGAATTTTGATTAATGTTTTCGATAACGGATGAATATCGAGATTGTTAAGTATTTTGTGATTTTTGATAGGACGATATCTACACTGAAAAATAAGTCAGTTGAAGAGCACAATTAATTTATCTTATTCATTTTATCGAAAATTATTTTGATCAAACCATGGACGTATAAATGAAGATGGACCCAGCATGCTAGAATTTAGTTGAAGCCAATATAAAAGTAAACATCGCTGTTGTCACATTTCGTTTTAAATTTTTGTTATATCAGGTCAAGTTTTAGTTTGAATAGTTTGATTCAAACACCTTAATTATATCAAAATCCAAAAAGACTTTCAATTTTGAGACTTTTCATTTGTTTTAAATGTAAAAATGTATAGCATTTAGCTACTACTATAATTTTAAAGTGATGTACACGATGTCCCTAGCCTGTAATATGGCGAAACAAATGTAAACTAAGCAACACTGTTTGTTTCCCTCTGATGTTTGTGAGAAGATGGCTGCCTTTGTTTATTAAATTTTCGGTGCGTGGTTTGTTATATTTAACCCAGATAATTTATTATAAAAGCTTGGATATTGTAATAGTGACTCAACTAACACTACAGTAATAGTGCGACAATGTTTAGTTTGTTAAAAACTTGATTATTTGAATTCTAACCTCTCATTTCATAGGTGAGAATCATTGGCGTTCATAAACATGCAAAGTTGTGTTTATTAATTTGAAAATTATAATAAATAAAAATTTAAATTGTGAAATAGCAGGCTTCGTACAAATATGGAACAGAGAAGAAAGTGGCTATCCTGTACTCGAAATTCTGGAAGAAGATATGCCAAAACTGGTGTTAGGCCTCCTCTTTCCCAGCAGGGTTAAAGGAGGATAGCTACAACGGGTAGTTAACAACAGCCAACTACATCCTACAACCTACAAGAAATATTGTGGTGCTGTCCCGACTTCTCGTCCGCGGAGAGTGGGTGGGTAAATATTTTGTGGTAGTCTGTGGTTATTTGCTTTATGGTTGGAAGGACAAACGAACTACTCGGTAGGCGTAAAAAGGAAATATATTTTGACTGACAGACTTATGACAGCGCTTGGCTTGCCTTTCTATGATTGATTACAGAGAAATCAGAGAATGTGAAATGATTTTATTTTTATCCTACCAGAATTATAATATGCCTGTTATTCAGCTTAATTCTTATTTAGAATTTGAAGAAAGTTTCCGCAGAAGTATACTTCGGGGATTACATGGACTTTCTGGTAAATATAAAGTTTAACTAATTTATTGTTAACCTACTACCTAGTTTGAATTGTTACTAACTATTTACCTTACTTAAACTACAACTTAATATCTATTTTAGGCATTCCAATAAGTATTACTGAGAAGAATTATATGTTAAGTAGAGATGTTCATGTGTCCTTCAATTAGTTAAAAATAATGTACATAGTCAATCTGTAGCACACTACTCACACCACTAGTGAACCGGTATGTAATAAGTTGGAAAGATCTTACTTGAAGGCTACTTCTCCTTATGATGGTACCTACAAATTCCTTCCCGAACTGGGTACGTACTGATGCGAAGTTGAGTTGTGGAGGCGTATAGAACAAGCTGGGTAGGAGAAGAGTTGAAGGCTACCCTGGAGTACTATAGGTAGAGCTTACTTCCAAGCTGTCAGCCAATATTGATGACGTGAAGCATGTACAGATGAATAAAGTAGCAGAACAGTAGTAAAAGATGCACAAGAAGAAGTAAAGAGGAAAAAGAAGGTCTGAAAAGAAAATAGAGTTCAAAGACACTGCTGGTAACTATGCCAGCCCTATGAAAAGAGGTATTACTTACCCTAGATGGCATGTGACCTTTAGGTGAGTTTTTTTTTTAATCAGGAGCTATATCCATAAATTTACTCTTACTCTTACAACTGGATTGTACAAGAGAATCCTGATTATGGTTAATTTTCCTGGTTCACTAAAGCCGCAGAATGCGAAAGTTAACCAACCATGTATATCCAGGAAATAACCAAAACAAAATGGAGGTCAAAAGTCAATGCCCTCTCTCCATGGCCTTGAAAGGTCAACAGAGGTCTTGTGCCTTGTGGCAAAGGGGTCAAGATCAATGATGGTTATCTGAATACTTGAGGAATTCAGACACCTTTGGCTTTTGTCAAAGACTAAGAGATTCAAGGTTACCATCAGAACCAGTTATCCAGTGTCAACAATAATTAATCCAGTTAGAATGTAAATAGTTGCTAATATTATGTTATTATATTAAGGTAACAATTAAATCATTTATGCATCCAAGCCACAGCTGTTTATTGACTATTTAACTAATTAAGTCTTTATATTTTAGGGTGAACCGTAACAACTCCCCCCTTACCAGGAAAGAAAAAAATTTATTTGTTTTCTCGACAACGAGAGAAACCGGTAATGAATGATTAGCCTCATCTAAGTACTAAACTTACAACTAACTATACATGATAAAGAAGACAAAAAAAAAACCAGAAATCAAGTACCTAAATCATTTGCATGTCTACTACTATCTATCAATCCCAATCCGATTCGGAATCAGAATGGTCAGGGTCGGGAGGATGACTCTTCAGATCCTTGGCGTGCCAAACCCCTTTAGGGCGACCGTTTGAATCCATGAGCTGGTAGGACCAAGGTGAAAGAACTTTACCAATGGTGTAGGGTCCTTCAAATTTGTTAGCCAATTTCGCGGTTATACCCTTAGATTTGTCAGAGTGGTTATATACTCGTTTCCAGACCCGTTGGTCGAGGGTAAATTTTTCATCTCTCCGACGTAGGTTATATCGTATGCGAGAATTGTTATGGGATTTCTTGATCCGATCGGCTACATCCTTAAAAACTTCTTGTATAGCTTTCGTTCTAGCCAGAGGATCATAAAGGTCATCAAAATCTGTCGGAGGGATAGTTCCGCGTCCTCGTAGGTCTAATTCTCGTGAAAACATGACGAAGTTTGAAGATAGTTTGGTTACTTCGTGTCGACTTGAACGCATCGCGCATGCCACCTTTTGTAGGTACTTGTCCCATAGTCGATGGTTATCGGACACATACGCACTAAGCATAGTTTTTAAGACACGATGGTAACGTTCGACAGCATTACCCTGGGGTGAAAAATTAGCCAAGAACCTCTTCTCTACATCGTACTTCGCTAGAATAGATGTGAACTGGTGGCTCCGAAATTGCTTACCATTATCGAGTATCACTTTTTCAGGAACACCAAATAACAGGAAAACTTGATCTTCGACGATCTCAGCAATTTTTGGAGCTGTCGCATTTCTCAAGGGGAAAAACAAAACAAACTTACTAAAAACATCGTTAATGGTAAAAATATACGAATAACCATTAGACGATCGAGGAAGAGGACCAACTAAGTCCATGCTCAGAATCTGCCATGGTCGAGTCGTTGTAGGGGAGAGGCTTAACATTAACCCTCTTGGTGGTTTTTGCTCGGGTTTCGTTTTCAAGCAGGTTTCACAACGCCTTATATAACGAGCTACATCTGCTTTCATCTTCGGCCAGTAGTAGTGGAGGTTCACTCGATTCAGCGTTTTGTAGATTCCCAAATGTCCACAGGTTGGAGGATCATGATGCTCTCGTATGATGGCCGTACGGTTTTCTTTAGGAACTACAAATAACCATTCCCTGTTCGGAGATTGCAAGTCGGGATACACTACTTTAGCTAACTTGAATAATTGACCATTTTCAACTCTCCAATCAGGATACTTGTCGGGTTTTTCGGTGACTTTATTGTATTGACCTTTATACCAAGGATCTTTGACAGAATCTATAGAGACGATGGTGTCTACGACCTCAATACGGGGAACAGATCGTGATAAGGTATCAGGCACAACATGATCAGCTCCTTTCCGGTGAACGATCACAAAATCGTACTGCTGGAGTCGTAGTGCCCAGCGGGCTACACGTCCAGCTTGGTCTTTGAAATTAAAGAGCCATTTTAGACTATAGTGATCAGTCACTACCGTGAAATGGGTACCCTCCACATAAGGTCGAAATTTTTCCACTGCATGTAATACTGCTAAGCATTCTTTCTCGGTGGTACTGAATTTTCGCTCTGCTTTCGTCAAGGATCGACTCAGGTAAGCAATTACTCTCTCGCCATCATCATACATTTGAGAGAGAGTAGCACCAATGCCAAAATCACTAGCATCCGTCTGGATGACAAACGGCAAATCGAAGTTTCGACAAGTGAGAATAGGAGCTGAGATAAGGTGCTCCTTAATTTTTACCATAGCGGTTGCACAAGCATCATCCCATTCGAACTTGGAATTTTTTTTCAAAAGAGCGGTAAGCGGAGCAATTAGGCTTGAAAAGTTTGGAACAAATCTCCTGTACCATGAAGCCAAGCCTACCACTCTCCAAACGTCAGAGACCGTCTTTGGATCCGGAATATTGATGATGGCCTCCACCTCCTCTGGATCAACCAATAAGCCAGAGGAGTTCACAACATAACCCAGATATTTTAATTCAGGCTTACAAAAATGGCATTTTTCCCTATTGAGTGTTAAATTCGCGTGAGAAATCTTGTCTAGAACCTTGCGTAATACTTCCAAATGCTGTTCAAACGTGGGAGTACAGATGATTATATCATCGAGATAAACGAAAACGAACGGTTCCAGGTCAACACCTATGACACGGTCAATAAACCGCTGCCAGGTCGCCGGCGCATTATGTAGCCCAAACGGCATGCGTTTAAATTGGAACAGTCCCCTCGCTGGAACAACAAATGCGGTAAGGGGTCGAGACGCTTCCGCCACTTTGATCTGCCAATAGGCTGATTTTATGTCCAGCGTAGTGAGGTACTTCGCGTCCCTTAGTTTGTCCAGAGTGGCACTGACAAACGGAATAGGGTACGCATCTCTTTCGCTAACCTCGTTTAATTTTTTGTAATTGACACAAAATCGGTAGGTTCCATCTGATTTTCTCACGAGAACTATAGGTGAAGCCCAAGGTGAGGTTGAAGGTTCAACTATATCATTCTCCAGCATATGATCTAGGTCAGAGTTCACTTGACGTTGAAGGGCAGGTGAGATAGGATAATGGCGTTGTTTGATTGGTTGAGCCTTTGTATGGATCTCGTGTTCGACGAGGTGAGTACACCCTAACCGGTTTCCCATGGCCTTGAACGTAGACTCTATCAAGCCATCAAGCTGCGCCTTTTGAGCTACCGTCAGGTGTTCTACGGACTGGATCGCTGCCACTTGGGTACAAGGCAGGTCACTATCCGACCTGAAAGACCATTGTCCGGAATAGAGATCAGGTACAATACCCATACTCCTCCAGAAATCAATCCCCAGTATGATAGTTTGCGGGAGGCTAGGTACTACCATAAGCTCCAGCACTCTCACCCTATCTTGTAATTGGACGGGTACAGTTACGGATCCAATTATTTTGCACTTCCCACCGTTTGCGACCACGCATTCTCTAGAAGAAAAAGAAGTGTTGAGGGAGCAAACCGATTTAAGTAGGTTCCATCCTAAACTACCAACCACAGTTACCGAACATCCACTATCCAAAAGTGCTAGGAAATTTTGACCTAAAATATTAATAGAAAGATATGGTCTTGTGTCCTGTTTAGCATGACTAATAACAAAATCCAAAAGAAATGGTAATGACGGAGGACACGAATTGGAAGAGGTCGGATTCTCAACAGCAAGTCCCAACCGACCTATTGAGGACTTGTCTTCATGTTTTTTGTACATGATGGGCAGTTCTTCACCATCACTCCTTCGTAACCGCACTTGAAACAAAATTTGTTTTTAGGTTCGGGACAGGCGCGGAATTTGTGATCATCCTTCCCGCAATTCCAACATTTTGGTCGCTGCTCCTGGGAGGATCTTTGTCGATCTTGAGTAGGTGTACTTGCCGGAGTCGAAGAAGTATTCGGATTTCTTCTTTGTTGGGTGGTTGAGTGAACTGCAGAAACGTTAGTGACTTGAGTGGGTCGATGGTATGCCATTCCTGGTTCCAACAACGTTCTGTAAGAGGTTGGAGGTGGCACAAACCTTTTCACCCTCTCTTCCGTCTCTTCGATGGTCCTACCTAAACGTAGCAACTCTCGAACCGAATTGACAGGTTGGATAGACAATTGTGTTTGTATATAAGGAAGGAGATTCCTCCTTATTATATTCACTCTCCCCTCTTCCGAAGGAGGCTGATCTAATCGCCGAAACAGGTTTTCCATAGCCGTAACGAAAGTAAGTACTTTCTCCTGGGATCCTTGAGTACGTCGGCGGATTTCATCCCAGAGGCTATACTCATAGTCGTAGGGTCGAAATGCTTAATTGAGAGACCAAATCGTCCCATGAAGCGAAAGAACTGGTCCTGAACCATAACAACGCATCCTGTACGAAGAATTCTGGGGCAGAACGGAGAAGCTGTTGTTTGCTAATCCCACGGGACATTCGTATCTCTTCCACACGTTCCAAAAAATCATTGTATTTCAAATTCCATTTGTGAATATGAGGGTAATTATCGTACTCTGGTCTAGTCGATCTGTTAGTAGGAATTGGTGAGATGTGAAGATCATCTAACGGATGAGCAATTCCACTGAATGGGTCCGGAGTCTGGTACGCGAATCGACTGGATTCTCCAACTGTGGCTAATCTAGACATCTCAGATGCAAACCGAACTTTGGAAACGTTTCTAGAGTATTCATCTTCTTGCGAAGGGACTGGGTCCTCCTTATACATGTTGGGGTGACATCGATGACTGACTTGAGCTGAGACGGTTATTGGAGAACCTGCGTCAAGTCCTCGATGGCACGAGTCTCCATCTTCGATATCTATAAGATCTCCCACAATAGGTAAACTCCTCGAAATTCTTGGTACTGGCGGATTTGGTTCGTCCAAGAGGGATCTATTTGTTTCTCTCCCGGGGAGAGGAAAAGAGTAATTTTGCTGGGTTCTTCTGCCATCTGCCAAATTAACGGAGCTGGTTCGGTGGATCCAATCTTCGTTCCCTTGAATACGATCAGCTTGAGACTGTGCTCTTCTGTTTACCGGGGCGGCTATGCCGGCCCAATAGTCAACTGGCTGGACTACGTCAGTTCTATATTCTGAAGGAAGAAACCTCTTTGGTCGATTTTCCCTTTCATGTAGTCTACGATCTTCATATGCCAAATTAAGGTTCCCATATAGTTCACGACACTGGGATGCCAATATGGATATTTTTGCTTCTTCTTCTTTGTTCGATCCAATGCTTCTCTCTAATCGTCTCGATAGATGTTCCAAACGTGAGTAAATTCGTCGAAAGTCATTCTCAGCATTTTCGGAATCGAATAGTTCAATCTCTTGCGCCATCTCATCAACTTTCTTCTTACATATGTCCAATTCTTCCTCAGATGCTACCCTTGGTTCTATCTCAGACCTAAGCCCCATTTCTTTTTCTTTGCGCAACGCTTGTCGCAAAGCTGCTCGTTTTTCATCGACTGTGGGATAAACCGGTAGACCTCTAATATGTAACTCATACGCCAATTCATCACTTTTCAAACGATTAACCTCCATTTTCATTTATACAGGAATATATGGAAATAACAAATCCCTCCCCCCTTTCCAGGAGAAAAAAAAACTTCCTGTTAACAATGTAAAAAAAAATTTGTAATTTTTTTTCCTAGGCTAAGTGTAGGTTAAGTTGTACATAAGTTAAGTAGTTATAAGTTTTGTATATACCTAAGAGTTTCTTTTGTTTTTTTTTTCTTTATATTTTTAGAATTTTTCTTTTTATTTCGGATTTTTAGAATTTACCTTTTTATTTTCAATTTTTAGAATTAGTTTGATTTAACAACCTAATGTAAACCCCAAAAAAACAAATATTGAATAAAAATATGTGCCAACAACTTGAATAATTCTTCCTACGTAAAACCAGCTAATAATAAATGAAATAACCTATTGTTATCCTATTAAATCCCACTTGCTAAAGACTTAGACCCAAAAGTACTCTGCTTCAAGTTAATTGCACAACAACCAAATTGATTACAACACGAGTTATATCTATCCCTTGAGATTCAAGGTTCATTAGATCTCAATCAACAAAATTGGCAAATATATAATTTATATAAACGAAAATTTCAAGCACATGTACTAATTTATTTGTTCAAGTACTGGCCTATTACAAATAACTACCTACCTGTGGCTTCGTATCTCTAAAAAAAAAGCCGCACAATATGTACACTTCCTAAATTAAGATTGGACTGTTTATTTCGACAGCCCGAAATGAAAATTCATAAGCAAATTGTAAATCTAAAAATCTTAACGTATAGATTGGATGCATAAAAGATGTAAAATTCTGTATGACGTTAAAAATTAAGTACAAGGTGCAGAACCAGGAAGCTGTGTTATGAGTAAGGAAACTAACCTACCCCTAATCACATCAAAAATTGAAAATAGTAGTAACAATAAACAATAATAACTCCTATACAGACGTTTGGGCGCCAATTTGTTAGGCCTCCTCTTTCCCAGCAGGGTTAAAGGAGGATAGCTACAACGGGTAGTTAACAACAGCCAACTACATCCTACAACCTACAAGAAATATTGTGGTGCTGTCCCGACTTCTCGTCCGCGGAGAGTGGGTGGGTAAATATTTTGTGGTAGTCTGTGGTTATTTGCTTTATGGTTGGAAGGACAAACGAACTACTCGGTAGGCGTAAAAAGGATATATATTTTGACTGACAGACTTATGACAGCGCTTGGCTTGCCTTTTTATGATTGATTACAGAGAAATCAGAGAATGTGAAATGATTTTATTTTTATCCTACCAGAATTATAATATGCCTGTTATTCAGCTTGATTCTTATTTAGAATTTAAAGAAAGTTTCCGCAGAAGTATACTTCGGGGATTACATGGACTTTCTGGTAAATATAAAGTTTAACTAATTTATTGTTAACCTACTACCTAGTTTGAATTGTTACTAACTATTTACCTTACTTAAACTACAACTTAATATCTATTTTAGGCATTCCAATAAGTATTACTGAGAAGAATTATATGTTAAGTAGAGATGTTCATGTGTCCTTCAATTAGTTAAAAATAATGTACATATATTGGGAAGATAGTCAATCTGTAGCACACTACTCACACCACTAGTGAACCGGTATGTAATAAGTTGGAAAGATCTTACTTGAAGACTACTTCTCCTTATGATGGTACCTACAAATTCCTTCCCGAACTGGGTACGTACTGATGCGAAGTTGAGTTGGGGAGGCGTATAGAACAAGCTGGGTAGGAGAAGAGTTGAAGGCTACCCTGGAGTACTATAGGTAGAGCTTACTTCCAAGCTGTTAGCCAATATTGATGACGTAAAGCATGTACATATGAATAAAGTAGCAGAACAGTAGTAAAAGATGCACAAGAAGAAGAAAAGAGGAAAAAGAAGGTCTGAAAAGAAAATAGAGTTCAAAGACACTGCTGGTAACTATGCCAGCCCTATGAAAAGAGGTATTACTTACCCTAGATGGCATGTGACCTTTAGGTGAGTTTTTTTTTTAATCAGGAGCTATATCCATAAATTTATGAACTCTTACAACTGGATTGTACAAGAGAATCCTGATTATGGTTAATTTTCCTGGTTCACTAAAGCCGCGGAATGCGAAAGTTAACCAACCATGTATATCCAGGAAATAACCAAAACAAAATGGAGGTCAAAAGTCAATGCCCTCTCTCCATGGCCTTGAAAGGTCAACAGAGGCCTTGTGCCTTGTGGCAAAGGGGTCAAGATCAATGATGGTTATCTGAATACTTGAGGAATCCAGACACCTTTGGCTTCTGTCAAAGACTAAGAGATTCAAGGTTATCATCAGAACCAGTTATCCAGTGTCAACAATAATTAATCTAGTTATAATGTAAATAGTTGCTAATATTATGTTATTATATTAAGGTAACAATTAAATCATTTATGCATCCAAGCCACAGCTGTTTATTGACTATTTAACTAATTAAGTCTTTATATTTTAGGGTGAACCGTAACACTGGCCCATATTTGTTGTGCACATTTCATACCAGAAGATTTTTAGTGAAAAGGTAATCCAAAGAAAATTTTTCTTAGAAGAAACGTGGTACATCTACCATATTTTTCAGAATATTCTGATAATACAGATAAAACAGTTAATGGACTATCTTCTAGTGAAAAGTATCAGATATTAGCTATATGAATTGTTATTATATCTTAATTATTTAAACTTTCAATAACATATTCTTATTATGTTGAATATTTCTTACTTTTTTTACAAGATTGTATAAAATTAAAGATTATATCATGTCACTTAAGTATGCGGTAACCATCCCATTTTTGATTTAGGTAGAAAAGCTGGGTTTTTAGAGTGTATAGAGAGCCTTTTGGTTTTGTACAATAATTATGTTCACTCAAACCAAATTAGATATATTTTAACCTTTAAATTATCACAGGATCACTTAGAATTATTTTTTCGTGCTATGCTTCAGTAACAACTCAACAACACGACAGTTTAAACATGCTTATAAGAGACTTCTAATCCACCAAGATGTTGAAGCAGGTAATACAGGTGTTATTAAGCTTGATTCTACTGGAATATTACACTGTAGTAGCAGATTACCTAGTATTATTGAAAATGATGTTATTGTAGAAAATACAGAATTTGGAACCTCAATTGAAGAGCTTGTTAAAGAGTTTGAATATTCAGTTTCAAGTACATGGAACTTATGTTTTAGATGTAGGGGAATGTGGGTAACAGTGAACCATGTTATACAGTGAACCAGTCGGTGTTACTTTTTAACTGAAGTGCCTACCTTTATTCTTTTCAAGCATAAGGTACTCTATTTGTGTTGGATCCTCACTGCGCCAGTTAGTTTCGAGGTCTGATACAAGAGTGTTGTGTACGTCGCTTCTAGTCAAATCGTAAGTACTATTCTTTTTTAATCACGTCTCTCAATAAATGGTGTTGTTTCGTTATTAGTCAGAACTTTGGTTTGATTTTGAATGTATTTTGTAAAGTGGTGTGTCTTACACATTTTATTATGTATATTTTCTAATAATTGAAATAATATATTTTTTAATTACGAATATTTATAAAATAAGTCAGTGGGGAGCAATGAACCATTTCGTTATGGGTATGAGTGAACCGGTTCACTGTTCTCCAGAGCATAAGCGGTATGTTTTTTTTTACAGAAACTTAATAATGCCAAGAAATTGGACACGGAAAACTAATATTGGCATGCACAGCCAGGAAAACATGCAGGCTGCTCTAGATTTAATTGATAAAGAAAATATCAGCATTCGAAATGCTGCTAAAATAAAAAATATTCCATATCCAACAATACGGAGGTATGTGAGAAAATTTAAAGATAACGAAAATAATCCTATACGATTAACACCAAATTATGCAGTGAACAGAATATTCACCGATGCGCAAGAAAAAGCTCTGGAAGAGTATATAATAAGCTGTTCCCAAATGTTTTACGGTTTGACGTTGCTAGAGATTCGTCAAATTGCTTATGGGATGTCTAAACGCAATGGACTTAAAATTCCAGAAAAGTGGAATGAAGACAAGCTAGCTGGGAGAGACTGGTTATACAATTTCAGAAAACGTCATCACCGCTTAAGTCTTCGAACACCTGAAGGATGCAGTTTAGCCAGGGCAACGTCTTCCAATAGGCACAATGTTGAACTTTTTTTTAGTAAATTGCGTGGGGTAATGGGTCGAGATACATCATTTGCAAATGGCACAAGAATATACAATTTGGATGAGACAAGTACTGTGACAGTGCAAAAATCTCAAAAAGTACTCGCTGTGAGAGGACAAAAGCAAGTCAGTAAGGTGACGAGTAGTGAAAAGGGGGTTTTAGTCACTACGTGCTACATAATTAATGCGTTAGGGCAATCTTTACCACCTGTTATGATCTTCCCCCGAGTCCATTTTAAACAGCACATGCTTAATGGAGCACCTACTGGTACTTTGGGACTGGCGACGCAATCAGGATGGATGAATACGGTGTTATTTATCGAAACCATGAAGCATTTTATAAAGCATTCATGCAGTAGTAAGAATAATCCTAGTTTGTTAATGATGGATAATTTTGAAGCTCATATATCGCTAGCTGTCATTGATTTAGCCAAAGAGAATGGTGTCACAATTTTAACCGTCCCACCACAATCTACAGGAAAAATGCAACCATTGGATGTTTGCGTATTTAAGCCGTTTAAAACAGCATACAATAAGGCAGTAGATAGTTGGATGATGAGAAATGCGGGCAAGCCAATAAGTATTTACGAGATAGCTGCCTGCGTTGGTGAAGCTCACATGAAGGCAATGACTCCCTCAAATATATGTAGTGGATTTAAAAAAACTGGCATTTTTCCATTCGACAGCAACGCTTTTAGTGAAACTGACTTCATGCCAAGTCAAGTAGCTGACAGAGATATTGAGCAGACAGAAAATCTAAACGTTGAAGGAATTACAATTGATTTAAATAATCAAAATGAAACTGCCCTTCAAAGCGAAAACCATAATGAGATTGTTCAACCTAGTTGCAGTAATTTTATAACACCAGAAACATTCCGAGGGCTCCCAAAAGCTGGTCCTAGAAAGAATGATCGAAAGCCAAGAAGAAAAGGAAAATCAATGGTAGCAACGGATACACCAGAGAAAATGCAGATAGAACAACGAGAAGCAAAGGAGAAAACAAGCCTCTATAAAAAAAGAAAAGTCCCGCAGGACTCCGATGATTCGACAGATGAGGATAACTTTTCCGTGCACTCCGACGAAGATTTTTCAATCTCAGAACCTGAAGATGTTATTGATCCTGACAATTTCGATGACATATTACCACCTTTAAATGAGGGACAGTTTGTGCTGGTGAAGTTTGAAGTGAAAAATCGAAAACTCTATTATGCTGCTAACATATTGGGAATAAAAAACAATGAGCTCGAAGTAAGCTTCTTAAGGCTGAATTCTAAAATTAATAACTCCTTCAGGTTTCCACAGGTGCCTGATGTAGCGTCTGTTCCACTAGAGGATGTTAAAATGGTATTACCTTTGCCCACGATTAGCGGAAACACTAAGCGTCAACAATCTTTTTATGTGTTTAAAAAGTAAGATTTCTCACAAATAAATTTATTTTAATGTATTTTATTATGTTAGTGAGAATGTGTTTTTGTTGATTGTCGATTATTTTATCACAGGTACAAATTAAAGTTATGTTCTTTCATTAGTTTTATTTAAATTAGTTATGAGAGTATGATGGTTCAGTGCTACCCTTTAGCAGGTTCATTGTTACCCAATGATGGGGAACACTGAACCGAATGTACCACAAACAAATTTGTTTTTTTTTTCAAAAACTAACGGAGTTATGTTAATTTGCAGTACACTGTTAATAAATATTAAACTGAACTTTCGGCCAACACAACTTCCTGTGTCTTTGGTACGGGTTTTCTACAATAAATATATTTTAAAACAAAATGTGGTTCAGTGATCCCCACTCTCCCCTAGTTGGTTAACCAATGCGTCACAGTTAGTCATTACAGTGTGTGAATCTGCAGAAAAAAATTTCAGATTTTTTAACAAGTCAAAAAATATTTTTTTTTTTGGAAATAATAAAAATTTGGAGTTATCCTTAATTTCTGGTATAATTGCCAATTTGCTAAACTCCATTTAAGATGATTTTAAGGATCATCTGTATGATGATGACCCTATAGAAGATCATGGGATTCAAATGATGGAATTGATATTGAAAAAGTTTTTAAAATTTGAATCCACCATGAATCTGCCACAAAAACAGAGAAAGCACTATTCGCCAACATCTCACAAAAGGAATTTTATTCAAAAATCAGTAATTTTTGTATTATCTGTATTATTTTTTACGAACTACTATTTTTTTCATTTATGTTACCTCTAATGATGTAAATAAAACATCTGAGACTTTTCTGGTATAATTTTGTCTGTATAGCTTTTCTTGTTTTAGTTTTAAAATTAACATCACCCTTACTCTTCCATTAATTTATTATTATAATAAAAAAATTCATATTCAATTTTAAAGCTTGAAATGTGATGTATTTATATTCCTACAATCATGAATGTATCCATCCCAATGAAACGCCACTGTCCGCAGTATGAAGATTCCCACTCCGACTGCTAGAAAACAATAACAAAGCATCGTTTATTTGGCTTCATAGGTCTGCATGTAGTGTGTATTGGTACGCTAAGTCCATCTTTATTTATACGTCCATGGATCAAACCTTATAACATTTTTAGAATTCTACATATATACTGTAAAAAAGTTTGTCGTTCCTACACTGGAAAAAATTTAATTGTTGAATTTTAAAATATTTTTTGGTAATTTAACTTATGTTTTTGCATTTTTGACGTTAATTATGGCTAACTTTAATCCTTATCACTTACGTTCACATGAATTAGCTTATGAAATAATTATTCGGGATACCGATGTACCTGAATTAGCGGAAGACCGTAGACGTATACTTGTCGGTTTATTATCACAGGAACGCGCTGATCGTAGTTTTTCAGAATTAGTTAATACATTAAAATTTGATGATGATTTACAAGGTGTGAAAACTTCATTAACTGATATAAAATTGCAAATTGACTCTTTACCAGAAAGGATTGAAGACAAACTTTTAAATAGATTAACTTCCCGACTAATTCATTTAACTAAAAGAATTTCTAAATTGAACACGGAGACTGACGAAAATATTAAAATTCAAAGGAAACTAAAATCCGAACTTTTATTATTGGAAGCAGGTTTAGATGAAAAAACTTCTGGTTTATCTAGTACTGTAACAAATATCTTACCTAATGTTTTAACGAATAATGTATCTGGCAATGCAATTGCAGTTCCGAGTTTTAAAAATACCGATGTGCATAAATGGAACATATTTTTTGATGGTCAAAATTCACTTCACGATTTCCTTGAAAAAGTCCAAATGCTAAGAATTTCTCATGGACTGACGGAGCAAGAACTATTTGTTAAAAGCTTCGAACTTTTCAGAGATTCTGCCTTAACGTGGTTCATGGCACAAAAAGATAAAGTAAATTCATGGTCACAACTTGTAATTAAATTGAAAGAAGATTTTTTACCTTGCAATTATGAATTAGATTTAGAATCGGAAATAAACAATAGAATCCAAAAGTCAAATGAAAAGGCGACGATATTTATAGCTGCTATGGAAAGTTTATTCAGTAGACTTGATAAAATACCGGATGAAATTACGAAAGTAAATAGAATTAGACGTAACTTATCTCCATTCTTCTTAGCTCAATTATCTCTTCAGTCACCTACAACGGTGGAAGAGTTGGCAAAACTTTGTAAACAGATAGAGGACTCTCAAACTTGGGTAAACCGTTATAATGATAATTCTTCTAGCAGCAATAGCAATTATCGTCACTTTGATAATAACCAGAATTTTAGAAAACAGAATAACTCTAATGTTGATGAGAAATTTATTAACTTATCTTTTACTAGAAATAAGCCACAAAATAATGTTGCGGTAGTATCGTCAATATCTTGTTGGAATTGTGGATTCCAAGGTCATTCTTACACTTCATGTCGTTCCGCTAAAACTATTTTTTGTTTCGGATGTGGTCAAAAAGGTATCATTAAAACTAAATGTCGTCAATGTTTGTCAAAAATCGCGAATGCGACTGGGTCACGAAATCTGGCTACAGTATCCAGTCACAACAATGTACCGCAATCACAGCCGGAACAAAATACCGAAATTGTGTCCAGAAAGAAAAAAGACAAACAGTAACTTTCTCGACATCTTCCGCGGAATGGCAAAATTATCTAAACTTTGTTAAAAATTTCTTAAAATTAATTTCAGAAAAATCTCGAGTCAATAATGTTTCTCAAATTTTACCTTCAAATTCAATGTCTCCTTCAGAGAATTTATCGGTTTTATCTCAAAAAGATTCCTCATTGCCTTCTGTGGATGACACAAGGTTACCTTCAGTAAATGTTTGTCCAATCTTTGTGAAAAAATATAATGATAACAGACTTTACCTAAACATAAAAATTTATGATGTAGAAATTTTAGCTATGGTTGATACAGGCAGTAATGCGTGTGTTCTTGGCAGTGCAGGCTTGCAATTTTTAAGTAAATTGAAAATAAATATTTTGTATGATGAAACTTTAACTGTCACTACTGCGGATGGTACCTTACAATCTAGCTTAGGTTATATATATATGTTCCTATAACTTTAAATAACTTCACTAAAAAATTGAAAATTTTAGTAATACCTTCAATATCGCATTCCTTAATTATCGGTATGGATTTTCTAAAACTTTTTGGAATTGATGTAAATTTTCAAACTTTATCTTATTCGATATTATCTTTCCTTTGTGTCATTAACACCATTCAGCCTTTAGCGACATTATCTCCTGAACAAAAGTCTCAACTTGAGAATACCGTTCAACTTTTCTATAAAATTAGTCCCAAAAATTCCATTGGTCTCACTCACTTAATTAAACATGATATCGATACCGGGGATTCAAAACCCATTTGCCAAAGACAATATCCCTTAAGTCCCACCATGCTGGCACACCTTAAAAAAGAGGTCGATGAACTTCTTCGATTAAAGGTAATTCAGCGTTCTAACTCTCCCTATTGTTCACCTATGTGGCTGGTCCCGAAAAAAGAAAAAGGTGAAGGGGTCATTTTCGGAGTTGAAAAATTTAGAGGATATGTCGAGGGCACTACTTTCACTCTGGAAACAGATCATTCGTCCCTACAATATCTATATAAATTATCTAATCCCAGTGGTCGCTTAGCTCGTTTAGCTTTACGTTTGTCTCAATTTGACTTCACAATTAAGCATCGAAAAGGCTGGACTATGGTGGTATCTGATGCTCTTTCTCGTGCAGTATCTGACGTTTCGATTATCGATATCTCTTGCCCTAAGCCTGACAAATGGTACCGTTCCATGCTTGAAAAAGTACAACAAAATCCCGATAAATTTCCTACATTTAAGGTCGAAAACAATGTTCTTTACAAACATGTCTTCTCTCAAATTCTTATTGAAAGTAATACTAGCAATTGGAAAATTGTCGTACCTTCTGCAAATCGCTCAACGATTTTAAAACAATGTCATGATGAACCTACTAGTGGTCATTTAGGTGTTTCTAAAACCCTATATCGTATCTCTGAATTATATTATTGGCCTAGATTATGACAAGATGTTTGCCGTTATGTCAAAAGATGTAGTATCTGTGCTTCATGCAAAAGTAGTAAACTACCGAAAGCTGGTCTTATGGGACAATACAAAAATATCGAGTTCCTTCTCAGTGGATATCTGCCGATATTATTGGACCCTATCCGAGGTCAAAGTTAGGTAACAAATATGCCTTAGTTGTCACTGATTGGTTTACAAAATTTTGTCTTGTACACCCCATGTCTCAAGCTACCTCCTCTAGTATCGTTAAATTGATCGAAAACCAAGTTTTCCTAATTTTTGGTGTACCTATGGTTATGAGTGTTGATAATGGTTTCCAGTTTATCAGTAACGAATTTAAAAATCTCATGAAAAAATACAAGGTTCAGAAAACGTTTTATAATCCTTCGTACCATCCTCAGGTAAATCATACCGAACGTACAAACAAAGTTATAGTTACCGCTCTCCGCTGTTATATTCATGATAATCATAAAAATTGGGATCAATACATTCATCAAGTCGCTCAAGCTATTAGAACGGCACAACATGACGTAACTAAACACACTCCGGCTTTTCTAAATTTTGGTCGAATAGTACCTGTGTCAGGTGATCAATATGGTAAAATTGACCCAAATTCCGATAATACCTTTACCGTTAACGATACTACTCACAGAGTAGAAGATATCGAAACCCTACCTAAATTATTTGTCGATATAAGAAAAAAGTTGAAGGATGCATATGATAGAAATGCGAAATATTACAATTTGAGAAAACGTTCTGTTGAATATCACGTAGGTGATAGACTCTGGAAAAGGAATTTTGTGTTGTCTTCAAAACGTAATGACTTTGCCTCTAAATTTGCTTCCAAATACATACCGTGTATCGTTAATAA
This sequence comes from Galerucella nymphaeae, assembly GCA_963978555.1. NCBI lineage: Eukaryota > Metazoa > Arthropoda > Insecta > Coleoptera > Chrysomelidae > Galerucella > Galerucella nymphaeae. The sequence goes on along the minus strand of OZ021704.1, from coordinate 31,391,475 downwards.
AGCTTTATCTAAACTTGTCTATAACTTAAAAGACATGGATGGAAACGATCTTGGAAATTTCCATGTATCGGATCTGAAAAGAGATTTTGCTGATTTTAATGATAATTTAGCTAACGATGTTGACGATGACGAAATCGACCAACGTGCCTTACGTAATAGACCCCCTACCACAATATCTGATGATGATTCTAGTAATGATGAATAACTTTTCCTTTTTCCGTTTATTTTCCTCACCTTATCTACCCAAATAAAAATTTTCCGATAACTTCATCTTTCTTATCTTAACCTACCTTATCATTTCTCTTAATACCTTAATAAGCCGTTTGGTGTTATATACCTGCCGTATAGCTTACTTACCTTTTATCGTATCTTGTGATAAAAGCACGAGAGGAATATGTTTTGTTTTGTTGCAGATTCTATACATGTAAACAATCGATTCCTCTGGAATATATTTTTACTATAACTTATTTAGTTTAGTGTATAAATTTTCATCTTATTTCAAAAGTTTGGATCTGATTTTCATTGTGAAAATATAACTTTTGAACTTTCTTTAACAAAATATATCTTTCCTGCGTATCTTATACCGAAATTTATCTCATTTTTACCGTGTACACACACTATGAATAGTGTATGTTTATTTTTGTCTTGCTAACAAACACCGAGATGTGTGATGTTATATCTTACTGACATACAAGAATGTATGTACCTTATCTTACCTAAGCAATATCTTATCTTTGTGTATATACTGAGAAAAGTGTCTACATAATTTATCGTATCTTTTATGTCCCAAGCAGATTATTTTGGAAATATGAAACTAACTATCCGATATCGTTATCTGCCTACATTACCTTACCTTCGTCGTTACTTAGTTATCACATATCTTTATTTTGTTACCTTTTCCCGTTTTTTCTTATATCGTCACATTACCTTACCGAATATAACCTTTATCTTACCTCAGGGACGTGTTACATGTTCTTATTACTGTAATTTATCTTCAATTACCGATTTTGACGTTTTAGTTTTTTTTTGGTATTTTTCCCCTCGTAAGAAAATAAAAATATACTTCCATATCTGACATAGTATTCCCATGACGGAATTTTTAGAGGTCTTTCATTTTCCCTGCAAAATGAAGTTCCCGTGTATCTTGCATTAGGCACGATCCTAGTTATTCCGCCACCCTTAGGGTAAAAGACATTGAATCGCGGTGCTGCGATTTCAGAGATCCTGTCATTTATATCTACAGGATTAAACTTCTTTTTACCTAGTTTTAAGTTACTTTTAAGTCTCATATATTTTCTTTTCTTATCGTATCAAGCTTGATTCACATTATCAGACATACAACGACACGACAAGGACCGACAAAGACACGACAAACCATTCTTTTTAGATAAATAAATATTGATATACACACTAACCGACAACGACACGGCAACGACACGTAAAGGCAACGACGGAGCGGACCGACATTCTTGGCAAGAATGTTTTTCGTGTCTGTGCCTGTCTGTGCCTGTACGTGACTGGTACTTGCTGGATAGTGTGAACAATTTATTTGAATTTTTGCGATACTTTAGTGATTTTGAGGATTGATATTAATTATTGAAATAAAATAAAATTAAAATGGATACTGAAAAATTAATAGAATTTGTTCGTGAATATCCAGAACTGTATGACATGTCAGATAATAAGTATAGTGACAATAACAGAAAAGAAGCAGTATGGGCAAAAATAGGAGAAAAATTAGAGCAGACAGGTGAGCTTATCTACTTTTATTTTTATTTATGTATACATATAAGCATAATTAAAAGGATGTTACACTGAAGAAACTCTGTCCTGCCATTCAACACGGCCGCTTTCGGACGAAAAATAATTTTTATATTTTTCTCGGATTTAAAATGCAGATGCAGACGCACTACCTCCTTGTTTCGGAATATTTGTCAAATTACTACTTGTTACAGTATGAGATTCTGTAGCAGTATTTATATTTTCTGGACGATCTTTGATAAAATTATGTAAAATACATGTCGCAAAGATAATTATGTCGGCATTTTTTGGATGTAACTTTAACCTTCGCTGGTATATCCTGAACTTTTGACTTAATATCCCAAACGTATCTTCAACTACATTTCTTGCACGTGAAAGCCTATAGTTATATGTTTTTTTCGGATCATCCAGATGAGATCCTGGAAATGGTCTTAATAAATAGGTTTTAAGAGGAAATGCCTCATCGCCTATAATAACATATGGTGCTGGAGTGTTCGTATTGGGTAAATTAGTTTTGTTTGGTATGCTACACCTTCCATTTTCCAAGTTTTTTCCCAGCTGTGAATGAGCAAAAATACCACCATCACTATTTTTACCATATGTCTACAGCAATAAACTGATAATGGGCATCGACCAAAGCCAGCAGTACAATGGAAAAAGTTTTCTTATAGTTAAAAAACTGAGATCCGCTATTAGCTGGACATTCAATAACAACATGCTTTCCGTCGATGGCCCCTATGCAATTTGGGAAATTCCATAGCAACCAAAAATCAGAAGCTATAACTTTCCACTGATCTTCACTTGGAAATGGCATTACTTTGGATTTTAATCTGTTAATAATTGCTGTGCATACTTCGTCCACAATATGCTTGACAGTTGAATGTCCTACTCGGTAGCTGGTAGCTATTGTCCTATAGCTATCTCCTGTTGCCAAAAACCTACAAATGTATATACAATTAATATTTATTATTCTCATATCTACACAATACTTATTCTAATTTCATTTTTATTAGGGCAATGCTGCAAAAAAACTTGGATTAACCTAAGAGATTCATTTCGAAGGTCGATTAAGAAAAGAAAGGAAACTGTTACAAACTGTGCAAATATTGTTCAAAATGATGGAGAAAGTACTGGAGCAAATTCGCAATCTATGGACTTAGCATATGATGACTCATTGGATACCAACTCGAGAACACCTGGAACTGTTGAAGAAACGCAGCATGCATCACAGACATTTCCAAAAGTGTCACACAGAGCTGAAAATTCCCAAACAGCGCAACATGTAACACCAAAATCCAACAAAAAACCAAATATTCCTACCAAAAAAAATGCGTAGCCTCCAAATGCCACAGCAGTTTTAATGGAGTATATCATAAAAAACAAAGACGTAGAATCGATTGATAACAAAGCACACCCAATTGATAAATTCTTCTCTTCTATGGCAGACACAGTCAAATCATTTTCAAAGATTAACCAGTACAAAGCCAAAACAAAAGTTTTTGAAATCATTTCGTCCATCGAAGAGGAAGAAATTCTCTCCATATCAGAAACTGGAAACAGAGCGTCGCCTCAGTCCCAAGCTCGAAATATCAATTTGGACAATGAAATGGGAAATCCAGCTTCTCTCACACACCAAATTCAAGAAAGTAATCTATCGCTGTGCCATCGTCAGTCCAAAGCAACAACACATAATCTTCAAAGCTCTACTCAAAAAACTTACACTGACCTATCAGGCCCTAATTACCAGTCACAACATGGCAAATTTCAAGAAAATACTTTTTCATGTTCTGCTGGGTTTTATGAACAAGTTTCGCAGCAAATTGGAATGGGTGACGAAGATGATGAAATGTAATATGTTTTTCTTATAGAAAATATACTTTACCTTAGACAACTGCAAGTTTTTCTCTAGGAGTGCTACCCGTCTGCTAGGGCAAGGAATTGATCCTTTGACCAAAATCAGATTATCTATAATAATCAAAATTGAATAAGATTACTTAACTGTTCAGGTTCAAAGAGGGTGAGTAGTAGGTGATAAAGGAAAAACAATATCTATTATACTATTTGGTTTATTTATTATCTTTACCTTCTTGTCGGCTGACTAGTTACGGCCACTAGGCACAAACCATAGACAAATATATACTTATTACTTCTCTGGGAAGCAAACTACCCTCTGACAATAAAAAAAAGAAGAAGAATTTAAAGTTAAATGTTAATCACAATGTTAATTAGAAAAAGATTCCAGAAAGATAATATGATTAATATTATACAATATTTAATGCGCTATTTATTCCTTCGAGGGAGAATAGTTTACCCTCGTTCTCCTAATAATAATAATACTATTTTAGTTTTCAGAGATTAGTCCCAAACAAGGTGAGTACTAACCCAATGGTATATATATATATACTTTTGGTTTACATAAATAATTACAATATATATCTGATTTTATATCAATACTATTAGAATGATACTTTTGGTTTACATAAATATTTACAATATATATATCTGAAGAGAACTCTGATGTAAGAAATAAGAATTTGTATCTTTGCTACTGATTGGTATTGATTTTCTATCAATACTATTAGGATGATACTTTTTGTTTACATAAATGATTACAATGTATATCTGAAGAGAACTCTTATGTAAGTAGTAACAATTTGTATCTTTGCTACAGATTGGTATTGATTTTATATCAATACTATTAGAATGCTACTGGGAGCAGTACAGGGAGATTTAAGGAATATGTGCTTAGATCGTACCTCGTTTTACCATCTCATAGTAACTCGGTATGGAGAGCCATGTGGACTATCTAATGGGATGAACCCTGATGGTTGTTATCTGTGCCCTTCAAACTATGTACTGGGAAGCTTGTGTAGTGTTGGTTGATGTAAACTTATAAACTAGAAGAAGCCAAGATGATTTGTCTTTGAAAATCCAGGTGAGAAAGCCAACAATTAACAATCAAAGAAGTAAGAGAAAACTGATATATAGGAAGAGGCCTAGAATAAAGTAAATGTGAATTAAATCAATTATGCCTGTATGTTTAATGATATTTTTATAAGGACTGCGGAAAATGAAAAGACCTACCTGTAGATGGGAGTTCGGCCTCTATTTTAATTCACAAGTAAGACCTGGTTATATCCTCTTAAAGAGTATAAATCAACTAATTGATTCTTATGTTTCAGGTCTATCTTTCTTTTAGCTTGATTTATAAATCCTCAAATTTGAGTAAAATTAAGCACATGCTTATCAAAAAAAAACCAAGAGAAGAGAACGAAGCAGGAAGTTCTTACATTGACATCCTTCGTACTCTCGATTCTCAAGTCAAATCTTTAGGCAAGTTTACAAAGGTTAATAATTTTGTTAATTACAACCAGTTGAAATTAATTAACCAGATAATTTGATCACTGGTTAAGTTGTGGTCAACCTGGCACTAGAAGGTCAAATACTGTCTTTAAAACTTGTTCTTCTTTTGACATTGTCCTTTGACAATTGAAATCTAACCAACTTAATTAAGTGAACAATATAAACAAAAATATCTATTGGTTACATTCTCAAAGTTAAAAATGTATCCACTTGCTGAAAAAATTCACATTAATTTCTTTTTTTTCCAATGTTTAGTTTAGTTTATTAATAAAACGGTAACATTTATTTTATTATGACGAATAGTAATTTTATTAAACTAATTCGAATTACCAAATCATTTGATTTTATTTCAGCCCAAAGCCTTCAAACCATAACAGGAGATATAGCCTCTCGAAAAGAAGTATTTTGTTTTTTTATGTCAATAGATATTTCATCTAGCAAATAAAAAAATTGATACTTTGACATTCGGAAATATTGGTGAAATTTTCTTTCGTCGTCTATTAGTTCTTTATATAAGGTATGATATTCTCCCTCAGTTTTCCGTTTTTGCAACATTTTATGCACCCATAATCGTTTTGGTTTCCTCTTTGCGACTTCGTCATCTTCATCAAGAAATACAGCCATTATAGCTAGATCTTTATTAGTGAAATTTCTAAACATGACATACACTTTGTAGCACTACGAAACTAATTCTGTTTAGCAAAAACTAATTTATTACAAACAACCCGTCGAGATGTCGAATACCTGTCGTATAATGTGAATTGCTGCCGAAACTGTCGTGTCTTTGTCGGTCCTTGTCGTGTCGTTGCATGTCTGATAATGTGAATCAAGGTTTATACCTTATTTTATATTATAAACTTTTTTCGCTTACTCGTATATCTTATATTTCGAAAAAAAAATTTTTTTCACTGTTCTGGTCTAGAATGATTCCTTGAATCATAAATACTAGAAAGTTCGTTTTATTTTCTGATGAACTAGAGATTTGGAAAATCTTTATAGAAAAGCTCCCGAAAGCTAGGTGGACACACGGTAGGTAACCTGCCAGGTGTGCTTGGTCTAGTTTTAGTTTCTTCGCTCTTGGAGGAGAGGGGGAGAATGTGCTTAGCACATGCTGCTCAAAATGTTTTATTGTCTTTACTATACCTTTAGTATTCTTTACATTTACCTTAATATGACATACTTAAATAACGCTAACTTTTATTTACTGTTAATTATGATACCATTTATGAAATACCGTATTTAATATCTTTTGTTTACGTTACTTGATTATTTTATATCTTTTCGCTGATACCGTTCTTATCTTCATAATTGTCTAATTGGATTTCTCTTTTAGCTAGTATATAAGTTAATGATTATGTATGTATTTATTAATCTACTATTTTTTATTATAGGAAATATTATTTTGTGTTATATTTGTTACTAATTTGAGTAACATATAATTAGTCTTCTTAATTTGAAGAAGTGTTTCGGTTGGAAGAACTTTTAGTAAAATACGGTCTATTACCAATTAGTTTATTTCCAACAAGGTACACACGACAAGACGAGACATCATATAAAACTCGCCAATAAATATCAAATTTGTAATAAACAAAAACTATAAGTACCTGCTATAGGCGTATCATTAAATATTAAATTAACAAGATATAACATTTCCCCTCTTAGAAATTTTTAAACTTATATACACATATTTTTTTCACTGATTTAACTAAACCCCAAAGTAATACAATATTGCAGAGTATAATAATTATACAATAATTATCTCAATCTAACCCTAAAAAAAAAGTATTTTCTTATTTATATAATACAATAATAACTTAATCTTAACTATTCTATACTCATCCTTCAGAAGGTTTAATATTCCAATCTTTCAGGAGGTTTAGTATTTCTTTTTGGTCTAAAGAGAGTTGAAGTATTTGGTGTCAATTTAACTTGTGAAGTTACTTTTTCTGGAGAAGGTTTCTCCATTTCAACTGGTAAAGTATTTTTATTTACTATTTTAATTTGATCTAAATGACGTTTCCAAACTAAATCTAATTCTGGAATATAAATTTGAAACATTTTATCCCCTATTAACTTTAAAACTTTTCCTTTTTTCCAAAAAGATTTATTATTTTTGTACTCCCTAGCTAATACTTCGTCTCCTATCTTAATCTCTAATATTCTCCCTCCTGAAAAATTTTGTTTTTGTTTCAATTGACCCTGTAAAACTTTAGATTTAACTTTATTATTAGGTCTCAATAAACTAAATCTTGTATTAATTTTATGTCGAAAAACTAATTCAGCGAGGGTAACACCAGTAGCGGAGTGTATCGAATTTCTATAGTCAAAAAGAAAATTAGAGAGAATAAATTCCAAATTAGAATGATTTTTGTTTTCAAAAACTAGTTTTTTAATGGCATTTTTAATAATTTTTACACTTGATTCTGCTTGTCCATTTGACTGAGCATGATAGGGAGGTGAAAATTTGTGATCAATATTATTTAATCTTATAAACTTTGAAAATTCTTCTGAGGTAAAAGCAGTACCATTATCAGAAACCAGTTGTTTGGGTAAACCAAAACATGAAAATATTGATCTTAAATGTTTTATTGTCACTTGGCTACTAGCTGAATTTATTATAAAACATTCTAACCATTTTGAATGAGCATCGACTAAAATCAGAAAGGTTTTGGTGAGAAATGGACCACAAAAATCAACATGAATTCTGTCAAAAACTTTTTCAGGCCATATCCATGAACATAATTCAGATTTACCTGGAGTTGGGCTGAGCAAACTACATACTTCACAATTTTTAACAAAATTTTCTATTTGCTTATCCATTTGGGGCCACCAAAAATAAGCTCTTGCAATTCCCTTCATCTTTGTTATGCCCAAATGGGTTTGGTGAAGTTCTTGCAAGACCCTATCTTGTAATGACTCTGGTATGACCACTCTATTATTCCATACTAAACACTCATTTTCTATTGAAAGTTCATATTTTTTATTAAAAAAATGTTTAAATTTGTCATGCTTTTCTGCAAAACCAGGCCAAAAGCCTGTTTTGACAAAACTTATTATTTTTTGTAAGAAATTATCTTTTGATGAATTAAGCTGTACATCTTCAAATTTAACTTGAATTTCATTATCCATTGAAAAATAATTCAAAAAGTCATTATCAATTTTTACTAAATTATGTGATTCCTCAATTGGCAATCTGGATAAAAAATCAGCTTTGTTATGTTCTGATTTAATATATTCAATTTTATAATTGTAATTTGACAATATAACTGCCCACCTACGGAGCCTATTTGCTGAAAATTGTGGAATACCCTTATTAGGGCTAAAAATTGTCACTAAAGGTAAATGGTCTGTAACTAGTATAAAAAAATTTGCATATAAATACTCGTTAAACTTATTTAAGCCAAAAATTATCGCAAGAGCTTCTCTTTCAATTTGCGAATATTTTTGTTCAGCACTAGATAATGTCCGAGAAGCAAAAGCTACTGGTTTTTCTATTTTGTCCTCAAAAACATGACAAATCATTGCCCCTATTCCTACGTTTGAGGCATCTACAATTAATTTAATGGGCAAATGGGGTTGAAAATGTACCAATACATCTTCGGTTGTCAATTTATTTTTTATAATTTCAAAAGATTTTTGACATGACTTGTCCCAATTCCATTTAACAGATTTTTTTAAAAGATTATATAAAGGATACAAAAGTGTGGATAAATTTTTTATAAATTTTCCATAATAATTTACTAAACCCAAAAAAGATTTTAATTCAGTTATGTTACTTGGATTAGGTGCATTTTTTATAGCTTTAATCTTTTCCATACAGGGATGAAGACCCGCTTTTGAAATAATAAATCCTAAATATTTTACTGATTTTTGAAAAAAATTACATTTCTCTATCGAAACTCTAAAATTTGAATCCAATAATATTTTTAAAACTTTCTCTAAATTTTTTAAATGTTGACTTTTGGTACCTCCCGTAATTAAAATATCATCTAGAAAACAAATTACCCCTTCTAGCCCTTGGAATAAAGTTTCCATTATTTTTTGAAAAATTGCTGGACCAGATGATATGCCAAAAGGCAATCTATTATATACAAAAAAACCTTTATGTGTAGAAATAGTGGTAAATTTTTTTGAATCATCCTCCAACAAAATTTGCTGGTAGGCATTTGATAAATCAATTTTACTAAATTCGATACCTCCTCCTAATTTTGCAAACAACTCATCCGCCCTTGGTAATGGATATTGGTAGTTTTGCAAATAAGGGTTGATGGTGATCTTAAAATCTCCACAGATCCTTACTTGACCATTAGGCTTAATTACAGGAACTACTGGTGTTGCCCACTCTGTATATTCCACTGGTGAAATTACCTTTTCAGTTAGCAATCGATTTAGTTCATTTTCCACCTTTTCCTTGAGTGCAAAAGGCAGGGGTCTGGCCCTAAAAAATTTTGGTGCTATAGAATTATCCTTTAAAAAAATGTTTGCTTTACTTTTATTGAAAGTTCCCAATCCTGGTTCAAATAATTTATTATATTTTTCAATTAGCATGTTAATTTGAACATTTTCATCAATAAAATAATTTTCTGATAACCCTAGGTTAAATAATTCTAAAAAATCTCTACCCAGGATTGGAGGCCCTCCATTTTTTATTACAAAAACTGTAAAATTCTTTGAATCATTTTTATAATTTACAATTAAATTTGCACAACCGATCGGTTTTATTTTTTGTCCCGTATAAACAAAAAATTCTTGATCCGTTTTATCTAATTTTAATTTTGGAAAATTTTTAAAATAGAATTTATCTGAAAAACAAGTGCTAGAAGCACCGGTATCAATTTGAAATCTAAAGTTTTTATTTAATATTGTGATCTCTGCAGTTAGCGGCTGTTTGCTGTTACTTTGAATTAAATTTGAAATCATAAACAACGAATTTTATTCGATATCCGAGTCATCGGAACTTAATTTTTCGAAATAATTGTGTCTATTTTTACCTTTAATATTTTTAAAATTTTTTTCTTTGAAATTTTTTTCTTTTTTAGGACAAACAGGCGCTAAATGCCCTTTTTGATCACAAATATGACATTTACACTCACGATACTGACATTTGTTACCAAGATGGTTTCCTCTTCCGCATACATCACATGTTCTTGGAACCTCTAAATGTCCTGACCAAGATGGCTGATAGTTTGACGTGGCTCTCCTTCCTGACCTGCGCATGTGATGAAGTGGTTCTTGCTTGATGGCTACTAGGTTTTGAGAATTTTTAATTGCGGCTTCCTTACTAGTAGCAATACGTATCGCTTCCTCAAATGTTAGAGTATTTTTTTCTTCGAAAAGACGGTCCATGACAGCTCCTTTTCCAATCCCCATTATAAATCTATCTCTCAGAGAGATATCAATAAATTGTCCAAAATCACAATGTACTGCCAGACTTCTTACTCTAGCGACCCATTCATTTATAGATTCGGACGACAATTTTTGTGCATTGTAAAATTTAGCACGTTCAGCAAATACCGATGTCTGACCCACAAAATGTTTATCAAACTTACTAACCAGTTCTGTAAAGTTTTTCTCCTCTGGTTTATTTGGCAAACACAAATTAAACATTAACCGGTAAGAATCTTCTGATAACAAGTTTAAAAAAATTGCACATTTCTTTCCTTCGTCGGTTATTCCGTTTGCACTGAAATAGTTTGACAATCTTGGTTTAAATATAGTCGTTTGTATTTGTATCAAACTCCCGAAGATGTCCTATTAAATTGTTATTTTTTGCATTATCCGGCATTTTGACACTGTATCACTGTAACTTTTTATATATTTTCATTTTTTTTTTACCTCGTCGCCACTGTTATATTTGTTACTAATTTGAGTAACATATAATTAGTCTTCTTAATTTGAAGAAGTGTTTCGGTTGGAAGAACTTTTAGTAAAATACGGTCTATTACCAATTAGTTTATTTCCAACAAGGTACACACGACAAGACGAGACATCATATAAAACTCGCCAATAAATATCAAATTTGTAATAAACAAAAACTATAAGTACCTGCCATAGGCGTATCATTAAATATTAAATTAACAAGATATAACATTTTGTATATTGGATCATTTCAATGAAAAGGGTTCTTCATAAAGAAAATTTTCGAAAAATTTTTTCAAAATTTTTCTTACCGAGGAGAGGGAATGTAACAGGATAAACCCTGTTCCTTTCATAATAATAAATAATATTGTAAAATATTATTTATTATAAACTATTGGCTTAAAAATTCATGTTTCAATACAGCTAACGCCCTCCAATGACGAGATTTTTCAAAGCATTCAACTATAATTCCGACGCGAGCTACATTGTCTTAGTGAGAACTGGCCACTTTGTCATAAACGAAGTGCGCACGAAATAAGTTACAAGAGACACCATGCTGTCTAGTCCTAGACAAGTTCTTTCCTATTTATTTAACAAATTTAAAGATAATGTGAGTTGTGTTGATTAAATTCCAAGTAAGTGGACATCTTTTTATAATTATCGATTACCGTTATATATACTTGAAAATGTTTGTGGGATGACTTTATCATCCCAAAATAATTATTTTTTTGCTGGTGAAACCTGTTGCTTAGACAATGCTTCTTCATTTTAGATTATAACAACTCCAAAATCAACGGACGCGATTTTAAAGTTTATAGACACAATTGATACTGCTTGAAAATATCTTTGATGATTTGAAACTAAACTTTATCTGCTTATTTACCTTCGGCAGTATACTATATTCCAGAAGTCACTGAAAAAACTCACTTTATTTTTTTGAAGATTAAAATTTATTACCGATGGGTATGTTCTTTTTGGTCTTTCAACAGACTATCCAACCATATATTTTAGAAATCGTTCCAGTTTTCACTAGAAGAACTCTTCTCATTGAAAAATTTATTATCTCAGCCAGAGATTATTTTGTATATTATCTACCTTACACTGGCCGAAGGCCACCATTGTAAAAGTAGTTAGGGAAACGAGTCGACTCTTAAATAGGTTATTTTTCATTATATTATTATTTGTATCACTCCGCTTTTTATTGGATGTTTATCCAAATATCCATAAAACCCATATAGGTACTCTGTATTTTCGTCATTTGAGCAGAATAAATTGTCTATTTTATTAGCAAAATGACGTGGCGCCTAGGTAAGTTCGAATAGGTTTCTATCATCAGAAATATTGTACAACATTTAGGTGAGAATTCACGGAGAAAACTATTACTCTACATAGAGCTCTAGCCGAGGCATATCGTAATCTGTTTATTATAGGTAGCATGAAGTGTTACAACCCTTGGTCAGATAGTTTTTTATGCCAAACGATTAGCTGATTTCTGGCGTCGTTCTTTTCGTCGAGTGAAGGGGAGTATTTCAGATTTTCAGGATCGTAATATTCGAGGGCAGGTAGTTGTCCGATGTAATCCCAGTTACCGACTTTGTTGAACAAGTGGGGGAAGTAACCTTTTTTTATATCTTTTAGTCCGAATACTTTAGGCAATTTCGCCAGAGGCATTGGGAAGTAGTTTAAAGAGTCGATAAAACTCACATTGCCCACTTTCATCTGTATTAGCTTCGTACCTCTAGTTATTAGTTCGGGTGTTAGACCTGTCTTTGTTATAAGGTGGTTTAACATAAACTGGTTATCATATAAACCTCCTGCATGTCCGACTACAATTATTTCCTTAAACAGACCCCTTTGGTTCATTACATACTCCATAAAACGAGCTACAGCGTCAATTGTTGAAACTTGATATCTAACACCACAATCCCACCATCTTTTGTCTGTACCTATACATAGTGCACAGTGTTGCTCAAACACACATAAGTTGGCTTTGTGTAGTAAAGAGCCGTCAGACATAACTTCTTTTTGAGTACACTCGCGGTCATAAAATATAAATAGTACCCCGTGCATTGAAGGCTTACGTGTGTCGACGGGCATGAAACAATTGTGTGGAGAAGCTTTGAATCCGTTACATATTTTACAGAAAACTTCGCCACATATGTGTTCCCGCTTTCTGGGAATCGTTTTAAGACAAATTTTGCAAGAGGTCAACTGTTCACATAGTTTACTTTGTTTATGGTAATCAAAGCAGATCTGTCCTCTGAAATACCGATTACACCCATCACATACGATTTTCACACTTGCTTTACATGGGGGTGATTGTTCACATGCTGGACATGTTTTTCCACAGCGGTGCATATGTTCGTGGGGTGTGTGGCAATATTCGCAGAAATATGTACAGCAAAAAGCAGACGTCAACGATATAATTACGTTATAATAATTTTCGTGATAAAGGAGATTGATTTTCTTGCTTCCCCCTACTCCTTCATACAAGACATCGCCCCCCTTTGTACCGTACTTGTATACCGTTATTGTATAGTCAGTCAAATATTCTTGGAATTTTTTCAACTCCTCCAGACCACCGCCCTCTTTGGGTAGTTCGGTACCACTGGCTGTTAATAATTCCAAAGTTTTCTGAGTCTGGAGACCCTTCGTTACTCTTATCTTGTTTTTGTCAGGGGAATTGTCGGCGTACGCTTTAGCTACAACCACTGCTCTAGCCAGGCATAAATTGTATAATACCACTACGTTTAGCACACTCTTCGTCAAAGTTGTTGTACTTATGACCGCGTTCTTTACCTTTAGGCATTTTTACGGTTGTGGCTGCTAGACAAAACGTCTCAGTGTCAAAACCTGCCGAATTATATCATACATACATACACATATCATCGACCATATGTCTTCAAATTTCACCTCGGATGCAGGATTAAACCGCAACCAACCATCACCACGGCTAAACTCTTTCGAGCAAAAAGTAAAACCAATTTGATCACTCGACTCTGTCCCCTCGGTCACCTTATTGATAACATCCTCCATGCCGGAGCGTACCCATTTTAGTGGATCTGCCCCTTCGGGAATTGGGCGGATTTTAAATTCCACCGTTCTACCAGTTAGGTTGAATTTTCGAACTTTTTTAATAACATCTTTAGTTATCAAAAACTTTCCCATCTTGTGTTGAAAAATTTCCAAAGTTTTTGAAATAAAAAAGTATGTTTCTATGCACAAGAGCAACTGATAACGTCTGAAGATAACGAGAGCTGGAGAGATTATGCCACTCCGAGGAAAATCAAAAAAAAGTATGTTTCTAGACTTACCACAAGAGCAACTGATAACGTCTGTAGATAACGAGAGCTGGAAAGATTATGATTCTGCCGCTCCGAGAAGCTCTTTAAATAGGGTCGAAAAGGGGGCGTGGCTTATTGATATTCTCAGGAGAAAACATTCTTTTAAGGTAATTAGTTCGAGTTTATTCAAAGTAACATATGTTTTAACAAATATTTCATCATGGAATCACTGTTGTGAATCCTTTATAAATATATAGGTGTTATTTTCCACAATTATTACGATAATGTGTCTGTGTGGTTAGATAACCTCACTTTTACGATAAACTGTTTATCAGTCACACTGAATCACTTTTTAGAACTTTGCAATCTTGTAGTAATATCGGGAATGGGAAAGATATGGAAAAATGCATGTACAGGTCTGTACTAAGAAGTTAGGTGTGGACAGTACTGTTATATTGATAAAATTGTAAATAAAAACTTTATATTTTGTATGTCCAATAGTAAAATATTGAAAGTTTGAAGAAAATTATATTGCCGAAAATCATGTAAGTGGAATATTTTTCCAATAGCAAAATATTTTTCTTCTGGACCATTTCCTCAAATTATCAATAACGCAAATCATGCAAGCAGTTAGTTAAATGGTAAATTGAAAAAAGTTTTTTCAATAGAAAAATATTTTTTACCTTCGAATTGAAAAAAGTTTTTTCAATAGTAAAATATTTTTAACCCTCGAACCACTTATTATCAATGGAAATTATAAAACAAGCAATGTTATATTGAAATTAATATTTAAAGTTTCATGAGCGTTAAAAATACGTTCAAAAGATACACGTTGAGTATAAAAAAGTAAATTTCCTCAAAATATTGAAAGTTTTGTCAAGAAACAAGTCTTAAGTTATCATCAATGTAAATCGTGCAAGTATTAAGTTAAATTTTAAATTAAAAAAATAATATTTTTACAACGGTAAAATATTTTTACCTTTGAACCATAATGTTACTTATTACGTAAATTATCGGGAAACATACGTTGAATTGTAGATAAAAAGTGAATTTCCCCAAAATATCGAAAGTTTTGTCGTAAGCCAAGTTGTCATTAATGTAAATCATACAAGCAGTAAGTTAAACAGTAAAAAAGTATTTTTTCAATAATATTTTTTACTTTTGAGCCATTTGAATGTTACCTATTATCAATGGAAATTATAAAAAAGCAATGTTAAATTGAAATTAATATTTAAGGTTTCATGAGTGTTAAAAATACGTTCAAAAGATACTTACACGTTGAGTTCGGTTCAGGTACCCCCTCACCTTGTTTATAATTCTATTTTGTAACTCTGTAAGAAACAAATACCAAAATTATTTTTTCTAAACAAGTCACTGCAATTTTTAGAACCCCTTATTCTAGAAAAATAATAAGCTACTGGTTTGTGTCCTTGCTACACCTTTTATATATTTCGTCCGTTATCAAGCCGTGGTGGTTTATTTTGTTGTTGAAAATATCAACCACAGTAACTTTATATTGAAAAAAAGTTGTTATCTGTATAAAAATGATTTTGTAGTAAATTTTATAAAACATATTAAAATGCATTCTCAATTTTGTATATCAACATTAGAAACACAACAATAATAATTATATTTGTAAGATGAAAAAAAAAGGAACTATACATTTTAGATTTTCTGTTCGATATTGTCACAGAAGAGAGAGAGAGAACATTAAGAACATTATGTAGCATATATTTTTTCAAATTGTAATACGTAAATTCAAATTGCAATACAAAAGTCGAAAAATATACAGAGTGTTTCAATAAAACCCATGTTTTTTAAAAACTTTATATACAGGGTGAATCACGACTAACGGGACGGAGGTTTATGGCGAAACGGTAAAAAATTTGAAATGTTTGTCACCTTGGTAGTTTGTACATCCATATAGGCTACATTTTAAAATTATTTTGAAATATACAGGATGTCCCAATAAAGTGTGGCGTATCAAAGTTATATTTTTTCTTATGGAACACCCTATATTTGATTGCATTTTCTGATTTCACACAAAAAATAAAGTACTGTTTCATAATGGTTGCCTATACCTAAATACAGAGGGTTCCGAGTTATGCTGACTTTTTTAAAAATGTGAACATTTCGAAAAAAATTAATAACTCATTGATATAATAAATTCTAGCAAATTTCCTCTCACAGCTCAATAGTCGAATATTCGTAGAATATATTCCACGATTGAGTACTAAACATCTCTTTACAGGGTGTTCAGAATTATCAGTTGAATTATTAGATCATTAAATGTGTTATAACGGGCTTATTTCAAATGGAACACCCTGTATTTCAATAATCCATCATACTCAAAAAAATGTCCTCTTTCGAATGATATAAGGGTGTCCTATACCTAGGTACTATACTTTTCGCGCAATTTACAATGTTCTTAAAATTGTATGCTAAATCGATTTTAAAACGTCTACACTCTACAGTTCTATCTTAATTTTATACTAATTATCTTGAATAAGTTATTGTGAAGAAAAACAGTGAAGCTTCTGATAAATGTGCACACTAGTAGTTCCTGTGGTACACTAACTCTTTTGTTACCGATAAGTATTTGAGTACATAATAAAACAAAAACTCATAAAGCGAATACATAAATACTACGAAACGAACAACAAATTATTAAAAGCAATAGATGAAAAATTACTATAATAGCCCTAACACGGATGAGTGTAAACGTTTGGGGAGGGATTGTGGGCTAATATGTTATCGGCCCGTATGTTTTTGACGGATACCTGGACAGAACAAAATTTTTGAGTTTTTTGGAAAATATCTTCTAGATCCTTTTCGAAAACCTACCACTTAGCATCAGAAAGAAAATGTGGTTACAATTAGACGTAGCTTCATATCACTTTTCTCACTCACTTTTCTCGTGCTGTTAGGAATTACCTTAATAGAAAATTAAGACATAAATGGATAGGTAATTGTAATTGGCCAGCTAGGTCACCAGAACTGACCAAGATGGATATTTCGAATAGGGTTATAATAAAAATATCCTACAATATGAAATTAATAATTTCGGACGCTTTCGCGTCTATAACACCCGGTATGTATGAATAATGTAAGTACAAAGTTTGAAGCCAGAATCACGTGTTGCATTGCATAAGATTACAAGCATTTCGAGCATTCATTATAGTTATTTTCCAATTTTTGCTTTTAATAATTTGTTGTTCGTTTCGTAGTATTTGCTTTATTAACACTGTGTTTTTGTTTTATTATGTACTCAAATACTCATCCGTAAAAAAAGAGTTAGTGTACCTCAGGAACAATAAGTGTGCATATTTATTAGCAGTTTGACTGTTTTTTTTTTCACAATAGCTTTGTCAAGATAATTAGTATAAAATTTAGAGAGAATTGCAGATGTTTTAAAATCAATTTACCATACAATTTAAGAAAATTGTAAATTGCGCGAAAAGTATAGTACCTAGGTATAGGACACTCTTATATCATTCGAAAGAGGACATTTTTTTAAATATGATGAATTATTGAAATACAGGGTGTTCCATTTGAAATAAGCCCGTTATAACACATTTAATGATCTAATAATTGAACTGATAATTCTGAACACCCTGTAAAGAGATGTTTAGTACTCAATCATGGAATACATTCAACGAATGTCCGACTATTGAGCTGTGAGAGAAAATTCGCTGAAATTTATTATATCAATAAGTTATTAATTTTTTTCGAAATGTTCACATTTTTAAAAAAGTCAGCATAACTTGGAACCCTCTGTATTTAGGTATAGGGAACCATCATGAAACAGTACTCCATTTTTTGGGTGCAATCAGAAAATGCAATCAAATATAGGGTGTTCCATGAGAAAAAATATAACTTTGATACGCCACACTTTATTGGGACATCCTGTATATTTCAAAATAATTTTAAAATGTAGTCTATATGGATGTACAAACTACTAAGGTGACAAACATTTCAAATTTTTTACCGTTTCGCCATAAACCTCCGTCCCGTTAGTCGTGATTCACCCTGTATAATGGTATTACAACAATAGAAAACCAGTGACGAAGACATTGTACACCTCGTTCACAGAGTTGATTTTCAAAATATCAATATTGTGAAGAGAAACATCTGTGACGTTGAAAAACACCTCATGAAAAGATCATGTGATCGTCTCACAAGATGTATTATCTACTGCTGTTTATAGATACTTACTATGGGTTAGAGGTTATTCTTCACGGTCGTTAGGAGGGATCCAATTATTGTTATCCCCAACCATAGAAAACTCTCTCTCCCCGTGGTCATAAAATGTCTCTAGAAAACCACCATCTTGAGGGTTCTGAAGGTAGTATGTGTAATACATCATTAACTGGTTATCCAAATAAAAATGGATGCTAACGATGGAACCCTCACTTCGATCTACTAGAGGTAAGGTGAATTCAAACATATAAATAGGTATATGTTGTAAATAGTTGACGCGTCTCAACAGCAGATTAATGCATAGAGATCCGTCTTCCTCGACCACTCTCACATCATGACACATTAACGGTTGGTCATCAATACCTGCAAAAAAAATCAAGCAACGAACTAGGTAATCAGCCATGGTGTTTTGAAAATTCTTGGGACTAACTTATTATATTAAAGCCTAACTATATATTGTTATGATTTTATTTTGTGCCTCTTTGTTGTTATGGCAAATTTTAATTATTTATAATTTTTTTAACCTATTCAATTTATTTCATTTAAATATTTTATATTTATTGGGCGCCAAATTGTTTAAAAAAAAACAATTAATAATTAATTACCTTATTTTTTATTATGAGAGTCTTTCAACCTCAGGGTCGAATAGTTCCAATGTGACAAAACAAACTTGCAAAAAAAATACTTTTTTTTTTTTTTAATAAAATATCTATGATGTGAAACAATAATATTTTATTTATTTTATGTCCAAATTTAAAAAAAAAAAAAAAAAAACCTTCCTTAAATAAATTTTCATTCACCTTTTGTACACTCTTATCAATGCCTTCAGATAATTTGTAATTATTTTAATTTTTTAATTTTTATGAATTCTAATTATTTAAGCATTATTATTATTATTATTTAAGTATTATATTTTTTTATTCATTATTTTAAAATTCAAACTATAATATTTTATATGTAATAAATTTAGCAGATTAATTAATTAATCAAAATTTGTACCTAACCTAAAAATTATTATTCTTTATATATTATTTTTTTTTTTATTTAACGAACTAACTATATCTTCTTTTCTTCTTATTTAATTCAACTTCACCATAATTTTATCCTTTTATATATCAGGAAATAATTAATAATATCTTACCAATTTTTATAATATTCACTATAAATTCTCCAAAAAAAAATCTGGTCTCAATTACCATGGAATAAAACTTTTAAATGCTTTCTTCGCCTCAGTATGTCTTATTCAATTTCAAATATTATTTCTTTACCTCCTTTCCTCAACTACAGCTTCTCTTTAACCAAAATTTTCAAATATTCTCCTCCGTCGATAGTGTCACCTTTTTTCTTTACAATTTATACTATATTTTAAGTTTTTCTTTTTTAAATTCAATTTGATTTCTAATCTCCAAAAATGTTTTTTCAAAAATTGTTGATTTTCTTCTCTCATCAAATTTTTTCTACCTTTCAAAATTGAAGTTTCTTTTCATAAGCTTCTAATTTTTTTTTTTTTTTTTTTAATTGTCAAAATTTCTTACTGTCACCTATTCTATCAATAAATCAATCGTCATAAATTTTTAATACTTTCTTTCTACTTTTAAATTCATATTACCTTTTATCCCACCTCTTACAATTTATCTGATGGCTTTCACATATTTTATACATATAACAAAAAAAACTTTACTTTTAACATTACATTTCATTTTCTATTCCTAATATTTTTATACTTTATACATCTAATGATCAATCATGTTTTAATTCACAAATACACTTTCTGATATTTTTTACATATATTTTTATTGTTTACACTTTAAAATATTTTTATCTTCAATATTATTATAGCTTGAACCTTTTCTTTTTTTGTTATTGGAATTTTATTGTTATTTTTAAATTCATATTTTGTCTATTTTTTTTGAAATGTTTTGAATATTGAATATTTCATTTCATTTCAATATATATATATATATATATAGCCAGAAAAACATGTTTTTTTTTGTTTATATAGAAATGTGAACGTCACGAGAAGAAGATGCTACATCGACACTATTTTTTATATAAATTCAAGCGAAACATGTGTATCTTGTTCTTTTTACTTGTTTGATTACGTTTACAACATTTATAAAATAAACAATATAAAAAATATCATCATTTTATTGCAATTAGTTATTTTCGTTCAAATTAAAGCTATTTTAAAAGTAAAATTTTCGTGTGTGTAACATTTCTGGCGCTGCGAACAGGATTTTCGTACAGAAACCCTTACGTTTCCTGGTCAACTTCAGTTGTTTAACGAAGATTCATCAAACTCAGTGAAAATTGGCATGCAGAGGGCAACATTCGTGTTCATCCTATTGTAAGTACTTATCCTAATTTTCCTTTTATTAATGAGCATTTTTAACGACATTACTGACGAAACTTTACATTTATTATTAGCTGATATTAGTTTAAACAATTCTGAAAATACAAATAGTTCTCGATTTTCTCAAAAATTTACTGAAGAATCATTTTCTGAAGAATCTCGAAACATTAATTGTAAAGAAATGCCTGTAACTAATAGTGATATTGCTAGCCTTTGCGCAACTCTTCCAGAATTTTCCAAAGAAGACGATAATATTTCCACATTTATTAAATCTGTTGATAATTTAATCGCGTTTTTCATTGATCAAAATTTAACTGCACCCCAAGAATTCATTTTAAATGCAAACATTGTTTCTCGTATCAAAGGTGAACCCAGAAATTTTCTAAACTATTCGAACAAAACTATTTGGGCTGACATAAGACCCGCTTTACTTTCTAAATACGGTGACAGACGATCCGAAGACATACTAGTTACACAACTATCTACGACTGTTCAAAAAACTTACGAAACCTATGACCAATACCACCAGAGAGTATCAAACAATTTGAATGACTTATTGCAGCACATAACACTAAATGACAATGAACCGACTGTGAATTTCAAAACTCCTTATTTCAAAAATATTGCATTGAAAACCTTTTGTACGGGAATTAACGAACCCTATTGTGAATATTTATCGCACTTCCAAATAACTTCCCTAGAAGAAGCCCTCCAAAAATGTATTGCTTATGATAACCACAAAAACCAACAGCAGTATATGAATTTTTTGAAAGGTCAACAAAATAAAAAACCATTTTCGTCAACAAACAAACCTATTAATTTAGCTTTACCACCAAATTTAAGACCTAACTATTCTCGTAATAATACTCAACGAAATTTCAACAGTCATCCTCAACCGAATTTCAATTCATTCCGAAACGCTCCTTCAAATAATACAAATTTTTATAGAAATAATACAAACTTCCCAGGAAACAATACAAATGCTCCTAGAAATAATTTTCAACCCAACAATTCTCGAAATAATGATTTTCAATCTTTCAATCGCTCTCCACTTCATAGAAACTCCACGAACCCCCAAATTAATTCATACCATTCTCCGATGAGTGGAGTACAAACCATTCATTCTAGAAATGAACCCATGAGTACTTCTACCAGAAGAACTCACCATTTTAATGTTAATACTACCACAGAGGAACAACCAAAATTTTCTATAAATAATTCTGAAAATGACGAAGAGATTCTGGATTTGAATTTTCAAATAGGTCCGACCAACGATCCTTCTCCTCTATAAGTTTGAATAATATCAAAAATTGCCCCCAACTACCCTATTTCATTATGCCAAAAACTGGTTTAAAGGTACTGATTGATTCAGGAGGATCAGATAGTATTATTTCACCAAAAGCTTCTACTTATTTCAACCCATTACATAAATATGAAAAACCATTTTTATTGACTTCTATGAAATTAACTAATAAATATTTTTTTAATATCAAAACATCATTGTTCGAAGAATTCGGCATTAACGAACCAATAGATGCTCGAATAGCCGACTGGAGTAAAGATTTTGATATTTTACTCGGAAATTTTGACTTAGAACGCTTGAATGCCTTAATCGACTATGAAAATAAAACGCTGACATTAAGAAAATTGAATATAACAATTCCTTTTTCTACTTTATACAATAAAATCCCAGTAGATATTTCACACGGTGACATAATATTACCGGAAATGAAAATAAATAACATAAAAATTCCTGAATCTATTCACACAGTCGCTGATGGCTATGTAGACAAAATCATATTACCAAGTCCATTACAACTTGATACGGTACATGTTGAAAATCTTAATAATTATGAAATTTCAAACGGTCCCACGAACTTTGACTCGACATTAATAAGAACTCAGCATTTGAATTCTGAAGAAGAACAAAAAATTTTAAATCTTTGCAAAAAATTTCACGACATTTTTTATGATAAAAAATCGGACTTGAGTTTTACTTCTGCCATCAAGCACGAAATTAGAACTCGAGACGAGCATCCAATATACGTTAGAGGTTTTAGACATCCAAAAACGATGCAAGATGAAATTACGAAACAAATAAATAAGCTATTGGAAAACAAAATAATTAGACCCTCTATATCTCCTTATTCTGCTCCAGTATGGATAGTACCAAAAAAAGCAGACGCATCCGGAGAAAAGAAATTTCGTATGGTAATCGATTATCGTAAACTCAATGAGAACACTATAGATGATAAGTATCCCCTTCCAAAAATCGACGAAATCCTTGACAATTTAGGTAAAGCTACTTATTTTACAACCCTCGATCTCGCTCAGGGATTTCACCAAATTGAAGTCCACCCAAATTCGATAGAAAAAACAGCCTTTTCCGTTCCTCATGGTCATTTTGAATTTCTAAGAATGCCATTTGGATTGAAGAATGCTCCCTCCACTTTCGAAAAATTGATGGATAATATCCTCAGACCCTTCCTTTACAAATTTTGTTTTGTTTACATGGATGACGTTATTATTTTTTCCAAATCATTACACGAGCACCTCGTACATATTGCCAAAATTTTTGAAGTGTTCCGAAAAACCAATCTCAAAGTACAATTAAATAAATCTGAATTTCTTACTAAAGAAGTTGCCTTTCTTGGTCACATCGTCACCCCTCAAGGAATAAAACCGAACCCTATCAAACTAGAAGCCGTCCAAAAGTTTCCGCTTCCAAAAACTATTAAAGAAATCAAATCATTTTTAGGACTTATTGGCTATTATCGCCGATTCATCCCAAACGTTTTGAAAAATGCAAACAGTTGTTAAGTAATGCCCCTGTTCTTCAATACCCTGACTTCTCAAAAACCTTTACTCTTACTACTGATGCATCAAACATTGCTATCGGTTCTGTTTTATCACAAAATAATCACCCTATCGCGTACTACTCACGCACATTGAATTCCGCTGAACAAAATTATTCAACAGTCGAAAAGGAACTATTAGCCATAATTGATTCATGCAAGCATTTTCGACCTTACCTATATTCCCAAAAATTTATAGTAGAAACAGACCACAACCCCCTAGTATGGATTTATAAAATTAAAGACCCAACTTCTCGCTTAGCACGCTGGAGGTTAAAACTTGAAGATTATAATTTTGAAGTGAAATACAGAAAAGGTAAAGAAAATCAAGTAGCTGACGCCCTTTCTCGCATACAAATTAACGCATTGGACACAATCAGTTCAAACCAAGCAGAACCCCCAGATGATATCGATATTGACGCAGACGAATTTTTAGACGAATTTGACAGAATAACTACCGATAATACACAACATTCTGACATTGAACACCCAATTACCGGAATTCAAATTTCAGAAGAACCAATAAATTTATCCAATAATCAAATTATTATAACACCACGATCTCAAATTTATGAAATAATTTACAAAAAAATATTTAATAAACATAGGTACGTTATAACAGTTACAGATAACTGGAAATCAGAAATTACAGATGCCTTCAAACAAATTTTAAAACCTAGCCAAAAATTTGCAATAAAATCACCCCATGATTTTAAAACCTTTATTTGCAATTACTTTAGGGAAAACATTAATTCAACTGTCAAAGCTATATTTTGTAATAAAATTTTATCTGATATTGAGGATAAGGAAAAACAAATAGAATGTGTTAGGAAATATCACACCGATAATCATAATGGAATTGTAGAAACTTATAAACACCTAAAATCACAACTTTATTGGCCATCTATGCAAACTACTATTTCCGATTTCATTAATCAATGCGAAATCTGCCTAAAAAATAAATACGAAAGACATCCTTATAAATTACCCCAATTAGGACCCCTTCTTGGTCAAAAACCTTTCGACATCTTACACTTAGATTTGTTTCATTGCAATAAGAATATTTTTCTTACAATTATTGATTCCTTTTCTAAATACGCTCAGTGTTACAAAGTTCCAGATAAAACATCAATTTCAATTCTAAGTATATTGAAGCATTACTTTTCGCACCATAATTACCCCCGAAAAATCGTTTGTGATAATGGAACAGAGTTTAACTCTGCAGTGATAAAAGAGTTTTTAAAGCTTCACAAAATAGAAATTCACTTTACAACAGTTAACAATTCCTCATCTAACTCGCCCGTTGAAAGATTCCATTCAACACTTATAGAAAAACTTAGAACTCTACGTGAACAAAATCCCCAAGACCCTATTGACGATATTTTCACGCTTGCTGTATTAATCTATAACCAATCGATACATAGTGCCACAAATTTCTCTCCGTTTTCTATCCTTTATGGACCCTATGCCGAAGAGATACATTTTGACTTTGATCTTCCCCTTTACGAAACATATAATCAAAAACATAAGGACGAATTACAACCCTTTTTAGCTAGCTTATATCAAAAACAAAAAGAAAAAAGGCAAGAAATATTAGATAAACAGAATCAAAAAGCCGAACCTATACCCGACATTAATACTTCACAAACCATATACGTTACAAAGAAAAAACACAAATCGAAGCTACAAGCCCCCTATACTCAAATTCAGACTAAAAAACAAAACAAAACAAAAATTATAGGTAAAACAAACAAACGAAACCAAACTAGTACTCATTTAAAATATGTGAAACGATTACGTAAAATAAGGAATAAAAATTCTCAAGGAGATAATTTTTTGCAGGAGGACAATCCTATCCCTGGGACATCCTCTCAAAATCCATGAGATCCCGAACAATGGTTACTATGCTGAAGAAATCGGATTTTCGAGAGAAATATCCCACTATCACCGCCACATTTTACACATAGACTTAGATAAATTAGAAGAAATTTTATCCGTAAATCCTGAAACTTATTTTAAAATTCCCCTAAAAAATAGCCCGCTTACAGCATTAATTTCCCAATATTCCCATTTACTCGAAGAAGCAAAAGATAATTTGCATAAAATCACGCGTAAACAGAAAAAAGGTTTATTCAACTTCCTAGGTACTGCAATAAAATACGTCACCGGTAATCCAGACGACACTGACCTAGACCTACTCAAAACACATATAACCGCTATAGAATTAAAACAAAACGAAATAATAAGAAAATTCAATAATCAAATATCCTTTGGTCAATCTCTTGATACGAGATTCAATAACTTA
Source organism: Galerucella nymphaeae (assembly GCA_963978555.1). Classification (NCBI taxonomy): domain Eukaryota; kingdom Metazoa; phylum Arthropoda; class Insecta; order Coleoptera; family Chrysomelidae; genus Galerucella; species Galerucella nymphaeae. The sequence goes on along the minus strand of OZ021704.1, from coordinate 31,365,495 downwards.
TTAAAAAAAATTAATAATAATAATCTTGTAATCTCAGCTGCAATTAATAAATTATCAGCTGATTTTGATGGTTACGTCATTCTTCATAATGAAATTATAAATCTTGATAATACTAATGAATTCTTATTGAAACTCATTCGAACCATTACTTTATCTCAATTAAATATTTCAAATATTGAGCTATTTACTTTGAATGAACTTGAAACACTAAAAATTGAACTTATTAAAATCTATTCTAGAAACGCCCTACTTATAAATGACGAACACCCCTACGAACTAATAGAATCTTCCAAGACATTAGTCTGTGTAACTCTGAACACAATGCTCATAATAATAAAAATCCCAATTTTCCACACCAATACCTTTCTTACCCATAGAATTTACCCCATCCCTAATAATGAACACGTTATGATTATACCACCTACATCTTTCTACGCCAATAATAAATGGTACGAAGAATGTAGAGGAGAAGCGGAATACATAGTCTGTACAAAATTCATTAAATCCAGATGTCAATTACCCAATATTAAAAATTGCACGAAAACCATTGTAACTGAAAACTTTTATAGAGAATCTAGCAGAGCGATTTTGTTAGGTATCGTTCACCCAACCAAAATTCAAGATCAAGAAATTAAAGTCAGCAGCCTTCTAATGTCTGACGAGCCAATAACAATAGAAGGAATTATTTACGGTAAGAAGACTATTCACGAAATATCGTTACCAGATATTGTTCCCATCAAATTGATGCCCGACCATAGATTAGACATTGAAAAACTGAAAATTCCCGAAACCCATGGCCAACTACATCCGATAGAAGAAACCGAAGTTTTACCGCCTATTCCAACCGGAGTCAGCATTACTGCACTTTTATTAATAATATTTCTTTCAGTCTTTTTGGTAACTATTTTTATGAAGAAAAGAAAGAGAATATCTAAAATCCTTTTTGGACCGAAATTGTCACCTGCCCAAGTCCAAATTATCGAAAATACCCCTGAGACTTCGCGGACGAAGATCAATCCAAAGGAGGGAGGAGAAATGTGAACGTCACAAGAAGAAGATGCTACATCGACACTATTTTTTATATAAATTCAAGCGAAACATGTGTATCTTGTTCTTTTTACTTGTTTGATTACGTTTACAACATTTATAAAATAAACAATATAAAAAATATCATCATTTTATTGCAATTAGTTATTTTCGTTCAAATTAAAGCTATTTTAAAAGTAAAATTTTCGTGTGTGTAACATTTCTATATAGTATTACCACACATTGACCGCGAAAAACATTGTAACGTTAATTGAACGTTACTCCACAGGGCTTCAGCAAGGGTTCGTAATAGTCGGAATTGTATTTTTTTCGACATTTTCGATAGTGAGACTGAACATAGTTAACCCCTGTAAAAAGTAAAATCTGGTGTAGTACGTTCTTGTGTTAACTTAACTTGTGTTAAGCTGAAAGAAAAACTACTTCAGAAATATGTCACTCGTTATAGAGGGTGTCCCAAATAAGAGTGACTGATTTGGAACATAAATGCCCAGCTTATTAATTGCTCCAAAGAGATGGGGTTTCACTAGTTCCACTTGTTTATCACAGAGAGGAATAGGGATATATGTATTATTTTAAATGGAATACCCTATAATTTTTAATCTCATTTGATTTGTTTCATAAACAACAAAGATAATCGAAATCTTTTTGATGAACTAGTGGAAACCCCATCTCTTTGGAGCAATTGATAAGTTGGCATTTATGTCACTCTAATTTGGGAAACCCTGTATAATGGAAGATGTTTTGTTTAATTTCACTTGAAGTGAATCAACCAAGTGCACTATCTGTTATATTCCTTCACGATAAATTTGGACATTGTCTTTTTTGATAATGATTAATCATAGATAATAACTAATTCACATTTCCACAACAAACTTGAAGAACGAAGTACATCACAGTACATGAACCGTAAAATGGCGTGAAACGACAATGTGAGACATGCGTGCAATATCCAGAAAAACTACCAACAGCGTTGAGGGTTATGTGGAGGTTAGACTAAGTGCTTTCGTTGAGACGATTTCGAGTGATTGATTTGGTTTGTGTTAAATCTAGTAAAAATACAAAACATCAGTCCAGGAAAAGTTAATAAAAGTGGTTTGAGATACTGAAATAGACATTAGTGGTAATATTTTATAAGAAGTGATTGAATTACTGCATTTTAGCTACATTAAACCTAAAACTTGAGTAAGGCACATGGACGAGAGTGATCTGCCGACCGATCCGGGCGGGAGGGATACAACACATAATACGGTTATAATCATTGCGGTAAAAAGTGATGCGGAAAAAACCTCAAGAAACTGAAAAAAAGTCAATATATGAGAATTTGATGTATTCAGTGTATGATTCTGTGTATGATTCTGGCCCTTTTAATGTAATGGTAGAGTATAAAGACCAAAATGTAGGGAATCTCCATCCGGTGGAGTTTGTTATAATTATGCATAATTGAGGAATTAAAAATGTAGTAAAGAAGGAAGAAATAGAGTATGTGTTACATTTCGCCTGCCTATTGATGCAAATAACTTTAAGAAAAATTAGGAGTTGGGAAAGAAGGGATATCATATCATCTTTGCTCACTAGCAAAGGAGTGGTGAAAGGAGTTAGAAGTAGATTGGATGAAAAGGAAGTATTGGACAGAGCAAATGAGGAATCCGGAGGAATGTATAAGGTTTTAGAAGCTTGTAGAATGAATGGAAGAGTACAAGATAAGGTCACTCAAGAGATAACATATGTTCCTACAGGATCATATATTTTTACATTCGTTGGTAAAAGTTTTCCACGGGATGTTAGTATATATAATAATAAATGGAAGGTAGCTACCTATATTAGACCTATTACACTTTGTTTTAACTGCTTTAGATTCAATCACTCTGCGAAAAAAGGCAATAGTATAGAGAGATGTGAAATGTGTTGGGAAGAGGATCATGACAAGAAGAGATGCACAGAATTTAAATCTATAAGATGCATTTATTGTAGTGAAAACCACTTAATTACTCTCAAGACGGAGGAAAATCAATGAGATTATGAGCTTTCAGAATCTGGCATATTATGATGCTGCAAAACAAGTACCGAGGAGAAATGAGGATAATTCTTATGTAGAAACCATCCCAGATAGAAGTAGTAGATATGAATAATATAAAGTGAGGAAGAGAGGATAATGGGAAGTACATATCTGGAATAGATATGGAGGAAGATGAGTGGTAAGAGTTGAAGGTAACTAAATATGGTTTGTGACATGATATTGTATGTTTTATAATATATAAAATTCAGAGTACTACAATAGAACTTAAGAAGCGTGAGATCTAACAATATAAACCTTGAATATCAAATTAATAGGGACGATCCAAGTGTTATTATATTACAAGAAACATTTCTAAATCACAGAATGAAATGAAGAGTAAAAGGTTATAATATATATCGATCAGAAGGGCATAATGGAACTGCAATTTTAATAAGTAATAAATTTTTATCTTACGGTTTAATTATACAGGCAATTGTAGTAAAAATAATGCTAGTTATTAATACTTATTTCCCTGTAGATATCAAAATCAAAAGGAATTTCTTTAAATATATAAGTCAAGAAATAAATAATTTTGTTTAAATTATTTTTTTCTGGGGATTTTAATTCCAAAAACTTAGTGTTTGGTAACCATACTAATAATAGAAATGGCAATATCTTAGTAGGGGTACTATTTGGTTTATGGTTTTGAATGATAGTAGAGCAACGAGAATTGGATTGCCGGGACAAAATAAAAGTGTCACTTTTCCTTTTGTTCTAGCAGTCTAGGGATAGTAGGAAGATGGGAGGTATATCCTCAAGACAAGGGAGACAATGATCATTTTCCAATTAGAATTAATTTTGAGTTGGAGGAAGAATATAAACATAATATAAATATGAAAAAAATGGATTTAGAATAAAAAAATATGATACTAAAAATATTAATTGGGAGGAATATTATTTAAAATGTATGCAATTGGGAAATCAAGGGATATAGTAAATATTTACAAGGTCATTAGCTGACCAAATCGTTACAGAAAAAATAAACAATCAACAACCAAAAAAAAAAAAATTCCCCTGGTTTTTACAAAAAAAAAAACAACTATATAAGCGAAATATGAAACTACTAATCCAATCACCATGCGTTTATTATAGACGAAGCGGGCAGGATATAAGCAAGAGAGGTTTATAAGCATAAGCATAAGCATGCTGAATAATTCACCTGTGTGCACGTTACAAGTTGATGGGATATGGGAAGATTTTATGGCAAATATCTTCTGTATGTTCCTTGTGGTATATTATTCATTCTTTTTTTAATTTCTTGGGAAATTAAACCACAATATTTTTGAATTCTTTATTTCAACGTTTCGGTAGCGTTCCAGCTACCGTTGTCAAGAAAAATAAGTAAAAATTGATTTTTATTCCTAACTGACACAACGGAAAAAATTTGACAACTAGACAATCAAAAAAATTTTGAAGTTTAAGGGCCGAATTCATAGACGTCACTCACCCTCAATTTACACTCAATCTCTACTCGAATCGACACTCATGCTCAATTTGGAATCCAGAAAAGAAATACTCAAATCGACACTACAATTGTAGTGTATGAATGAGTTTATTTTGAGGGTAACTATCTGGTCCCTACATTATCAACATAACCTCACATTTTTGTGTTTGAACGTTGGTTTGAAGCAATCAATAACGACGTTTGTAAGGATTTTCAACATTGATTTCTAGTTTATTGTATTTAAATGGCTGATCTATACGAGTTTATCCAATATGTCGAAGATGATGAAGCTTATTTGCCTATTCCACGGTAAGTAAAATTAATAGTCAAATTTTTATTATGTAGGTAAAAATTTCAGGCAACTGATACGAGATAATGAAAATCCGTTGGAACTGTATACAAATAACGAACTGTACCAGAGATATCGCTTCTGCAGAGACACAATTCAAACAATACTATTACCGATGGTGTATCCACTAAATAATAGGAACTCAAATCGTGGACTACCAATACCACCAACAATAAAACTTTGTATGGCCTTGAGATTTTATGCCACTGGAAGTTATCAAGTAATCTTGTGTTTGAGTTTTCAAGGAATATAATATAAGTAATGTGATTTTTTTATAGAGAACTGTAGGAGATCTTATGGCAATAAGTCAGGCAACAGCATGCCGCATTATAAATGAGGTATCAGAAATAATTGCCCGGCAATTACCTAGATATGTAAAATTTCCATAGAGAGACATTGCTCGATGCAGACAAAATTTTTATGAAATTGCTCACTTTCCCGGTGTAATAGGGTGCATTGATGGGACTCACATTGAAATATGCAGTCCTGGGGGACCTACAGCTGAAAGATTTCGTAATAGAAAAGGCTGGATGTCTTTAAATGTTCAGGTTGTCTGTGGCCCCAATCATAAAATATATGACATCGTAATTAGATGGCCAGGCTCTGCACATGATAGCCGAATATTCAATAGCAGTGCAGTGAAATTAAAATTAGAAGAGGGAAGATTATTAGGATTGTTGTTAGGAGATAGTGCGTATCAACAAAGTCGATACCTCTTCACACCAATTTTGAACCCACAAACACCTGCTGAACATCGCTACAATACAGCACACATACAGACTAGAACGGTTGTTGAAAGAACTTTCGGAATTTGGAAGGGACGATTTCGATGCCTGCATTTGTGTTTAAACAACAAATTGAGGAACACAATTAGAATAATTGCTGCTACAGCTGTTCTGCATAATATTGCAATTTCAACAAGAGAAGAATTGCTACTACCAGAGGAAAATGAAAACCGAGGTAATATTCCAGTACGGCATTTGAATGATGCGGAAAATATCAGAGGCAATGCGATCAGAGCAGCTTTCATTCACAGGCATTTTATGAATTAAAATATCAACTAGTACTTAAGTTTTATTGATATTTCAATAAAAATATACATTATTACATAAACTGTTTTTTGTTGTGTTGTAAAATAACTCTTTCGGCTGCCAATTTAACTTTTTCAGCTTCTAGCCAGTTTCCTCCTCGATAATGGTAGTAAAAGGTGTAACACTGGTGCTTGGTAAGTCCCATGCATTACTGTCACCGTTGACTTCTATAAAAATAAAACGTTAAAGTTAATAAACGGTTTGCAGAAACCATCATCTTTCGGTCCCTTCAAATTATAAGCCATAGTTCTTACATACACTTTAAACGGGTGTAAATTGAATAGCTGTATTCAGTTTCTGTTTCCTTACCTTCACTGGTCTCAATTCGTACTAAATTATCAGCAACCAGAGCATAATTATTGCTTAACAAAGCCTCGTCGCTATCAATGACATCCTTTATTTCTATGTCTACAGAATCTAAGATGCCATCGGTTGCATCATCATTAGGCGGTGCTTTAATAATTCCACCGCCAGTTGCCATTCTTTGCTGTTTCTCTTTTGATAGCTCCTTTTTCCTTCTGCATTTTATGTTCTCCCATGCTTTTTGGAGTTGTTGTGGAGTTCGCTGTCAAATCAAATCCAATAAATAATACTTTTTTAAAAGATAGGTTATTGTAATACTGGATAGGACTAAAAGTTACTTACGTTTGTGTGATCCGGTAAAGAATTGAATTCTGTAGTGATATCAGCCCACGTTTTCTTTTTTTCGGATGCATTCACTGAATCCGTTTTCTTACACTCAATGATATGTTTATATTGAGCCACTAGCTCCGTTAAATATATTTTCTCACTTGGAGTTATATATTTTTTTTGTTCGCTCATAATTCGATAAAGGTTGAAGTTCTTTATATTATAATCTTGCAATACACAAGGATGACACAAGAATAATTTTTAATATAAATTGTCAAATGTAGTTCAAGTAAACCAAAAATTACAATGCTGCCAGCTCGAAACAGAAACTAGTGCACTACAATCTCTACTCACATGAGTTACTCAAATTATATGGTTTTTGAATACCAAAATTGAGGATGAGTTCCACTCACTCTCAAACGAGTCGCGATTTGAGTGCGAAAGGAGTGTAGTAGTAGTGTCGTTTCTGAATTCGGCCCTAAGACTGCAATATTTTGTTATCAAATTTTCATTAAGGTCCATTCATAGTAGATCATATCTCTGGTAAAATGTTAAATGAAATATTTCATTTTATGACATTCCAACGATATGATAGTCTACTAGAAATGGAATCCAGTGAAGTGCACGTTCCAGGAACGGTTTTTTAATTGGGATAGCGCGTTTTTTATGGCAATTTGCGACGTTGTTACAACGCAGCCTACGCCTGTTTCATTTTTGGATGCATCAGTGTATAATACTAAGTCATATTGGTTACGATTTATTGTCGTTAAATACATTTATAATCAATTGTTTGAGAGTTTTTTGCTTGTCATATCTCATAAGGGATGTGTTAAATTTAGGAAGGCTGGTAGTCCATGAGGGGGTGAAGGGGGAATAGTAAAGGGACTAGTTTGTTGGAGGTTAACACCGTCAATTAGCTGGGATAAAATCATAGGGACCGGTTTCAATAATGGTATGGTTGAGAAGTTGTGGGATTTGTTGGAAGTTGATGTGAAAAGTGGGTAGACAGGATTAAGGGGGTTCGACGATACGGAGGCAGCATAAGAAAGCAGAAGTTGCAGCCGTCTGATCCAGAGAGGGGGCTCATTTGCTTCGCAGTAAATGCTTTCTGCAGGGCTAGATCGGAAAGCACCTAAACAGAGGCGTAGCGCTGTATTATGTACCGAGTTCAAGAGATTGAGGTCAGGATTTGCGGCTGAGATATATATGTGACATCCAAAATCCAATTTTGAGCGAATAATGGACCTGTATATTTTAATGAGAGAGTTTTCGTCTGCTCCCAGTGGTAATGCGAGAGGATTTTAATAATGTTCAGTCTTTTGTAGCAGTCGCCTTTGATTTCTCGAATATGTTGTTTCCAGGTGAGCCGAGAATCGAATGTTAGACCAAGTATTTTACATTTATCAACGACGGGAAGGCGGTCATTGTTAATGAGGATAGTAGGGGGTACTGTAGGTGGTCGTCTACTAAACTTAATGATCTTGGATTTTGTTTCTGAGAAAGTTAATCCTAAGTGGCTTATATTTTTACTCAGGGTGTTTATTGCTGACTGGATTAGATTAGTTGTAGTGGTAATAGTCGTGCCATGACATGACATGACAAATAAATAATTTGGATTAAATTACTTTTTTCTGGGGATTTTAATTCCAAAAACTTAGTGTTTGGTAACCATACTAATAATAGAAATGGCAATATCTTAGTAGAGGTACTATTGGGTTTATGGTTTTGAATGATAGTAGAGCAACGAGAACTGGACTGCCGGGACAAAATAAAAGTGTCACAGGCTTTTTCTTTTGTTCTAGCAGTCTAGGGATAGTAGGAAGATGGGAGGTATATCCTCAAGACAAGGGAGACAGTGATCATTTTCCATTTAGAATTGATTTTGAGTTGGGGGGAGAATATAAACATGATATAAATATGAAAAAAATTAATTTAGAATAAAAAAATATGATACTGAAAATATTAATTGGGAGGAATATTATTTAAAATGTATGCAATTGGGAAATCAAGGGATATGGGGATATAGTAAATTTTTAGAAGGTCGGTAGCTGACTAAATCGTTACAGAAAAAATGAAAAATCAACAACAACAAAAAAAATATCCTGCGTAGCAGGTAACAATACCCTGGTTCTTACAAAAAAAGCAACTATATAAGCAAAATATGAAACTACTCATCCAATCACCATGCGTTTATTAGAGACGAAGCGGGCAGGATATAAGCGAGAGAGGTTTATAAGCATAAGCAATGCCTTTATATGCAAAAGAAAAGAGGTAAAAGCCAGTTTTCTAAAAAATAAGTCTTTTCAATAAGCAGGTTGATAATAATTGAAAACAGAAAAACGGATTTTTGGAAGATGCTAGCAAAGTATACCAACTGAACGGGAATATTCAGTTAAAACGGTCAGGGGATCGGAAGAGTATGCAAGGGTTCGGTCCGAGAATAAAAATATTATTGAGCCCTGGCAAGACGCCTGAAAAACGTTAATATTTTGATTCAGCGGTTTTCTATGTTCTCGAATTGAAATACTAACGAGCCCTGGCAGGACGCCTGGAAAACTTCAATATTTCAACCGGAACGGAGTTTGAAAAACGGGAATGAATACCGAAGGAATATTATTCAGAATTAATGACAATGACACTATAAAATTGGTATACCGATTATTGTGAAAATAGAATATTAATTATATTGAATAAACTTTCGCCTAACGATGATTTAAAAGACCACCTTTTATTTAAAATTATATTTCCATAAAGTCTCACCTTCACAGCAACTACTTAAATTTTTAATTCGGGAAAAAATAAATTTATTTATTAAAAAAAAAACAGACTATACAAAAAATTGTAAACAACAAAATTAACCGTTCAACCGAGCGATGGTCGGTACCAACTGGTCACAACGGCCAGGTGATAATCCTACTTAATACCAGAGCTTACTGAAAACCAACTGCCACTCTCCGGCTTCAACCATAGATAACGCTTCAACCAGGCTTCAACTCTACCTCGATTCAGTCTATCTTTCCACCTTTCTCGGTTAGTTCGACTTGCGCGCTACCTACTTCACTGGGAGGCATAACTTTTATACACTTCGGTGCATTTTAATATTTTAAGTACAGAAACAGGAATGAATATTTTATATAACTATAATAATTTCAACACAGAAGTCAGGGGTTATAACGGTTATAAGCATACTGAAATAAAAATATATTCGGTGACTTGCAATAATCATTACTTGAAAAAAAACTTCGTTACAAGGTATTTGCGGTTTTTTTAGATATTTAAGCAGCGTATGATAATGCTAGGATAAATATACTAATTGAAACACTAATTTAAAGTTGGATAACAATGGGACAATTAAATACGATTGAGATTGAAAAAAAATTGATGTTGAATTGCAAGTTCTTGCCTAACCACTTAAATTTGGTAATTAACTAAGACAGTTCGCAGGACTTTGTTACTTTATTGATCTTATAAAAAAATTTTCTAAAAAAAAAGAAAAAAGATAAGACAATTTTAGGGCGCCACTAATTTTCTTTCCTAAAAGAAAATTAGAAACAAAATTAAGTGGCTAGCTAACTTTAATCTGTTGAGAGAAATAAAAGAAGTTTCTGTATAGTGAATGAAACTGAAGAAGTGAAAAAATGTATATAATGATCAGAAATAAGCACAAAAAAAGTGTTACTAAAAAAATACTCATGAAATAAACCAATAGATGATAATACAGCGAATAGCAGATGTAGGTAATTCTCTCAGGAACTTTCACTTCCAGGTGATGTTACCACCAAAGGGACAATACGGAACTGTTGAAATACCAGGTAATGTCACTCAGCCAGGAACTTTCGGACTGTACGGACTGTAATTCAGTCCAGGATTGTTGTCTCCCAGGTATTATTTGACAATCAGGAACTGAAGTATCTCAAGAACTGTGCTTTCAGGCTGAGATTATTGTCTCAATGTTCTCAGTTCTCAGGAACTGTTTGAATACCAGGTACTACCAGAAAATCAGGAACTGTTTTCCAGCAACAGTAATCCAGATACCCAAGCAGCAATTATTTTATTTTCAACAAACTAAGTCTTACGTGGATTATTGCACAGTTGTAGTATTGTCTGCAGACGATGAGAGAAGACCTGCCGGAACCTTTCTCATTCTTATTTATAGATAGTTCAAAATTTTGAATTTCGCGGTAAAATACATCAAAAATATTGATTTTTGGTCTACTAGTTCATTCCACCACGAATAATAAATGAGAAATAATTTCTTAATTATTCCAATGAAACATTTTTAGGATACTATTCCATACTATTGGATGGGCATTAAGCTATCATAATTTTTTCATTTTTTACATGTTATGAATGCTTTTTGGTTCAATGATAATATAAACAAGAGACAACAAAGTATCTCTAATATGAAGGGATCGCAGGGAATGGAATGGCAGACCAGCTAGCTAAAGAAGGCTCTAAAGGAACCGTTTTGTGGAATAACAAAGGATTACATGAGAGGACAATTCGGGAATTAGGAACACAAATTGAATGGAGGCTGACACAATGATACTTACATACTAAGAGTCTACTGAACAAGTTAGACAAGAAACTCTCGTCCAGGCTTCCGAAACTGGGTAAGAAAAATTTGAAGACAGTTACCAACCTGGTGACTGGACATTGTACCCTGAGGAGGCATTTGCACAAGATGGCCAAAGTTAGTGAACCCATGTGCAGGAAATGTTAGCTCTATGATGAAACACCTACTCACATACTCTGCTTCTGTGAGAACCTACAAGGACTCAGACGGAAGCAGTTTGGAGTGGAAATAAAACAACCATCACAACTAATGAAGATCCCTCTAGATAAACTGATGGTCTATATAAAAGACACGAAGCTTCTAGAATGGAAGTAGGTAGATAACATGGATAATGGTACAAAAATTCAGTTTAAGTGCCTGGTCTGTTGAGCCAAATCCAAATATATGAATGAATGCAATACAAAAACAACTGGGAATTTGTCAATTCGAGATAATGGCTGAAGGTTTCTAATATATAATTTTAGGTAATTTTTAGTAAGTATAGAAGTTCCATAATACCTATCATTCATTGTATGATAAAGTTGCTTTTTGCTTAGCTTAAGTGGAGACTAATAAGGATTAGCAGGTTTTTCTAAAGTTTTTCTCAGGTTTCTCAATTTTTGAAACTGACACAGAATTTAGCACCACTAGACAACATAATACCCATATTTTGAAGCACACTATATATCATACATTTTTAATATAATACGAAAATATCCAATTTAAATTTGTTACATGTTACATCTATTCTTTGTGGTTTACTCATAGACAGTCATTTTTCAGTTGCTTTCTTCAGTTACCTATTATTTTAAAGCAAAACTTCATGGATGAAACAAAAACAAATGAAAAGATTTGCTAGTTTATTGGTCACAACAAAAATGCGACATTTTTTGGAAATAGTTCTTTTTTACAGTGGTTAACATATTTAAAGTAAAATCAAAATTAAACTCGATTTCCATAATTGAAATACTGTCATCATAAGATGCATAATATACCATGTGGAAACCACTTATGGAATAAAATTCTTTGTCATTGTTTTATAGAATTATAAAAAATGCCGAGGCACGTCAACTTTTGAATTAAGTTGTGCGTGATGGGAACATAAATTTAAATGTACAGGGTGATTCACATAAGTATGCCATAGTCGGTGTTGTTTATTTTTAATGAAGCACCCTGTATTTTTGCATATTTTTGAAATCCCCTTAATGAACCGATTTCAACAAACTATATATTGTATGGTCAATTATGAATTATACAGGGTGAAACTTTTATTTTTACAGTTATTGAACACATTTGATTTTAATACATTAACACCCTGACTGCCGGCATACTAATTTTTGATAGTTTTATTTTGTTTTGTCAGTCGTATAAGACTGACCGACCAATATGCATAATTTTGCCTTGTCAGTCATTTATGTCCGACAGCACCAGTATCATTTACGGCCGTGTCAGGCTTATTCGACTTACTTTATATTGAGTTTTGTATGCTTATCAGAATCGCGGCGATTGATTTTATAGGTCTACAAAATTTCACGGCGCCTAAGTTAAAAAATATCTATTAAAATAATTGTGAAAAACTGTTTATTTTAAATCGTTTACAATGATAAAAAAAAAGTAACATGAACTGTGAGTTTTAATATGGCATTATTGGCACAGAGCAGGTTTTCCATCGCATCCATTATAAGCAATAATAGCTTTAGGCTTCAATTTTGGTGTTTCGTTTGCTTTTTTCTTTTTGCGGGTGGGCTCATCGTTATTGGCCGTTGGTGACAGTGCTCTACTTCGCTTACTTGAAGGCGGAGGAATTCTCATCTCAAGTCCGTGTACTGTGGATAGCATTAGTAAATCACTAGCACCTTTCCATTTAGAGACAACTATCCCATCATCAGTCCCTCGCTCAATGTACTCATGTTTTAGCTTTTTCGTCGTGACATCTTTTGACAAATGTTTTCTTGATCGTCTAAGTGTACCTACTAGATGTGTGCTTTTTGTTAGAAGGATCCTAGCTAATGGACAACTAGTATAAAAGGTGTCCGTATAAAGGGTTCTTCCTTCATTTAACAATCCTTCAGTCAATGTCAGTACGACGGATCCACCTATTCTAAGTCCAGCAGGGCGCTGTTCTTCAGTACGACCAGTATAAATTTGGCATTTCCATATGTAGCCGTTTGGACTGCATAACTTAAAAAGTTTTACCCCATATTTGTGACTCTTAGATGGTATGTACTGCCGAAATTTGAGTCGGCCCCTCCATGGTATCATACTTTCGTCTATGACCATTTCTTGTCCCACGGTATAAGTCTGCTGAAAAGAATTATTCAACATATCAAGAACAGGCCTGATCTTGTAAAGTATTAATTGTCTCGTTTTCCCGATCACTAAATTGAATCATCCTTAAAAGTATTTCAAAACGATTTCTTGATAGTGCTTGAGATACCTGATTTTTGTATAGTACATCAGTAGACCAATATGATGCAATATTTGGACGACTATTCAATCCCATCCAAATATAAAAACCAACAAATTTACGTATTTCCTGTACATTTGTAGGGTACCATTGGTTTAGTCTTGATTTGCGAGTTACATTTGTATTGGAAATTATATATACCGCATAGCGATTGGTTTCTTCCACTATAAGATCGATTAGCGCAGGGGAAGAATAGATCAAATGCATCGACGGGTGTAAGGTTCTGTGCTAAATCTAGTTTAATACCACTCATAAATACCTAAAAAATACTTACATTATAATAATCAGGGACAAGCAATGTTTACAAACTGTAATAAAAAAAAAATTGTAGCTCCACGCCGTGTCAGTCGTTTTTGGACACGTAAATAAACATGAAATTAACGGGCTTAGTGTTGAAATAAACACTGAATATGCATCAAAAAAAGCGCGCGGCCCGGACGTGCGCGAGCAGGTCGCGGCCTCAGCCGACTAGTGCTCGTCAGTCGAAAACGACTGACATGACAGTCAGAGTTAAAATAAATGCTCAAAATGTTCTCCACCTAGTTTTTGGCAATAGCACAGTCTCCTATAGAACAGCTTCTCAACTTTGTTTAGAGTTTGAAGTGGGATATTCCGTATTTCTGTAGTTATCCTATCTTTGTGGTCAACAATGCTAGTTGGTTGTGTTGCATATCTATACTTTGTTCTTGAGTCAACCCACAGAAAAAATCTAACGGCGTAAGGTCTGGGGATCTAGCTGGCCACTCAATAGTACCTCTTCGTTCAATCCATTTATTGGGGAAAATTTCATCTAAATAAGTTCTTACCATTAAAGCAAAATGGGGTGTTGCCCCGTCTTGCTGGACCCAAACATTTTCATTCGGTAAGCTAGGATCTATTGCGTTGGGATATAAGTTTGACAACGCAGAAATAACTTCATTTTCAAGTATATTTAAATAATTTTCAGCTGTCAAATTTCCATCTATAAATATAGGAACAATATGGTCGCCTATAATACCGGTCCAAACGTTCACTTTTTGAGGGGACTGAGTATGTTTCTCACGTACCCAATTGGGATTATCTGCTGACCAATATCTACAGTTTTGTCGGTTCACCTTTACATTCAATGTGAATGTTGATTCGTCAGAAAAAAGAATGGTACCAAGGGCAATATTTCATTTCTGATCAGCTTATTCATCAATCTTTCGCAGAAATCTATTCTACGATCTTCTTCTTCTTCTTCCTTCCTTTTTTGGGCTATATCCTGAGGGATAATTTACCCAATTCTACGATCTTGATCATCTTTTGTTGACTTCTGCACAAAAGTTAATTTGTAGGATTGACGTTTTTCTTTATGAAAACATCTTAGAACAGTTGAATGACTAACATTATTTTCACGGGCAATTTAACGTGTACATTAAGTTGGATTCTCTTCGACACTTGACAAAATATCCACT
This sequence comes from Galerucella nymphaeae, assembly GCA_963978555.1. NCBI lineage: Eukaryota > Metazoa > Arthropoda > Insecta > Coleoptera > Chrysomelidae > Galerucella > Galerucella nymphaeae. Next base: position 31,350,420 of record OZ021704.1, on the reverse strand, counting down.
TTCACATCATCTTCAACGAAGTGTGGTTTTCTTTTCAATGGTGTGACATGCCCAAGCTATCTGAATTGTGCATAAATTTCAGACAAAGTACTCTGTGAGATATTAAGTAATTCGGGATACCTTTGATTACATAAGTTTGCCACCTCAACTTCACTTCTGCTAATATTCCCGTACCCGATCATCATTAGGAAGAGTTTTTGACAAAGATTTCACTATTCCAGTATAAACTGTGCACACATCAACAACTGACAGAATATGAAACAATCCACATTATTTACCGATTTAAAACAATCCACATTATTTACCGATTTTGTCGTTTTTAGTAAATTATTAGGTATTTATGATTCATGGGCGTAGCAGTTTTTGTTTAATATGCAAATACGTTTAATAATTAGTTAGTTTAGATTTCTGATAATTCCATATTCAGCTAATTTAAAAAAGTACCAATATTTCAAGTGTAGTGAATAATTAATTTTAAAATTCCACCCTTTATAATTAATAATTGACCATACATTATTTAGTTTGTTAGAATCGGTTCATTGAGATTATTTCAAAAATATGCAAACATACAGGGTGTTTCATTAAAAAAACACTGACTATGTCATACTTGCGTGAATCACCCTGTACATTTAAATTTAGGTTTGCATAACGCACAACTCAATTCGAAAATTGACGTGTCTCGGCATTTTTTATAATTTTCAAAAATAATGACATACAGAATTTTATTCCATAAGTGGTTTCCACACTGTATACTGTATACAAAATATGTTTCACTCAAATCCAAAATAGCCATGCCCATTTGTATTTGTGCATTATACTCATGTTTTTTTCTCAATTCATATTATCCATTTCCTAGAAAAATATATTTCATTTTATGAGATTTGTGTCCAAAACAGTTTTTGTTTTCCCTTAAAAAACAATATACCTATTTGTATTTCTTGAATAAAAGATCTTACCCTCAAAAACGCATTTTTCTTTTAAAAGATAGAGGCTTATCTCCATAAAAAATAACTCCATCAGGAAAATGCCCAGCCATTTATTTACTGCTGAAATGACGAATCCACATTCCACAACTTCCATTTAAGATATTGTTACAAATATTTCTCTGACCGTACTTTCATATTGTATACTATGTTTCACATTTTTATTTGTGAATGGAACTGGACAAAAGTACCTCAATGCCTTAGTTTTCCAATCTGATTTTGAGTAAGTATTAATTTCATAACAGCGGCTATCTGTGGGATATTTAATCACGCTTCTAGATCATCAATACCTAAATAAGCCACTTGGCACAACAAGGGTAATACTAACTGACGCCAAATAGATAATTATAATTGATTCATAGGAATTTCTTGAAATCTCTGTCAAATGGTATTTATAAGAAGTTATTTATTTTGTCAATTTCATGTACATCTACTTCCTCTACATTTCGACGCCCTAGTCTAGAACATAAAATAGTGATTAAATTGAATTCAAAATCTTAAATAATAACAAACCTGTGCATGACAATAGCTGAATCTGACAGTAAGTTGCAAAAATAGTTTCTGACGTCATCATCTACAGAAACACTGACCTTTTTTATTTTATCTTGAAAACATGGTTTTCCATCCACAGGTACTGGTTTGTATTTGTCTTTTGTCACAAATTTTTTACCAAATACACTTTTTATCCGTTATGGATACATACTCCAGTGACTCAATATCCTCCCTAGAACAGAAAAACGAAAGCAGAAACAAGAAGAACTAAATTAATAAATTATTCATAAAGCTATTGTTCAAAATCACTCTTGCACGATTGCGCTTTTTTTTGCCCAATATACACTTTTTGATAAGTAAGGCATACACATGTTTACATCTGCCACTCTTTCCAGCTTTGCAGGAACATAACATGGAATCAATTTTGATGCCACTGGAAATTGATATTTTTCCTGATATCTCGTGAGGATTAGAATCCAAGGAACTAGATTGCAAACACAGACCATTCAAATGAATACTATCACAATTATCTTCCAATTTTCCTGCCAAAATTAAGTGTCCTGCATTAATCACATGTTCACCTTCTACCACGCATTTAGAAGTTGTGGAGCCATCCAAATATCTCGTTTTCCAAAATGCTTAGCTTCATTTTTAAAAATAAGTATTTTTTGAAAAGAGTTATGATTTCCACTTTTTATTTAGTCGCTTACCTGACACTACTAAAGTACCTACAAGCAAATAAAAATGTAAACGTCCTTTACATTATCTAAATTTAATGAAATAATACTCGTAATTCAGAAACTAACCTCCGATTGGTCACAGTGCGGGTAGTGGGGGGAGTAGCGCCCCATCTGTGCATTCACACGCTCAGTTTAGTTTTTGTGGCAGTTTGAAATGTGTGCTGCAATAGAAAATCCCGCCAAATGTGAAGTGCGTGCTGTTATGAGGTTTTTTACAGCCAAAGGATACTCTGCAGCAGCTATTCATCGTGAGCTTTGTGTCGTGTACGGACCAAAAGTTATGAGTGAAGGAGTTGTCCGTGAATGGGTACGTTTATTTAAAAGTGGACGAGAAAACGTTCATGATGAAGAGAGGAGTGGTAGACCATCCTTGGTGACTGACGAACTCGTTCAGACAGTTGATGCAAAAGTTCGTGAAAATCGACGTTTCACAATGGAGGAGTTGTCTACTGATTTTCCACAGATTTCTAAGACTCTTTTGTACGAGATAGTGACAGCAAGATTGGGTTACCGTAAGTTCTGTGCACGATGGGTGCCCAAAATTCTTACCGACCACCACAAAAGTCAAAGAATGGCCTCTGCATTAGACTTTCTGTCACGTTATGAGGACGAAGGAGAACCATTGTTAAACAGAATCGTGACCGGTGACGAAACCTGGATTAAGTACGTGAACCCTGAGACAAAAGAACAATCAAAGATGTGGGCACATTCAGATTCGCCTACCAAACCAAAAAAAGCCCGGCAAGATTTTTCTGCCAGAAAACTGATGGCAACGGTGTTTTGGGATGCCAAAGGGGTGTTGTTGGTTGAATTCATGGAACGTGGGACGACCATTAATCAAGACGTGTACTGTGAAACACTAAAAACATTACGACGGGCTATACAGAACAAACGCCGTGGTATGCTGACTTCCGGTATCGTTTTTTTGCACGATAACGCCCGTCCTCACTCTGCTCGCAGAACAACAGTCCTTCTTGAGTCCTTCAAGTGGGACGTTTTCAACCATCCACCTTACAGCCCAGATCTGGCGCCAAGCGATTATCACCTCTTCATGCATATGAAGAAATGGCTCGGGTCCCAGCGGTTTGATGACGACGAAGAGCTCAAAGATGCGGTCACAGGCTGGCTCAAGGCACAAGCGGGTGATTTTTATGCAGAAGGAATTTCAAAGCTTGTGAAGAGATACGATAAGTGCCTCAATCGTTATGGAGACTATGTCGAAAAATAGTGCAAAGATGTAGTTGTAAGATGTATATATTAAAATATTTTTACTTAACTTGGTGTATTTTTTTCAATCAACCGGAGGTTAGTTTCTGAATTGCCCTCGTACAAATGTTGCTGGAAAAATATCTAAAAAAAGCACTAAAAGAGACCAATTTTATAACACAACACAAACAATACTTCAATGGTACTTAGCTAGCTTTCAGCTGTCACCGTCATGGCGCTGCGATCTTAACCCGAGTTGTCTATTGGCAGTTTCCGTGCGTGACACCTGTATTTAATAAACATGATTTTAATAATCTTGGTATTGAATTTTCAAGAAGGTCCTGGTTGTAACGACTGACAAAGATCTTTGAAGTTTTTCATACGATTTTTTAGACTTAATTGGATAAATAATTTACCATTTTCATTGAATTTAAAGGTTATTAATTTATTCATAGCATCGTTCCAGAATCTTATATGCCCTGAACGATTGGTTATAGCTACTCTGAATGTTTTTCCTGGATTTGATTGAAACCAAGGCTGTCATACAGTAAGTCTTAAATTTTCAACAGAGAGATAGTGTCCTTTGCTCTCTTTTCCATCTTAAGACATCCCTCTTTAGTTTACATACTAGCTTACCAGTGAATGCAGAGACATTTATTGCTGAAGGCCACGGCGTGGCTAAATACTCCACTCTTAGAATGGTCTTGTGTTTTTATAAGTAAATCATTTATAACACCTTGATTACTGCCACTGTGGCTAAAACCCAATTCTATGACGCATTTTTTCCTTTTGGTACTGCCATTCACAAAATTGTAATAAACTGGTTGTTTCCACTTGCGCTTTAGGCCTCTAATACCGAGGAAACAATTTATTTAGAAAAAGAAGCATCTGTGCGTGGTTTGCTATATTATCGGTTCTCTTATCTCCAAAATCCTCACAACCTTCCCATTTGTGGTGTGCCAGTGCTCATATGTGGTGTGATTGGAGGCTTGTCCTCTATAGCAGGGATGGCCAACTTCTTTTGCCCAAAGGGCCACTTCCATACTTTCGCTAAAAGCAGGGGCCGCACAAGAACACAAGAAAGGAAATTTAGGCTATATAAATTAATTTATAAACAAATGCTATGGATATTGAACATACTTTAATGTAGAAATAATATATACTAATCATACAAGAGTTGAGCAGAACAAAATCAACAATTTTACTGAAAAAAAACCACTAGTGAGAACACTAAGGGCGGGCACAATCGTTCACAAGTTTGTCAAAATCAATTCTTGTCGAGGTGTTGGCCACTTTGAGCAAATCTTGAAGATGGTTGTCTGTAAGTCTGTTACGGTGAGTTGATTTTATGAATTTCTTCGAGGAAAAAGTGCTCTCACAAATGTAGGTGCTTCCAAACATTGAAACAATTTTTTTACCAATTTCACGTAGTTTGGGATATTTGTCCTCAGGCAGCCTACTCCAGAATTCGACACCAGTTTCTGGTCTTTTCTGGAAAACTGGGTCACTTTGCAAATCACAGAGCTCCAACTGTAGGTCGTCATCTTGCTGGGAAATGTCACGTGTCATGGGATTGTTGAATAAGAAGAGATGTGGTCGCAGTTCATTAAAATCCAAAAATCGTTCATTGAATGACTCCAAAAGCATATTCAATTTCGGTAGCAGAAACTGATATCACTGGTTGGAATTTCTTCCCTAATTTCTTTGCACGATGGGAAATGTACTAGATTAGCTTTTTCTAGGCTTGATATGAAAACCTTAAGTTTATTTACAAATCCATCTAAGTGTCAACTAACTGAGGTACTGTTTGATTTCGACCGTGCAATTTCAAGTTAAGTTCATTCATGTGGTGACTTATTTCGGTTAAGAAAGCCATATTGCATAAAAACTTAGAATCTAGTAGTTTTTCTTGAACTTCTTTGGAGATAGGCATATTTATATGCGCATTAAGAAACTCAGCTACCTCTTTTTTTAAAGCGAAGAATCGTTTTAAGCAGTTCCCTTTACATTGCCAGCGTACTTCTGTGAAGAGTGTCAAGTCTCCATACTCTGCTTGAGTTCTGTTAGAAAAGCCATGAACTTTCTATGAGTCAATGACCTATTTCCTCCTTTGATCATGTTGACACATTTCATAACTGTTTTCATTGTGTCTTCCATTTCCAGCATTTTCCCACAAAGAGCTTCCTGGTGTATAATACAGTGAAATGATGGACAGCTGATACCAGCCTTTCTTAACAAGCCCACTAGGCCTAGTTGAGAGCCAACCATAGCTTTGGCCCCATCTGTTACAATTGCTGACAACTTTTTTGTTCCTTCACAGCTGTTGAGGGCTTTCATAAGTGCATCAAAAATGTCTTGACCTTTAGTATGAACATGCAGTGACTCTAGAGCCAGTAATTCTTCATTTATCATGAAAATATTGTCTACTGTTCTGATAAATTAACAGTTGAGCAGTGTCTGTTAAATCAGTGGACTCATCCAAGGCTAGAGAAAAGTAGGAACACTCAGAAACAATATTACTTATATCACTGGAAACATGTTTACTTATTTCTTCAATTCTTCTTGTGACAGTCTGTTTTGAAAGTGAGACGTTTTTCAACTCATTACTGAATTTTTCTTGACCAAAAACTTGAGCCACTTCTATACAGCATTTCTTTACAAACTCACCATCAGTGGCTTTAGCTATCTCTGCACTTACAATATAAGAAGCCAAGAGTGCATTTTTTTGCAAAGTTGTGGATTTATTAAATAGGTTTTTTTGAGCACTAACCTTCTTCTTCAAGTCAGATACAATAGTAAGCTTGTCCAGTGTAATCTTTGAACTTAGCTGCATGGTGCTGAGTGTAGTGCCGATTGAGGTTATATTCTTTATGGACAGACAGTACAAGCAAACACACTAAACACTGGTGTTTATTGTCCTTGTTATTTACAAACAGATACTCGATTTCCCACTTGTCTTGGAACACTCTGTTTTCTTCTGAAACTTTTCTTTTCTTACTCATCGTGAAATAACGCAATTAGGTTTGTAAGTTAAAACTAAACACAGTGATGAAGCACCAGCAGTTTGACAGTAGCTAACCTCGCGTGCGCAAAGTCTTAGTATATCAGAGTCACTGAGTGTTTTGTTTGGTTCCGAACGCGCAGTTGCCAAACCGTGCAGTCAGTCTTTTCGGTAAGCGTAGTTGCCACACCGTGCGACATCAAATTGGCGTGTTTGCCTTATAGGCCTACTCAAAGTATGTGTGTGTGTTTGGGGTAACAATCACTGAGACCTAAAAGATCTATTGTGCCCTACTCAAGGTATCAGTAGGAAGTACTCAAAGTATACTTCCTACTGATTCTCTTAAAGTAATTAAACCGTTATTTTGCTATTTGTTGAAAAATTTATTATCAGGTCGTAATTATATACAATTTGAACTTAACCTGGACTCTTGTAGAAAATTTTGTATTTTATATTTCTGTTAAAAAATATCTACCGTAATACTTTTAAAAAGCTGTTCGGGGCCGCATAAAACATAACCGCGGGCCCTCAGTCGGCCATCCATGCTCTATAGAGTATTTTCTTTTTGTTGAATGTTGTCAAATATTCATCAAAGAATGGCAATTTGGAAATTATTTATAAAAAATTACAGATAGTTGGTACATCGTAAACGTCACTCAATAGATTAATACATTATTTTCGAACTTGAAGTTAAAAAATTCATACGGTTTTCATAAAATGAGCTATAAAAAGAGACGTTTTTTTAAAAACTTTTATTTCATTTCATGTAATTTCAGCACAAGCAAAAATTTATCACTTATAATTGCACAAGAGGTTTGTATTTTATTGGGTAAATTTGGATTGTTTAATGAGAAACTGTTTCCTAGCAATTAGACGAGAACAACTGTCAACTATTAAAAACGCGACACCGAAGGTGGAGCGTTTTTAGGTTGACAGTTTTTTGAGTCTAATTGCTAAAGGAAACAGTTCAGAAGTTGAACAACACAAATTTACAGTGTTTAGAAATTCAATAAGTTGTTGACAAACATGTCAAATTATTTATCATGGTAACAAATTTGGGGAAAATTATACACTGAGGAAATTGTGTTTTTTTCTTTGACTGTCCATTTATCGTTAGGGTCTATCTTATTTATCTTGTGAAAGGTTTTCATGGGTTTTTCTTCTTCTTATATCTAAATTTGCATTTCTTTCAGGAAGCTATAGTTTCCTACGCTTTGGTGAATTTATTTTTCAATGCACGATCATGCAATACCGCATGTAGCAAATATTGTTAACCAATATTTGGATGATGTTAATATCCAACGATTAGAATGGCCTGCTTGTAGCCCGGATCTGAAGCCGATAGAACATCTCATTAAATTCAAAGAAACATTCGTCGTCGTCGTCCTATATTACCCAAAACACTTGATGAACTGAGGCCTGTACCTCAGTAAGGAGCAGACTAAGACCCATTATTGTTAATGAAAATATTATCATTTTGGACTTCCGCACGTAGATTTAACAAATGGATCAATATTCTATTTATTAAACCATCTTAAACCTCTAGAAACAGGTGAGTTGTAACCGTAATTTGTGTTATGATTTTTTATTGAAAATAATGGAGGGTTTCTATGGATGCGAAACGTGGGTGCTAAGCCAAACACAGAAGAGCAGAATATAGGCAGTTGAATATGGATATCTTACTGCAAATAAAGCTCATGTTCTTGTAATAACTTTGTCATATTTATCATGTATTAGAAGTAAATTCACATAAAATTTTTTATTTCTTAGTGCTTGTATCAAAATTTAGACCACACCTGCATCTAAAAATTTACAGAAAACATATAATATCTGGATAACCGTAAGGTTTAGGTACCCATAGGAAATTATACATGAACTTACCTCCTTTTTTCTCTTGAAGGCATTAAAATAAAAGAAACAGGGTGGTTCTATTAAAAAAAATGGAGAAATTTGATATTTATGAAGCTAAACTTTAAACACTTTTAATACACACCCTCTATAAAATGGAAAAATTTTTTCAACATAGATTCAAATACGTTTGATCTTGGTAGAAACAACCGAACAGAAATCATTTCCATATCTTGAAGAGTCTCCTTGTAAAAAACTAATTTATAAGGGTTTTCAACGGTCAAACTTTCTACAAAAAAAAAATGATAACTCAAAAAGTGTGCATTTTTTGAAAAAGTTCTCATACAAAAGTAGGTATACTAAAATTTCACGTCGATTTCAAAAATGTATTAATATACATGGTGTTTCATTCAAGATAACAAAAGTTACAGAACCGGAAGTCGGTCATCTTTGAAAATATTTACGTTTAAAAGATCGTATTCGAAAACCCAAACGTAGGAATTTTCATGATTTTACTATAAGTATTTTGCCATAAACACATAGTTTTAAGTCGTCGTGGGACACCCTGTATATATAGAAATGCATGAATAAAAGCCGATTTGGAACTACTGATGACATCTATCTTGAATATTTTGAACTTAAAAATTACTAGGTTAGTGGCAAGCTTTGTGTACGTTTTGAGGTTTGTATACCTATGTAGAGGCCCCTCTTGAATTTGCTTAGAGCACAAGATGGATGTCTCGAAGTCATTGAGTAAAACCATTTTTCTACTTGGCCAATAAACCATGCAGTTGTTAAATATTCTGGTTTATTGGGTTGGTCAGCTAAAAATTTGAGAGCGTCACTAACTGAGTGACTAACAACATTAGTTGAAGTTGACACTTTCATTTGAGAAAAATGTCAGAGTGTAGTACTTCTTCAGAACAATATTCCTTGGTAGCTAGTTGATTTTATTGGACACTAGCATATATTTAATATTTTTAAATAGATGGAGAGCATCTGCAGATATATATTTTTATCATTGTTTAATGGGTGCAGTATCTTGCATTTTATGGAAGTGTAGTTTCCAGCTTTAATACTACAATCTTTCCACAAAGCCTGATTACAAGGACCCATGTTCAGCTTTTTTAAATATATTCATTATAATATTCTTTATGACAGCTCCATTGACAGAGTCACTCTTACTAAAGTAATAGGCCACCGTCCTGTAATTCCTCCCAGCATAAACTCCAAGATGTGTGTTGCCAAACCTGAATGTTCAGGCAGTGTAACATCACCAAAATATTTAGTCAAGATCATATGTTTTCCCTAAATTGATAGACATTTCATCCAAAACCAACACACAATCCTTTTCATGAGTTGAAAACTGCTCCACTTTCAATTCTAAAAATGGAAAAACCTCATTTAGAATACCCGAATCAAAATTCAAGCTCTGGAGTCTTCTCTGTGAAGTTCTGGTTGATGGGAGGAAGTATCCTTGTTTTATTAGTTCAGTATATCCAGTACTACAACAACTAAATTTTGATTTTAAAGAATTTGTAACAGTGTTGCTGGTTCTGTTCTCTGATTATCGCGCCCACTAACGAGTGTAGTCAGAAACATAGCACAAGCGGGAAGCGCTCATTTAAAATTTGAATTTTACTAGCGACACGAGAAGATTGTTTACGATTGTATGATTTTTAAAACACTTTTATACTATATACATAAGTTTATTTACAAGTTAGTTTATACATTTATTAATATATCATTTACATTTTTTTACTACTGCAAATTTTTCCATTCCTCTAATCTTTTTAGTTATTTTTTTGTGAATGTGATCTTTTTGTAGCTTCCATTTTATCGGATCCCTCGATAAACCATTTTCGGTTTTGCCTTTCAATATTAATATTTTTTGCCCATACGAAAATGTGAAAGTGGCACATCCTTCTGATAATATTATTAAATATAACATGCTGATCACAAGTAAATGGATTTTCAATATTTTGTGTTAATTTTGTGGTTAATATCGTTCAGATATTTTCTTTGTGAGATATCTTAGGCAAAATATCTGTTGATATATAAATAGCTTCACTATACAGAAGTTGAAATTGTTTAGATAGAAACACCAAATGGTGTCTTTAAAATTGACGACTGTCAATTATAAACCTATCCCTTGAATTGAGATCTTCTTTATTACCCAATAAGTCATTTTTGCATTTGATACAGAGAATATTTGCTTTTAAAGATTTCTTTACAATATACCCTGCAATAAATGTTGAGGTAGCTCTACTTATTACTGATACATTTTCGGGAAACTTCTGGCACTTCCAACAGAGGTACAGTTTGCGAAACCGTTGCGAAACCACCTGAGACAATATGCCACAGTGTTAAGTAGGCGAGAAAATTTCGAAAATTTTGAAAAAAGGTCTTCCCAAAAGATAACATTCGGATCCAGGGCTGGACATGTAACCTTAAGGTTCGTACTTTTTTGTTCGGGAAGATCAACCATGTCAAATTTCTTTTCAAGGTTTGAGAGTTCTAGTGAAGAGTCCAATAAAAGAGATGGGCCGTGCCACCAAATTTTGGAGGATATTATATCCTTGGCCAATAGGCCACGAGACAAAGGATCAGCGGCATTGTCTGCTGATGATATATGACGCCATTTCCAATTTTTTGTTAGCTCCTGTATTCGGGAAACTCTGTTGGCAACGAACACTGACCAACGAGAAGGATGAGAATTGATCCAACATAGAGATATCTGTGAATCTGACCACAGATTTATTGAAGAAAATACAATACCTTCGTAGACGAGGACAATTATTTTTTGAGTAAGACTTGATAACAAGAGCATAGCTTGCAGTTCTAGACGAGGTATAGTGAGGTTAGGGCGCATAGGGGCGATTCGAGATTTGGAGGCAATTAAATTACAAGTGACGGTATTGTCAGAATAAACAGTTCGAACATAAATACCGTATGCCTTGCTGCTACTATCTGCAAATCCATGAAGTTCAGCATGTGAAATTCTCTTTTTGAGAAAAATGTGTCGAGGTATCTTCAAATTATTTAGTGCTGGGATGCTTTCAATAAACGAATACCATTCTCGGGCGAGAGATGGGGGTAAAGGATCATCCCAATTCAAATTCGCCTTCCAAAGGGACTGCATGAACATTTTTCCAATTAATATGACTGGGTCAATTAATCCAAGTGGATCAAACATTTGAGATATAATCGAAAGAGCTTTTCGTTTTGTGATGGGTGTGCAATGAGTTGATTTTGGAAGAGAAATAGTTAACAAATCTTGACAAGGTTGCCATGAAAGGCCTAAAACTTTGTTGGAAACATTTTCAATTTGCACATCGTATGAAAAAGATCGAGAGGATTCAGAGATTAATTCTAAAAATTCGGGGGACTTCGAGCACCATTTATGCAATCGAAAACCAGAGCTATTTAAGAGAGTATTGAGTTCCTCGTGAGATGATTTAAGTGTTTCAATATCATTAGAGCCATAGAGAATGTCGTCGACATAGGTTTGAGTAAGGATAGCTTGAGATGCGAGAGGAAAATTTTTTCCTTTAACTAATACCACTTCTTTCAGCGCTCGCGTGCTGAGGAAGCTAGCTGGTTTTGTCCCATATGTCACGGTCGTCAATTCAATGGACTGTATTGGGTCGGAGGGTTGATTCCTCCAAAGAATATTCTGTAAATATGTTTGACTGGGGTTAACTTCCACCTGCCGATACATTTTTTCTATATCCGCAGTAAATACGGAGGAGAGCTGACGAAAACGACAAATAATGTCGAACAAATCTGGCTGCACTTGATAACCTTTCAGGGTTATATCATTAAGTGAATAGCCGCTAGAACTTTTACAGCTAGCATCAAAGACCACGCGGAGAGGAGTAGTCGAATTCGTCTCTTTTAAGACACAATGATGAGGCAGAAAATATTTATTATGATTGAGAGCATTGTGAAAAGCGAGAGGTACGTAACGCGCATGATTCAGAGCTAAATATTCATCAATAAATTTTCGATAATGAGAAAAAAGAACGGGTTCCCTATGGAACCTCTTTTCGAGATTCAAAAATCGTTTTTTCGCGATTTGAAAGGAGTCACCAAGTTTTGTGAAAGCATTGGGAGATTGTAACATGTCTATCGACCTGTTTCGATTTAAACGAAATAATTTCAATTTTACCGCTTGCCGTCATAGTATTCACTTCCAATTTAGTTCTGTGATCTAAATTTCTCTGATCGTTGATCGTTGCGACAATTGACATATGATGTCAACGCTCGATTCTCATTCTCGATTTTCCTTCTTTTCGTTACCGACCCTTGAATAGCAAGGACTTATCTTAATACCGTCTCTTCAATTTAATTGTATTATCTTAAATTGCTGTGGTAAGTCGAAAATTATAATTTATATTTATCAAGCTTTTTCTAATGTAGTGGCTGATATAATTTTTTTGTGCATTTCTTATGTTTTTACAGAGATAGATAGACGAATATACACATACCACGTGGTCAACTACATTTCTTTTCTTTTTATACTTGTACATTACTTTTAAACTTAATCTTTTATCGTAAATAGCTGTTACCTTTTTTTTTAATGCAAATATTTGCTAGATTTTCTTTTGTAGAATACCAAAGTAATTATTTTCAAAGATAGATAACTTTTGCATTTTAACCTTTTCAAATATTCTGCCAGTGCTGGCTTCATATTTCATTTTATTCTTTTAGAAATGGTTTATTCATAACTTTTTACTTTAATTAATCAATATTTCAAGGTCATTAGTACTTTTAATTTTCACTGTTTTAAATGGGACATATATGTTGGAAAGCTTTCAGTAAATTTAAATTTCATTATTTTAAACAACTGCCTTCCTTTTTTACCTGAAAAGCTAAACCAACATTATGTGCCCCATTACATTCAAATTCCTACATATCCCTAATCCACCTGAACTTCTAGGTAAGCACAGCGGCCAGGATACCCCTGCCAATTCATCGTTACTGCTAAGATACCACTGCCAGGATAACCCTGTCAGGTTACCGTTACTGCCAGTTTACCACTGCTAGGATACTGCCAGGTTACCGTTAGTTTCTACTTCAACTTCAAGACATCTCTTCTTCAACTTCAAGACATCTCTTCTTCAACTTCAAGACATCTCTTCTTCAACTTCGACAGCTCATTCTACCACTCCGACAGCTCATTCTACCACTCCAACAAGCTAAGTACCTTTGAAGAAGTACAGGTTTTTTTTTCCTCTTTACATTTTTAACTACTCCTGTGGCAGAATAAATTTAATATTTAAATTTCTTTTTTTATTTCTTATACCCGGCTGTAAGAGCTGTAGGGACTGTTCGGGTTTATGTTAATTTTGTAACTTTTTTTCATTTTCAACTTTCAGTTAATTCTACAAGGTGTTTCTACCTTTTTCACCTTAGTTTTTCTCTTGAAATGAAATTATTTTTTCGTCTAAAAAGGTAGTGGCGCCCTAAAGTTCTTATAGTCTGTCAACCCTCTGGCATACCTAGTGTGGCATCAACATGGAGTCGATCCACCCTTGAGAGAGTCTCTAGCCAGGATCTGTCTCTTAAGGAGAGAACTAGTGTTACAAATTGGCGCCCAATCAATATAGATATTTAAGGGTTACAAATTGGCGCCCCTTGTTTTTGTTGCACTGTATGACAGTTGGGGTGAAACGGGCTATAGTTTTTTTGCTTTTTTGAATTTTTTTGTCTTCAACGTTGAGTTTTTTCAGCTTTTTAAAACTTTTTTGCTAACTTTTATTTATTAATTTTTTACCTTTTCAATCTTTTGATTAAATGTTATAAGATCCCTGCTTTCACATTTTACCTACATTATCTGCCTTATCTAATATATATTTTAAATTTCGTTTTGATATTTTTTGGGTCTACATGTAACATTTAACACAATCTTATGTTGTTAAAAAGATGATTAAATTTTTTTATCAATTATTTATAGATGGTGTATAGCATCTGATTTCTTGGCAGTGTTGTCACATGTAAAGTAAATTTTTGAGATGTTCATTTTTTAATGTCATATTTAGTCTATCTTTTCTTTATCTCGTTCAGTTGAATTGTGTCGAGTTACACAAACTGAAATATCTTACTTCCTTATATCGTTCAGTTGAATTGTGTCTTGTTACACAAACTAAAATATCTTACTTTCCTTATCTCGTTCAGTTGAATTGTGTCGAGTTACACAAACTGAATTATCTTACTTCCTTATCTCGTTCAGTTGAATTGTGTCTAGTTACACAAACTGAAATATGTTACTTTCTTTATCTCGTTCAGTTGAATTGTGTCTAGTTACACAAACTGAAATATCTTACTTTCTTTATCTCGTTCAGTTGAATTGTGTCGAGTTACACAAACTGAAATATCTTACTTTCTTTATCTCGTTCAGTTGAATTGTGTCTTGTGACACAAACTGAAATATCTTACTTTCCTTATCTCGTTCAGTTGAATTGTGTCTAGTTACACAAACTGAAATATCTTACTTTCTTTATATCGTTCAGTTGAATTGTGTCTTGTTACACAAACTGAAATATCTTACTTTCTTTATCTCGTTCAGTTGAATTGTGTCTAGTTACACAAACTGAAATATCTTACTTTCTTTATCTCGTTCAGTTGAATTGTGTCGAGTTACACAAACTGAAATATCTTTCTTTATCTCGTTCAGTTGAATTGTGTCGAGTTACACAAACCGAAATATCTTACTTTCTTTATCTCGTTCAGTTGAATTGTGTCGAGTTACACAAACTGAAATATCTTATCTATTTTCAGTATTGTTATTCAAGTGCAGTGTTGCCAGAGTAACAATTTATCTTTAAACTTACTGTTACTTACCTATTCTTTAATATTGTTAATCAAGTGCAGTGTTGCCAAGTTAACTATTTATCTTCAGAAATGAACATTTTTCATTCCAATTTTTTTGAATAGCATGAGAGTTGTGATGTGTTACAATCTATGATCCATATTTTTTATCTTGATTGGTTATATATTTAGTTATTATGCAACATTTACATTACTGAATATAAATTTTTGAAAATATCGTATAATTTGTTGAAAGTATCGTACAGTATTGTTTATTTTAAATGACATTTATCGGTAGTGTGTATATGTTGTTTTTATATCTATATTCATCCGCTTACATTCAGTTTCTTTATCTATATCTCGTTACCAGGCTTTTACGTTCATTTGGATTTTAGATTCTTTGCTTTTGTTAGTGCTATTTGGTTGGTACTGCTGATTTAGATACCGTTTCTTATTATCTTTCTCTCCTTTATCTGAAAAACCAATTTATTGACGTTGACGAAAACCTTCCGGATGACTTAGACCATGAACAAGACAATGCCACTGACATTGCAAATTAATTTAGAATAACCTCATTGCTCACTAACTCCTTTTCCTACCTAGAAATGGATTTTACGTCAATCAAATTTTTTTGGTTTCTTTTGCTGTTTCATTACCGTTTGTCAACAACAAAATGTTTCTTTTTGCTTTTATAACTTACCGTAGAGTCCCGTATCTCAGAAACCGTGTCTTATATGGAGTTTCGATATCGTTCTCCTAAAAAAATGGTACAATTGTGTTTTAGTTTACCATTATTATTTTAGTTTTCTTCCTTTTTTCTTCTTTCTTTCCGTTTTCTGTCTTCTAGACAACCGTGTTACTTACCGTCCCGATTCCATACTCAACTTGGTTCACAATTATTTTACCCCCCGCGTAGAAAAGGAAGTAGACCAAGCTACGTAGGAGTTTATACCGTTCTCCGAACAAAACGGCTCCTTTTCTTACCCCGCATTCCATTAATTCTGTTACAAAAAATAAAAATACCGGCGAGACACCCTGAAAGCTCTCCATTGCGGAAATGGATTTTACGTCATTCAAATTTTTGGTCCCCCTTTTTGTTGTATATCTTTTTGTTGCCCCGAGTTTTTCGTATCATTTCTCAACAATAAAATGATACTTTTGCTTTTTTAACTTAACGTAGAGTCTCGATTGACGTACCGTAAGACGTTAGGCCCCAATTGAACCGGGTTTGCCTTTGCTGAGTGGCGGATTGCGCTCGGTATACAAATCTAATAGGTTTGAAAAAAAATGACTGCTTAGTCTCTATTTTTTCATAGCAATCTCTTCCCTTTCCCTTGTCTTCAATGGCAATACTTCCTCAGTTTTTAGTAGTTTTTTTATTGTTTCATCAGGTTGGCCACATTTTTATATGTACCGTATTTCCTGACAGGATCATGGATGTAATTTTATTTTTATTATCTTTTCAATTCAAGAAGGCATATCAAAAGACGAAATATATAGAGCTGGATCGACTTTCGGATCGATGACCAATGGCTACTGTGGACGCTAACTGGCAACCTCACCGATTGTCGATTGGGCGCTGTTATTTCTGGCCTCTATTTGTGCTTTCTGTCTTGTAATTAGTACCTATTTTAGTTTAATTATGTGATGAGTCTATCAATTTTATGTTTTCATTATGTCGCCACATACTATTCCTGCCACAAACGCCCTTATTTCTACCGTTGATTTATCTTTCATTATATCGTCAATTCATTTTTACCGTTACCCATTCGAAGTAAATATCTATGTATATTTTTTTTCTCTCTTCCTTAACATACCTTTTGCGTTGCCATATTGTGAAATTTGTGGGCTACCTACCGTTATCGGATATTTTAGAACCGTTCCTTATGGAACACTAGTGTTGTCGTCATGCCAAAATTTTTGCTAGGTTAAGTAGTATTTCACCTTGGGTGACGTCTTTATGACAAATCGTTATCCTTTGCTCGGCGAAAATTAGGCTGATTTATGAAATAATTAGAATTCCGACGGAATTATATTCTGAATCAATTTTAGGCTGACATCACTCCCCGTGTTTATTTTTGTGTCTCCACGGAGACATTTGTTTGGTATTTGCTGGAATTGCGTATCTGACGACTGAGATCCCAGCGTTTTATCAAAACACTACCTACCGTACCTTACCTTACCTTATCGTTATATACACTGAGAAATTATCGCACCCTATCGTTACCTCTCGTTCTCAGTGTATGCTTTGCCTTATCCGATGACATAACGACACAATAATCACAAGATGACAAAACTACCTTACCTTACCTTTGACAATTACCTTCCCTACCTACTATACATAGATTTTGCATTGATACTTCACCCCTCCTTCATCTTATTAACCCTTTTTAAATAAAAAAATAATTCTTCGAATCATTTTTTTTCCCGGAGGAGAGGGGGTGTAACATGTCTATCGACCTGTTTCGATTTAAACGAAATAATTTCAATTTTACCGCTTGCCGTCATAGTATTCACTTCCAATTTAGTTCTGTGATCTAAATTTCTCTGATCGTTGATCGTTGCGACAATTGACATATGATGTCAACGCTCGATTCTCATTCTCGATTTTCCTTCTTTTCGTTACCGACCCTTGAATAGCAAGGACTTATCTTAATACCGTCTCTTCAATTTAATTGTATTATCTTAAATTGCTGTGGTAAGTCGAAAATTATAATTTATATTTATCAAGCTTTTTCTAATGTAGTGGCTGATATAATTTTTTTGTGCATTTCTTATGTTTTTACAGAGATAGATAGACGAATATACACATACCACGTGGTCAACTACATTTCTTTTCTTTTTATACTTGTACATTACTTTTAAACTTAATCTTTTATCGTAAATAGCTGTTACCTTTTTTTTTAATGCAAATATTTGCTAGATTTTCTTTTGTAGAATACCAAAGTAATTATTTTCAAAGATAGATAACTTTTGCATTTTAACCTTTTCAAATATTCTGCCAGTGCTGGCTTCATATTTCATTTTATTCTTTTAGAAATGGTTTATTCATAACTTTTTACTTTAATTAATCAATATTTCAAGGTCATTAGTACTTTTAATTTTCACTGTTTTAAATGGGACATATATGTTGGAAAGCTTTCAGTAAATTTAAATTTCATTATTTTAAACAACTGCCTTCCTTTTTTACCTGAAAAACTAAACCAACATTATGTGCCCCATTACATTCAAATTCCTACATATCCCTAATCCACCTGAACTTCTAGGTAAGCACAGCGGCCAGGATACCCCTGCCAATTCATCGTTACTGCTAAGATACCACTGCCAGGATAACCCTGTCAGGTTACCGTTACTGCCAGTTTACCACTGCTAGGATACTGCCAGGTTACCGTTAGTTTCTACTTCAACTTCAAGACATCTCTTCTTCAACTTCAAGACATCTCTTCTTCAACTTCAAGACATCTCTTCTTCAACTTCGACAGCTCATTCTACCACTCCGACAGCTCATTCTACCACTCCAACAAGCTAAGTACCTTTGAAGAAGTACAGGTTTTTTTTTCCTCTTTACATTTTTAACTACTCCTGTGGCAGAATAAATTTAATATTTAAATTTCTTTTTTTATTTCTTATACCCGGCTGTAAGAGCTGTAGGGACTGTTCGGGTTTATGTTAATTTTGTAACTTTTTTTCATTTTCAACTTTCAGTTAATTCTACAAGGTGTTTCTACCTTTTTCACCTTAGTTTTTCTCTTGAAATGAAATTATTTTTTCGTCTAAAAAGGTAGTGGCGCCCTAAAGTTCTTATAGTCTGTCAACCCTCTGGCATACCTAGTGTGGCATCAACATGGAGTCGATCCACCCTTGAGAGAGTCTCTAGCCGGGATCTGTCTCTTAAGGAGAGAACTAGTGTTACAAGATATCAGTGGTAAGTTAACTTGAAAATATCCATCTTCCAAAATTTTTACATTTTGTTTGAAGTCCTGTTCAGCAAGATCTTCTTCAGGGGTTGACGATTTATGCGGGGGCAACTCTTCTAATTCCCAAAATTTGTTGAGCAAATTATCAAGAGTGGGAAATTCGACCGGAGTCTCAAGCGTATTAACTAAAAATGAAACACCTTTAGAACCAGAGAACTGCGGAACATTGCCTGTAATCACCCATCCTAACATAGTGTTTTGTAGTACCGGTCGATGTTTTCCAAATCTTATGAGACCATCGGAGAGTAGATCATGATATATATCTGAGCCTAACAACAAATCTATTTGGGATGGCTCAAAAAATTGTGCTAATTCAAGAGGATAAGGGATATAAATTGATTCTGGAGCAATTGGACATTGAGGTAGATTACAACTAATATTTTGTAATACCGCACAAGTCAAATCAAAAGATACATTTTCGAGAACATTGGAAAATATTTTGAATTGAGCCATAGTATTTGAGACCAAAGAATTTTGAGTAATTCCAGAAATCTGCAGCCTTCTGTTATAAACTTTAGCATCTATTTTATTCAAAAGGTGCTCAGAAATAAACGAGTTTTGGGAACCATTGTCAAGAATACATTTTGCTTGAATGAGGGTGCCATTTTTGGAATAAACCTTGCCTATGGCAGTTGCTAACAAAACATCATTGTTTTTCCGAGACAAAGTTGACATGCTATATGATGTCGCAGTGTATGACGAGCTAGGTAAATTCTCAGGAATTTCATTCTCCTGTGTACAAGGATTTGTGCGAGGACTAACGGGCATTCGTGATGCGGATCCTTGATTAGAATTTTGTCTGGAATTGCTCGAGTGGAAATTTGGGCGAGGTTGACAACTTGCGATCGCACTATTTGCGTAATGGGGCTGAGAAGCAGCTGAATTATCTACATTGTTTTGCCGAGCATTGGCCGAAATTCTTGAATCGTTTTGACGAGAATTGGTCGAAACATGCGAGTTATTTTGCAGATAGTGAGCTTGAGGTTGGCTTCTTTAAGCACAGCGAAGAATGATGGAGTTTAGAACAAATAAAACAACGTTTAGAAGGGCAATTAATAGCTCTATGCCGAGTGCCAAAGCAGTTTGTACACAAATTATTTGAATGCACAAATTCCAATTTCTGATTATGAGGTATGTCCAGAAATTTGTTACACCTATAAATTTTATGTGATTTATCATAACAAAAAATACATGTTAATTATGGAGTACGAGAATTATTTTCAAAGTTATTGGAATGATAAGAAACAACATTTTTAAACTGAGTATTCTCCTTTTTTACAGTTTGAGGTAAAATAGAAGAAAGTACTTTGCACTTTTCTTCAACAATACGGAAAAATTCATCGATCGTGGGTAATACGGACTTGTCCCTTTGATATTCATATTCCCGTTTCGTGGCGAAATCCAATTTTCTTACAAGTATATTTATCATCATCAAGTGTTCAGTGCCAATATTTAAATTATTTAACGATTTTATATGTTGTTTCATATGAGTAATAAATTCACGTAAGCTTTGAGCATTACCTTTCGGTAAGTTGGGGTAATCAATAATTGAGTTAAAATGCGAATTAATAATTGCGAGATTGTCATTATATCTTTCAAATAAAATATCTATTGCGACACGAAAATTATCATTTATAAGTTCTAGTGCGCTTATTAAATCTAGGGGTTCATTTTTTAATGAAGCTTTCAAATATACGAGTTTTTCGACATTGGAAAGAGCGGGGTTATTTGTAACGAGCGATGTGAACAGTTCGAAAAATGATGACCACTTCGTGATTTCGCCGTTAAATTCAGGTATCTTCAATTGGGGTAATTTTACAGTGTGAGAAGAGGAGTTATTATTAATAATAACTTGAGAATTATCATTTCTTGTGCGAGGGGTACATTCGGAAAGGGTATGAATCCTTCTCTGAATCTGAGAGAGATAGTCCAGATACCTTTCTGCCGTACTATCAAATTCATTAGCGCTAGGAAGCTCACTAGCATCGCACTCAAGATCGATTATGTCATTTTCAATTTTTTCCAAATTAATAAAGGCGTCCGTTAAGGCCTTTTCGCGAGCTTGAATTTGAAAAACATCATTTGTAGTATCGAGATTACCATCTAACCAAGTGATTAAACGAGTAAATGCCGATCGAGCGTGCTTCCTAGATTTTTTGAGAATATCCATGTCTGCCAATTACTATATTTAAATTTATTAATTAGTGAAGGAAAATGCGAAGAAAGAGTTATAAAGAATATGTACACGACAAAGATGAATATTCTCCGCTTTAAAAATACATATACGAGAAAATTCACAAAAATTTGTATAAAAAACTAGTACGAAATTGTTCAAATATCTACCTACAAATGCTTCAAAAATGTTCTTTGAATTGAGCGAGAGAATTTTGACGTTGTCAAACACAATGAGGTTCAAATTTTCATTAGATAACAGGTATAATTTACCTTACAAATTAGTGATTTCCAAGAATTCACATGGGAACATATACGGGAGCGAACATGAAGATTTTCTACAAATTTTCAGCAATATCCTGGCGAAGAAGGACCAATGATTATTAATTAGTAATGCTTTAAATGAGTTCATGAATGACTGACATGTTGGATTTATATTTCTAACACCATGACTTCTTATATTGCAAAAAAAATTACCAGTGGGTCCTGGTTGAAATTCCTTATCGATAGAAATTTGGAACCTCAA
Organism: Galerucella nymphaeae; assembly: GCA_963978555.1. Classification (NCBI taxonomy): domain Eukaryota; kingdom Metazoa; phylum Arthropoda; class Insecta; order Coleoptera; family Chrysomelidae; genus Galerucella; species Galerucella nymphaeae. The sequence continues at coordinate 31,328,662 of OZ021704.1, read as the reverse complement.
TTTTTTTATTTTGGCCAGAGGTACCTGAATCCCTTTAATGTGTGTATCCAGTTGTTCACTGAGGGTGGTAAATATTTTAAATTGTTGATTTTAACAAACTTAACAGTATTAAATAGTTATTTGTTTAACTAGGCAGCAAAGTAGTATTCAGCCAAGGCAGTCAATCTACTTGGCTGTCAAGTTGAACATATAATTTTTTCTCCGATTGCTCATGAGGATATTGTATTTGCAAATTATTCCCACAATCTCTTCATTTCAGTTGGTTGCTATGGAAATGTATAATCACAGGCAGGAAAATTAATATTTGCTGCCAATCGGAGAAAATAGTGCAGGAAAGTGGGTTAAAACGCACGGTCGTAGAAAATAGTAGTTTACCTAACTAGTGCGGAAAGTGATACTTTTTCGCACGCTATTGCAGATGGTCGAACGACGCTAGCGGAATTCGGCCAGCAATCGCGTGCGGAGAAGTCACTTTACGCACGTGTTAGGTACACTATTTTTTCTACTAGTATCCGGAAAAAACCTAAAAGTTAACATGAAGAAACATTTATTATTAAGAGGCAATGCGCTGTGTGCGCTCTCGCCAAAAAAGCTAGAATGTACTAAAAGACCCTGTAGAATGTGTTTTTTTTTGTTAATTGAAACTTGATAGGTATTTACTCAATACATAAACTTGTATGAACAGAAATAGAAATTATTTTAAGATTTGCTTTAAATTTAAAAAATAAGTGATTTTTCCTTCAAACACATTTTTCTCCCTTATTAGTTAAGATAATACGTTCAAAATATCAGGGTTTATATGAACCATTACAGTGAATAGACGATGCATATTATTTTTTGGAAAAAAAATTTCTGTGCTGTGAAATTTGAAATAAATTTTGTTAATATTTTATCAGTGCAGTAATAAATATGCATCGTCTCCGAAGCTACACACTAGTAATATACTGTCAAAATTTGAAATCATTATGTTTATTAATTAATGAGAAAAATGTGATTGAAGGTGCGTAAGAATTTGAATTTTAATGCTACGGTCTGAAGCGACATCTTACGGAGTACATACATATTTTGCACAGAGTGTACTGACTGACTCTCGCCTTGTTTAACGCTTGGATTTTAATCAGAGTCTGTCCTCCTCCAAATTTCGAAGCTTTCCAATCTTACGCGGGTAAATCAGAGCGCATTGGCTCTTAAATACATATTGTTACGCGAGTGTCCTAGTGAAATTCCCGCGTGAGACGACTATGATTGTTATCGAGAATTTTCGAGACTGTCTACCTCTCGTCTCCCACTCCTCCAGAGATATCTAGTCTATGTAGCGCCTCCGCCAGAACGACGAGAACATTCCAGAGACTCGTCACTAGAGCGACGAGAGAACATCGAGAGTATTCCAGAGATCTACCTTTGTCATATAAATATAAGCATCGCCGCACAGGGCTCAGTTAACAGTCAACAATAATCAGATAGTTGAGACATAGTAACATAGATGGACATCTAGTGCTTAGCAAACCGATCGATAAAGTGTTATTCAGTGACGTTCATATAAATTAGTGTAGTTAGTTAAGTGTTTAATATAAATTAGTAAATTAAGGACCGTACATATAAATTTGTAAATATAAATTAATTAGTTGTAAATATAAATTAAAATAAACGTTATATTGGTGTCAGAAGTGGGATTAAAAATAAATATACAGGAAGATGGCGAAGAAACTTTGTGAATTGAAAGTTTCAGAACTTCGAAGAGAGTTGGAGGATTACGAATTGGACACAAGTGGGACCAAGTCGGTGTTAGTGGATAGACTGAAAAATGCTATGATTAACAATGGATTGGACCCGGAAACGTTCGAATTCACCGACGAAGCGTCCGTCTCTATAACCTCCTCCATAAAAAACGAATTTTCGTCGATGGAAAAAAAGATGTCTTCGATGGAAAGTAAACTTTCGGCGGACATGGAAAACAAAATGTCTTCAATGGAAAACAAAATGTCGGACATGAAAAACGAAATTTCGACAGATATAAGAAATGAAATTTCATCTATGGAAAGTAAACTTTCGTCTGACTTAGAAAATAAAATGTTGGACATGAAAAACGAAATTTCATCTATGGAAAGTAAACTTTCGACAGACATAGAAAATAAAATGTCGGACATGGAAGAAAAGATTGAAAGAATTGAGGAAGAAATGAAACAAAAAATCGAAGAAATGGAAAAGAAGACTAGTAATAGCTCGTATATTACAACTAGTCAGGCCCCGAACAACGGCGAACTAGCAGAGAAAGTGGAGTTGAAACCGAAAATAGAAAACGATATCAACAGTCGAGTGAAACTGCCAACTTTCGATGCTAAAACGTCATGGCCGAACTATCTTAAACAATTCGAGGCGGCATCAAAGGCGAACAACTGGAGTGAGAAGGAAAAAGCATTAAATTTAACTCTTGCCCTGAGAGGAGACGCTATGGATATCCTTCAGACCATTCCAGTGGAAGAGACCGATGATTTTGAGCAGCTCAAAAAGCGACTAAACATGAGATATGGCTTGGAACACCTGGAGCATCTGTACCAGTCGCAGCTGAAAAACCGCAAACAAAAACGCGACGAAACTCTGCAAGAATTCGAAGCGGACATTGCGAGGTTGGTACGGTTTGCTTATCCATCGGCACCGGAGAATGTCATGGAATGTTTAGGGGTACAGGCATTCATCGACGGAGTTCGTGACCACGAAATGCAGAGAACTCTACGCTTGGCTCGGCATAAGACACTGGTCGACGTACTCTCTGCAGCCCTGGAGTACGAAGCTGTTACACAGGCTTCCGGAGTATACTGTAAGGTGAGGGCTGTAGCAGACAAAGAAGTTGAGAATAAGTTCGACCAGATTGTCAACATGATGAAAAGCATCTCAAATGGAAAGTCAAAAGCTGTGAGGTGCTGGAATTGTGGAGAAATGGGACATGTACGCAGTTCGTGCAAGCGACCAAGAACTGCTACAAACAAAGACGCCCATCAGGAAAACTAGAAAGGGTCGGCCATCAGAGGGCAGCTCCGACCCGAAGACCTTCCAAAGACCCTCTCATTCTAATAGCCTCTCTGAAATGTCGCGATGATAGTGTATACGTGGATGGTGAAATTAATGGAAAAAAGTATACACTATTGGTGGACACTGGAGCAACGAGGACTATTATTCTCCCCGAGACTGTCAACACCCGAAAAAGACTGTTACCGACCAGACTGCGACTCAAGACTGCTACAGGTGAAAGCGTCAACGTCCATGGAGAACAACCGGTGCAATTGGGAATTGGCACAGAGAAGTTCACCCACACTGTCGTTGTCGCTGATATTGAAGAGGACATAATACTCGGAATGGACGTTATGAACCTACATGGCTTCCAGCTGGATTTCAAGAACCGAGTGATTAGAGTAGGTTCTGAAGAAGTATTCCTTCACCCACACGAGAATAAGACTGTTCAGGTAGCCGTACAGGAGGATACGGTTGTACCCGCAAGGAGTGAATTTTTCACTGTGGCAAGGCTACAAGGAACCGTCGAAGAAGGAACACCGGTCATGATGGAACCATGGAATCACGATGAAGAAGTTGGTCGAGGAATCCTGGTTGGAAAAGGGTTAATCATGGCTGCCGAAGAAATACCTGTACGCATTATAAATGTTAATGACCATCCTATAACTATAAGGAAAGAAACCAAAATTGGAACTTGCGTACCAGTGGCGTCAGTAATGCATCAAACTACAACCTCTAATGATGCCAATAATAAATTTGAGCAAATGATAGCAGTAGCTGGACAATCCCTTAGCCGACAAGAGAAGGAAAAAATCAGGGAACTCTTGCTACAATATCGTTCTCTTTTTGTACCAAAAGGAGGGAAGACAGGAAGAACATCTGCTGTCAAGCATAAAATTGACACCGGCGACGCTAAACCGATAAGACAATCGGCTCGACGCCTACCACAGGCGAAAAGAGAGGAAGCGGAGAGAATTGTTCGCGAGATGGAAGAGGAAAAGGTAATAGAACCTTCTACCAGCCCTTGGTTCTCTCCGGTAGTTCTGGTAAAGAAGAAGGATGGAACCATGAGGTTCTGCGTGGACTACCGGCAGTTGAACAATATTGCCAAGAAAGATAGCTATCCGCTGCCAAGAATCGACGACACTCTGGATACGCTGGTCGGTAGCAAATTGTTTTCTACCTTGGACTTGAAGTCTGGATATTGGCAGGTAGAAATGGATCCAGCCGATAAAGAAAAGACAGCGTTTACCACCGGATCTGGACTATGGCATTTCACCGTTATGCCATTTGGGCTGTGCAATGCCCCCGCAACGTTCGAAAGATTGATGGAAAACGTATTTCGAGGGTTGTCCTGGAAGACCTGCTTAGTATACCTTGATGACATCATAGTCTTGGGAAGGACATTCGAAGAACATCGAAAGAATTTGGAAGATGTCTTCAAAAGGCTGCAAGCTGCCCAACTGATGCTCAACCCCAAGAAATGTCAACTATTTCAAAACAAAGTCAATTACCTAGGCCATGTAGTCAGCAAGGATGGTGTAGCTGTAGACGAAGAAAAAGTTGCTGCTGTACGAAAGTGGCCAAGACCCACCGACAAGCACCAAGTTAGAAGCTTCCTTGGACTCTGTACATACTACAGGCGATTTATAAAGAAGTTTGCAGATATCGCCAAGCCTTAGACACGACTTACAGAGGAAGCAAAGGAGTTTTGCTGGGACGAAGATTGCCAAACTTCGTTCGAAACCTTAAAGAAGCATTTGACTACTGCACCCATACTTGGCTATCCACTACCAAAGGGAGAATTCATCCTAGATACTGATGCTAGCAATGTTGGGATTGGAGGAGTGCTATCACAAGTTCAAGGAGGACAAGAGAAAGTTCTGGGATATTTTAGCAAAGTCCTTTCCAAACCAGAACAAAACTACTGCGTCACAAGAAGAGAGCTCCTGGCAGTTGTGAAGTCCGTGGAGCACTTCTATCAGTATCTGTATGGGAAGAAATTTGTAATTAGAACCGATCATGCAGAACTTAAGTGGCTTATGCAATTTAAGAACCCTGAAGGTCAAATCGCTAAATGGATAGAGCGGCTCCAAGAATATAATTTCACTATTGAGCATAGAGCCGGAATAAGCCACAGAAATGCAGACACCCTGTCAAGAAGACCATGTCCTGCAGAATGCTCCCACTGCAGTAAAACAGAAGCTAAGGAAGCTGCGATTCGGAGAACCACGGTGACCAGCGACGAATGGACACCAGAAAAGCTGGAAGAGGAACAAGAGAACGATCCCGCTTTAAACAAAATCCGACATTGGAAAAAGGAAAACTGTCGACCTACTTGGCAGGAGATTTCAAGATACTCGCCAATGATGAAATCGTATTGGGCCCAGTGGGACTCGCTGGTTCTGGAAAACGGTTTGCTTCAGCGAGTAATCGAGAACGATGATGGTTCCGGAAGTAGTTGGTGATTCCAAGATCAAGGGTAGTAACAGTACTGCAGAAATTACACGACAGTC